>LR880972.1:58409270-58428962 GCA_904067115.1 Aegilops sharonensis | reverse complement strand
TTGAATCTTCTCTGAATTCTTTTATGTATGATTAAGTTATCTTTGCAAGTCTCTTCGAATTATCCGTTTGGTTTGGCCAACTAGATTGGTTTTTCTTGCAATGGGAGAAGTGCTTAGCTTTGGGTTCAATCTTGCGGTGACCTTACCCAGTGACATAAAGGTTTGCAAGGCACGTATTGTATTGTTGCCATCGAGGATAACAAGATGGGGTATTTATCATATTGCATGAATTTATTCCTCTACATCATGTCATCTTGCTTAAGGCGTTACTCTGTTTTTAACTTAATACTCTAGATGCTTGCTGGATAGCGGTCGATGAGTGGAGTAATAGTAGTAGATGCAGAATCGTTTCGGTCTACTTGTCACGGACTTGATGCCTATATACATTATCATTGCCTGGATAACCTCATAACTATGCTCAATTCTGTCAATTGCTCAACAGTAATTTGTTCACCCGCCGTAGAATACTTATGCTCTTGAGAGAAGCCACTAGTGAAACCTATGGCCCCCGGGTCTATTCTCATCATATCAATCTCCATCACTTTATTTACTTGCTTTGCTTTTACTTTTACTTTGCATCTTTATACCAAAAATACCAAAAATATTATCTCTATCAGATCTCACTCTCGTAAGTGACCGTGAAGGGATTGACAACCCCTAAGCGTTGGTTGCGAGTAGCTATCGTTTTGTGCAGTTACGAGGGACTTGCGCGTGGTCTCCTACTGGATTGATACCTTGGTTCTCAAAAACTGAGGGAAATACTTACGCTACTGTGCTGCATCATCCTCTCCTCTTCGGGGAAATCCAACGCAAGCTCGAGACGTAGCAAGAAGAATTTCTAGCGCCGTTGCCGGGGAGGCTTATGCAAAAGTCAACATACCAAGTACCCATAACAATCGCTATCTCTCACATTACATTATTTGCCATTTGCCTCTCGTTTTCCTCTCCCCCACTTCACCCTTGCCGTTTTATTTGCCCTCTCTTTCCCAATCTCCTCATCTCTTTTGCTTGCCCTTTCGTTTCTCGTTTGGTTGGATTAGATGCTTATTTATTCCTAAACAAAGAAGCCAATATCTATGGATCCTGATCCGCTTGCTAATCTCTTTAAGAGATCCAATTATGATGAACCTATTGCTAGTGAATTGAGTGCACTAGATTATCTTTATGAGGTTTTGCCTGAAATTCGTGAATCTAAAAATTGTGATGAAGTACTTTATGAAGCGATTCACGATAGATCTTTGAATAAAAAGCATGATTGCAATGATTTTACTATAAATTCTATTGATGTAAATTATTCTAAAAATATGCAAAACCCTAAGCTTGGGGATGCTAGTTTTGCTATGTCCTCTACTTCTTGCAATGATCATGATTGGGGTGATATCTTGAAAATTTATTTAATCCCCATGATGAATATGAGATTGATAATAGTGTTTGCAATAATATTGAAAGTGTGTTTGGAAGAGTGTCAACTTTAGACCCCACATATTTGGATAATGTTCAATCTTATGAAGTTTTTGATAAAAGAGGGTTTGGAGAGGTCATGACTTTAGTTAATATTAATCCCACTATTTTGGAAGAGTGTCAACTTCGCATGCATGTGGATCGTGTTGAGAATATGTTATGTGATAGCTATATTGTTGAATTTTCTTATGATCCTACATACAATTATTATGAGAGAGGAAAATATGGTTATAGAAATTCTCATGTTACTAAATATGATTCGTTTGCCTATAAGATTCCTATGCATAGGAAGTATGTTAGACTTAGATGTGGTTGTCACATGTTTTATGTTGCTCTCTTTGTGCTTCAATTCTTGTCTTTCTTGTGAGCATCATTGAAATCTCAATGCCTAGCTAAAAAGGCTTTAAAGAAAAGCGCTTGTTGGGAGGCAACCCAATTTTATTTTGTGTTTTTTGTTTTTGGTTCTGTTTATTTTAGATGTGATTTTATCTTTTAATTAGTGTTTGTGCCAAGTTGGACCTATTGGATCTTCTTAGATGATAGTTATTTGATCTTGCTGTAATTTCCAGAATCTTTGTGCTCAGTGCACGAATTGTTAAAAATCACCAGAACGTGATAAAATACTGATTCCAATTGCTGCTGATTTATAAACAAATTGTCCAGGTCGTCTAATTTTGGTAGAATTTTTTGGGTTCCATAATTTGCGTTAGTTACAGATTACTACAGACTGTTCTGTTTTTGACAGAATCTGTTTTGCGTGTGTTGTTTGCTTATTTTGATGAATCTATGGCTAGTAAAATAATTTATGATCCATAGAGAAGTTGGAATACAGTAGGTTTAACACCAATAAAAATAAAGAATGAGTTCATTACAGTACCTTAAATTAGTCTTTTGTTTTCTTTCTCTAACGGAGCTCACGAGATTTCTATTGAGTTTTGTGTTGTGAAGTTTTCAAGTTTTGGGTGAATTATTTTGATGAATTATGGAACAAGGAGTGGCAAGAGCCTAAGCTTGGGTATGCCCATGGCACGCCCAAGATAATCCAAGGACACCAAAAAGTCAAAGCTTGCGGATGCCCCAGAAGGCATCCCCTCTTTCGTCCACTTCCATCGGTAATTTACTTGGAGCTATATTTTTATTCACCAACATGATATGTGTTTTGCTTGGAGCGTCTTGTATTATTTGAGTCTTTGCTTTCTAGTCTACCACAATCATCCTTGCTGTACACACCTTTTGAGAGAGCCATATATGAATTAGAATTTGATAGAATACTCTATGTGCTTCACTTATATCTTTTGAGCTTGATAGTTTGCTCATAGTGCTTCACTTATATCTTTTTGAGCGTGATAATTTTTGCTCTAGTGCTTCACTTAGATCTTTTAGAGCACGGTGGTGGATTTGTTTTAAAGAAACTTGATCTCTCATGCTTCACTTAGATTATTTTGAGAGTCGTTAATAGCATGGTCATTTGCTTAATGTTAATATACTTGGTGTTCAAGATATGTGAAACTTTCTTTTGAGTGCATTGAATACTAAGATTAGTTTGATGCTTGATAATTGTTTTGAGATATGGAGGTAGTAATATCAAAGTCATGCTGGTTGAGTAGTTGTGAATTTGAGAAATGCTTGTGTTGAAGTTTGTAAGTCCCGTAGCATGCACGTATGGTTAAAGTTGTGTAACAAATTTGAAGCATGAAGTGTACCTGGCTTGTGCATCCTTATGAGTGACGGTCGGGGACGAGCGATGGTCTTTTCCTACCAATCTACCTCCCTAGGAGCATGCGCGTAGTACTTGAATTTTTGATGACTTCTAAATTTTTGCAATAAGTATATGAGTTCTTTTGACTAATGTTGAGTCCATGGATTATACGCACTCTTACCTTCCCGCCATTGCTAGCCTCTTTGGTACCGTGCATTTCCCTTTCTCACATTGAGAGTTGGCACAAACTTCGCCGGTGCATCCAAACCCCGTGATACGATACGCTCTATCACACATAAACCTCCTTATATCTTCCTCAAAACAGCCACCATACCTACCTATTATGGCATTTCCATAGCCATTCCGAGATATATTTCCATGCAACTTCCACCATCATTATTATGACATAAATTACTTGTCATATTGCCATTGCATGATCATGTAGTTGATATCGTATTTGTGGCAAAGCCACCATGCATTATTTTCATACATGTCACTCTTGATTCATTGCACCATCCCGGTACACCGCCGGAGGCATTCATATAGAGCCATACCTTGTTCTAGTTTCAAGTTGTAATCCTCGTGTTGTAATCAATAGAAGTGTGATGATCATCATTATTAGAGCATTGCCCAAAAAAAGAAGAGAGAAAGGCCAAAAAAAAGAAAGGCCGAAAAAAAAGAAAAGGGCAATGCTACTATCTCTTTTTCCACCCTTGTGCTTCAAAGTAGCAACATGTTCTTCATGTAATGAGTCTCATATTTTGTGCTTCAGAGTAGCACCTCGTTCTTCATGTAGTGAGACTCATATATTGTGCTTCAAAGTAGCACCATGTTTTTCATATAGTGAGTCTCATATGTTATCACTTTCATATACTAGTTGGAATTTTTCATTATAGAACTTGGCTTGTATATTCCTACGATGGGCTTCCTCAAATGACCTAGGTCTTCATGAGCAAGGAAGTTGGATGCACACCCACTAGTTTTATTTTGTTGAGCATTCATAGCTCTAGTGCATCCGTTGCATGGCAATCCCTACTCCTCATGTTGACATCAATTGATGGGCATCTCCATAGCCCGTTGATTATCCTCGTCAACGTGAGACTTTCTCCTTTTTTGTCTTCTCCACACAATCCCCATCATCATATTCTATTCCACCCATAGTGCTATATCCATGGCTCACGCTCATGTATTGCGTGAAGGTTGGAAAGGTTTGAGATTATTTAAGTATGAAACAATTGCTTGGCTTGTCATCGGGGGTATAGAAGTTGGGAACATCTTTGTGTGACGAAAATGAAGCATAACCTAACTATATGATTTTGTAGGGATGAACTTTCTGTGGCCATGTTATTTTGAGATGACATAATTATTTTGATTAGTATGCTTGAAGTATTATTATTTTTATGTCAATATGAACTTTTGTCTTGAATCTTTCGGATCTGAATATTCATATCACAATTAAGAAGATTTACATTGAAATTATGCCAAAGTATCACTCCGCATCAAAAATTCTCTTTTTATCATTTACCTACTCGAGGATGAGCAGGAATTAAGCTTGGGGATGCCTGATACGTCTCCAACGTATCTATAACTTTTGATTGCTCCATGCTACTTTATCTATTCTTTTGGACTATAATGGGCTTTATTTTCCACTTTTATATTATTTTTGGGACTAACCTATTGTGACGCCCTCGATTCAATCATGCACGCAAATGTGTACGATCGAGATCAAGGACTCACGGGAAGATATCATAACACAACTCTATACACAAATTAAAATAATACAAGCTTTATATTACAAGCCAGGGGCCTCGAGGGCTCGAATACATAAGCTCGAATACACAAGAGTCAGCGGAAGCATCAATATCTGAGCACAGACATAAGTTAGACAAGTTTGCCTAAAGAAGGCTAGCACAAAAGCAACATCGATCGAAAAGGCAAGGCCTCCTGCCTGGGAGCCTCCTTACTACTCCTGGTCATCGGCGGCCTCCACGTAGTAGTAAGCATCGGCGGTGGCATCTGGCTCCTGGGCTCCGTCATCTGGTTGCATCAACCGGAAAGAAGAAGAAAGGGGGAAAAGGGGGAGCAAAGCAACCGTGAGTACTCATCCAAAGTACTCACAAGCAAGGATCTACACTACATATGCAACATTATCAAAGGAAGGCTATATATGTGGACTGGGCTGCATAAATGCCAGAATAGAGAGAAGGCCTAGTCCTATCGAAGACTAGCATCTTCTGGAAACAACCATCTTGCAGCAAATAGGAGGGAGTAGAGTAGCGCCAAGTAAGGTAGAAGTAGTGTTATCAACCTCGGCCGGAGATCCTTTCTCGACTCCCTGCGAGAAAGAAATCCCAGAGCCATACTATCCAGTTATCATCACAATCCATTACTCATCACCATCCAATTCTCATCACAAGTATCCAGTTCTAGTTGTATCGATCTGGATACAACTCCATGTGTCCGTTACCGTAGGACAGGCTATCGATAGATGTTTTCTTCCCTGCAGCGCTGCACCAACTTACCCACCACGCTCGATTAACTCCGGCCGGACACACTTTCCTGGGTCATGCCCGGCCTCGGCCAAACAATACGCCGCAACCCGACCTAGGCTTAATAGAGAGGCCAGCACGCCGGACTAAACCTATGCCCCCAGGGGTCATGGGCCATCTCCCCGGGAACTCCTGCACGTTGCGTACGCGGCCGGTGAGCAGACCTAGCTACCTCCTTCAACAAGGCAGGTGCTTATGCAGTCCAACCCGGCGCGCGCCGCTCAGTCGCTGACGTCTATTAAACTTTGGCTGATGTATACAACGCAGAACGCCCATAATATGCCCACGTGATGGTTAGTGCTATCAGGCCAGAGGCCCCTCGGATCAAATATCCAAATCGTAGTGGATTAGGAACGCGCGGTGACAAGCAGAGACTCACGAAAGATGTGACCCTGTTGCCCCGTCTCGAGGACTTGCGTCAAGGGCTAGGAATGCCCGGCCACGCCTCATAATTATCTCGCGGGCACCCTCCAGGTCAACCCGACTCCACATCACTCGCAATTAAGCTCGCGCGGGTACCCCTCAGGGCCGACCCATCTTTCCAAGTAACAGTGGTAAAGTACAAGTATCCGTGTGTCCAAACATCAAGGGGAAAACCCGAGGAATCACCCCCGATGAATTCCACTAGATGTAATCATCAAGGTGAACGTAAGAGGAATCACCCCCGAGGTTCACACTTGAGGGGTTGCACGACAGAGTCGTATCGGAAGTGGTTAAGGAGGAAATCACCATCCATGACCATGACCGAATGACTACACTACAGGGTTAACATCAGAAGTGCTGAAGAGGTTCACCCTCGGTACTCGATAGTAACCCAGTAGTGTCGAGCAACTAAGGGGGAAGTGATGTGCGATGCCGGGGCCTGGTCTTCCGTCCCGTTGATCAGGTCTACGATGATGAAGTAGGGGCAACAAGGACAAGGTGGAGGGGGGTCACTGATCACTAACCAAACTATACTAAGCAGCTTAGGATAAGCAGGTAAGGTAACAATAAGCAGGTTACAAAAGCAGGCTATGCATCAGAATAAGAGCAAACAATAACAATAGCAAAATCTAATGCAAGCATGAGAGAATGGAATTGGTGATATCGGGATGATCAAAGGGGGGGCTTGCCTGGTTGCTCTGGCAATGAGGGGTCGTCGGTGACGTAGTCGATCACAAGGGCAGCATCGGTCTCGGGGTCTACCGGAGAGAAGAGGGGGAAGAAACAGTAAATATAAAGCAAACATAGCATCACAAAGCAGAACGTGGCAATATGATGTGCCGGGAGTGACCTAACGTATGGCTACACGATAAAGGTGAAGGGGGGAAATCAACCGGGAATGTTTTCCCGGTTCCGGACCTGTGTCAGACAGATGACCGGAGGGGGAATGTCCCATGTTCAGCATGCTAGGGGCATGTGACACATGAACGGACTGCGTATTCGGATTCGTTGGATTTTTCTGAGCAAATTTCATATAGAAAACATTTTCATCGGAGTTACGGTTTATTTTCTATGAATTATTAAAGATTAAACAATTTTCTGGAATTACCTAAATTAACAGAAAAGGAATTATGACATCAGTATGACATAGGTGTGACGTCAGCAGTCAACAGTCCGGTTGACTGGTCAAAGCTGACCAATGGGGGCACTAGGACCCACATGTCAGCCTCTGTTGGCTTAACAGTGGATTAACTAAACTAACAGGGTCAATTAGGGGAGTGGGCCCCGAGCGTTAGTGAGTGTTTTAGGTTAACTAATCATTTTTATTTACAAAACATTATTAGACTAATATAACAGAGGGGGCCCACATGTCAGTGGCTGGGGTTGCCCAGTCAGCACATTGACTGGGTCAACCCAGT
This sequence comes from Aegilops sharonensis, assembly GCA_904067115.1. Taxonomy (NCBI): domain Eukaryota; kingdom Viridiplantae; phylum Streptophyta; class Magnoliopsida; order Poales; family Poaceae; genus Aegilops; species Aegilops sharonensis. Next base: position 58,421,412 of record LR880972.1, on the reverse strand, counting down.
CAACGGGGACCCCAGGGCCGTCTAGCTAGTGACCCAGGGGCGGGGCCCACCTAGCCACGCAGATGGTCGGCGCCGAAGTTGCTCCGGTGGCCTTCCGTGGCGGCAAGCTCGCCGGAGATGCTCGGAAAAACGCTACGGGGCACCGTTTCGCGCGGTTTTGCTTGCGTTCGAACGAGGACTTAACGCCGCGTCGTGTGGTGTGGTCGGTTGGGCTCGCGGCTGGCCGGAGCTACGTCGGCGACGAGTGGAGGCGGCGGTGGGATTCGGGAACTTGTCGGGATCGCGCTACGGGGGTCGACGAGGTGGGCAAGCGGCACGGGCGGCCTCGGGGGCTGCACTGAGCACGTCCCCGTGCTCAGGCGAGTATAGCAACGACTGCGGCCAGCTGCTCGGCGGAGCCGAGCTCGGCCATGGCGGCGCGGTGGCTTCGGTAGCGCAAGAGGCTAGGGGAGCGAGGGGAGGAGAAGCGGGGCTCACCGGGCGGCACACACGGTGGCCCTCGGAGGTTTAGGAGCTGCAGTGCAGTGGATCGATGCCGGCGAGCTCCTGTGATCCGAAGTGGAAGACGAGGCTGGGGGAGCGTTCGGGGGCGCCCGGCGTCTTGCAGCTTGTCGGGGAGGCGTAGCCAAGGGAAGCGGAGCGGTTGGACAGGTCGGCGAGGCGAACGGGTCTTGGTGGCCGCGAGGACGACGGAGAATGGCGGCGACCGCGTCAGTCTCCTCTCCAGAACGAAGGAGAGGGAGAGGAGAGAGTTGGATCTGGGGGAGAGGGGGCAAGTTGGCGAGTGGGGAGGGAGGCCGAGGTGTCGGGCTGCCCTTATCCTACCCGCGGCGCCTGTAGTGGTGTGGCTGGCGAGGTGGTTCGGCGGCGACGTGCGCGCGCGGTCGCTCGCACAGTGGAGGAGGGGGAAGACGACAGGGAGGGAGTGGGCCAGCCTAGCCTGGGCCAGTTGGCTCGGGTGGGCCGAAGCCCACTAGGAGGCCAGGGGCTCTGGCCCCTTTCCTCTTTTTTTTTTGCTTTCCCTTTTTCTTTTTCCAGCAGCTTTTGCCTTTTCTTTTTAGCCAATAAAGACTTTGCAAAAATTATGCCATTGGCTAAAATAATTTCAAAGAAGTATATTGCACTGCCACAAAAAGGGTGGGAGGCTTTTGGAATAGTTGCCAAGTCTATAAATTAAAAAGGGCATTTAATTTATTGCTTAGGTCACTGCTTTAAGTAGTTTAGGCCACTTAAACCTTTTGCAAAAATGTTGGCTCACCACCAATATTAGTTGTGGATTATTTGGCACATGATGAACATTTTTGTGTTCATGTCTGAGCATTTTGAATTTCACTCATAATTTGAATTTGAATTTGACTTGGATTTTTCGTCAAGTGATAACTAACTCAGTAAGCATGGTGACCTGGCACCATTAACAGGGGATTACTGTAGCATGACACTGGGGGTGTTACAAATCTCCTCCACTACAAGAAATCTCGTCCCGAGATTTAAGTGGGGAAGTAAAGAGTAACTTCGGGAGAACCGATCCTTATAGGGCTAATTATCTGGAGAACAATTCAGGGAATGTGGCGGAAGTATCTCTCGAGTTGAAACTTAAGAAAACATCGAGAGCAAATATGAAGGTACAATAGGAAGTTTCAAGCAAATGGACAAACGATCAATACCTGAACAGAGTGTGAGAAGGGGGTTCAGAGCATCGGGAATAGATCATCTCTCGGAAGGTGGCTCGTGACATGATACGAAGCCAAATGCAAGAATATTTCAGTATCAAAGATATATAGGGGAGTCAGGTTTCGATCCTGTGGAACTGTGGGTTATGAGCCCACCATGTGGGTTAAAATTAGAAAGGGGGTCGATAGCAAGACATGTCAGATGTTAGACTGTCAGTTATGTTTTTAACAACATTGGTACCAAGGGCGAGGGACGACGAGAACTATTTTCCTTCTCCTTCAACGAGGCGGACCAATAGGCAAAGTTCTTGTCCATTGATGGTTACTGGAATGTCAACAGCAATAATAACAAGGTCTTACTGACAAATTGTACACCGAGGTGTTTTCATAAGGAGGGAACTATTACTGCTTAGATCTCATAACCACAAGAAAGGTTAAACAAAACAAAGGAAAAGAAAAGGTGATCATTAGATTAATCAGAACATTGGAAAGGAAAATGTGTTTACACACAAGAATTGGGAGTATATCCTTTCCAAGGGGAAGCGGAGCAGGATATACATGATATGACAGCAAGTTCAAAATCATTTAGATAAAGGGGGCGAGGGAAAAATCATGATATTACACATACAACGGTGTTTGGATAATAGATCTAGAAACATTCGACAATGTGCTTCCAATGTTCTTGTTGATATTCGGAATACCTGAGTCATGCTTCGAGGTAGCATTAACATGGTGTTACAAGAAGGGGTTGGAGTTGAAGACCACAAGAAATACTCAAGGAACAATTGCAGCAATAGCAAGGAGTCCAAGGTATAACCGAGATATGATCAAACATGTGTTGGAAAGAAGACAAGGGAATTGTCGATGATAACTCAAATCATCAATGGTCAAGGATGGTAGTTCTCATCACGAATTCGATTGATATCCTGGAACAAGTCAGTATATTGATGGGGATCACGACAGATTTTGTCGAGGTACTATGAAGAGGCCATCGAACAGCGATGACATCAAGCGAAAGGAATGATGAAGCGAAAGGTTATTGGAACCAAGGATGTGACACAAGCTCGAAATAAAGCTTGTTGTTTGAGGTGAAATGATAAGATGAGGAAGATCGACGTAAGCTTAGCTCGTCGTCGGAAGTTGTGCTCCGGGAAGAAGGATCGGTTAGCATAGATAAAATTAGCTCGATGATGATATAGCTGATCAGGCTAGGAATGATGTGATGGAGTATCATTCCAATGAGAATTCACAAGAGGTAGTGCAATGACACAATATCCTCGAGATAACAAGGGGCAATACTCAAGGTAGATCAAAAATAGAGGTTGGACAGATGAAATGATCTGCAGAAGACAAGTATTTTGACTTGTCTGGGAAATGGAATCAAGGAGAAAATATGGTCGGAACCACGATTGCAAAGGATCAATTTACAGGTGCAAGATGAGCTTATACCAAGGGAACACTTGATTATAAGAGAAGCTTCCGTGATAAGTTCTACATCAGGGTCCATGGGCATGAACACAAAGGTTCAAGGTCAACTCCCACTTCCTCAATGCATAACCTTTCATCAACTCCTCTTCTTCAAAGAAATTATAGTGCAGAAGATTTATCTAGCGAAGTACCAGAAGAGTAAGACTCATGAGAACTCTCGGGTTCACACGGATTATGGAAGGCATAAGTTCAACCCATCGGTGCATTTTTACGAATCTATACAACCATCAACCAAGCAAAAGATACGAGTCCGAAAGCAGAGTATCGAAGTCAAAGCAGCTGCTACAATATACCAAAGGTATTATGTATCAGGGAAAAACTGATAAGATCTTGGATGTGAAGGACACTGTCGGATAACAACCCAGCAATGGATCTGGCGATTCACGACAGAGTTTATGTGAGTATCGGTAATCAATCAGATGAATAAGGGGATGCAAAGGCATCGGCTTATAAAGAAGTCTGAATGATTCGATGCTTGGGTACACGGGAATTATGAATTCAAGACGAAGGATCAGAAGCATAGGCTCTGATCAAAAGATGAGTAAGTTGAATAGACTTAGAGGTGCACCCGATCAAATCTTGATTGGGCAAGAACCAGCTCATATTCGGAACAATGTCTGAGACGGAAAGAAAATTTGCAAGGATTTATTGATGATCGTGTGCATTCACACACATGCTAAATCAACAGGAACAGAATGTTAATCCCAAAGGATTTTATAGAATATCGCTAGACAAATGGAATTAACCAGAAAGCAAGTATGCAAGAATTCCAAGAGCAATAGGTTGTGGAGGATTTTTGGAAGGTCAAATAGTATTTCAAAGAATTTTGTGAATCACACGAACAACTGAGGTGAACGGATCCTCGGTGAGTGCGAGGAATTATTCGAAGGGGGGTTATACATGGGGCAAAGAACTGTAAGGCAGTAAGCTCAAAGGATTCTCGAAACAATAGAGAATTTTGGGGCATCTTGTAATAACAAGAGCATCGAGGAAGATTGTATGAATGGCAATTGTATGCGGTTATTCATAGGGGTTTATCGATGGAAGGGAATTGCGAAAGCATTGGCACAAAGTCTAGAGAGAACAACGCAGAGTATCTTCGAAATCTTCTGGTGCAGCAGGCAATCATCGATAATGTTGGGGCTCTCCGGGAGGAAGTGGGTACGAGAACCTAATGTCAGAGTTAGTAAAATGTTTAACCAGAATAGACGAGAGATCAGAGTCCCAGAGTATAGATGAGGAGTAAAAGATCCTAATACAACCCAATTGGCGACGTGGGCCCGTAAGACACACAACCATGTTAGTAAAGGTTTTTGTAGTGACTAGACTCAACTTCGGCCAAGGAGTTGGAAAGGGGGCCACCTACAGGTAGTCGGCTCTGATACCAACTTGTGACGCCCTCGATTCAATCATACACTAATCATGCACGAAAATGTGTATGATCAAGATCAAGGACTCACGGGAAGATATCACAACAGAACTCTATACACAAAATTAAAATAATACAAGCTTTATATTACAAGCCAGGGGCCTCGAGGGCTCGAGTACATAAGCTCGAATACACAAGAGTCAGCGGAAGCATCAATATCTGAGCACAGACATAAGTTAGACAAGTTTGCCTTAAGAAGTCTAGCACAAAAGCAACATCGATCGAAAAGGCAAGGCCTCCTGCCTGGGAGCCTCCTAACTACTCCTAGTCATCGGCGGCCTCCACGTAGTAGTAAGCATCGGTGGTGGCATCTGGCTCCTAGGCTCCGTCATCTGGTTGCATCAACCGGAAAAAAGAAGAAAGGGGGAAAAGTGGGAGCAAAGCAACCGTGAGTACTCATCCAAAGTACTCGCAAGCAAGGATCTACACTACATATGCAACATTATCAAAGGAAGGCTATATATGTGGACTGGGCTGCAGAAATGCCAGAATAGAGAGAAGGCCTAGTCCTATCGAAGACTAGCATCTTCTGGAAACCACCATCTTGCAGCAAATAGGAGGGAGTAGAGTAGCGCAAAGTAAGGTAGAAGTAGTGTTATCATCCTCGGCCGGAGATCCTTTCTCGACTCCCTGCGAGAAAGAAATCCCAGAGCCATACTATCCAGTTATCATCACAATCCATTTCTCATCACCATCCAATTCTCATCACAAGTATCCAGTTCTAGTTGTATCGATCGGGATACAACTCCAAGTGTCCGTTACCGTAGGACAGGCTATCGATAGATGTTTTCTTCCCTGCAGGGGTGCACCAACTTACCCACCACGCTCGATTAAGTCCGGCCGGACACACTTTCCAGGGTCATGCCCGGCCTCGGCCAGACAATACGCCGCAACCCGACCTAGGCTTAATAGAGAAGCCAGCACGCTGGACTAAACCTATGCCCCCAGGGGTCATGGGCCATCTCCCCGGGAACTCCTGCACGTTGCGTACGCGGCCGGTGAGCAGACCTAGCTACCTCCTTCAACAAGGCAGGTGCTTACGCAGTCCAACCCGACACTCGCCGCTCAGTCGCTGACGTCTATTAAGCTTCGGCTGATGTATACGACGCAGAACGCCCATACTGTGCCCACATGATGGTTAGTGCTATCAGGCCAGAGGCCCCTCGGATCAAATATCCAAATCGTAGTGGGTTAGGAACGCGCGGTAACAAGCCGAGACTCACGAAAGATGTGACCTCGTGGCCCCGTCTCGAGGACTTGCGGCAAGGGCTAGGAATGCCCGGCCACGCCTCGTAATTATCTCGCGGGCACCCTCCAGGTCAACCCGACTCCACATCACCCGCAATTAAGCTCGCGCGGGTACCCCTCAGGGCCGACCCATCTTTCCAAGTAACAGTGGTAAAGTACAAGTATCCGTGTGTCCAAACATCAAGGGGAAAACCCGAGGAATCACTCCCGATGAATTCCACTAGATGTAATCATCAAGGTGAACGTAAGAGGAATCACCCCCGAGGTTCACACTTGAGGGGTTGCACGACAGAGTCGTATCGGAAGTGGTTAAGGAGGAAATCACCCTCGATGACCATGACCGAATGACTACACTACATGGTTAACATCAGAAGTGCTGAAGAGGTTCACCCTCGGTACTCGATAGTAACCCAGTAGTGTCGAGCAACTAAGGGGGAAGTGATGTGTGATGCCGGGGCCTGGTCTTCGGTCCCGTTGAATGGGTCTTCGATGATGAAGCAGGGGCAACAAGGACAAGGTGGGGGGTCACTGATCACTAACCAACCTATACTAAGCAGTTTAGGATAAGCAGGTAAGGTAACAATAAGCAGGTTACAAAAGCAGGCTATGCATCAGAATAGGAGCAAACAATAACAATAGCAAAATCTAATGCAAGCATGAGAGAATGGAATGGGCGATATCGGGATGATCAAAGGGGGGGCTTACCTGGTTGCTCTGGCAATGAGGGGTCGTCGGTGACGTAGTCGATCACAGGGGCAGCATCGGTCTCGGGGTCTACAGGAGAGAAGAGGGGGAAGAAACAGTAAATATAAAGCAAACATAGCATCACAAAGCAGAATGTGGCAATATGTTGTGCCGGGAGTGACCTAACGTATGGCTACACGATAAAGGTGAAGGGAGGAAATCAACCGGGAATGTTTTCCCGGTTCCGGACCTGTGTCAGACAGACGACCGGAGGGGGAATGTCCCATGTTCAGCATGCTAGGGGCATGTGACACATGAACGGACCGCGTATTCAGATTCGTTGGATTTTTCTGAGCAACTTTCATATAGAAAACATATTCATCGGAGTAACGGTTTATTTTCTATGAATTATTAAAGATTAAACAATTTTCTGGAATTACCTAAATTAACAGAAAAGGAATTATGACATCAGTATGACATAGGTGTGACGTCAGCAGTCAACAGTCTGGTTGACTGGTCAAAGCTGACAAATGGGGGCACTGGGACCCACATGTCAGTCTCTGTTGGCTTAACAGTGGATTAACTAAACTAACAGGGTCAATTAGGGGAGTGGGCCCCGGGCGTCAGTGAGTGTTTTAGGTTAACTAATCATTTTTATTTATAAAACGTTATTAGACTAATATAACAGAGGGGGCCCCACATGTCAGTGGCTGGGGTTGCCCAGTCAGCACGTTGACTGGGTCAACCCAGTCAACGGGGACCCAAGGGCCGTCTAGCTAGTGACCTAGGGGCGGGGCCCACCAAGCCACGCAGATGGCCGGCGCCGGAGTTGCTCCGGTGGCCTTCCGCGGCGGCGAGCTAGCCGGAGATGCTCGGAAAAACGCTACGGGGCACCGTTTGATGCGGTTTTGCTTGCGTTCGAACGAGGGCTCAACGCTGCGTCCCGTGGTGTGGTCGGTAGGGCTCGCGGCTGGCCGGAACTACGTCGGCGACGAGTGGAGGCGGCGGTGGGATTCGGGACCTCGTCGGGATCGCGCTACGGGGGTCGACGAGGTGGGCAAGCGGAACGGGCGGCCTCAGCGGGCTGCACTGAGCACGTCCCCGTGCTCAGGCGAGCATGGCGACGACGACCAGCTGCTCGGCGGAGCCGAGCTCGGCCATGGCGGCGCGGTGGCTACGGTAGCGCAAGAGGCTAGGAGAGCAAGGGGAGGAGAAGCGGGGCTCACCGGGCGGCACACACGGTGGCCCTCGGAGGTTTGGTAGCTGCAGTGCAGTGGATCGATGCCGGCGAGCTCCTGTGATCCGAAGTTGACGACGAGGCCGGGGGAGCGCTCGGGGGCGCCCGGCTTCTTGCATCTTGTCGGGGAGGCGTAGCCGAGGGAGGCGGAGCGGTTGGACAGGTCGGCGAGGTGAACGGGTCTTGGTGGCCGCGAGGACGCCGGAGAATGGCGGCGACCGCGTCGGTCTCCTCTCCAGAACGAAGGAGAGGGAGAGGAGAGAGCTGGATCTGGGGGAGAGGGGGCAAGTGGGCGAGTGGGGAGGGAGCCCGAGGCGTAGGGCTGCCCTTATCCTCCCCGCGGCGCCTGTAGCGGCGTGGCCGGCGAGGTGGTTCGGCGGCGACGTGCGCGCGCGGTCGCTCGCACAGTGGAGGAGGGGGAAGACGACAGGGGGGACTGGGCCGGCCTAGCCTGGGCCAGTTGGCTCGGGTGGGCCGAAGCCCACTGGGAGGCAAGGGATCTGGCCCCTTTCCCCTTTTTTTGCTTTCCCTTTTTCTTTTTCCAGCAGCTTTTGTCTTTTCTTTTTAGCCAATAAAGACTTTGCAAAAATTATGCCATTGGCAAAAATAATTTCAAAGAAGTATATTGCACTGCCACAAAAAGGGTGGGAGGCTTTTGGAATAGTTGCCAATTTTATAAATTAAAAAGGGCATTTAATTTATTGCTTAGGTCACTGCTTTAAGTAGTTTAGGCCACCTAAACCTTTTGCAAAAATGTTGGCTCACCACCAATATTAGTTGTGGATTATTTGGCACATGATGAACATTTTTGTGTTCATGTCTAAGCATTTTGAATTTCACTCATAATTTGAATTTGAATTTCACTTGGATTTTTCATCAAGTGATAACTAGCTCAGTAAGCATGGTGACCTGCACCATTAACAGGGGATTACTGTAGCATGACACTGGGGGTGTTACACCTATTAATCGGAGGCCCAGCCCAGAATTGCTGTTTTGTGCCTATTTCAATGTTTCGAAGAAACGGAATATCAAACGGAGTCCAAACGGAATGAAACCTTCGGGAACATGATTTTCTCACCGAACGTGATCCAGGAGACTTGGACCCTACTCCAAGGAGTGCCAGAGGCGGTCACGAGGGTGGGGGCGCGCCCTCCCCCCTGGGTGCGCCCCCTGCCTCATGGGCCCCCTGACGCTCCACCGACGTACTCCTTCCTCCTATATATACCTATGTACCCCCAACAGATCGGGGACGGTGCCAAAAACCTAATTCCACCACCGCAACTTCCTGTATCCACGAGATCCCATCTTGGGGCCTGTTCCGGAGCTCCGCCGGAGGGGGCATCTACCACGGAGGGCTTCTACATCAACACCATAGCCCCTCCGATGAAGTGTGAGTAGTTTACTTCAGACCTTCGGGTCCATAGTTAGTAGCTAGATGGCTTCTTCTCTCTTTTTGGATCTCAATACAATGTTCTCCCACTCTCTCGTGGAGATCTATTCGACGTAATCTTCTTTTTGCGGTGTGTTTGTTGAGACCGATGAATTGTGGGTTTATGATCCAGCTTATCTATGGAAAAGATTTGATTCTTCTCTGAATTCTTTTATGTATGATTAAGTTATCTTTGCAAGTCTCTTCGAATTATCTGTTTGGTTTGGCCAACTATATTGGTAGTTCTTGCAATGAGAGAAGTGCTTAGCTTTGGGTTCAATCTTGCGGTGACCTTACCCGGTGACAGAAAGGGTTGCAAGGCACGTATTGTATTGTTGCCATCGAGGATAACAAGATGGGGTATTTATCATATTGCATGAATTTATTCCTCTACATCATGTCATCTTGCTTAAGGCGTTACTCTATTTTTAACTTAATACTCTAGATGCATGTTGGATAGCAATCTATGAGTGGAGTAATAGTAGTAGATGCAGAATCGTTTCGGTCTACTTGTCACGGACGTGATGCCTATATACATGATCATTGCCCGGATAACCTCATAACTATGCTCAATTCTGTCAATTGCTCAACAGTAATTTATTCACCCACCGTAGAATATTTATGCTCTTGAGAGAAGCCACTAGTGAAACCTATGGCCCCTGGGTCTATTCTCATCATATCAATCTCCATCACTTTATTTACTTGCTTTGCTTTTACTTTTACTTTGCATCTTTATACCAAAAATATTATCTCTATCAGATCTCACTCTCGTAAGTGACCGTGAAGGGATTGACAACCCCTAAGCGTTGGTTGCGAGTAGCTATCGTTTTGTGCAGGTACGAGGGACTTGCGCGTGGTCTCCTACTAGATTGATACCTTGGTTCTCAAAAACTGAGGGAAATACTTACGCTACTGTGCTGCATCATCCTCTCCTCTTCGGGGAAATCCAACGCAAGCTCGAGACGTAGCACCGCCCTGGCTGTGTATGCGAGTGCGTGCACGTGTCCTCCCTCGGTCTTCCAACAAAGAGTGTACATCGGCTACAAAACAAAGAGTGTGGTACATAATGTACATCTACACTTCCAATGCATTTAGCCTTTAATCTAAATCGATATTGATTGACTAATGCACCAACTTGTGCTGTAGGTATAGGCTACATGTCTATCCTTAATTACAGCATGCAACGGCTTATTTAATCTTCTTATCTCAATGGTCGCATGCACACATAAGTCTGCTACTTTTGGGTGTTAATTTTGCCCTGGTCAATGTGTAAATTTGTAAATGTATAGTCTTTCACGGACGTAGGGAGTAGGTTGAGCACTTGAGCGTGAGTTGTGTGTGTTGCGTCGTGTGCTGTGTGCCGCATGGGTGCGTGAGTGTTGCGTGCGTCCATGTGTACGTGTGAGTGTTGCATGTTGCATGCACATGCATGCATGGGGCTTACTCCCTGCCATTGACATGTTCATATTTCAAGCTTCCTTTGTTCCCTCCATATGGTGATACTCCCTCTGTTCCCAAATAGTACAGAGTAAAAGCCTCCCTCTGTTCCCAAATATGGAGTATTTGTCTTTCTACAGATTTCAACAAGTGACTAGGTACGGAGCAAAATGAGTGAAGTGAGCGTAGAGGCATAGGGATACTGTAGAAAGCAAGTCCTCGCGATCCATTATTCCCCATCTCGGTCAGAGAGAACTATTCAACTAGTCTTCGCAGTGAAGTGACAATACACGTTGCAGCAGATGGGACACGTAATTAATAAGCTGAACCAGCGTGTTGTTGTTACTAAATCAGCCTTACCCAGTACTGCCATCATGTCTGCCAGTAGAGCACGCTTCCGCAAATACGCCTACGCACCTCTGTCCTCCATTAACTGACATATGGGCCCTCTTGTGGTAGAGCCACATGTCATCGGTGTAACTATTTACACTCCAAAGGACGGTATATCCTCGTAGTAGTACTAGTAGAATTGAGATTTAATGCACTTTCTTCCCCGTCTTCCACTCTTCTTCGTCCTCTCTTCTTCTTCCTCCTCTCTTCCCCATCGTCGGCCACACACCATTTACACCTGCTCACTGCTCGCCCGCCCGCGCCCTCTTCCTTGGTAGCTCGCGGGTACCATATCCCCCCGCTCACTGCTCAGCCACACGAGGAGAAGCTTCTTCGCTCGCCCGCCCGAACCCACTTCCCTGCTGGCTAGCAGGCACCGAAAACCCCAATGGCAGAACCGACTGACACACAGAGCCGCGATTGGAATTCCCTCCCCGATGTTCTCTTGGAGCAGATCTATAGTCGTATGGACCTACTCAGCACCGTCAGTCTGGCTGCATGCTCGGTGTCTTTGTACCGTCTACTCGTCTGCAACCGGCCGGCTCTTTTCAAGACACCCTGCTTGCTGATGCCCGATCCTCGCAGGTGGCCCATGTGACGCCCCCGATTTAATCGTACACTAATCATGCACGCAAATGTGTACGATCAAGATCAGGGACTCACGGGAAGATATCACAACACAACTCTACAAATAAAATAAGTCATACAAGCATCATAATACAAGCCAGGGGCCTCGAGGGCTCGAATACAAGTGCTCGATCATAGACGAGTCAGCGGAAGCAACAATATCTGAGTACAGACATAAGTTAATCAAGTTGCCATAAGATGGCTAGCACAAACTGGGATACAGATCGAAAGAGGAGCAGGCCTCCTGCCTGGGATCCTCCTAGGTTACTCCTGGTCGTCGGCAGCGGGCTGCACGTAGTAGTAGGCACCTCCAGAGTAGTAGTCGTCATCGACGGTGGCGTCTGGCTCCTGGGCTCCAAAGTCTGGTTGCAGCAATCGAGTAGAGATAGGGGGAAAAGGGGGAACAAGGCAACCGTGAGTACTCATCCAAAGTACTCGCAAGCAAGGAGCTACACTACATATGCATGGATATATGTGTAAAGGGCCATATCAGTGGACTGAAC
>LR880972.1:58352568-58371027 GCA_904067115.1 Aegilops sharonensis | reverse complement strand
CGTGGGGGTCGGGGACGACCCCGCGGCGGCGAGGGCCTTGCGTCCGGCGCGGCAGGTCGGGGAGGAGGGGGAAGGTGCGGTCGGGGCGGCGGGGGCCGCCGGGATCGGTCGGCCCCGGTCTAGATCGGGGCGGGGGAGGGAGAAAGGGGATCGGGGGAGGGGGCGAGTGAGGCTAGGGTTCCACCGAACGGGGGAGGGGGGTGGATAAGGTGGGGCGGCCGGTTGGGCCGGCCCACGGGGTGGCCGACTGGGCCAGGTGGGGGGGGCCTGCCCAGTTGGGCCAGTGGGGTTTTCTCCCCCACCCTTTTTGTTTTATTTTCCTTTTCTTATTTTTCTTTTCTGTTTTGGTTTATTTAAAATATCTAAACACCTTACAAAAATGTGTGCACCCCACCATAAATAACTTTGTAATTTTTGACAACCCCCGAACATTTTAGTTTTCATTCTTGAAAACTTTTATTGTTTGCCTAAGTTTTAAATTTGATTTAAACCGGGTTCGAATCAACGTGAGTTTAATCATAGTAACCGAGGTGATTACTGTAGCTTAATTATCCGGGTGTTACAGCCCAGACACCGACTTGACGATCCTATGGAGGTTGCCGTGGTGGCCCTCGACATGCTACCACTACCTGTCCACATGTCCTTCATGCGTGGACACTACTGGGCGGGCATGAAGGCCAACTGGATCGTCCTCATCCACCACACCGGTAGTCCGTGGCGTCTCGTGGATATCTACACCCAGCGAGAGATCACCCTTCCATCGTTGGATACCGCCGACATCGAGCCTCACGGCCCGCCGGACACTCCTGCCTACTACGCACGAGACGCGTCAAGCTTTTGGCTCGACCATTATTTGTAGAAAGTTGTAATCTGCGAAGTGCCCACACCACCAGAAGACTACATGGATTACAAGATCATTGCCTTGTTCAACATGGGATTAGTCTATCTGGAATTCGGTCGCCATACATGGTTATGGCTCATCATCAATCCTGTTGAGGCAACATTTCTGTATGATGCTATAGTGCACGATGGCATCGTTTACGCGGTCGACGCACAGATTGGCTACCTATACTGGTGGAATCTATCGTCGTGTAATTGTTCTATCTCATCTCATCTTTACCTTATGAATACGACTGCCTATTCATTTGTTACAAATTTAGAATGCATAGCATGGCTATAACCACATCATTGCTATGTGTTCCTCTCATTTCCTAGATTTTTATGACCACACATGTTATTGTTAGAGTTGATATGAGAACAATTGGCATCTAATGATTGTTAGAATACATATTATGAGCATAACATCATGATTACTATATGTTACTCTCGTTTCCAAGATTTTTATAACAACGCATGTTATTGCTTAGAGTTGATATGCGAACAGTGTAGTAAGTGCTATGGTAGAATATGAGTAGGCGCTGTAATAGCTGTTTTCCTCTCATTGTTACATGATGTTTGAACCATGACATGTTGCTAGAATATGAAAGCAATTGGCTTATTTTTTTAACTTGGGTATGATTATGACCACGTATTTGCAATTCTATGTCTATGATATGTGTCACTGTTATAATAATCTTAATTCCACACATACTCTGAACATGATTGTTTATTTTTGTCCTTTTGGTCTCCAATTTGAATTGTTGCAGCAGACGCAAATGCGCTGGCCTTCATGATTCCAGGACCTGGAATCATACCAGCCGATGGGTGGTGGTTTATCGCTCGTTTAGCTGACGGCGGTTATTTGATGCTCATTCGCACGTACCAAATTGACCAAACAATTACATCAAACCACATGCAGTACAATGCGTGGGGCGTTCGTGACATTGATGGCTATGGCTGCTTCGTGTTCGAGAAAGATCCCAGCTCCGTTGGGCCAGGCGTATTCAACTGGAGGCGGGTTTACAGCCTCGGCAACCACTCCTTGTTCCTCGGGCTCAATTATCCGATCATCCAACCAATCATCGATCATATCACCGGCGATGATTACTGTGCTATGCAACTTCCATTCGTGAGGGGGGGCTGTCTTTACACATCATACCATGGGTTTCATGAATCACCATATCCAGAGAATCATCGACACAGCTTGTTGCCAGGTAATCTTCAGTGTGTGAAAGGCATCAAGCTTCCATATGATGGATGGCTTTTGCAAACCCGACATGCGGCGATGTGGTTCATGCCAACAGCAAATATGCACAACTTGATTCGTGCTGATATCTAGACTGAGCCATGTATTCTGCTGCTGTAGCACGACCCTCTTTTGTTGGATATTATGTACTGTTGTTAGTTTGAAGAACTCCTCTGGTTTGAAGGATAGATACCTTCCTGGGATCAAGTGCATCCTAACTCACCTGCGTAGGATGTACTGATAATGATTATGGAGATGCTGTGCAGAAGCCATATATATATCAGTTAGGCTTCAAGTGCGTACTTGTTAGTTAAACCTATGTATAAATTGTGACACTAAATACGACTAGTAAGTAGTACAGTAGCAGTAATAGTATACCTCGGTCAAATTTTTCATCATGTCCACACATTGAATTGACGTGACAACACGCTGCGCGTGAGGTGACACAAGAATCCCGGCGGCGTGTTCGGGTATTCTGGACTTCAGATTTGGAGTACCACTTATCTGTCGAAATCTATCATCATTCACATAAAACAGTCGATTGATCATACATTGAGTACCATATAACTAGAATTACCGATGCAAGTCGAAGAAGGATTGGCCGGTGCTGCCGGCTGGCGTCAAGTTCGATCCCACGGATCAGGTGCTGATCGAGCACCTTGAGACCAAAGTGAGTGCTGACAGCGCGAGATTTCAGTCTCTCATCGATTTGTTCATACCAACCATCGATAGCGAGCACATCATATGCTACACCCAACCTGAGAAACTTCCAGGTAAGAGACCGATCGGCCGTCTACTTGCACAAACATATTCCTTTGTTTATAGCTCTATTTTTCTTTTTAGACGCAGACCTGGTGAAGCAATTACAATTTGACAGTTAATAAAAAGTGAAACAAGTGACTGCAACATGCCAAAGATGTTATGAAAATGCCAACTATGTACACTAAAACCTGTATTCCACAATAGTGCAGGTATCACACTGAGTGGCCTAAGGAAGAAATTCTTCCAGCGCAATTCCAGGGCGTTCAAAAGGGGCACGTAGACGCCTCGCAAGATACAGTAGGAGTGCGGCATGCATGCGATGTGGCACAAGACCGGCAATACCTTGCCGGTGATAGTCATCGGCCGGCAGACGGGAAGCAAAAAAGGTTCTGGTGCTGCACACCAACAAGAACTTCGACCAGCAGAGGACCAACTGGGTGATGCACCAGTACCACCTCAGGGACCTGGAGCAAGAGAAGGAGCGGGAACTGGTCCTCTACCAGATTTTCTACCAGACGAACACTAGAGCCAGGAGTAAAAAGATTACAAGTTAGTTAGGTATTGGTAGTTGTACTACCTCGTCGTCCGCAAGTTGGTATTGTTGTTAACGATCTTTTGGTATGAACTTGCATTTGCTTCCAACCATCATGCCGAGGGTCGGCGTGGATATAAAGCTGAATCATTCGTTTCGAAACGAATTTTCAGGCACCTGATTTTTATTTGATGGGTAGCATAAGCACCCGACGTTTGAATTCGCAGTTCTCCAATTTTTTCGAAACAAGTGCATGCACTTATTATCACGATAAAAAAACAATATCCGTGTTGCATCCCAGTTATCAGTCTGTACTTGCAGAATTCTCTCGTTTATTGAGCACGTATATTGTTTTTTCAGGTCGAGCAAGTTTCAACTGGGCTGCAGACTGCCCAGGGTTGGTTTTGTTTTTAACATGCCCAGCCCATGACGACAACGGGGCACAAAGATCCAGCTGGTATCTACTGGCCTCTGGCCCGCCAGCGTTAGTTATATTTTGTCTAATAACATCCGCAGGCAGTTTGTTTTTACTGAATAAACACACAGCCCAGTTCTATTTTCCTCTTGAAACGCATGTCCTACATCCGTTTTCTAATCTCTACATATAGTTTTACTAGTTCATATACACGTATCATTATATTGAAAACACATGAAATTCCCTTTTCATATTTACATCCTTATTTTTTATGTTTTTCCCACCCAGCGCTGATTTTTTTACCACAGGTTTTCCCTTAAACCAAATCAATTGTCCCACGTCTTATTTGCTCACAAAAACAAAACGATTTTTTTGGCAAATCAATAAGTTATTAAAAAATGTTTATCATTTCGGGATTACAACAGTTTGGACTCCACCAAAATATGCAAAATAAGGTTGAACTTTTTGACCGTAGTCCTGGGCAGAAAATGGGCTGTAATAAATTATTTAAGAATTAGCAAATGGGATGCAAATTATAAATAATAGCAAATGGGCTTTATGTTGTCTGCCACAGATTTGGAGGCTGACTTGTGGGCCTACCAAGTTCATGCGTACACAAGGTTTCGCAAAAAAGAAACTTAGTCAACAATCGACTCTACCAGTGTCAGACCGTTAGATGTCAATCTAACGGCAATTATGCATCTTCAGTCTCTAATCTTCCTGCCCCAGCCGCCCAAACCAGCACCGCCGGAACCGCCTGCTCCCGCCTCCCATGGCCGGCAGTGCTGCCGGGCAGGCTTCACGGCCCCATCATACTCGCATCCTTGGCCTGTCTATCCCTCTACTCACCCACACCTCCCGTTATTTACCGGAGACGGCAGCAGAACCAGTCAACCCTCGTACTCTCCACCGCGTGGGCAGCCACTGCCGTGTCTTCCCTGGCTCCGTGTCGTTCGCTTCGTAGGCCTCGCCGTCGTTCACCGCCCTGGTGCTCTCGACGCGGCACGGTCAACGATGTCCATCCAACGGCCGTAGTTCTTCTTCAACCTCTGGTCTTCTTGCCCCAGCCGCCCAAAGCAGCGCCGGTCGTGTCGCATGCTCCTGCCTCCCGTGGCCGGCTGTGCTGCCGCGGAGGCCTCACCGTCCCCATACTACTCCCACCGCTGGCCTGGCCATCCCTCCACTCACCCACTCCCCCTGTTATTCTGAGACGACGGCAGCCTCACACCGCAGCCGAACCAGTGAACCCTCATGCTCCTCTCCACGTGGGCATCCACTGCCGCGTCTTCCCCGGCTCCCCGTCGTCCCCTTCCTAGGCCTCGCCATCGTCCACCGCCGTGGTGCTCTCGACGTGGCGTGGTCAATGTGGTCAACGACCGACTTCCATCGGAAGAGTACTATACGTGGAGAGGCTGATAACTGGGTCCATGGCAGCCGCAAAGAAGTGCCTCCTTATTACGCGCAAAATAATTATTCCTCCACCTGACAGCAGGGACCCATCGGACGAGCCACCAGTATTTTGCGGAAATAACGTTTCCCCCCTGATTACTGGGACCCACCGGGCGGGCCACCGTATTTTCCGAAAAAAACGTTTGCCCCTGACTGCTGGGACCCACCGGACGGACCACCGTATTTCGCGAAAAAAACGGTCCCCCCGCTGTCAGCTCGGACCCACCGGAAGTGCCTCCTTATTACGCACAGAAAAATGAATACTCTCCCTGCTAGCTGGGACCCACCATGGTGGGAGACTGACTTGTGGGCATACTAAGTTGACAGGGACGGAGGGCTTTGTCAACTTAGTCAATATGAACGATTCTAGCCCAGTGACCGTATGATGCTCATCCAACGGCCGTCGTGCTTCTTCAATATCTCCTCTTCCTCCTCCAATGGACGGATGGCTAGGCCAGCTGCTCAAACAAGCGCCGGCGGGACTGCTTGCTCCCTCCTCCCCGCGGCCGGCTATGCTCCCGCGCAGCCCTCACCGCCCCACCATACTCCCATCGCTGGTCTAGCCATCCCTCTACTCGCCCACACCTTTTGTTATTCTCAGGCGACGGCAGACGAACCAGTAAACCCTCGTATAGTCGTACTATCCTCCGTGTGGGAAACAACTGCCGAGTCTTCCCTACCTCCGTGTCGTTCCCTTCCTAGGCCTCGCCGTCGTCCACCGCCCTGGTGCTCTCGGCGTGGCCTGGTCAACGTGGTCAACGACAGACATGCATCTGAAGTGGACTGTACGTGGAGAGGCTAACAGCTAGGTCCACGGCCGCACGCAAGGAAATGCCTCCTTATTACGTGCAAAATAATGATTCCTCGACCTGACATCGGGGACCCACCGAAAGGGCCTCTGTATTTCACGAAAAAAACGTTACCGCCGCTGACAGCTCGGACCCACCAGCTATATCTTCGCAGGCAAGGAAGTCCCTCCTTTTTACGCACAAAAAAAATGAATACTCCCCCTGTTAGCTGGGACCCAGTATAGTAGCAGGCTGACTTGTGGGCCTACTAAGTTGACGGGGACGGAGGGCTTTGTCAACTTAGTCAATATGCACGATTCTAGCTCCAGTGACCGTACGATGTCCATCCAACGGCCGTAGTGCTTCTTCAACCTCTGGTCTTCTTGCTCCAGCCGCCCAAACCAGCGCCGGTCGTGCCTCGTGCTCCTGCCTTCCGTGGCCGTCTGTGATGCGGCGGACGCGTCACCGCCCCCTACTACTCCCACCGCTGGCCAGGCCATCCCTCTACTCACCCACACCCCCTGTTATTCTGCGGCGACGGCAGCCTCACACCGCAGCGAACCAGTGAACCCTCGTACTCCTCTACGCGTGGGCATCCACAGCCATGTCTTCCCCGGCTCCGCGTCATCCCCTTCCTAGGCCTCGCCGTTGTCCACCGCCCTGGTGCTCTCGGTGCGGCGTGGTCAACGTGGTCAAGGAACGGCTTCCATCGGACATGGATTGTACGTGGAGAGGCTGACAGCTGGGTCCACGGCCGCAGCAAGGAAGTGCCTCCTTATTACGTGCAAAATAATTATTCCTCCACCTGACAGCAGGGACCCATCGGATGGGCCACCGTATTTCGCAAAAAAACACGTTTCCCCCTGACTGCTAGGACCCACCAGCTACATCTTCGCACACAAGGAAGTGCGTCCGGGCAAAAAAAATGATTCGCCCCCCTGACTGTTGGGACCCACCAGCTACATCTTCGCATGCAAGGAAGTGCGTACGGGCAAAAAAATGATTCGCCCCTCTGACTGCTGGGACCCACCAGCTACATTTTCGCACGTAAGGAAGTGCCTAACAGTCGGGACCCACCAGGTCGAAGCATACGTAGCGTTGTCATTCTGGTCGCGAACGTGTACATACATACTGGTCGTTGTAGAGGCGTGCACGTGTCGTAGTAGAGGCGCGCACGTAGCATGTACACGTATGTACAGCGGCCAGGGTGCAAGAAAAAAAATACGGCCACCTATGTGTACATACGGGCGGGGTCTCGAACGCCTACTCGCGCATACGTACGGCGAGGGCTCATTTACATGGCTGGGTCGGAAAGGAGAAACAACGTTGTCGTCGTGTTCACGGGGAGCCAACCGGCTGGGTCGGAATGGAATGCGTGGTCGTGTTCATCGGGAGGGCTTGGACGGAACAGGCGATGGAAACGAGGCCTGGCGTACCGCACAACGGAGGAAACGAACCTCCTACATTCGGAACGGGATCCTGTTGATCGGGAGGGGTGTGGCGTACCGCAAAACGGAGGAAACGGACCTCCTACGGTCGAAACAGGGGTCCTGTTGATCAGGAGGGGTGTGGCGTACCGCAAAACGGAGGAAACGGACCTCCTACGGTCGAAATGGGGGTCCTGTTGATTGGGAGGGGTGTGGCGTACTGCAAAACGGATGAAACGGACCTCCTACGGTCGAAACGGCGGTCCTGTTGATCGGGAGGGGTCTGGCGTACCGCAAAACTGACGAAACGGACTTGTGTTGGAGCGCTACGGTCGAAACGGGGGTCCTGTTCATTGGGAGGGGTGTGGCGTACCGCAAAACGGGACTCCACGGGATACTGTTCATCTCCACCGTCGACCTGCTCCAGCCTCCACGGGCTACCGTCGACCTCCTCCAGCCTCCACGGGCTCCTGTTCATCCAGCCTCCACCGCGCGCTATTCCACTGGCTACTGTTCAACCACCCCTCCACCGTCTACTGTTCATCCAGCCATCCTCCGTCTACTGTTCATTCAGCTCTCCACACCACGGGGTCCTGTTCAACCACCCCTCCACGGCCACCCCTCCACCATCTACTGTTCATCCAGCCCTGCACACCACGGGGTCATGTTCATCCAGAGGCAACGCCACCACTCACTGTTCATCCAAACCCCCCCGCAATGCTCACTGTTCATCCAATCGATCGGCTTCAGTTAGCAGCAGTAGCGAAGGAATCGCTCCATCGGGTTCAGTTAACAGCCATCGATTGATCGCTCGGGTTCAATAACGCGTAGCCTGCTTGCAATCGCTCGGGTTCAGTTAGAGCCCAACGCCTCGCTCGTGTTCAGTTAGAGCCAACGCCTCGCACGTATACGAGAGAAACGCGCATCGCTCGGCCCCCAACCTCCCACCGTAACCGGCAACTCCCCGAAATTTTCCTCCCACTCGCTTCTACCATGGTTTTTTCCGTCATGGACGACCCAAAGAATGTCATGCAGCTGCGTCTCCGGCCCGCCCAGGACGAAAAGCCCATTTTCTGTCATGATTTTTTGCCATAGAAGTAGGAGCCCACGACATCTATGATGATACCGGGTTTTGTCACAGTTATCATCATAGAAGTGTCATATGTATGACAGAAAAAATTTTAGTTCGTCCCAAAATATCACGGATGTGTCTTTTTTTTGTAGTGAGAGGGCGATGGAGAAGGCGACAGAGGTCACGAAGCAACAGTGCGCGGGCGCGGATGAGCACAGGAACGGGGGGAAAGAGACGAACACAGTGCGCGGGCACTGTGCCGTTGGCCGGACCATGCCCGTGCTCGCTGCGGCGAGCTCCGGCGTCGGCGAGCGGCAGGGTGGAGTTATGGGGGTGGAGACGAGGATGGTGGCGAGGGGGGACACGCTCTGGCTGGCCGAGCAGCGAGCACGCCCTCCACAGAGGCGTTGGCGACGCGCAGAGCGCGCGTTTGGCATGCCAGCACGCTCGGACGAACGCGGTCACCGCGTGGACCATGACATCAGGCCACCTATGCACTAACCATGATGTCTGGCGTGTAGTCCTCAGTAAACTTAGGTGTTACCATGGCTCGGTTTGGTTCCAGGTGCAGTAGAAGTAAAATGGTGATGAGGTTAAGTTACTGGACAGAAACTTTGGGGAGTTACTGTGCTCAAACCACAGGGATTCAAGGGCTGCGCTTTGGGGTTTTACTGACTCTTACTAAGGTGAATAAGCTCAGACATCCTTCCGCTCTATTCCCTCGTCATCGATGTCGCTGTCCTCCTCGTCACTCCCGCTCGAGGAGGAACCTTCATCATTGGAGGAGCTCTCCAGGCAGCACTTCCGGCGAGTTCCAAGATCTTCGAAGACCTTGATGGAGAGCAGGCCGTCCTCCATTAACTTGAAGTAGAGGACGAGCCCCGTCGTCAGGCTGTGGATGCGAGCGAACGTCTTCCATCCACGACGGCCCTCGCGTCGCCATTCACGCAGCCCCTCATGTGCAACCTAAGGGTCTGGGGCGGGACACGCCCCATCTCCCGAGCAAACGGGGTAGGAAGACGAAGATGACGACGCGGTGGCCAGCGCATCCTGATGAAGAACTCACAGGGCAGGTCCCCGACGTGGCCCTCCATCGGGAGGGGCACCGCTGGCGGAGGCAGGACCGGTGCACCGCCCCATCCGCCTCTCCCCCGAGCACCACGACGACCTCGGCCTCGCCCCCTTCCCCTTCCCCTCACGGCTGGCTCCGCCGCCGGGAGCTCTTGGGAAGGGGGGACGTGCTATCGGGCAGCAATCCTCGCTGCCACCGTTGAAGGGCTGGCGCCTCCTCTCGCCAAGGCAGACGGAAGAAAGGAGCGGAGGTAGAAGGAAATGGATGATGGGAGAATGTGGGATACCGTCCCCCTCCCCTTCTTATAAAGGGGCATAGTCGGGGCTCGGCCGCCCCATTCGACCAATCCAGTCACCAGGAGCGCAGGGAATCAGGACCGACCCGCTACCCCACTCAGCGACGGCCCGGTTTCCAACCTCCACCGCCTGCCACCTGCATGGGGGACACGTGGCGAGTGAGCAGAACCGAGGGGACGGGTGAGGCGACCGTTCCCCACCCCGTGATCGTGGGGCACTGACGCCATGGAGGTCACGACCCGGGTCCGCCCGAATAAATGAGTTGCGCCTCAGCGCCTCCCTCTTTCCTGGGGAAGGCACATGCCGCCCCTTTACCACGATGTGATGCATGCTTGCGGGAACCGCCCCACGCATGACCCCCACGTCACGCACGACCCTCCACGTCGCGCGTTCAACGAGGGTCATGGGGAAGCGCAGCGGACGAAATAGTTATTGCGGTAAAAATCCGCCGCACCTGCCCGTGCACTGTTCTGGGCCTGGCCCAACAACGCGTCGCGCTTATGTGTGGCCCAGGCCTGGGGGCTCCTGTCGGTGTACAAAAGTAGGGGCTCTTCTTTTGACCCCCTTACTTGTGCACGGGCAGTCAGAGCCACGCGCCGTGGCCACACTTAGCAGGGCAAAGGAGGGAAGCCGGAGAGAAGGCGAAGGCACAAGATGGTCAAGGAAGCGCCAAGACAAGAAACACCAAAGAGCAAGAGGGCGAGGTGGAATGCCCCCGCAAGGCCCTTGCCGGGGCGGCCTCCACATCACTGGCAAAAGCCTTGCCGGGGCAACTTGCCCATTACCAGAAAAGCGAGCCATCCTCGAGCCCAAGAGTTCCAACAGCCGCCAACGACTGCGTTGGAACCAAGGCTCGGGAGGCACCTCTGTGGTGGCATGCAGATCTTTGTCAAGATCATAAGCATACAAGATCAGATGAGGATCAGAAGACAGCGACCCTCGGCAGGATCCTAGCCGAGGAGATCCACCAGACCCCCGGCAAGCGCCTTGCCGGGGACGACTACAACGCCATGGCAAGAACCTTGCCGGGTCCCGCAAGGCCCTTGCCGAGGACATCAGCAGGGCCACAGCCAGCCTGTGTCGACCAAGACTCCGCCGCCGTTCGCACGCAGCTGCCAGCCCAACCAGCTTGGCAGGCACCTGCGTGGCAACATGCCGCTTCCGAGCCAACTCAGCAAGCACCTGCGTGGTGGCCTACAGACCTTCGTGAAGACCCTACCACCACGCCACCTCAGTTGCCTGCCTGCCTACATGGCGTCACATGCATCGCTGGCCTGGGCGCGTGTCGAAGCAAGGCGAGGCGGCGACAGAGGGGACGGGCCTCGTTCCCGTCCCCGATAAAGCTAAAGGACACCTAAGTGATGCATTAAATGCGTCTTGTCCTGTAATACGGGCGATAAGCTCGCAACACTGTAGACCTTTCCACCTCCTGTGTGCCACTGTGGCAGCCCCTTTCGACTATAAAATGAGGCCCATGGCATACTGGAGAGGGATTTGGCTCTTTTGGACTACGCAGCCGCCATAGCTAGTTCGAGAGCTCAAGAACACTCTCAAATACATCCACCAAAGCAGGACTAGGGTATTACACATCTTCGTGGCCCGAACCTAGGTAAACGAATCGTGTTCTGACTCCTAAACCTGCTCTTCTAACAAACCCCGCGCCCCGCCAAACGTAGTAGGGATTCCTGTGATCCCATAGGTGTTGTTTACCCCACACCTACGCCTCCACCAGGGCACCGTTGAGCGTGTCCTTCTCCTTGGCCAGCTTCAGGGCCTGATCCTTCATCCCGTCCCACTCCACCTCTAGCTCCTTCACCTTGCCGGCATGAACCAGAGCTTGGCATTGAGTGCCTCCATGCGCCTCTGCTCCAGCTCCTGGGTCCACTGCACGACGAGTTTCTCCACCTCCACGTCCTTGCCGCGGAGCGTTGCGGTGAGCTTCTCCTCACGTGCGGCAAGGTCCTCCTCCTAGGAGTTCGGTGCGGCCTGCTGCTGGTGCTGAGCAGCCTCGGCCTGGGCAGCCTGCTGCTCCGCCAGTTCCTGGGCCTTCTCGATATCGGCCTGCTTCATGACGAGCTCCAGGTTGCGCTCAGCCAGCGCGTCCTGGGCGGCCTTCAAGTCCTTGTGGGCCTAGCAGAACCAAGTCTGCACCTCGGCGACGCTCCCCTCGAGGTCCGCCTCCGCCTTGTCCACCACCACCATCCTGGAATTGGCCTTGTCCAGGCGAGCGCGGTGAAGCGCCCGGAGCTTCTGGAGGTTGGCGCCCATGGCTTGGAGGAGCCGCTCTTCCTGGGAACAGCCGCCACCGGCGCACGGCTCGTCAACGACCTCAAGCCCAGTGGCGGCATGCATTTCGTCATCGAACACCTCCCCGTCGACGGGCGCCCCGGTACTCGCCTTCCCTGGGAGATGGACGAACATGACGTCGCTCACCCTCAAGTACCTGCCTGAGCCAGATGCAGCGAAGGAGGAAGGTTGGTCGTCAACCACCTCCTCCTCGGTAGCGGCCTTGCCGGCCTTCCCGGCTGGCCCCCTGCCGGTTCCTCGCCGGCAGCCTTGCCAGGCTCCCCGGCAGGCACCTTGGCGGCGTCCTCAGCAGCGCCCTTGGCGGCCTCCTTGGTGGCGATCTTCTCGGCCTCCGCCGCGGCGTCCTTGGCGATATCCTCGATGAAGGTTTCTATGTCCTCTGGGTCCGCCGAGGGAGGATCTGGATATCGAGAAGGGGATGAGGCGAGGCCGAGACCAAGATTCAGAAAGAAGAGAAAAAGAACAGGGACGGAAGGCAAGTGACTTACCCGTGCCGGGCTGGGAAAAAGAGGCCCCCTCCCCGCCAACATTTGGCGCCGAGGCGAAGCCACCAGCGCCCGAGTTCGCCTCCTCCTCCGTGTGCATGGGCTCGGTGCTTGGCGCCCTTGCCGGGGACGCCCCTCAGGGCGGCGTGGTCGACGGGGGCGGCGTGTTGGGGGTAGCCCCCAGTGGCTCCTCCTGCTACCGTCCTCCTCCTACTACCACGGCAAGGTCAGCGCCAAGGGATCGTGCCCCCAACACACGTTGACGAGGGGCTGCTGTCCAGGCTGCTCAACGCCACCAGCGGTGTACCGGAAGCGCCTGTCGGGGGCTGGCCGCCCGCCGAAGCCCTGGCCCTTTTCACCCTCTGGGCCAGCGTCTCCGCATCCCTGCAAAGTTGGAAACAAATCAAGATAAGCGGCACAAACTGAGGAGGCTGAGATGACAGAAAGGAACAAGACACTTACTCTTCCTCCACCCCTTCCTATTCCTCCTTGGGCTGAGGGACCCGAAGTCGAAGACGACCTCCGCGTCGACATTTGCCGGAGGAGGGGAAGAAGGTGGAGTCTGGCCACGCTTGGACGAAGAAGAGGCAGTTGCTTTCTTCTTCGCCACCGCGGCCCTCACCAACTTCCTCGCCTCCGCGGCCCTTGTCTGCCGCGCGGACCCCTCCTAGGTCTGTTGCGGTTGCACAGCCCTGCCGGGCCGGACCGGCTCGCCGGAGCTGGCCCGCCACAGGACTCGCCCGCTCCCCGTGACCGGAGGGTCGACAGCCTCGACCTCCTCCTCAGACGACTCGTCGGCCACGTCTTCAATGAGAGGGGCCCCGGTGCAGGCGCTGCTGACCTCCCCAGCAGACTCCGCCCACTAGGCGAGCTCCTTTTCCTCCGCGGCCGCCGCGGCCTTATCCTCCACGCCACCGGCGCTGCCGGCCTCCTTGGTGAGCTCCGCTTCCGCCGCCCTGGCGGCGATGTAGTCCAGCTCCGCCTGGGTGGTGTCCTGGACGAGCAGCGGCTCGTTGAGGACGTACTTCTCCTCCGTGGTGGCAAAGAACTCCTGCACTTGATCCTCCGGTGGCTCGGCCCAATTTGGGACGAGGCCGTGCGCGTTGAACTCCGGCATCATGGCGATGATGTCATTTCGGCGCGAGTTGTTGCTCAGCGGGACCATCCCCGCTGACCACCCAAACAAGGGCCCCTTGGCGACCTTGCCGGCCTTCGCGGCCTTGCCGGACCGCTCGACCTTGCCATCACGGTTCACGTCGAGCTGGAAGAGCCGCTGATAGAAGTGGGCGTGCCCCATCACCGTGAGGTTGTGGTCCAAGCCGGGGCGAAGTCTCATGATGTCGGCCGCATTCGTGAAGAGCCAGGCCTGCCTCCCCTTGTTGTGCAGCGGGACGATTCGGCGGCGGATGAAATCCGCCCAGATCATCTCGAGGGTGAGCCCAGCCTCGGTGAGGCGAAGAATCCTGGTGGTGGCGACCGTGAGCTTCGCATCGTTGGCATCAACATCACTCCAGTCGCTTCTGCGAACCGGCGGCGCCTAGCGAACCTCGCAGAATGCTTGTGGATCGTCCTCCTCAATCCAGCACCACCGGCCCCGCCATTCATCCCACCTCTCCTTCTGAGCGCCCTCCGGGAATGTCCCCTTGGACCTTGGGATCCAGGCGACACAACCAGAAATGGCGCCCCCCTTTTGGATCCAACGGAAGAAGTAGTGGCAGAAGAGCGCCGTGTTGGGATGCACCCCGACGAAGCCCTCGCAGAGGTGCGCAAAAAGAGCCATGCACGCCACAGCATTGGGGGTAAAATCCAGAAGGTGGAAGCCGTAGGTGTGCATGATGTTATTGAAGAAATAAGAGAAGGGGGGCAGAGGCTGCAAGAAAAGTAGTCGACGAAGAATGGGTACCGATTCGGGCGGGCTTTGGCGAAAGCGGCAGGGATGACGCGCGTGGCCGGGTGCCCCGTCGTCTTCCCCCCCCCCCCCCCCCCACCCCGTCTTGCACCCCCACAGGTGCTTGAAGTATTCCTGGAGATGGATCGTATCGAACGCCGTGGGGAAGTAGGCGGACTGCGTCCGCCGCACCGCCAGCTCGCTCTCTGACGCCTTGCCCCGGCGTCCTTGGCCACCACCTTGCCCTTGCTGGTTTTGGGTGCCATGGCGGCTGCAAGAGGCAAAGGGGGAAGAACGACAAAGGCGCGGCGGCGGCGAGCGAAGGCAAAAGCTCGAGAGGGAGGAAGAAAGAGACGGCGGATGCGAGACTAGGGAAGACGCAGGGGGTAAATGAGCAGCGCGCCCGCGGTTATTCCTTTTTAAGGGGAAGGCACGGGCCGCCCCTCTTTTCCCATTAACTGCGATGTGACGCATGCGTGCGGAGACCGCCCCACGCATGACCCCCGCGTCACACACGATCCTCCACATCGCGCGTTCAATGCGGGTCATGGGGAAACACAGCGGATGAAAAGTTACTGCGGTAAAATCCGCCCCACCTGCCCGCGCACCGTTCTGGGCCTGGCCCAGCAACGCGTCGCACTTATGTGTGGCCCAGGCCCGGGGGCTCCTGTCGATGTACAAAAGTAGGGGCTCTTCTTTTGACCCCTTTACTTGTGCACGGGCAGTCAGAGCCGCGCCCGCGGCCACACTTAACAAGGCAGAGGAGGGAAGCCGGGGGGAAACCCAAGCACAAGACAAACAAGGCAACGCCTAGACCATAAACACTGAAGAGTGAAGGGGCGAAGTGGACTCCCCTGGCAAGGCCCTTGCCGGGGCGGCCTCCACGGCGCCGGCAAGAGCCTTGACGGGGCAGCTTGCCCAACACCAGCAGAGCGAGCCACCCTTGAGCCCAAGAGTTCCAAATGCCGCCAACGACTACATTGGAACCAAGGCTCGGGAGGCACCTCCATGGTGGCATGCAGATCTTTTTCAAGATCATAAATACACGAGATTAAATGAGGACCAGAAGACGACGACCCTAGGCGGGATCCTGGCCGAGGAAATCCACAAGACCCCCGGCAAGATCCTTGTCGGGGACAACCACGACGCCGCGGCAAGACTCTTGCCGTGGCCCCGGCAAGCCCCTTGCCGAGGACACCAGCGGGGCCGCAGCCAGGCCCACGTCTGCCAAGATGCCACCGCCGTCCCCATGCAGCTGCTAGCTCAACCAGCTGGGTAGGCACCTGTGTGGCGACAGGCGGCCTTTACACGGGCCCAGCAAGCACCTGCATGGTGGCATGCAGATCTTCATGAAGGCTCCACCACCGCGCCAGCCCAGCAGCCAGCCAACGTCGCGCAGCAACGCCTCGTTAGCTCGGACGCGCGTCGGAACTAGACGAGGCGGCGACAGCTGGGACGTGCTTCCTTACCGTCCCCGATAAAGCGAGAGGGGCATATCGGCAGCGCATTAAATGCGTTTGTCCGACGGTGCCAGAGGATAGACTCATCCACTGTAAACCTTTTCACCTCATGTATGCCATTGTGGCAACCCCTTTTTCCTATAAAAGGAGGCCCGAGGCGACCAGGAGGAGGATTTGGATCTTTTGGGCAAGTTACACCACGTAGCTAGCTCAAGAACACAAGAACACTGAAATACATCCACCAAAGCAGGACTAGGGTATTACGCATCTCCGCGGCCCGAACCTGGGTAAACGATCCGTGTGCTTCCTGTCAGACCCGCTCTTTGCACAACCCCGCGCCCGCCAACCGTAGAAGGGATCCCAGTAATTCCATAGGTGTCGATTTCCCCCGACAAGACTCAATGTAGACTACTTATATTTCATCGTAGCAGTAGAAAATATGGTTAGAAGCAATAGGTGATGGGCCATGGCGGGTTCCAAAAACTCTTCAGCAATCCCATCCTCTTTTTATCCCCTGCTAGATCATTTTCTTCAAGCACGATCATTTTGATCCAAACTTGTTTTTCTTTTTATTTCCTCCAACTATAAGAACATGTCTCTATTGATTTTGCCAAAGGGATTGACAGCTGACAAACCTTGTATTAAAGCAGGTGACCGAACTGACTGCAAAGCACTAACACAAAAATCCTAGAGGATACATGCAAAAGCATTTGTTGGCACACTTGTCAGTTCACCATTGCTCACCCCACATGTGCAACACGAGCTAGACAATGAGCATCGTTAATTCGTTATTGACATAAAGAAAGGTTTTCCTATGGGGATAAAACTCGCATATCGCATATAAACACCTATAGTATCATTTTTTTCCAACGTAGAATTAGGTGTGATATTGTTGTTTAATGGTGGAATAAAGTGACCACACTAACATTGGCCAAGATATGTTAAAAACTATAGATATGATTCCAGACCATTTTTTTTGCGAAAAGATTTCAGACCTATTTTGCACAGGAGAATATATATTTTTTGTTCTTGCTAGGTACTACACCCAACTTCATACGCTGGTTCTATCACACCTAAACTGCCTGGCCACTGTGATTTGTGAAAACTGAAAACCTGTGGTACCATATTGCATCATTGCAAATTTGCAATGCACCGAAAGCTGAAAAAATACGGGTAATGACCTTGTGCCCACAAGATGGAGATTAATGTAAGCACGCAAAATCAACAAGTTAAAAGATGATTCTTCTTGCCACTCTTCAAGTTGTAACTGAGTTCATACTTTGATCAGGAAGCCCACACGTACAGATTTGTGCCAATCAACAAACGAGTGCAGAGTGAGCAGAATTGCCAATTTCCTGTTCATTTTGATATAGTCGATCAGATTAAATCTTACAAACTAGTGAAATACTCCCTCCGTCCAAAAATTCTTGTCTTAGATTCGTCTAGATATGGATGTATCTAATACTAAAACTTAACTTGAAACATCCGTATTTAGTCAAATCTAAGACAAGAATTTTTGGACGGAGGGAGTACAATCCTTGAAGTGGCAACAATTCTGGACTAGAAACAAAGTTCCGTTAGCCTGGTTTACAGCTATGACGAACATATGTGGTACTCCCTCCATTCAGAAATATAAGATGTTTTGAATATTTTAGCATAGACTACATATGGACTACAATGAGTGAACAAACACACTGAAACGTGTTCATAACTCTATATACATCTGATTCGCAAAAAAATTAAACATGTTATATTTCTGAAAGGAGGAAGTACATATTACCGGACTGAGCATCATACTGTAACTTTAGCAATGAGGACAGGGGTTTCAGACATGTCATACATCAGATTTTTACAACTGCATCGCAAAAGGACATATCCCTGTATTTCGTGGTCGCTTATAGCCACATAAACATATGGTTAGGATATAGATGATAGACAATGCAGCAAGTGCTTTAATTTCGGACAAACCTGCAGAGACTACTTACAAATATAGTGTTTTGGATGTGCTTCTGAAATTCCTCAATTAGATCCTTTGGGAGCGCACACCTTGGGACAGGTTTTGAATGTCCTGCAGCTGCGTTAGTATGTTAGAAAAAACAACATATTAGGTTTAGGACAAACAAGGAAACATGTCATTCCGGTTATCGGGGGAACTAGACTGACAGTATTTATCGTGAACAAACTAATTAGTAATCCTATTATAGATATCGTTTGTTGGTTTAAAATGGAAAGGAGAATGAATAATATTTCGACATATAAAAAAAGGGGCCAAGTTTAACCCATCAGTGAACCCAACTAAGGACTGTATAGAAGTTATCTACATGAACGCCGGAAACTGTATGTTAATTCCTATACAACCATAAAAAAACTGGGGAAAAAAA
>LR880972.1:58319841-58352501 GCA_904067115.1 Aegilops sharonensis | reverse complement strand
TACAAATATAGTGTTTTGGATGTGCTTCTGAAATTCCTCAATTAGATCCTTTGGGAGCGCACACCTTGGGACAGGTTTTGAATGTCCTGCAGCTGCGTTAGTATGTTAGAAAAAACAACATATTAGGTTTAGGACAAACAAGGAAACATGTCATTCCGGTTATCGGGGGAACTAGACTGACAGTATTTATCGTGAACAAACTAATTAGTAATCCTATTATAGATATCGTTTGTTGGTTTAAAATGGAAAGGAGAATGAATAATATTTCGACATATAAAAAAAGGGGCCAAGTTTAACCCATCAGTGAACCCAACTAAGGACTGTATAGAAGTTATCTACATGAACGCCGGAAACTGTATGTTAATTCCTATACAACCATAAAAAAACTGGGGAAAAAAAAGCGTCTGCACAAAGATTTTTGGGGAAAAGTACCAACGACGTATAATTTTCAGTCAGAACAGATTCATTTATAAGGAGCGAACCTCTGAAGCTGGCCTTAACACCTCCCCCTGTGAAGGGCAGCTTCTCCATGGATGACCTATCTTCCAGACAGCTTGTATGCCCATACACAGAGCGTTATCGAGCACGGCATCAACAAACATACAGACACCCAGTTTTATTTCGAGGCATGTGTTCTAACCGGCCGAGCTACTCAATTTATCCGCAATTGGTTAAAAACTAATCAATCCTCAACTTGTCCTGGCTGAGCTAACAAATTTACCACGAAACAATGGGAAAATAACAGTAAAAATGATTAGCTCGACTGAAACCACGCCCCGCATCCGTTCTGCAAATTACAAATCTCTCGTCAAACCTCACAGGCGAATCAAGCAGTTGATAAGGATCCGTTATCGCAACAATCTCAATTTATCTCCTAAAAAATAACTGTCCCAATCTAAACACCAAAAGGAAGGTGAAATTCTCAAGCCCCAGCACCCGATTTCCCAGATCTAAAAGGGATGCATTGTAGAACACTTCCCTTGATTGGGGTCGCATTGGAAACCGCGGGATGGCGAAAGAGTCCACAACGCGCAGCGCCTGCGGGGCGCTGGTGGCGGACGGCGACGCCGCTCCGAGCTGCCAACGTGTAGGGGCGCCACGCGATGTACCGCGCCCCGGTCCATTACAAACCGAAGCCTCGGGACGAGACCAGAATAGGGGGCAACGGCTTGATGGCCGAGCACGTCGAGGAGGAGGTCGAGGTCGCCGTCCTCTGCCGCCAGGGAAGTGGCCGGGACTTGCGCTACGGCCGGGCGTTAATGTGCTCGGAGAGATCACGGCAGCCGTCAGATTCTGCTTGGGAGCTATAGGATCGTGGCCGTCAGATTCTGAGGGAACCCACTTGAAGGATACTCTGTGAAATTGCTCATCCAATCTTTAACTCCTCAAATCTGGGGAGTTATAAAATGTGCCAAGAAGCTATGATTGCACTAAGAAAACGCTTGTAGCATCAACACAACATTTGCAACAGACGCCTAGCAGTTAAAAAAAATAGACGCAACATAGGGCCATTGCGGCATGTCGATGTGTGTTTGCGGTACGTATAATAAAGGTTTGTGTGACCATGCGAGGAGCACCGCAGGAGGACTTCGGGGTACAAGGGACCAAGTGCGATATCTTCTTAGACAATCATCTGGTCTTTTCCATCGGTCACTAGGTTGAATTGCAGTGTCCTCGCTAGCCTCCGGCACCTGCGTGTGACCACCAGGTTGCTTTCGCCCGTGCATACATGTTCTTGGTCCGAGCTTGCCAAAGGCATTGTCTGATCTAAAAACACAAAGGCACAATTTCATCTAGAAGCGGATGTGAGGCACAATAGACTGTACGTATTTGCCTTGTTGTGCCACTTTTCGTGGGATGAGCCCGTGTGCAGCACTAGGGAATGCTACCATTCCTACAGAAGATCATGTCTTTGATGTAGCTCTCGAACATGTTACGGTCAATTGTGCAACAACTTTCTATGTGTCAGCAACTTTAATTCATCTATGACCAAGGTGGTTGGCGAATGTTTGAATTTAGACCTCCCAAGTTAATTTCCCGATCCTTCCTAATCCCATGGGCTCACCAACGGGCTAATTGTGGCATGGGTTCCTCGCCTCGGGATCATGAACTTATCTGTCTCTCTGGTAACTAGAATGAGGGGGAAAGCATTCATTGCTCTCTCGGTGCAGCATCAAGATAGTGCAACCTACTGACCATAAGGTCACCCATGCCTCTCAACTAGGATGGGCTAAGAAATTTATTAAGTCGGGTTGGCCAATGTGGACATGCACATGCTTAATTTCTCCCCGTGTCTTCTTAGTTGCGCATGCATTTGGCAGATAGTTGGTAGGCATCCTTATTCATGCAGAGATGTCCGGTGGACACGTAAACTTCAGTTGAATAGTTTCATTCATTGCCTTTGCCTTTGGAGCTTCATGTAGAAATTTTCCTGTTTCATAAGTTAAAATACTTAGGAGTTTGAAGCACCAATACACTTTCATGAAGTACTGTACAAGTTAGAAGTGAATTTACTATAAATTAGTATAGTTTATGAGAAATATATGCACTTTGTACCGATAACCAGATGGGGTAGATATATGAATGTCACAATATAAATCGGAGAAATACATAACTAGCTTTGGTGCAGAACACTAGAAGTATAGCCAGCGCTGAACTGATTTGTTAAGTATCTTCTCCTAATAATAATATGTTTTCACTTAGTCTAGGTGCCTTCTAATTTTAAAAAATCAAGCACCTAAAATTGCTCACTAATTTGCAGGCACTACTGTATCTACCTCTATATAACTAATAATAATAAAGGGAGGAACCTTTTTTGTTCTCCTCCATCACCTCTTTTATGTTAGCCATGAAAATTTGTGGCTATGATTTAAAATTTGATCTATTGATTGAAATTTTCGCCTGTGGACTCTACACCCTTCTCGTTCGTCTCCCATACATTAAAGGGAGGAACCTTTGTTGGTTCTTTTACCGGCACCCCTTTATATTAACCATGAAGATTGATGGCTGAGATTTGCAAGGGGCTTGCGCCAACAGGAGAAACATCTGAAAGTATTCATAGAACACTTTCCTTGATTGGGTTGTGTTTGAACCGCAGGATGGCGAACTGGTCCACCACCCGCAGTGCCGACCGGGTGCTTGTGGCGGATGGCAATGGAACATCAACAGACTGTACTTCCTTGGCAAATCCCCTGTGATGATAGGATGGCAAGAAGGCCTAGGGCAGAGCGAGTAGTCACACGGCCCTTTGCCAGGCTCCTCGAGGAGGTAGTTGAGGGCATCTTACACGGCACCGGGGTATGTGAAGCCAGGCAGCCAGATTTTCTTTTTTGCCGCAGCTAAGGTGTCAGTCCGCTACTTGTGTGGAATAGGGGGAGATATCAGCCGCTAGCCGACAGTCAACTGCCAATAAGACTTATCAACTAAAAACACCGACAGAATAGATATTGGTGTGTATGCAATAAATCCCCACTAGCCACAGCAAATCGTGAAGAAAAAACCATGAAAAGAATTGCATCATGAAGCAGATGTCCAGGGGAGGGGCAATGGTGGATTTGGTGAAAGACAGTGGCGATTCTACTGGGCATGCTTCAACAGGCTCAAGCCTGCCCTCTGAAATCGTAAAACGAAAATTTACTACTAGTTCCTAACCCATCTCAGCCCACTGTCAAGTGCTTAGCCTATTGTTTACCCGTTCCAACCCTTGTACTGAGAACTTGAGCCTGCCCTTCATTTTTATCCAAGATTCGCCACTGGTGAAAGAGAAGTAGGAACAGGATGGAGATGAGAAACGTGTGAACACACGTGGAGCACAAGGGCTTCGGCGATGTGCGTGCTAAGGGATTGCGTATTGACCATTTTAATAGGCTAGCGACCAATGTTTTCTAGTGGTCAATGGTGAAAAACAACCATTTCCCATTTTCAAGGGGATAAATCGCAAACCCCGCTACTTAGCTGAGCTTCAAGCACCCGTCGATGGGTTCACAAGCGGTCGGAGCCAGTCAAACTCGTGATTAATCTTTAAAAAAAATAAAGGTACTATTTCATTTAGAAAGGGATGATGGATCAGCTCCCACCGTATATGTCGTGGGATGCTGCTCGTAGTGGGATAAGCCCTTGCAAGAAAATAGCTGGACAATACTCGTTTTACCGAAGACCGGGGTCAGGGTGCAAGTAACAGAGCTCTGGACATCATAATCTCCTATGGCTCACCGACAACACCTCATGATGGTCAATTGTAGCAAAGTTTCCCGTGTGCAAGTGACTTTAGTTTCTCCAGGGATGCAAAGCTTGGTGATTTGTTAAATTTAAACCTCTTGACATGATTGCCCGATCCTTCCTAATCCCATTGGTTCATGGCTGGCTAATTGTCGTGAGTTCTTCGCCTTAGGATCCTAAGGTCAGTGGCGCTAGAGGGACTAGAATGAATAGGAAAAAAGGATTTATTTCTCTCTCGTTGCAGTGTATCAAGGTCACATGCCTGTCAACTAAGATGAGCTAAGAAATTTATCCACTCCGTTGGCTAGCGTGGGAATGGCTTCATGTTCCCCATGTGTCTCCTTAAATGCAAAATGCATTTGGCAGATGGCTAGTCATTGACGTTATTTATGCAAAGATGTTCGTTAGACAGATATCTTTTCACTTCACATCAATGCATGCCATTCATTGCCTTGTCTTTGGAGCTTCATGTACCGATCTTCCCATTTCAGATGATTTTCAACTTCTTAATATCTGGAGTTAGTATGAATATTGGCACTGAAGACTAGACGCAGT
The DNA here is from genome assembly GCA_904067115.1 of Aegilops sharonensis. Classification (NCBI taxonomy): domain Eukaryota; kingdom Viridiplantae; phylum Streptophyta; class Magnoliopsida; order Poales; family Poaceae; genus Aegilops; species Aegilops sharonensis. Next base: position 58,347,728 of record LR880972.1, on the reverse strand, counting down.
TGTGTATCTTCTCCTAATAATTATTTGTTTTTGATTAGTCTTAGTCGCTCGAAAATATAAAAAATCTCAACCAATGCAGATTGCCGACACTACTATATATTTTTAAAATAAAATTTCTCAAGTTATACACCCTAATGTGTGCAGACATCCAGCTGGTCGGCGGCCATCCAACATGAGTCACCAAATGTCTGCTAATCGAAATGGATCAAACATGAAATACGGACAAAATAATTGCAAGGTCGATAATTTACATGCAAATGGACGAGATTTAAGAAGTTCTAAATAATCCACCGGCACCTCGCCAGTCTGTGTCATTTTCATCATCGCACTAGTGGTGGAAGGCCCGACAGGCGTCAGGGCATCCACCCCACCACCACAGCGCAGATGCTTGGCCGGATGCTTGGCGGTCTTGCGTAGTTTGTCAGCGTCTTGGAATGGAGGGCGTGTTCGGACTCCTCCAGCCCCACATGAAGGAGCTGGGTTGTTGAGTCGGCATGGTGCTGGGCATCAGACTAGGTGGTTTCCTGGGACAATCTGAGAGCCCAAGCTTACCCGAGGGCGAGGTCCACAATCACCCGACCCGACGCCATCTGGGTATTGGCAAACTCTTCCTTGCATTGCTCCTGTCACTAGTAGAAAAACAAGCATTAGAAGTGAACCCCGGAAACGGTTGTGGCCAAATAGAATGACACCTACTGTGATACCACAACCAAAGATTAAAAATATGAAACACCTACACACTACTAGGAAAACGGCTATAGCTAATATGAACATTAATGACGCACCATGTATGTGGTGCGCCACTGCTATAAAATAGTGGCGCACCAGATACAGGTACGCCATTATTGGCCACATTACTAATGGCGCATCTGGTGTGTGGTGCGCCATTACTAGTTTTAAAAAATTAATATAAAAAACATGTTAGTAGTGGCGCATCAGTGCATAGTGCGCCACTACTAGTTAAAACTAGTAATGAGGCACTATCCCTTGGTGCGTCACTGCTAACAAATTTTTTATCTTTTTCTTAAACTAGTAATGGCGCACCACACATCAGGTACGCCATTAGTCACCTTGGTTATTAATGGCGCATTCTTAGGTGGTATGCCATTACTAACTTTCTGAGTCTTACAAAAAATTCACCAAATGCACCCCCTTGACTGCCTTTTCAGTTTCAAAAAATTAAAAGAAAATAAAGAAATGTCAAAAAAAAGAAAATAAGATTCCCATGTGATATGTGGTCTAGTTGTTAGCAAAATTTACAAACATGAATTTTTGACTTTTTTGCAAAATATCTCGAGAATTTGTAAAATGGGCATAACTTTGCTTACGAACTCCGATGAAAAAGTTTTTTATATGAAAAATCATCTACTCGAAAAGTTATATCCGAATTTATCTTACGTCCGCTTGCCAATTTCTGGCGTCGTTACCCGAAAGGGATTGACAACCCCTTTAACACGTCGGGTTGTGAGGTGTTGTATACGTTGTGTTGCTTGGTCCTCCTACTGGTTTGATACCTTGGTTTCATAACTGAGGGAAATACTCTACCGTCGCTGTGCTACATCATCCCTCCCTCTCCCGGGAAATATCGACGTAGTTCTAGCTACCATCACTCGTACTCGGCCACGTTGTTGGAGGCGGCAAAGTGAATTTGCAGTGTGTATTTGAGCTTGTCGCCTTTGGGAGAGGTGAGGACGATGCCGGCTCCCAGATCGGTTCGCATCTTCGAGCAATCAAAGTGCATCCGCCAACGGGTGGAATCTGGCGCTGGCGGCAGGTACTGGGTCTCAGCCCAGTCGACGAGGAAGTCAGCCAGCGCTTGGGACTTGATGGCAATGCGTGGCTGTAGAGGATGGTGTGGGGAGCTAGCTCGATGGCCCACTTGGCCACCCGGCCTGACGCATCTCTGCTGCCTATGATCTCAGCAAGTGGGGCAGTGCAGACGACCGTGCTGGAGTGCTTCTGGAAGTACTGCTTGAGCTTCTTGGCGGCAAACTACACGCTGTAGCACATCTTCTAGTAGTGGGGGTAATTCTGCTTGGAGGGCGACAACACCTCGCTCAAGTAGTAGACGGGCCTTTGGACTGGTTGTGCCCTGCCGTCTTTTGGGCGCTCGACCACAATGATAGAGCTGACCACCCGGCTGGTGGCGGTGATGTAGAGGAGCATGGGCTCCTTAGTAGCCGGAGCCTCCAGGAAAGACGGCGTGGTAAGCATCTTCTTGAGCTGGAGGAAGGCCTCGTCTGCCTTGTCATTCCACTCGAAGTGAGTGGTTTTCTTCATTAGCTGGTACAGGGGAAGAGCCTCCTCGCCCAGCCGACTGATGAAACGGCTGAGGGATGCCAAGCACCCGGTGAACTTCTGGATGTCTCACAGCCGGGTGGGTCTCTCCATCTGTTCAATGGCCTTGATCTTCACAGGGTTGCACACGATGCCGCGTTCAGAGACAAGGAAACCAAGGAGCTAGCCGGCTGCGACTCCGAAGACACACTTCTCCGGGTTGAGCTTGATTTGAAAACGGCGAATATTATTAAAGGTCTCCTTGAGATCCTCCAGGAGGGTGCCTCGCTTTGCCGTCTTCACCACAATATCGCCTACACAGACGTGGGCATTTTTGCCGAGTTGCTAGAGGAGGCACTTCTGCATGCAACGCTGAAATCTGGCACCAGCATTTCTCAAGCCGAATGTCATGGTTAGGTAGCAGAAGGCTCTGAATGTTGTGATGAAGGCGGTCTTCAGCCGATTGGCGGGGTTCAGCTTGATCTGGTGGTAGCCGGAGTAGCCATCAAGGAAAGACAACAGCTCGGATCCGGCCGTGGAGTCAATCACTTGATCTATCCCGGGCAGACCAAACGGATCTTTGGGGCAGGCTTTGTTGAGGCTTGTGTAGTCAATACATGTACGCCGCTTGTTGTTCTTCTTGTGTACCAGGACTGGGTTGGCAAGCCACTCAGGGTAAAACACTTCCATGATGAAGCCGGCTACCATAAGCAGGGTGATCTCTTCACCAACAATTCTTCTCTTCTCTTCTGACAGGTGGCAGAGGGGTTTCTTGACTGGTTTTGCATCCGATCTGACATGTATCTTGTGCTCGGCGAAATCCGTCGGAACACCCGACATGTCTTTGGGAGACCATGCAAAGATGTCCCGATTCTCATGGAGGAAATCGACTAGCTCAGTTTCCTATTTTCTATCGAGGTTGGTTCCCATGATAGCGTGCCTCCCCGGGTGCTCCAGGTCCAAGCGTATCTTCTTGGTTTTTTTGGCCGGCTGGAAGGAACCCTGGGCTTCCGACTCCTTGGGGTCTGGAGACAGGTCCGGCTGCTTGCTGGCCATGGCCACAACCCGATCGAGGAGCCGCTTCTCTGCATCAATTACAAGGGACTCGGCCGGCTGACTGCTGGCAGCGGCGCATGCGGCCGACTTCATGTAGTCGGCGGATATGGTGATGATGCCCTTGCTACCCGGCATTTTCATCTTGAGGTAGGCGTAGTGCGGCACCACCATGAATTTGGCCAGAGCAGGTCGGCCTAGGAGCGCGTGGTAGGGGCTCTTGATGTCGCTTGAAGCTACGTCGGTATTTACCCAAAGAGGAAGGGATGATGCAGCACAACGGCGGTAGGTACTTCCCTCAGATATGAAACCAAAGTTATCGAACCAGTAGGAGAACCAAGCAACACAACGTAAACAACCCCTGCACACGGATAACAAATCCTCGCAACCCGACGTGTTAAAGGGGTTGTCAATCCCTTCCGGGGTATGGCGCCTCAAGTAGGCAAACGGACGTGAGATAAATTTGTAGTAAATTGATAGATCAAATGCCAAATAAAATAAATAAGAATAAACTGCAGCAAGGTATTTTTGTATTTTTGGTTTAATAGACCTAAAAATAAATGTAAGGAAAAAGTAGATTGCAAAGGCAAATAATATGAGAAAGAGACCCGAGAGCAGTAGGTTTCACTAGTGACTTCTCTCGAGAAAAATAGCAAACGATGGGTGAAAAAATTACTGTTGGGCAATTAATAGAACTTAAAATACTCATGACGATATCCAGGAAATGAACATTATATAGGCATCACGTCCAAGATTAGTAGACCGACTCCTGCCTGCATCTACTAGTATTACTCCACACAACGACTGCTATTCAGCATGCATCTAGTGTATTAAGTTCATGGAGAAACGGAGTAATGCAATAAGAACGATGACATGATGTAGAGAAGGTCAATCTATGTAGACATAGACCCCATCATTTTATCCTTAGTAGCAATGATACATACGTGTCGGTTCCCTTTCTATCACTGGGATCAAGCACAGTAAGATTGAACCCACTACAAAGCACCTCTTCCCATTGCAAGATAAACAGATAAAGTTTGCCAAATAAAACCCAAATATAGGAGAAGAAATACGAGGCTATAAGAGATCATGCATAAAAGGGATCAAATATACTCAAATACTTCCATGGATATTAAAAGATAGATCTGATCATAAACTCAAAGTTCATCGATCCCAACAAACACACCGCAAAAGAGTTACATCATATGGATCTCCAAGAGACCATTGTATTGAGAATTCAGAGAGAGAGATGAAGCCATGTAGCTACTAACTACGCACCAGAAGGTCTACAAAGAACTACTCACGCATCATCGGAGAGGCACCAATGGAGGTGGTGAACCCCATCCGAGATGGTGTCTAGATTGGATCTGGTGGTTCTGGACTCAGCGGAGGTTGGATGAATATTTCGTCAATGCCTCTAGGGTTTCTGGAATATTGGGGTATTTGTAGAGCAAAGAGGCGGTCCGGGGGGCACCCGAGGTGGGCACAACCCACCAGGGCGCGCCTAGGCCTCCTGGCGCGCTCTGGTGGGTTGTGCCCTCCTCGAGGCACCCCCCAGGCACAGACAGGCCCCATTACGTTCCTTCTAGTCCAAAAAAATCTCTGTAAAGTTTTGTTGCGTTTGGACTCCGTCTGATATTGATTTTCTGCAATGTAAAAAACATGCAGAAAAAGGCAACTGGCACTTGGCACTGTGTCAATAGGTTAGTACCAAAAAATGATATAAAATGACTATAAAATGATTATAAAACATCCAAGATTGATAATATAACAACATGGAACAAGCAAAAATTATAGATACGTTGGAGACATATCAGCTCTCCAGGTCAACCACCTCGAACTAGATTGGCTCGCAGCGAAAGTGATATTTGTCTCCCAAGAGGACATCTATCTTAATCTTGCCGATTGATGAGCAGGAAAGGCCAGGTACAATGCCATGGAAGATGGTCCGACTGGGATGGAGCTGCTTTTCCTCGATGCACAGCTTCTCCAGGGCGTCATGGTAAAGGACGTTGATGCTGCTACCGCCGTCTATCAGGACTTGGGAGAAGCGACAGGCTCGCCTCTCCGTTGAAAAGGTAGCATCCAGCACCATGGCGTAGGAACCCAGAGACGTCATCACTTCCAGGTGGTCGGCGCAACTCCAGCTGATGGGCCTCTCAGACCAGTGCATGAACTCTGGGACTTCAGAGGCGACAGCATTCACCTCACGGTGCTGCTGACGCCTGCCGTGCCTGTCGTCGGCCACGCTGGTGAAGACGACGTAGGCTCCTTGCTCTTCGGGGAATTCATCTTGGATTGCGCCGACTAGGTGGGCCGCCGGCTGCTGAGGAGGAGGAGTCGGCGGGACGGCGGGCGGAGGCGGCAGTCCTTCACCCTTGGCAATGCGGGTGAGCCAGTGGCACTTTCCGGTGGTTTGGTTGGACGGCTTCGCGCCAATGTGGAACTTGCAGGCAGCATCAACGGTTTGCTCAAAGGAGAAGGCGGGCAACCAAGCAGGCTTTCCGCCTTTCTGACGCTTGGGGCCGGGCTGCCCCTCCGGCTGCTGATCTTCAACTGTTGCCACGTGCCGGCTCGTGGAAGCCGGCTGCGGGGCCTTGCGCTTGTTGTCGTTCGACTGTTGGCGCCGACTGGAATCACCAGCCGGCGTCTGAGGAGCCAGAGGGAGCACCTTTCTGGACGCGTCCACCCGGAGCTCCGGCTTCATGGAGGAGTCGGCAGTGGCGTACTTGTCTGCTATGATCAGCATCTCGTCCAGGGTAGCCGGCTCGTCGTAGAGGACTCGGTGCTTGAGTAGGGTGCCCTCTAGGCACCCGGAAGTGAAGTACTCTATGGCTTGCACCTCGTGCACTCCTTCGCAAGAGTTGCGCAGTTCAGCCCACCGCATCAAATAGTCGCGGGTGGACTCGGTCGGGCCTTGGACGCACAGGGAGAGCTGGCGGGGCTTGGTCAGCCGCTTGTAGGTGCTGGTGAAGTTGCGGATGAAGACATCAGGAAAATCCAGCCAGCTGTTAATGCTGTAAGGCTTGAGGCTGTTCAGCCATGTCCGGGCCGTGCCCTGGAGGATGAGCGGAATGTACTTCACGGTAAAGCGCTTGTTGCCGTTCGCTATGCTGACGGTTGTGGGTCCACCAGCCAATCCTCCGGCTTAACGGAGCTGTTGTACTTGGGCGTATCTCGAGGGAGCGAGAACCCTTCCAACCGAGCCGCGTCGGCAAGTTCCAACAGCCGAGTCAAAGGCCATTAGCGACATGCCATCCCCCAATGTGTCGCACGCGAGTGATCTGCCATGTCAAAACATCATCATTTTCTGCGTTCAGTGATCACTGTCAAAATTGTGGCACGGTGCAAAGTGTGACGTTTTGTAAAGTGGTGGTTTTAGGAGAGCTATGACGCTAAAGTGGTGATTTTTTGCATTTTAATCACACAATGACTATTACTGAGGTTCTTCAAAAGCAATGCCTCCAGAAATGGAACAACAAGCCAGTGCCACTATTGCAGGATCAAACCATCAAAAGGCTAGATCATGTGATTTCACCCTGAAGATTAGGTTCGAAGAAAATTGAACAAGGTAATGACACGAAGAGTGTCATTGATAGGTATGCACAACTACGGTCGGGCCTAGAGTTTTCAAGCCACATGTCAACAGTTGGCACACAAGAAACCCATCCAATCGAAGTACTGCTATGTTTTCACATCTACCTTCCGTGATCCGAACAACTACATATGCGCACAATCATGAGGTGAGATTCCACACAAGTGATGGCGATGCCTGCACAAGCATGCCATTGCATCGAGACAAGAGTTGCTCACCACACCAAGCGTCGAACAACAAAACTTGCCATCACACACACAACAAAGCTATTGAGGAGGAAGGAAAGTCACTAGCACCGCTAAAATCCCTAACTCGGCACTCTCTGGTAGTCCCACACCATCCTCACAGATGGTAGCCAGTGGAAGATCTGTATCAGACAACACTCCCACATGCCACAACTTGCTTCATTATCCCTGCCTGTGGCAGCAAATCACTGTTCGACTAGCATACCAATGAGGCAGAAGCTCCAGTATACTCACACAATAACCTCGCTGGATATTCTCAATGTTGTAGCTGCTTCATAACCTTCACCACTGCCTCAAGTTGCCGCACACACATCGCCTCACGCCATCGTGCACAAACTATAGGGGGTCCTGCTGTGTAGCATACACCATGTGGCTTGAGAGGCATTTGGGTGCATCCGCACATATGGTGCACGATGGGCCTAACCTTGCCACATGATGTTGGGGCAGGACAACACGATGGTGATGCGCGGTTTAGGAGGTTAGGAGATTGGGGCTGGGTGGAAGGGAGAAAAACCAGACCAGGGTCGCCTCCTGCGCCAGCCAGCCGTCCCGATAGGCTTCTGCGACAGTGGTGGGAGGAGGTAGAGCAACAGTGCTGGCGCATTTTTGGGTGGCGGGCCGGGGGATCCGAAGTCACTAGGAGCGACCCAAAAGGCAGGTCTCAGCTTTCAAGTGGCTTAGAATGGCAGTGATATCCAATCTTCATTAGTTGTTGAAGTCATTTTCATGATCTCTGAAACCTTGAACACGATGCATTAGTTGTCGAATATAGTTGTTGAGAACCAATAGAAATAATGTTTCATGAGAACCAAACCCCTATTTATAGCTCCTTGCTATAATTCTACAATTGCAAAGAGCAAATACAAGTAGCGAGAAGACAACAAATCCAGCGTGTCTCCTGGGTGTAAGTAGTTTTATAACTCCTCGTGCTAAGATAAAGCAGCAACTCGTCATGTCGCACCACAGACTTCAATGCTGGTTCCATTCGTAAGTACGGATGGCGACAATACGCAACATGATGTCCAACCCCTCCATCTCAACGATGTTTTGCAAACCGATGTGGATGGCACTAGTCAAGAATAAGGCTTGGCATATTTCCCGAGACATACTAATCCGATGTAGCTTACTAGCAAGTCGTTGTGTGATCTCTAGGCGATAGCATACCGCCCAGGTGGAAAACAAAACACTATCCACGATATACTTGGATTCTTATTCAATAGAGAAGCTAGAACATGCTTGGAAGACTTAGGGGTCGATGGTTTATCCAACATGTGCACGATTACCTTCATATATATTTACCACGGCTGCAGTGTGGGAATGAGTGCACAAAGGGTGATCTCGTCCGTGGGCCTCTCCTTAATTAGTTCCAACCGCATTTGGTGGATGGTTAATTGTCATAATTGTTCATGCAGAGATGCTTGGTGTGCACATCTAATTCACATGAGTGGGCTTCATATCAGTTCTGGATAATAATGTGACCATACCGATCCATTATTAGGTCCAACGCAATGTGCCATGGTGAGTTTCTCAAACCCTGCAGCATGCAAATCATTTTCTTCATGAACGATCATTTTCTTTTATCCCTCCTGCTACATCATTTTCTTCATGCACGATCATTATTATCCCGACTTATTTTTCCTTTGCTTCTTCGAACCCTAAGAACATCCCTCCCCTGCTTTGCCAAAGGGATTGGCAGCTGGCAGCAAAGCACCAATACGACAATACTGGAGAATGCATGGGAAAGCTCTTGCTTGCAGATATGTCAGTTCACCATTGCTTGTCCTGGATTTGCTACATGAGCAGACAGTGTGCATCATTATTGTTAGATAATGGTTTCCCTATGGGATAAAAAGTGTGATATTGATGTTTAATGGTGGAATAAAGTCACCACAGGACCAACTGTTGAAGACATAATAAAACTCTAGATGCATTCTCCAGCCTATTTTTAGAATGAGAATATATTTATTCTTTGTTCTCCCTAGCTACTACCCCCCCCCCCCCCCCCCCGCCCCCCCCCCCCCCCCCGCCCCCCCCCCCCCCCCCGCCCCCCCCCCCCCCCCCGCCCCCCCCCCCCCCCCCGCCCCCCCCCCCCCCCCCGCCCCCCCCCCCCCCCCCGCCCCCCCCCCCCCCCCCGCCCCCCCCCCCCCCCCCGCCCCCCCCCCCCCCCCCGCCCCCCCCCCCCCCCCCGCCCCCCCCCCCCCCCCCGCCCCCCCCCCCCCCCCCGCCCCCCCCCCCCCCCCCGCCCCCCCCCCCCCCCCCGCCCCCCCCCCCCCCCCCGCCCCCCCCCCCCCCCCCGCCCCCCCCCCCCCCCCCGCCCCCCCCCCCCCCCCCGCCCCCCCCCCCCCCCCCGCCCCCCCCCCCCCCCCCGCCCCCCCCCCCCCCCCCGCCCCCCCCCCCCCCCCCGCCCCCCCCCCCCCCCCCGCCCCCCCCCCCCCCCCCGCCCCCCCCCCCCCCCCCGCCCCCCCCCCCCCCCCCTCCCCCCCCCCCCCCCACCCCCCCTAGTCAGAATTCCATATGCTTGTTCTAGCACTCCTCAAGTAGCATATCTTCAGGCATAAACCAACATGTACCAGAAAATAGATGATTCTTCTTTGTTGTAATGGATGTTTTACATACATGAGCATGCATGCAATTTATAATTATAGCCCCCACAGAACATGATTCTTCCTCCATTTCAAAATAACTTAAATTCTAGGATTTTTCTAAGTCCAACTTTTAAACTTGCTCCAAGTCTATACATAGGGAAAATCTGTAAAGATCTACCATATCAAATATATATAATATGAAAATATATTTCATAATGAATCTGATGAAGTAAATTTGGTTTTGTAGATAATGATATATATATTTATATAGACTTTGTCAAACTTAACGAAGTTTGACTTAGGACAATCTTAGTACTTCAGTTACATTGAAACAGAGGAGCAAATCACACGGGCTTAGATACAACGAGAAAAAGAAAACAATAGCACAGATAAGCTATGGCCACCAGTCTCCATTTCCCCTTTTCGGTACTAGTTGTTCCCAAGTTCCCCGTGTCTCATGTGGCCTTTTCGGCAACAGGGGCGTGAGAAATCATGGATCAAACATATGGAGTACAGTTCAAATTCTTTCTAAGTTAGATTTGTCTAGTTTTATCAATGACGCCTATGTGGCAGAAGCGATAGTGTATATACACATAAAAATGTCATTGCTTTGTCCTCATCCAGTTGTAGACTGATCTCATCCAGTTGTGATCGACATTGGAAAGTCAATGGTGAATTGGTCCTGGGATCATCGGCCCTAGATATAATAAAGCATTATTGGTTAGGCTGAACTTAAGTCATGTTTATAAACAGCAGAGAAGTTCAGCATGCAGTCTGATTTTCATGGTTACTGTGAGTTGTGAAAACAGAAAAACTATGGTACATCTTGCATTGCATCATTGAAAATTTGCAGTGCTCCAAAAGCTGGAGACAGGCAGGTAACCTCCTCCTCACAAGGATGACGATGGAGTTCAATGTAATCATGCACTATCAAAAAGCTAAAAGATGATTCTTCTTTCAACTCTTCAAGTTCTCAATGAGTATATAATTTGAGAAGCCAACACATGCAGATTTATGTGGATCAACTCAGTATCATCATGTCATCCAAGAAGGGTTGGTGCAGAGTGGGCAGAATTATGTAGGGCCTGCCAATAATTGAAATCAATTTCCCATTCATTCAGATATAATTGATCCGATTAGGTTTTACAAAACTGGGAAGTCCAATCTTTGTAGGAGCATTCCACACTATAAAACACAGTTTTGTTAGCACTACTCTTTAACTACGGCATAGGACAGGTCATGTGTCATAATTGATGTTAGAAGGAGAAAAACATTAATATAGAGGAAATCAGAAAATATTAAATTACGGAAAAGTTCTAATAATCAGAAAATACAAGAATTATCTCAAAGCTACCCGAAAGCCATGGAAACAACTTAGAATTAGCAAAATAAACACTAAGAAAACATGCTAGTAGCAAGAATCCTATCCTACATGTGTGACAATTTGGATAGCTACCTAAGCTTCATGTAGGAACTTAAAAACTATGGCCTAAAGGTTTAACTCTGTTATGAAAAGCTTTTCTTTTCCTGGAACTTTGATATATGTTTGGGGATTAAAGATGAAACTCCCAAGTTGACCAATCCCACATGAGTGTTGAGATCCATGCTTCAAATTTCTATATATTTTTATCAACGCTAAGCTAACTAATTTAAATTTGATTATATTTCTCTAGATGTGGGTTGGAAGGTTTTATTATATATATATACAAGAAGTGGCCACCAACCTGTACATGCCTTGTATATATTGATGCACATAGACATGTTTAACTGAAAAGAGTTACTACCAAGTCATTTCTCACTCCAAAGAATTAATAAGCAAAAAACTCCAGTGTTACAAAATCATGCATCACGGAGTCTATTAAGAAGTTGTAGTCCAAAGAAAGCAGAAGAAGAACTTGTTACCATCCTCTAAGTAAATGCACCAAATAGTCAATATATCTCATCGCTCCACATGTTGCAATAGGAACTAAGTATGACACCAATTGGTGTCCATGCCAATAACCTGAAAAAATTCCTGATAAAGACCAGATCACTGCAGCACACAATTTGCGGCGAAATCATTGTGACCAACATAAATCACTCACAACCACAAGAATTGATACTAGCTACACCAGAAAGCAATTTTTCAAGTATATAGAAACAAATGCAATGATTGGCGTGGCCAAGAAATTTGGAAGCAATATTATGAGCTGAAAGTTTCCAGAGTACCCGACACTGTAAGGTATGGTTCCAAAAGCTTACCTTCGGCAGCATATATACATCCTTTATTCCTTGGCAACCTTGATACTGAGGTTTACTTACAAACGCCATTGCGTCGCTACTGCAGGTAGCTGAAACAAGCGAAAACCAGAACGATTTAGTGCCACGCACTGCGTCATATATATGCAAGTGCGTGCAAGCGTAGCGTCAGGCCTTATAGAGCATGCCGATCTCGACCTGCTACTGTTAGCCCAGAACTACTGCGACCAGAGAGTCGTGGCTATCTAATGGTAGTACTTGCACTCGGCTCACTAGTAACACACGCACTCACCAGTGCAGCTCAAGACACACACATAAGATACTGGAGTACTAGCTACTTGAGCAGAGGAGGAAACTGGAGTGGCTTGTTGCCTTGATTGATCGAAATGGAATACATACAACCGGGTGGAGTGGTGCTCTTTATATAGCACTTACAAACCGACTATGGGACTAAGATATTTCTACTAGCTGCCCACCTCAGCTCATACGTGTACTAGACTAGAAACTACTACTAGTTACTTAGCTAGCTTGCCTTAGCTGGTAAGTCACGCAAGTGCTGCCGACTTGCCGACCTGCCGTTTTACTTCGTAGGTAAGTAATTTGCTGCTGCTGCTGCCGCCGACATGCAACCATGCATGCATCTGAAATGTAAATGCTGCTACTGCCGTTGTGTGAACCGGAGGACCAAGTTTGACTCAACATTCTCCCCCTCAAACTTGTCTAAGGACCTTGGTGTCGATGATCCCGACCTTGTCGCGCAGCTCCAGGAACCGGACACGACCAAGTGACTTGGTCAGGATGTCCGCCTTCTGCTCACCAGTCCGGATGAACTCCACTATCACCGTGCCTTTCTCGACGCAGTCACGTATGAAGTGATAGCGGAGACCGATGTGCTTGCTGCGGTCGTGAAGCACTGGATTCTTGCAGAGGGAAATCGCCGACTTGTTGTCGACGAAGATGAGCGCAGGGGCGGTGTCCTGATTCAGCATCTCGCCGAGAAGGCGAGCAAGCCAAATGCCTTGACAGGCCGATGTAGCTGCCGCGATGTACTCCGCCTCGCACGAAGATACGGCGACAACCTTCTGCCTTACTGATTGCCAGTTAACGGGACTATTCCCGAGAAGGAATAGTATGCCTGATGTGCTCTTCCGGGAGTCCACATCACCAGCATGGTCAGAGTCGCTGTACCCGACCAAGCTCTCGATGTCGCCACGACGATACACACATCCATGCGTGAGCGTACCCGCGATGTACCGGAGCAGGTGCTTGACAGCAGCGAGGTGATCGCTTGCCGGAGCTTCCATGAACCTACTCAGGTACCCGACAACAAACGTGATGTCCGGTCGGGTGTGCACGAGGCACCTGAGACTCCCGATGATGCTACGGTAGAGTGTAGCATCCACCGCCTTCTCGGAGCTCTCCTTGCTGAGCTTCAGTCGTGCCTCCATTGGAGCGTGCACGGCATGACAGTCCTTCATGCCTGCTCGCTCGAGCATCTTGGTGGCGTAGGCCGTCTGCGTGATCGTGATGCGACCACCCTCCTGGTTCACCTCCAGCCCAAGGTAGTACCGGAGCAGCCCGAGGTCGCTCATACTGAAGAGACGATGCATCTCTCCCTTGAAGCGTTGAACCTCTTCAGGCTCTGCTCGGGCGATGACCAGGTCGTCGACGTAGATGCCGACGATGAGCAGCGTGTTCGCGGTGCCACGCGAGTACACACCGTGCTCAGAAACGCTGCGTGAGAACCCAAGGGATGCGAGGCTTGCATCAAGCTTGGTGTTCCACGCTCTTGGGGCTTGACGGAGACCATACAGGGCTTTGTGTAGTCGATACACGCCCTGCTCGTGGCCCTTGGCAACGAACCCGGGTGGCTGGGAAACGTACACCTCCTCATTAAGGTCGCCGTTGAGAAACGCCGACTTGACGTCCATGTGGTGTACCTCCCACCCGCGGTGAGCAGCCACCGCAAGGATGAGCCTGACGGACTCCAGCCTTGCCACCAGAGCGAAGACTTCCTCGAAGTCCACTCCCTCACGCTGCACATAGCCCTTGGCGACGAGGCGCGCCTTGTGCTTGACAATGGCGCCGTGCTCGTCCTTCTTCACCTTGAACACCCACTTGAGCCCGATGGCTCGGTGCCCAGCAGGCAGTGTGGTGAGTGTCCAAGTGGCATTGTCGTTGATCGACGCCAGCTCGTCCAGCATCGCGTGGCGCCAGCAATCCTCTTGCTCGGCCTCCGCGAACGTGGTCGGCTCCTCGCCGGCCATCAGATGCAAGACGTCGTCGTCATCAACGTCCTCTTCCTCGGGCTGTTGCGGTGTTGCCGCAGCCTCGCCGAGGAGATCCCCCATGCCCCGAAACCTATGGGGGGCGCCAACGCTGTCGTCGGCGTCGAACAGCTCCGACCTCGCCGTTGGCGGGGTTGCGAACTGCCTCCCGGGACCCACCTTGCTTGACGTTATGGTGTCTGGCGACACCGTACCCGGGGACGGTGTTCTCGGGGTCGCTGTTCCCGAATCCACACCTCCCGAGCTTCCCGTCGTGGCAATTCCCGAGGTCTTGCTTCCCGAGGTTTTAGAGTACATCGGGTACTCCACAGTGAAGGAGCTGCTTGCCGGGGCCTCCCCCGACGTCTCCCAAGTCCATCGCGCATATTCATCGAAGATGACGTCACGCGAGACATGCACACGCTTTGAGACGGGGTCGTACATCTTGTACGCCTTAGAGCCTGTCTCGTAGCCCATGAACACCATTGGGGTGCTCCTGTCGTCGAGCTTCTTCAGCTGTAGGCGCGTCGTCTTGACATGCCCGACGCAGCCAAAGGTGCGGAGGAAGCGTACATCGGGCTTCCTTCCGTACCATGCCTCATAAGGCGTCTTGCCATCGACGCTCCTTGTGAAGGAGCGGTTGAGGATGAAGACGGCCGTGAGCACGGCCTCCCCCCAATACGTGCTCGGCACCTGCTTTGCCTTGAGCATGCAGCGTGCCATCCTGAGCACCGTCTGGTTCCTCCGCTCGACGACGCCGTTCTGCTGCGGCGAGTAAGGGGCTGTGAGGTGACGTTGCACCCCTTTCTCGTCGCAATGCTTGTAGAACGTGGCCGACATGAATTCGCCGCCACGGTCCGTGCGCAGCACGCGTAGCTTGTGTCCGTACTCGACCTCTGCTACTGCTTGCTTCTTGATGATGGCTCGCTCCGCCTCATCCTTGGAGGCGAGGAGCAGCACCCACATGTACGTGCTGTAGTCGTCGACGAGTAGCAGGATGTAGCGACGCCCTCCTGGCGTTGCCGGGGTGATTGGGCCGCAGAGGTCCCCATGAACCAGCTCCAGGGATTTCTGCGCCCGATAGCATGCCTTCTCGGGAAAGGGGAGGCGCCGCTGTTTCCCGGCAAGACACGCATCGCACAACTCGTCGGCGTGCTCGAGGTGAGGTAGCCCATGAACGAGGTTGCCTCGCGCCATCTTCCGCAACTCGTCAAAGTGCTGGTGTCCTAGCCTGGCATGCCAACGCCATGCATCGGAGACATGACCCATGGCAAGGCACACATGATGCACGGGTTGAAAGAAGAATTTATAGAGGCGGTTTGGCGCGCGGGTTACCTCGATAAGCAGCCTCTTCTTCTGGTCGCGCACGGTGAGAACACCGCGCCGGATGCCGATGTCGAACCAGCCCTCGTCGAGCTGTCCGACACTCACGACGCTGCTCTTGAGCGCCGGGATGAAGTAGACGTCCGTGAACGCCCTGTGATCACCCCCTTTGTCGGCGAAGACGACGGTCCCGCGCCCGTGGATCTCCACCATGGATCCTTCCCCGAACCGCACCTTCCCGGTGATTGAGCGGTCCAGCTCCGCGAACACGTCGACCGAACCAGTCATGTGGTTCGTAGCGCCGGTGTCGAGGAACCAACCCTCACTTTGCTTGCCGCCTGCAAGCGTGGGTGTGGTCATGGCTCTCTCCTCGTTGAGGAAGACGTAGCCGCACGCACATGCCATGGTCAGGGAGCCATCTCCCGTCAACACGGTGGACCCCGAACACTTCGTTGTTGGGGTGTGGCTGCCCTGAGTCTCCGTGCGCTCCTGCACGGACTCGATGGTCGCCAGCATCATGGTCGGAGCATGGTCCGCCATATGCATCGTTGTCGCGCCAGCTTGCGCGACCTCGTCGGGTCCCGAGTTCGGGGACGCCGTCGCCGGGGTGTGGCTCCCCCACGCCCGGGCCTTCATCGCCTCCCAGTCGACAGGCCCCGAGAACGTCGTTGTCGAGGTGTGGCCTGTCACTGGAGTGATGGTTCCCGTGGACTGGTTCCGTGCCTCCTGCACGGAATGGGTGGTTGTCGGAGCAGTGGTCGCGAGAGACGCTGTGCTCTCCTGCACGGGCTCGACTCTTGCCAGCATCATTGCCGGCCCGCCGTCCACGTCCGCCTGGACGAGGTTTGTCGTTGCCGCGGCTGCCTCGTCGGCTTTCCTTCTGCGGCAATCCCGGATCCAGTGACCCGGCATGTTGCAGTAGCGGCACTTGCCACCGTTGCCAGTGCCTCGCCCTGCCTGGCTTAGCTTGCGACCGCGGTTGCCGCCGCCGCTCTGGGCGCGGCCTCCGCCTCTGCCGCGACCTCTGCTTCCCGTGGGGGCGCCTCCCCCACTGCCGGAAGAGCCGTCGCGGCCGCGCTGCTGAAGCTGCGCGTCCCACTGCTCCCTGGTGAGCAGTAGTTCGCCGCCAGCACGGTTGTCGGCTTCGTCGCCGCGCTCCTCGACGACCTTCAGCTGCCCTACCAGCTCCTCGATCGTCATGGTGGAGAGATCCACCAAACTCTCGATGGACCAGGCCAGTTGCTTGTACTGCCTGGGGACGACGCGGAGGAACTTGAGAATCACCATCTTGTTGTCGATGTGATCTCCGAGCGTTGCGAGTTCTTTGACAAGACCTTGCAGCCGCAAGGCGAAGTCGTCGACTTGTTCACCGGCCTTGAACCGGATCTCCTCGTACTGGAGGCGCAAGGTCTGGGCCTTCGACTCCCGTACGCGCTCCACGCCGATGCGCAGAGTCTTGATGGTCTCCCATGCTTCCTTGGCCGTCTCCTTGGCGCCAAGGGTGAACACCATCTCCTCTGGGACGGAGAGCAAGATCGCTTCCATCGCCAGTCGGTCCTCCTCGTACTCCACATCGCTGGTTTCCACGGCTTTCCACATATGCCGCGCCTCCATGATGACTTTCATCATGACGGACCAACTGGGGTAGTTGGTCCGCGTGAGGAGAGGGAAGGAGGTACTGGACATGCCCACGTCTCGCACGGAGCGTGGCGCACCCAGCTCACCTCCCGGCCTGCCTCGCAGCGCGAGCGCGTCCGCCGCACGGGTGTCCTCAGCCGAGCTCTGCCCGGCGGTCTTGGAGCCGTCGCCGGCCACGCCTTCCTTCGGCATATGTTTCGGCATAACCTGAGGCTCTGATACCAATTGTTAGCCCAGAACTACTGCGACCAGAGAGTCGTGGCTATCTAATGGTAGTACTTGCACTCGGCTCACTAGTAACACACGCACTCACTAGTGCAGCTCAAGACACACACACAAGATACTGGAGTACTACTTGAGCAGAGGAGAAAACTGGAGTGGCTTGTTGCCTTGATTGATCGGAATGGAATACATACAACCGGGTGGAGTGGTGCTCTTTATATAGCACTTACAAACCGACTATGGGACTAAGATATTTCTACTAGCTGCCAACCTCAGCTCATACGTGTACTAGACTAGAAACTACTACTAGTTACTTAGCTAGCTTGCCTTAGCTGGTAAGTCACGCAAGTGCTGCCGACTTGCCGACCTGCCGTTTTACTTCGTAGGTAAGTAATTTGCTGCTGCTGCTGCTGCCGACATGCAACCATGCATGCATCTGAAACGTAAATGCTGCTGCTGCCGTTTTGTGAACCGGAGGACCAAGTTTGACTCAACAGCTGCTACAGGGGGACCCCGAGAGCTGGCAGCACGGACCGGCACGTGCTGTGCAGGATCTCGTAGAAGCCAAGAAGAATACGGTCGAAGAAGCCCGTGTCTTTGCCGACGTGGAACCTCATCTTGCCCCTGACGTGCACCACCCAAGCCTCCCTTGCCTCCTCAAGTAGAGCGGCCTCCTCCAGAGCGATGTGCTCCTACAGGGCGCTCACCAGCTGACCGGCAAGGTCATCCTCCTCGAAGTCGAGCGGCTCGGCATAGCCGTACTATATTGTGCACCCGTAAACCCCACTGGGCCCAAGCCGCCGGATGGCTACCCGGTCCTTGGCATCAACCCTGGCTACCAGCAGGTACCAGAGCGTGAGGAAGACGGTCACCTTGTGCAGCGACCGCATGTTCCTGACATAGTGCGCGAGCACATGGTGTTGGAATTCTGCCCACAGAATCGATCAGATCAAATCACGACAGAGACGCGCACACGAAAACTTTTGCCAAAGGCACGTGTCGTGCCTCCCTTTTCCCTCTTTTTATTTTCTCCCTTTCTTGACTCAATACTATCAATACATAAAGCTATGACTTGCTACGTATATATATATGCAGCCAGCCGAAGCCATGGCTAGCTAGCAAGCCGACTTAAAGACCAACTCCTAAACCTATACGGCAAGCTGCCAAATAACACTTCCTGATCCTAAACCGACTAAGACTAGTACTAGTATGACACGGACACACATTGCTACCACATGTGCGTACAAAATTAACTAATCCTAGCATGACTCTACCTTTCTAATCTAACACAAATACTACTTGGACTTGACACTATTCAAAATTATGCTAACAATCTCCCCTTGATCTTGACTTGTCATCTTCCTTATGCTCTTTATCATCTTGACTCCTGCAGCTTCGCGACTTGTCGATCCAAACTCCGACGCATGATCCGGACTACCAACCCACACGGTCGCATCTACGCGTGAAACGTGCAAGACTGGTCGCATCATCAGTCTTCACGTCGTTCAATTTAACTGGTCACTGTCCCACTACATGCCGAGCTTGATCTTCAACTATCATATCTGTACACTAAGTATGACCCGCCTGGAAACATGCAACACCGCTCCTTTGCTGCCATGTTGTGCCACCGCCATTGCTTAGCCGCTGCCTTGCACTCGGTTCGCACCATACTCCTTGTACTTGCTTGCAGTAGATCCACTCTCCACTGGTCGCACACCTCCTCGTTTTACGATGGCTTCGCCTACCACCGTCCGCCTTCGGCATCACACCGAATCTACACTGGCCGCAACCAGGATGCCTAACACCGTGCACATCGCTTCCGCTCCAACGAATCATCACCAAGACGAGCACTTGGACACAATGACGACTAGTCGTGCAAACTCGCACAACCCCTTGACTCTCCAGACTCCTCCGAATGACGATCTTGATGATTTCCTGGCACCGCACCTCGGCACCACCGCTCCCATCAACGATCATCTTCCATCACCATGCTGACGACAGCCTGTCGCCTCCCTCCATGTCGCTCCACCGAACGACGATAGCCCGCTCCTCCTCGTAGCTGCACCACCCAGCGACTCCATCGCCCGTTCCTCCTTGTCGCTACACCAGCGACTGTATCGCCCGCCCCGAGGTGCTAGTAGGTCGCCACCCCGGGGCAAGCGCAGATTCACTCGAACCTTGCTCTGATACCAATTGTTGGAATTCTGCCCACAGAATCGATCAGATCAAATCACGACAGAGACGCGCACACGAAAACTTTTGCAAAGGCACGTGTCGTGCCTCCCTTTTCCCTCTTTTTATTTTCTCCCTTTCTTGACTCAATACTATCAATACATAAAGCTATGACTTGCTACGTATATATATATGCAGCCAGCCGAAGCCATGGCTAGCTAGCAAGCCGACTTAAAGACCAACTCCTAAACCTATACGGCAAGCTGCCAAATAACACTTCCTGATTCTAAACCGACTAAGACTAGTACTAGTATGACACGGACACACATTGCTACCACATGTGCGTACAAAATTAACTAATCCTAGCATGACTCTACCTTTCTAATCTAACACAAATACTACTTGGACTTGACACTATTCAAAATTATGCTAACAATCTCCCTTTAATCTTGACTTGTCATCTTCCTCATGCTCTTTATCATCTTGACTCCTGCAGCTTCGCGACTTGTCGATCCAAACTCCGACGCATGATGCGGACTACCAACCCACACGGTCGCATCTACGCGTGAAACGTGCAAGACTGGTCGCATCATCAGTCTTCACGTCGTTCAACTTAACTGGTCACTGTCCCACTACATGCCGAGCTTGATCTTCAACTATCATATCTGTACACTAAGTATGAACCGCCTGGAAACATGCAACACCGCTCCTTTGTTGCCATGTTGTGCCACCGACATTGCTTAGCCGCTGCCTTGCACTCGGTTCGCACCATACTCCTTGTACTTGCTTGCAGTAGATCTACTCTCCACTGGTCGCACACCTCCTCGTTTTACGATGGCTTCGCCTACCACCGTCCGCCTTCGGCATCACACCGAATCTACACTGGCCGCAACCAGGATGCCTAACACCATGCACATTGCTTCCGCTCCAACGAATCATCACCAAGACGAGCACTTGGACACAATGACGACTAGTCGTGCAAACTCGCACAACCCCTTGACTCTCCAGACTCCTCCGAATGACGATCTTGATGATTTCCTGGCACCGCACCTCGGCACCACCGCTCCCATCAACGATCATCTTCCATCACCATGCTGGACAGCCTGTCGCCTCCCTCCATGTTGCTCCACCGAACGACGATAGCCCGCTCCTCCTCATAGCTGCACCACCCAGCGACTCCATCGCCCGTTCCTCCTTTTCGCTACACCAGCGACTGTATCGCCCGCCCCGAGGTGCTAGTAGGTCACCACCCCGGGGCAAGCGCAGCTTCACTCGAACCTTGCTCTAATACCAATTGTTGGAATTCTGCCCACAGAATCGATCAGATCAAATCACGACAGAGATGCGCACATGTAAACTTTTGCCAAAGGCACGTGTCGTGCCTCTCTTTTCCCTCTTTTTATTTTCTCATTTTCTTGACTCAATACTCTCAATACATAAAGCTATGATTTGCTACGTATATATATGCAGCCAGCCGAAGCCATGGCTAGCTAGCAAGCCGACTTAAAGACCAACTCCTAAACCTATACGGCAAGCTGCCAAATAACGCTTCCTGATCCTAAACCGACTAAGACTAGTACTAGTATGACACGGACACACATTGCTACCACATGTGCGTACAGAATTAACTAATTCTAGCATGACTCTACCTTTCTAATCTAACACAAATACTACTTGGACTTGACACTATTCAAGATTATGCTAACACAGGGGTGAGCTAGTCCTGCATGTTGCTGTAGAAGAAACAGAGCCCGGGTACACGGTGCACATCCGGACCAGCGAGGAGCTCACCGAGCCGCTCAAGTGTCACCTTGTTTGCACTCTCGTACTCCGCTTTCCTCTGTCGGCCGTAGTACCAGCCAAACATGATGAGTGCCAACAACAATGACACCGCGAATGGCATCCACCCGCCCTTGAGGATCTTGGTGCACACCGCACTCACATATGTGCCCTCCAGGATCAGGAACGGCACAAAGTAGAGTGCCACCGGAACCACATGTGTGTCCTAGATGATGAGCATCACCAGGGTGAGCAGGACGGTGGTGATCAGCATAACCATGATGACAACCACCCCGAAGGCATTTCCAATATATTTACCATCGCCGAAGCCGAGGTTGGCACCGACACAGAACAACATGAGGATGTAGTTGGTTTCCGGCGAGTATACCTCCCCTTCCCTGTTCCTGGAGGTGTGCACCACCTTAACACGGGGGAAGTAATCGAGAGCTACAGACTGCTTGATGACAGAGAAAGTGGCTGAGATCAGCGATTGGCTTGCCACGATCGCTGCCAGCGTCGCAATGACGAACATGAGCCAGTACACAGGACGCGGCACAAACTTGTAGAACCCGTCGCTGAAGTCGTCGACGTTGTTGATCAGGTATGCCGTCGGCCAGCGTAAGTGAGCACGAGGGAGGGGTATATGCTGGTGAGGAACACGATCTGGATAGACCTCTTGCTAAAGTGTCCATGATCCGCAAACATGGCCTCAGCACCTGAATGAATCAAAACGATATGTTTGTCATTCGACGACGTCAAAGCAGACCATGAAACAAAGAAAAGCTTAATTGACATGCCAGTGAAACAGAGAAAAGCTCAATGTACATGCCAGTGAAATGATAGGTCTGGTTTATCTATCGTTGACAGCTTGGGAGAATCTGTGGTTAATTCTATCACCTTCACCATGATCATCAGCATTCACAGCTATGCATATGTACTTGATGACACCGATCAGAGTCAGGGTCCAGAACATGATGCTGTATATCCCGAGGTAGTCTTCCTCAGTGGGATTGGTCAGATTCATCCACGGATAAACATAGAGAGGTGAAGTGACGAGGCCACCGAAGACGACACCCAGATTCTTGTAAGCTAGGAACAGATCTTGGTAGAACCCCTTCTTCTGCAGGAAAGACAGATTTAAACCGAGTGGTGTGAAGACATACAATTATTAATGATTACTATTTTAAATGAACAAATTAATCCCTAAAAAAGGGAACAAATTAACTTGTATCGTATTGCTGTCTCACAATTACATACCTCTCTCATACATACCTTGTCATCTCTTCCCGCTTCAACGTCCATTGAGACTGTTGCTATTTCAATCTGTGTGGGACAGCAGAGCTTGGATGAATCCTTGGAACCTTGGCCCTTGGAGGCAGTCCGGCCCACGACAATGTTGAGAGGTTGCAGTACTTATAGAACATAGAGATAGAGAACACGAGCCTCCATAGCTCCCCTAAAAAGGAAAAAAAAATAGAACAGGGGTAGAGGCGGGGCCTGCAAATTCCCCAGCCAAAATATGCCCCCACCAGCAGATGCCACAAGCCCCACTGCTTCACTAGTAGCTAAAAGTTGGAGTATATTTTAGTTTTTAGTTACAGCATATTTGCTATGAAGAGGAAGTCAAACCCTGATTTGGAGCTTCTAAAATGCACCTGAGAATTGAAGTCTTGCATTCTCGGTGTCGTTCATGATGTATATGAAGATTAGATCTATAGTATATTACCTCGCAGCTCAAATCCGCCTGTGCACACCTCTTTAGGTTGTCTCGACATAACCTGGTCATGAGGAGTATAAAGATCAAGGATACAGCATGCATCCACCAACTCATTGAAGAAAATCATATATTAATGATAACAGTCATCGTAGATTGATCATAATCATGTTGTATGACTCATAGTGGTCTTTAGAAAAACAGAGTGCAATCATGTCGTAGCTTACGCAATCCAAAAGAGAGACTTATACTTCATCATAGCAGTAGAATATATGGTTAGAAGCAATAGCTATTGGGCTATGGTGGGTTCCTGAAGCTCTTCAGCAATCCCATCCTCTTTTTATACCCTGCTAGATCATTTTCTTCAAGCACGATCATTTTGATCCAGACATGTTTTTATTTTTATTTCCTCCAAATATAAAAACATGCCTCTGTTCATTTTGCCAAAGGGATTGACAGATGACAAACCTTGTATTAAAGCAGGTGACCGAACTGACAGCAAAGCACTAACACAAAAATCCTAGAGGATAAATGCGAAAGCATTTGTCGGGACACTTGTCAGTTCACCATTGCTCACCCCACATGTGCAACACGAGCAGGACAATGAGCATCGTTAATTCATTATTGACATAAAAAGGGTTTTTTCCTATGGGGTTGAAACTCGCACGTCGCATATAAACACCTATAGCATCATTTTTCCTCTTCGATGTGATATTGTTGCTTAATGGTGGAGTAAAGTGACCACACTAACACTGGCAAAGATATGTTAAAAAAGCATAGATATGATTCCAGACCTATTTTGCACAGGGGCAACAATTCTGGACTCGAAACAAAGATCCGTTAGCCTGGTTTACAACAATGAAGAACATAAGTGGTCCATATTACAAGACAGAGCACCATACTGTAACTTCAGCAAAGAGGAGAAGGGTTTCACACATGTCGTACATCAGATTTTTATGACAGAATCGCAAAAAGACATATCCCTGTATTCCATGGTTGCTTATAGCCACATAAACAGATGGTTAACATATAGACAATGATGCAAGTGCTTTCGTGGCAAACTGCGCAGTGGCTGTTTACAAATAAAGTGTTTTGGATATGCTTCTGAAGTTCATCAGTTAGATCCTTTGGAAGAGGTTTTGAAGGTCCTACAGATACATTAGTATGTTAGAAAAAACCAACATATCAGTTAGGGGATAAACTGTATGTCAATTCATGTACAATAACAAAAAAATATCTGGGGAACAAATGAGGCTGCACAAAGAAAATTACCAAGTATTGGACTAGGGGACTGGGATCACAGAAATAAATGTACAATAGGAGGAACAAATCATAAATTAAGGGAAACACCTCAGAGCTACAATTTTCAGGCACAAAAGATTCATTTATCAGGAGCGAGCCTCTGAAGCTGGCTTGCAGACATATTAACATGAGTTAGTGCCAGAAGCAGCACTTTGATGCCTGCCCCTACGAAGGGCAGCTTTGTCTCCAACTAATCCATGGATGGCTAGTCTTCCTGACAAGTCAGTATGGCTGCATACACAGCATAATCTAGCTTAGCAACAGCATACGTACAGACAACCTGTTTTAGCAAGGCATGTGTTCTAGCCTATCATCAAGGAGAAATCTTTGTGTCATAATGAACCATATATGGCTGACATAATCAATTTATCCTCAATTGGTTAGATCTATCCTCAAGACCTCTTGACTGAGTTAACGAATTCACCACCAAACAAGGCAAAAATAATAGTAATAATGCTTAACTCAATTGAAACTAGGCCCTGCATCCATTCTACAAATTACAAATCTCTCGTCAAAGCTCACTGGCGAATCAAGCAGTTGACAAAGATCCGTTATCGCAACAATCCCAATTTATCCCCTAAAAATCCCTGTCCCAATTTAAACGCCAAAAGGAAAGGGAAATTCTCAAGCCCCAGCACCGGATTACCCAGATCTAAAAGGAGGTGGCAACATCCACATGCTCGTAGAACCACGGAATGGCGAACGAATCCACCTCCCACGGCGCCTGCGGGGGGCTGGTGGCGGACGGTGACGCCGTGCCGACGAGTAGGGGTTCCACGCGACGGACAGCGCCCCGGTCCAGTACAAAACGAAGCCTCGGGACGAGAATAGGACGCAACAGCGTGAAGGCCTAGAGCGTCTCGCGGTTCTTTTTCTTGAGCTCGTCGAGGAGGAGGTCGAGGTCGCCGTCCTCTGCCGCCGGGGAAGTGGTCTGTGGTTGCGCTACGGCTAGGCGTCAATGTTCTTGGAGAGATCAGGGCGGCCGTCAGATTCTGCTTGGGAGTTAGGATCGTGGCCGTCAGATGCTATGTAATGGAACCCACTCGAAGGATATACTATGTCAAATCCTAAAACTTAAAAAGTGCAGCCGTGCTCATTTGTCCTACCGAGCACACACCCTTCTGTGCCGTTCGATCGAAATCGCGGCCTCCAGGTGCTGCGCGGTCGGGCCGACACAAACGAAGCCATTCTGCCTTGCCTCAAATTCTTCGTCCACAACCATGCCTGCAGGGGTCATGTGGACGGTGACGAGAAGCACGGAGCAGTGGATGCGATGCAGTACCTCACTGCAGATTTCCCTCCCGCTCTTCGTCCACAGTGTGAGCTGTTCTGAACCAAGTTTTGGATTTGCCGAAGTGCGTGTGTTGAGTTACACAGAGATGTGGTGCGTTGCTAGAGTTTGCAGTATGAGTAATTGCCAGATCCTTTCCTACAGAACATGGCTTTTTTGTCATACAAAACTTGCCTAACTATTTATCTGTAGTTGCCTCAAAACTTGGGATGCGGGAGTTGGAATCATCGATGACTCAAGCCGAGATTGTCCAAAACTTGCCTAACACATGCGAGTCAGTTTCTAAAGATGCTGGCGTCAGTTGCCCAAAAGATTCGCTCCCAAGATGCGGGGGCTAGAATCAACAATGACTTGAGCCGAGAGTGTCCAAAACATGCCCAACGCATGAGAGCTAGTTGCTAGAGATGCTGGCATGAGATGCCCAAAAGATCCGCTCCCGAGATGCGGGGGCCGGAATCGTCGATGACTTGAGCCGAGAGTGTCCAAAACTTGCCCAATGCATGATAGTTAGTTGATAGAGATGGTGGCATGAGTTGCCAAAAAAGATCCACTCTCGAGATGCGGGGGATGGAATCGTCCATGACTCGAGTCGAGAGTGTCCAAAACATGCCCAACGCATGATAGTTAGTTGCTAGAGATGCTGGCGTGAGTTGCCCAAAAGATCCACACCCGAGATGCGGGGCTGGAATCGTCGATAACTTGACCTGAGAGTGTCCAAAACTTGCCCAATGTACGATAGTTAGTTGCTAGAGATGCTAGCATGAGTTTCCCAAAAGATCCACTCCCGAGATGCAGGGGCTGGAATCGTCGATGACTCGATCCGAGGATGGCCGAAACTTGCCCAACACGCGATAGTTAGTTGCTAAAGATGCCGGCGTGAGTTGCCCAAAGATCCGCTCCC
Source organism: Aegilops sharonensis (assembly GCA_904067115.1). Classification (NCBI taxonomy): domain Eukaryota; kingdom Viridiplantae; phylum Streptophyta; class Magnoliopsida; order Poales; family Poaceae; genus Aegilops; species Aegilops sharonensis. The sequence goes on along the minus strand of LR880972.1, from coordinate 58,321,126 downwards.
AAGATGCGGGGGTCGGAATCATTGATCACTCGAGCCGAGAGTGTCCAAAACTTGCCATACGCATCATAGTAAGTTGCTACAGATGCCGACGAGAGTTGCCCCAAATATCCGCTCCCGAGATGTGGGGGCTTGAATCGCCGATGGCTCGAGCCGAAAGAGTCCAATACCTGCCCAACGCATTATAGTTAGTTGCTAGAGATGCTGGCGTGACTTGCCCAAAAGAGCAGCTCCCGAGATGCGGGGGACGGAATCATCGATGACTTGAGTCGAGAGTGTCCAAAACTTGCCCAATGCATGATAGTTAGTTGCTAGAGATGCTGGCATGAGTTGCCCAAAAGATCCGCTCCCGATACGCTGGGTTTTATTTCACCCAACACTTGCCCAACACATGTTATGTAGTTGCTAAAAAGGCTGGCGCCAGTTGCCAGAGATATATATTTTTTAGCAAAAAAAAGTGATTTTTTCACAAGTTTTTTATTTACAATAAAATAAGTGGTCTACATATAAAAAAAATACTTTCCTAAATCACGTAAGTTTACTCTGAAAAAAATCAACTGAGTTTTGTAAATATGGTTTCGTGGATATTCTTGCCTAAGCAAATTGTTTGTTTTGTTTGCAGGGCCTCACTAAATTCTAAAAGGATGTCAAAGCAACATTTTTGAGGTTTTGTGCACATGCCCAAGCATGAAGCTTCAAGGTCCACATCTAGGTACTCACAAAGCTATGCAACTTTTTTGTTTCAGCAAGAAAAGAGGAGTTGCCTCAAAACACACAAGAGTTGCTTACTGATAACACTGATTTTGCATGGGATGAGGTCGATATGCATGGGACGATAGGGAGGGGGAATGGGTTTTAATGGTGATAGCATCATCATCAGGTTTTTGACAACGGGTAATTTTTGGGAGGGCTCGAGCTGGAAGTTGCCAGGCAGAGGGGCATGAGTTGCATTCTCAATTGCTCGTCTATACGTAATCTGGGAAACTGATAAGCAGAGTACACGAGTTGGACTGCATCGGGAAATTGCCGAAAATTGCCCAACACAGATTAGACTGTTGCTAGATATGCTGGTGTGAGTTGCTGGAAGTATTTTTTTTCTTGAGAAAATGATAGGCAATCAATGCTTTGTTTTTTATACAAATGTGTCGCTAGGTTTACATGAACTTTGATCATGTGTTTAAACTTGCCTAACCATTTTTCTGTACGTAGTATTTTCCTCAAAATCATGCAGGACTTTGTCCTCAAAATGTAGTCTCTTGATAGTTCAGAAAACACACACATATCGGGG
>LR880972.1:58294728-58310427 GCA_904067115.1 Aegilops sharonensis | reverse complement strand
CTTCTCTGCTGTAATGGAAGTTTTACATAGATGAGCATGCATGCAATTCATAATTATAGCCACAACAGAAAATGATACTTCCTCCATTTCAAAATAACTTAAGTTCTAGGATTTTTCTAAGTCCAACTTTTAAACTTGCTCGAAGTCTATACGTAGGGAAAATCTGTAAATCTACCATATCAAATATATATAATATGAAAATATATTTCATAATGAATCTGATGAAGTAAATTTGGTTTTGTAGATAATGATGTATATATTTATATAGACTTTGTCAAACTTAACGAAGTTTGACTTAGGACAATCTTAGTACTTCAGTTACATTGAAACAGAGGAGCAAATCACACGGGCTTAGATACAACGAGAAAAAGAAAACAATAGCACAGATAAGCTATGGCCTCCATTCTCCATTTTCCCTTTTCGGTACTAGTTGTTCCCAAGTTCCCCGTGTCTCATGTGGCCTTTTCGGCAACAGGGGCGTGAGAAATCATGGATCAAACATATGGAGTACAGTTCAAATTTATTCTAAGTTAGATTTGTCTAGTTTTATCAATGACGCCTATGTGGCAGAAGCGACAGTGTATATTCACATAAAAATTTCATTGCTTTGTCCTCATCAAGTTGTAGACTGATCTCGTCCAGTTGTGATCGACATTGGAAAGTCTATGGTGATTTGGTCCTGGGATCATCGGCCCTAGATATAATAAAGCATTATTGGTTAGGCTGAACTCAGGTCATGTTTATAAACAGCAGAGAAGTTCAGCATGCAGTCTGATTTTCATGGTTACTGTGAGTTGTGAAAACAGAAAAACTATGGTACATCTTGCATTGCATCATTGAAAATTTGCAGTGCTCCAAAAGCTTGAGACAGCCAGGTAACCTTCTCCTCACAAGGATGAGGATGGAGTTCATTGTAATCACGCACTATGAAAAAGCTAAAAGATGATTCTTCTTTCGACTCTTCAAGATCTGAATGAGTACATAATTTGAGAAGCCAACACATGCAGATTTATGTGGATCAACCCAGCATCATCATGTCGTCCAAGAAGGGTTCGTGCAGAGTGGGCAGAATTATGTAGGGCCTGCCGATAATTGAAACCATTTTCCCATTCATTTAGATATAATTGATCCGATTAGGTTCTACAAAACTTGGAAGTCCAACCTTATTAGCAGCAACAAATCCGCACTATAAAACACAGTTTTGTTAACGCTACTCTTTAACTATGGCCTAGAACAGGGCATGTGTCATAATTGATTGTAGAGGGAGAAAAACATAAATTTAGAGGAAATCCAGGATGAAACAAACATAAAAAATTACAGAAAAGTTCTAATAATCAGAAAATATAAGAATTATCTCAAAGCTACCTGAAAGCCATGGAAACAACTTAGAATTAGCAAAATAAAAACTAAGAAAACATGCCAATAGCAAGAATCCTATCCTATATGTGGGACAATTTGGATATGTACCTAAGCTTCACGTTGGAATTTCAAAACTATGGCCCAAAAGGTTTAACTTTGCTATGAAAAGCTTTCCTTTTCCTGAAACTTTGATATCTGTTTGGGGATTAAAGGTGAAACTCCCAAGTTGACCAGTCCCACATGAGTGTTGAGATCCATGCTTCAAATTTATATATTTTTCATCAACGCTAAGCTAACTAATATAAATTTGATTATATTTCTCTGGATGTCTGGGTTAGAAGGTTTTAATATATACAAGAAGTGGTTGTCACCGACCTTTACATCCCTTGTATATATAATTGATGCACATAGATATATTTAGCTGAAAAGAGTTAGTACCAAGTCATTTCTGACTCCAAGGAATTATGAAGCAAAACACTCCAGTGATACAAAATCATGGATCACAGAGTCTATTAAGAAGTTGTAGTCTGAAGAAAGCAGAAGAAGCACTTGTTACCATCTCTAAGTAAATGCACCAAATAGTAAATGTATCTCATCGCTCCACATGTTGCAGTAGTTTTATGTATGACACCAATTGGTATCCATGCCAAAAAAATTCTTGATAAAGACCAGATCACTGCAGCACAAAATTTGCGGCGAAATCATCGTGACCAACATAAATCGCCCATAACCACAAGAATTGATACTAGCCATACCAGAAAGCAATTTTTCAAGTATATCAGAAACAAATGCCACGATTGGGGTGGCGAAGAAATTTGGAAGCAATATTTTGAGCTGAAAGTTTTCAGAGTAACCGACACTCTTAAGGTATGGTTGCAAAAGCTTACCTTCCGCAGCATATATACATCCTTTATTCCATTGCAACCTTTATACTGAGGTTTACTTACAAACGCTATTGCGTCGCTACTGCAGGTAGCTGAAACAACCGAAAACCAGAACGATTTATTGGCACGCACTGTGTCATACATATGCAAGTGCGTGCAAGCATAGCGTCAGGCCTTGTAGAGCATGCCGATCTCGACGCGCTGCTGCAGCGGGATCCCGAGAGCTGGCAGCATGGACCGGCATGTGCTGTGCAGGAATTCGTAGAAGCCAAGCAGAATATGGTCGAAGAAGCCCGTGTCTTTGCCAACGTGGAACCTCATCTTGCCCCTGACGTGCACCACCCCAACCTCCCTCGCCTCCTCAAGTAGAGCGGCCTCCTCCACAGCGATGTGCTCCTGCAAGGCGCTCACCACCTGACCTGCGAGGTCATCCTCCTCGAAGTCGAGCGGGTCGGCATCGCCGTACTGTATTGTGCACCCGTAAACCCCGCTGGGCCCAAGCCGCCGGATGGCCACCCGTTCCTTGGCATCAACCCTGGCCACCAGCAGGTACCTGAGCGTGAGGAAGACGATCACCTTGTGCAGCGACCGCATGTTCCTGATATAGTGCGCGAGCACAGGGGTGAGCCAATCCTGCATGTTGCTGTAGAAGAAGCAGAGCCCGGGGACACGGTGCACGTCCGGACCTGCGAGGAGCTCACTGAGCCGCTCGAGTGTCACCTTGTTCGCCATCTCGTACTCTGCTTTCCTCTGTCTACCGTAGTACCAGCCAAACATGATCAGTGCCAACAACAATGACACTGCAAACGGCATCCACCCGCCTTTGAGGATCTTGGTGCACACTGCCAGGGGCGGGCCCACCTCAATTTAAGGGTATTCAGTTGAATACCCATTATTTTTTGCCAAAAAACTAGGTATATATAATGTATATACTGTGTATGTTTTTTTAGGTGAATATACTGTGTATGTATGAGGAAAAAAAAACTGTANGTCGAAGAAGCCCGTGTCTTTGCCAACGTGGAACCTCATCTTGCCCCTGACGTGCACCACCCCAACCTCCCTCGCCTCCTCAAGTAGAGCGGCCTCCTCCACAGCGATGTGCTCCTGCAAGGCGCTCACCACCTGACCTGCGAGGTCATCCTCCTCGAAGTCGAGCGGGTCGGCATCGCCGTACTGTATTGTGCACCCGTAAACCCCGCTGGGCCCAAGCCGCCGGATGGCCACCCGTTCCTTGGCATCAACCCTGGCCACCAGCAGGTACCTGAGCGTGAGGAAGACGATCACCTTGTGCAGCGACCGCATGTTCCTGATATAGTGCGCGAGCACAGGGGTGAGCCAATCCTGCATGTTGCTGTAGAAGAAGCAGAGCCCGGGGACACGGTGCACGTCCGGACCTGCGAGGAGCTCACTGAGCCGCTCGAGTGTCACCTTGTTCGCCATCTCGTACTCTGCTTTCCTCTGTCTACCGTAGTACCAGCCAAACATGATCAGTGCCAACAACAATGACACTGCAAACGGCATCCACCCGCCTTTGAGGATCTTGGTGCACACTGCCAGGGGCGGGCCCACCTCAATTTAAGGGTATTCAGTTGAATACCCATTATTTTTTGCCAAAAAACTAGGTATATATAATGTATATACTGTGTATGTTTTTTTAGGTGAATATACTGTGTATGTATGAGGAAAAAAAAACTGTACAGTCAAACTTGCTAGTTAAGTACTTCAGCCCAAAATCTCCACGACTTGGCCCATTGGCCCAAGTGGCTGTAGCGCACGCAGACCATCGATCTGTCGACCATTGCTTATTCTCAAAAAAAAAAAAAAATCTGTCGACCATTGCTAAGAGAAAAAAAATCTGTCGACCATCGCCCCTAAAAAAAATCTATCCATCAGGTCAAACGGAGACAAAGCGGCACCTTCCATACCCTGTTCTCTCCCCACGCGAGCGGCGAGCCGCCAGGCGGCCACGGCGGTTGCCATCGTCTGCTCGGCGATCGGAAGTGCGCACGGCGGCCTGGACGGCGTGACGAATCCATCCCCTGCTTACCCTGCTTCTGATCCAGCAGCGGGCAGCATCCAGCAGCCAGCAGGCATTGGTTCAGTTTCAAAGTCACAACCCACATATTTAAGTATAATTGCTAATTGCTAATTGGACTAAGAAATAAGAATTGGCATGAGAGCAGAACTCCCAATTTCAGAAGTGAGGATTTAATTCTTATTTTTTTAGTCCAATTGAATGGGTCTATCGCTGCAGGCAGGAGCACATTTTTCTCCTCGTGCTATTAAGCAGGCTGCACTACAGTATAACAGACAAAAGTAAGTTAGTTTTAACACTTGTCTGCCTATTTAATTATAGTGAAACTAAAACTTGTTTGCAGTACATTGTGAATTATTTAGATATGAGAATTTGCAGTTTTCTATTTAAATTTGTAATGTGAGAATGTTTATAAATTTTGAATTTGCTACAGTGAACATTATCTATAAAGAATAGTACTCCTGTAATTTGTAAGGTTTATTGTCATTTCCTATTTTCTGTCCTCTATATATCTTAGATTTTTCCACAATATGTTCAACTATTTGTACTTCTATATGTTGAACAATGCCAAGTTATGATCAATTTTGATGAATATAATATATTATGCAATATCTTTTATATAGTTTTGAACAAATACAATATAATACTATAATCGGTTATACGCTCCAAAAAGGAAGGTTATAGGCTTCCCAAAAGAAATCCTAAATTTGAATACAAAGTCTTTAGTTTCTGGGCCTGCCCCTGCACACTGCGCTCACGTAGGTGCTGTGGCACCCCGGCTCAGAGAAAACCGAAACGCCCCGTGTTCCAGCCCAGAGATCGAGGAGAAGTCTTCTGGAATACGGCACTGCTTAGCATAGAACAAACCAGCCTTCTATTATTACATGAATATGAATACAAGGTCTCCGATATTACAACGGATAACATCGGTACGGCGACACTACGCCTGCCACTGTTGCTCTATGCAAGCAGCAGAACAACACGATGCGGCGGACGAACTCTAGCAGCGGAACAACGACGACAGTGGTGAACTCCACTTCGCAGGGACTCTGCCTGGAACGCTTATCCTAGCTCGCACGAACAGAAACCACGACAAGCAAGCAATCAAATCCGGCATGACCTGCAAACTGGCACTGACACGCCCGGTCAGTACATTGAATCTACTTGCAAGCTCACAACAATCTAGGAGCATTCAAGACAAACAACAGCATGACAATTACACGTTAAACATGAATTATCATGATATCATCAGAACCTTATAACATGGCATGACCAACATAAACATGATACAACTAACTCAACCTGAACATAGCATGAACATATTAATCCGACAATACTAGCATGCAACATAATGACACTATATGCACCACTTATTCTGCACGGCTACCTCGTAACCAACACAGGCATCACTTACCAACCTTGGGCAGCACACGAATATACACAACTAGGTATCCTCGATACCATTGTGATCCTTACGGCGATCACAACCCGACCAACACATGGTCCCAAACTGTGATCCTTACGGCGATCACAACCCGTCCACTAAATGGCCCGTGATCCTTACGGCGATCACAACCCGACCAACACTTGGCCCGTGATCCTTACGGCGATCACCACCAACTTATCTCATTGTTATTAAGCACATTATTTTTATTACTGTTGACTCATGGTGTGACCTACTCTCGACCTAGGCCCTTATACGCGGGCGCGGCTATCGATAGATTTAATATACACTCTGCAGAGGTTAGTACATTGTACCCACACTACGGAACCCATGGCCTCGCACTCCCATTCGGGTGGACCAACGGCGTTCCGACAAAACCGATCTACTGCCGTGACACTCTCCCGGCCACTCTGACTCACTCCTCACTGAGCTAAGTCATGGGTGACCCCGTGCCTACCTCCAGACACAACAACCACCGTCGTGGCCCGTCCCACACAGGGACACGGATCCAAAAACTAACTCAACAACGAGCACACACGGTTATGCTCCGCCTACCTGATCAGGGTAGCAAGCGCCCATAACCTTCCCTCGTTGGAGGCACCGGCAAGAGGCAAAACAATAGATCAAGTTAGGACCGTCCCATACCGGTAAGCGTGGTTGCACTGGTCAGCATCGATTCAGCGGCACCATGACTCAGCCAACAGGTGTTCAAGTTCAATTTAATCCGGTTAACTTGAATGCAAATATGCTGAGCCATGATAAAATAACATGAACATGATATCAACATCACCATGAGAGTATCACATAACTTTCCACCATATCAACAGTAAATCATATCCACTGAGCATCTCATACTGACTAGCATGACCATCTCCAACATCAACATGTACTACTAACCAGCATAAACATATGAAAGGTAATACTAGCAGGTATAACATGATCATAGAGTATAAGACAACATAGCACAAAAGTGAACATGCAAATCTAAACATCACCGGAACAACGATAACCATCTTTTCAACAAGCAAACATTTAATAAAGATTCAAGTTGAAAACCATGGCTACTGCATGACTATCATGCAAGTGGGTATTGTGGCTTGCCTGGGGATGAAGAAAGCACCGGGGAGAAGTGCGGTGAAGCCGCGGAAAGATTCGCCGAAAAACGTTCTCTCTCGGAGGGGGCTGAATAAGGGCAAGGGCATAATGGTCATTTTCACAGTGTCAAACCAAAGTGAAAGCATGACCAACAGAACGGGCTCGACGAAACAAAGAAGTGAGCGTCGGTTTCACCTCAAACGGAGTTACGGATAAAAAGATATAAGGGTTTTACTGCCAGGGACCTATCTGTAATGAAAAGATTTCCAAACAGGGGCCTGAATAGAAAAACAGAAAACGTAATCGCCGAAATACGTTTTCACCTTATCCAAAGGAACAGTGGCGGGGCTGACGCGTGCGGGTCCCACAGGTGGGGCCCGTCACTTATCCACGCTGGCCCGCGTAGTCAACGCCCAGCCACTGACTGGCGGGGCCCGTGGCCAGCTTGGTCGTCGTCTTCTTCTTCTCGCTCGCCCGCGAGGCAGAGGGAGGCCGCCGGCGTCGGGCGGCGATAGCCGGCGCCACAGAAGGCCTCCGGCGACGCTCCGGCTATGTATGGATTCAACGCTCAACGGGGCATCCAACCAAGGGCTTTCGCACGCCGAGGAGGAAGGGGTCGGGCAGGGCATGGACTCCGGCGGAGATGGCTACGGGAGAAGTTGGGGCTCGCGGCCACGGTGGTTCCGGCGAGGGGGAAAGGGAATGGGCAGGGGCGCCGGAGTGAGTGGATCTCACTGGAGGTGGAAGGAGCGAGGGAGGGGCTCGGGCTCGACCGAATCGAGGGAGGGCAGAGGCGGCGGCCATGGCGGCGATGGCGGGCAAGGAGTGCTCCAGGAGCTCGGGGAAGAAGCTAGGCGGGGCTAGAGGAGAGCGGGGAGGCCAGTGGAGAGCTCTGGAGGCTCGGGGGATGGCTATATATAGCCGGGCGAGAGGGAGGCCGAGCTGGCATCGCCGGCGACGCGTGCCCGGCGCCGCGGACGCGTGTGCTCGTGCATGGACTCGGGGGAAGGCGACGGCGACGCACAGGGAGGAGCTCACGGGGTAGAAGGGGTCGAGGGACGCAGAGGAGAAACGGCCGAACTCCATTAAAACATGTAGGAGCACTGTGCTCCCGTGGGCGCTCGTCTGCGAGCGTCGATGAGCTAGCTTCCTGAGGGGGAGAGGGGTCCATCGGAGCGGCGAAGACTAGACCTACCTACTGGACATCATCACGGGCTCTAAGACGACGAGAGGAGGAGGGGGTCCAGCACAAACAGTGCTCTGGACGCGGCCACTGCACACAGAGCGCGCCAAGAGGCACGCCAGCTGCATAGTCACCACGAGACATACAGAACCCAAAAAGTTGTCTAGTGGTAAGTCCTTCGTGAGGTGGTTTCTACTAAGGTGGTACAATCGTGAAAGAGGCTCTGATGAAAAAGAAATAACCCTCTGAAGTTTACTGCAGTAAACTTCATCAGCTCAATGAGATGAACTGAGAATTACTGGAGGCCAAAAGAGATGTCTAGGATGTTTAGTATAGGAAGTACTACAGTCCTGGGGAGGTTGAGGGTAAAATGATCAAGATTTACTGCAGTTGCTTCACAACTACATACTTTGTCCAGAAATGAAGATCATCAAGATGCACTCACCAGGTGTGTCCAATTGATCTCAAATTGGGCAAGGATTAGTAATTAGGTCATATCATGATGCTGTAAAAAGATCATGCTAAATGGACAAACCAAAATAGCACTTGCTTCACAAACATCTCTGCTGACCATAAACTTGGAATAAAATTGGTGATCAAATGGCTCATTGAAATGGGGCCAAATTGGGTGGAGAGATTTTTTATGGGTATAAGAATGATCTGGTAATTTATCAGGATTTTGGAAGCAATATAAAATATACTTGCTTCACAACCTGAAAATAATGCCAGAATCAAATATTTGCTCCTGTGCTCACATAGATGATTGGATGGGACTGAAAACGGGTGGAAGGTGTTAATATGAGCACATTAAGGAGTGTGCAAAAGTTCAACTCATTTGGGTACACCTAGCTAGTACTTCCTTCACAAAGCTTTCTGTTTGACAGAAACTTTGAAAATTCACTGAGGAAGATTGGCTAGGCAAATAAGTTTGAACTTGTGCATGAGGCAATTGTTTGGACATATAAACATTCCCAAAAAGGTAGGGAGTCAATAGGATAAATATAAGTGACACTTCCTTCACAAAGTGCCATTCAGGGCAGAATAGGAAATGAATTATTGGAGGATTATTTTTGAACATGGAAATGAAAAGTTTTGCTATATTTGATCAAGATATGACCCAAAAAATTTATGAGAATTATTTGGGAATTTTAGGAGTGAGGGATATATGGGTTGCTTCACAACCTAGGGCAATTGGAGTTATTCCTTTAATAGAAAAAGAATATTCCCAATAAAAAGAATATTGGGATTTGGGCTAGGATGGAAATGGCAGGGTCTAGGGAAAGATTTGGGAATGACAAGGCACTCTGGAAACAAAGAAGAGGGCATGTTCTTCAATTTCCAGACCACAAAGCCACGGAAAAAGAAAACTCAGGCAAAAACCTCGGGAAAACAAAAGAAAATGAAAGGGCCAAAAATTAGGCTGTCACAGGTGCCCTCGAGGATCAGGAACGACACGAAGTAGAGAGCCACAAGCACCACGTGCGTGTCCCAGATGATGAGCATCACCAGGGAGAGCAGGACAGAGTAGGACAGTGGTGATCAGCATGACCATGATGACTACCACCCCGAACGCGTTTCCGATGTCCTTGCCGTCGCCGAAACCGAGGATGGCACCAACACAGAACAACATGAGTATGTAGTTGGTTTCCGGCGAGTATACCTCCCCTTCCTTGTTACTGGAGGTGTGCACCACCTTGACACGGGGGACGTAGTCGAGAGCTACCGACTGCTTGATGACGGAGAAGGTGGCTGAGATCAGCGATTGACTTGCCACGATCGCTGCCAGCGTCGCAATGACGAACACGAGGGAGGGGTATATGCTGGTGAGGAACGTGATCTGGATAGACCTCTTGCTAAAGTGTCCAACATCCGCAAACATGGCCTCAGCACCTGAATGAATAAAAACGATATGTTACTCATTCGACGACATCAAAGCAGACCATGAAACAAAGAAAAGCTTAATTGACATGCCAGTGAAACAGAGAAAAGCTCAATGTACGTGCCAGTGATGCAGAGAACGGTTCCACCGAGCAGCTGCCAGCCCCTTTTCTGGTTGGTCATGAAGAACATAACGATGTAGTGTGGCGACAAGGCCTTGAAGATGCCAGGGTAATAGCGCTGGATGCTGTAGATGCCGATGATCGGTGTGGTGAACGTCCACGCTGCCATGATTGGTGAGAATATGAAACTCACTTTCGACGTGTCGTACTTCTGCAGGAGGAAGAGCCCAATGAGGATCGCTGCAGACAGAGCCTCCACCACAGCTGCAAAACATTAATTCCAGAGATACTATTAAACACAATCCGTGTCACAATTAAGTAATTCCCTACCTTGGACTAACTGCATACGTTTACTGACGGATGGGAAAGGTCCTCTCAGTCCATCTATTGCAGACAAGACTGAAATAGTAGGTGTGAGGATACCATCTCCGATTAGCATGCACATGCCCAGTATAGCAGTGAGGAGCAGCAGTCTCCTGGCGACGATGCTGCGCTCGATGAATCTCCTCAGCCTGCTTGGCCTTCTGGTCACAGCAGGCCGAGCTGAGACAAGATCCTCTTCTTCGATGTAAATCTTTTTGGACGGGAGGATGTCGATGCTGGCATGCTGGCACATCAGAGAATACATGGCAAATGTGCCACCTGCATGAGAAAAATAACGATGATCAAGTTAAAAATCAAATATATCATTGACAGCTTGGGATAATTGTTAATTCTATCACCTTCACCATGATCATCGGCGTTCAGAGCTATGCATATGTACTTGTTGACACCGATCAGAGTCAGGGTCCAGAACATGATGCTGTATATCCCGAGGTAGTCTTCCTCGGTGGGATTGGTCAGATTCATTGATGGATAAACATAGAGAGGTGAAGTGACGAGGCCACCGAAGACGACGCCCAGAGTCTTGTAAGCTAGGAACAGATCTTGGTGGAACCCCTTCTTCTGCAGGAAAGACAGACTTAAACCGGGTGGTGTGAAGACATACAATTATTATTGATTACTGTTTTTAAAGGAACAAATTAATCCCTATAAAAGGGCACAAATTAACCATGTCATCTCACAGTTATACTCTCTCCGTCCGGAATTATTTGTCATCAAAATGAATAAAAATGGATGTATCTAGAACTAAAATACATTTAGATACATCCATTTTAATGACAAGTATTTCCGGACGGAGGGAGTATGTTGTATCGTATTGCTATCTCACAGTTACATACCTTGTCATCTCTTCCCGCTTCAACGTCCATTGAGACTGTTGCCATTGCAATCTGTGTGGGACAGCAGAGCTTGGATGAATCCTTGGAACCTTGGCCCTCGGAAGCTGTCCGGCACACGAATAACAATGTTGAGAGGTTGCAGTACTTATAGAAGATAGAGATGGAGACCAAGAGGCTCCATAGCTCCTCTAAAAAGGAAAAAAAAAAACAGAACAGGGGTGGAGGCGGGGCCTGCAAATTTCCCAGCTAAATTATGCCCCCACCAGAAGATGCCACTAAAAGCTGGAGTATATTTTACTAGTTTTTGGTTACAGCATATTGCTATGAAGAGGATGTCAAACCCTGATGTGGAGCTTCTAAATTGCACCTGAGCGTTGAGGTCTTGGATTCTCCGTGCCGTTCATGATGAAGATTAGATCTATAGTATATCACCTGAGCGTTGAGCTCAAATCTGCCTGTGCACACCATTTAATGTGCAGGTCTCCGTAGGTTCTCTCAACATAACCTGGCCAGGACGAGTATGAAGAACAAGGATACAACATGCATCTACCAACTCATCAAATAAAAAACATATATATATATATATATATATATATATATATATATATATATATATATATATATATATATATATTAATGATAAACATCAAGGTAGATTGATCATAATCATGTTCTACGACTCATAGTGTTCTTTAGATGAACAGGGTACGATCATGTTGTAGCTTATGCAATCCAAAAGAGGGACGAGTTATTACATAGTCATTATTGGAAATCCCAGTAGACTTGTCAGTGTATAAAAGTAGGGGGTCCCTTTTTGACCCCTTTACTTGTGCACGGACAGTCAGAGCCGCGCCCGCGGCCACACTTAACAAGGCAGAGGAGGGAAGCCGGAGGGAAACCGAAGCACAAGACAAACAAGGCAACACCGAGACCAGAAACACTGAAGAGCGAAGGGGCGAGGTGGACTCCCTTGGCAAGGTCCTTGCCAGGGCGGCCTCCACGGCCCCTGCAAGAGCCTTGCCGGGGCAACTTGCCCAACACCAGCAGAGCGAGCCACCCTTGAGCCCAAGAGTTCCAAATGCCGCCAACGACTACATTGGAACAAAGGCTCGGGAGGCACCTCCATGATGGCATGCAGATCTTTGTCAAGATCATAAATACACGAGATTAAATGAGGACCAGAAGACGACGACCCTCGGCGGGATCCTGGCCGGGGAAATCCACAAGACCCCCGGCAAGATCCTTGTCGGGGACAACCACGACGCCACGGCAAGACTCTTGCCGTGGCCCCGGTAAGGCCTTTGCCGAGGACACCGGTGGGGCCACAACCAGGTCCACGTCTGCCAAGATGCCACCGCCGTCCCCATGCAGCTGCTAGCTCAACCAGTTGGGCAGGCACCTGCGTGGCGACAGGCGGCCTCTACACCGACCCAGCAAGCACCTGCGTGGTGGCATGCAGATCTTCATGAAGGCTCCACCACCGCGCCAGCCCAGCAGCCAGCCAACGTGGCACAGCAACGCTTCGTCAGCTCGGACGCATGTCAGAACCAGACGAGGCGGCGACAGCTGGGACGTGCTTCCTTGCCGTCCCCGATAAAGCAAGAGGGGCATGTCGGCAGCGCATTAAATGCCTTTGTCCGACGGTGTCAGAAGATAGACTCATCCACTGTAGACCTTTCCACCTCCTGTGTGCCACTGTGGCAGCCCCTTTTTTCTATAAAAGGAGGCCCGAGGCAACCAGGAGGAGGATTCGGATCTTTTGGGCAAGTTACACCCCGTAGCTAGCTCAAGAACACAAGAACACTGAAATACATCCACCAAAGCAGGACTAGGGTATTACGCATATCCGCGGCCCGAACCTGGGTAAACGATCCATGTGCTTCCTGTCAGACCCGCTCTTTGCACAACCCCACGCCCGCCAATCGTTGAAGGGATCCCAGTGATTCCATAGGTGTCGATTTCCCCCGACATCTTTGGCACGCCAGGTAGGGGGCGCAGTTGTGGAAATCTGATCTGATCGAAGAAACGACTTCACCGTTGTGGCACCCCAGCTCAGAGCGACCGGTTTACCTTGCATTGCCAGCCCACAGACCTTGTATTCTGGCAACACACAACAACATGGTACAGAAAACAACCGCTTTATTCATGCTAGCCGAACATAGTCCATATTACAACAGTTAGCGAGGCCAAGCGGCACCCACGGTGCGGCTGAACAATATGTACGTTATTTAGTGAACATAAAGGGGGCCTCGATCATGACAACTACTCGGCAGCGGAACAACGTCGTAGCAGGACTCCATAGCACAAGGACACCGACGTGGACACGGTCTAGACTCGGACATCACTCCTTTCCAACGGGACTTTCCTGAAATCTAGCATGAATCGCCAGGTCAGTACATTGAATGACTTGCAAGCTCACAATAAGCATAAACAAGATAACAGACAATATCATGATATTTATCCAATTAATCAACAATGCAACTAAATATATATCCAACATGCTGTGACTGTGCTCAACAGGTACTCATTCTCCCGACTTGCTTACCAGATGTGACCAAATAAACATAATATTATAAAAACATACTCATGATCCTTACGGCGATCACAACCCGACCATCTCATGGCCCGTGATCCTTACAGCGATCACAACCCGACCAAATCGTGGCCCGTGATCCTTACGGCGATCACAACCCGACAACTCATGTCCAACTCAACACGACGACCTCACTGCCATCCTTAGTGCAAATTAGTGTGCATATTTATTAAGTGTTGACCCATGGTGTACCTTACTTTCGAGTGTGTCCGTATCCGTGGACTCGGCTATCGATAGATTAAATACACTCTGCAGAGGTTAGTACACTGTACCCACACTACGGAACCCATGGCCTCACACTCCCATTTGGGTGGACCAACAGCGTTCCGATGAAACCATTTCACTGTCATGACACTCTCCCGGCCCTTCCGACTCAGACCCCACCAGGCTAGTCCTGGGTGGCCCCGTGTCTACCTCTAGACACCTCGACCACCGTCGTAGCCAGGATCCACACTGGGATCCGGTACCAAAATTAACTCAACAACGGGCTCACAAGGTTATGCTTGCCTACCGGGCCAGGGTACAGCACGCCCATAACCTTCCCTAAATTGAGGTACCGACCAGAGGCACGACAATGAAACGCATTATGGCCGTCCCATACCGGCAAATGTGGTTGCACTGGGAAAGACTTGTTTCAGTGGCACCACGACCCGGTCAACAACATGTTCAAGTTGAATTATTAATCAGGTTCAGCTTAATGTGAAAAGAAAATAAACGGTGTCATACTGCCAAACCATGCATCACTTAACATATGCATCACATAACCGTGCAAAGACTGCACCAACCACGCTCCTACGGAGCCATCATGAACTCATGCTACTATACTGGTTAAACCTCTCTTTACTTATACCAGAACTATTTCTAGCATTATCATCATTATACCTCATGCAAAATAATATTTAAATTATTCATCAAATTCTATGACCATATTATTTATTTATCACTTGCAACTAAGTTCTCCTTATCTTGCTAACAATATTTACTTCCAACATTCTGAAGTTCAAGTATTTCAACATAACAAGCATATAACAGAATATATATATTATACAACTAATTTAAATGAAATAATATTCATAAGTTCAAGTATGAAAATCATAAATATTGAAGTTGCACCATGAAAATGTTACTGTGGCTTGCCTTAGCCTTGATGAGGTTCACAAAGCTCCTGGTGATCCTCAAGACAAGCTGGTTCCTCTGAAAATATTCAAAAACCACAAATGAAGATATCAAGAAACCTTCTGAAAATTGCCAGAAAATCTAGACAGCAAGGAAAAATCCCATCTTTTGGGTGCTGCTAGATTTCTGGACACAGAACACGATGCAAAAAGAATCACTGCATTTGGACTTGTAGAATAAAAGTTATGGCCATTTGAAGTCTCCTAGAATTTAAATGAATTTGAAAAAGAAAAACAGAGGGGGGTGACGCCGAAGGCGTACTCTCCCGGGGCGCCACCACTCATACCGCTTCACGCGCGTAGTGAGTGGCTGACTAGCAGGCCCCGCTAGTCAGGCCGGAGGGAGGGGGGAGGGAAACAGAGGGGAACGGCGATTCGCCGGAGCTCACGCCGGCAATGAGACTTCTTGGAGGCCAACGAGTGGGAGGGACCGATGGAGAAGGTTCTAGCGCACCTGCCCGTACCCGTAGCGTGGCTAAAGGTGGCCGGACGGCGTCGGATTTGTCCTCTCTAGCGGCGACAGAGGGCGGAGGTTGCCGGAGTTGAAGAAGAAGGTGGCTTGGTGTGGCTCCAGGGACTCTAGCTAGGTGCGTTGGCTTCACGGAGGAGAGGCGGAGGCCCTGGCGGGGTTGCCTTGGCTTGGGAGTGGCCGGAGCTGCAGGAACGATCCAGAGGGGATCGCCGGCGAGCTCGGCTCGGGGACGGCAGCCC
>LR880972.1:58279293-58294392 GCA_904067115.1 Aegilops sharonensis | reverse complement strand
CTAGGCGCGTTGGCTTCACGGAGGAGAGGCGGAGGCCCTGGCGGGGTCGCCTTGGCTTGGGAGTGGCCGGAGCTGCGGGAACGATCCAGAGGGGATCGCCAGCGAGCTCGGCTTGGGGACGGCAGCCCGCGGCCTGCCCGGCCGGGTTATGGCTTCTAGTGGCTATAGGAGGGAGTGGGGTGAGTTGCGATGCTCCAGGAGGCAGCGGAGGGGGGGTTTTATAGGCGGGGCGGCAAGGAGGGCTCGGGCTCCGTCGGAGGACACCTGTCCCCGGCGCCCGGCGACGAACGGTGCCAGAGGGCGATGGAGAAGGCGACGGAGGTCACGAAGCAACTGTGCGCGGGCGCGGACGAGCACAGGAACGAGGGGGAAAGAGAAGAACGCAGTGCGCGGGCACTGTGCCGTTGGCCGGACCGTGCCCGTGCTCGCTGCGGGAGCTCCGGCGTCGGCGAGCGGCAGGGTGGAGTTATGGGGGTGGAGACGAGGATGGTGGCGAGGGGGGACACGCTCTGGCTGGCCGAGCAGCGAGCACGCGCTCCACAGAGGCGCTGGCGACGCGCAGAGCGCGCGTTTGGCATGCCAGCACGCTCGGACGAACGTGGTCACCGCGTGGACCATGACATCAGGCCACCTATGCACTAACCATGATGTCTGGCGTGTAGTCCTTAGTAAACTTAGGTGTTACCATGGCTCGGTTTGGTTCCAGGTGCAGTAGAAGTAAAATGGTGATGAGGTTAAGTTACAGGACAGAAACTTTGGGGAGTTACTGTGGTCAAACCACAGGGATTCAAGGGCTGAGCTTTGTGGTTTTACTGACTCTTACTAAGGTGAATAAGCTCAGGGAAAACCAGCTACATTGGAGCTAGTAAAAAGGTAGTTGCTGTAGAAAGTCCATTTCAGCCCAGAAGTGAAAATATTTTCTGTAGCCAAAATACTCCAAAGAGTGGTGAAATCTTTTTTCTCAGAAATGTGACCTAGGGTCCAAAGGACATTTGGGATTTTTCCTCAAGATTTTTGGGGCAACATAAATGAGGGTTGCTTTGGAGGTCAAGGAGTTTGGCTAGGGTTTTAGAGGAAAAATGAATATTTTTCATTTAAGAGAAATATTCCAAGAAATATTGTTGGGTTGGCCAGGGGTGAAATGATGGATTAGAGGAGGAGAGGGGACACTTGGGTGAAAATCAAAGGATACCCAAGTGGTCAAGTCCAAATGGAATGATTCAAAACTCCAAATCCAAAATCAACTCAGCTGAAAATCAAGCAAAGAAAAGAGGGCAAAAACTACGCTGTGACAAACCTCCCCCACTTAGGATGAATCTCATCCTCGAGATTCGGTTTCTTGGGACAACCATTCTGGATAACATGCCCTTAGAAATTCTTCTGATTCCCAGGTTGATTCTGACTCGGTATGAAGCATCCATTGAACCTTATAAAACTTCCGTGACTTACTGCGAGTGACTCTTTCCATCTGATCCAAAATTTTCACTGGCCTCTCTTCGTAGGTCAGGTCCTTTGCCAGCTTTATCTCTGCCAAATCGGTCTTTTTTTCGGATGGTGAGATGCACCGTCGCGGTTGTGAAACGTGGAACACGTTGTGCACTTCGGAAAATTCCGGAGGCATCTCCAACTGATATGCCACAACACCTACTCGTGTCATGACGGGAAATGGACCAATAAACCTGGGTGCCAATTTTCCACGGGTTTGGAACCTTTTTATTCCCTTCATGGGTGTGACTCGAAGGTAGACGTGTTCTCCAGGTTCAACACTGATCTGTCGGTGCTTTGCATCGTAATAACTTTTCCGTCGCGATTTGGCCAGTTGTAATCTGTCACGGATCTCCTTGACTTGCTTTTCGGCTTCCAGCATGACATCTGTTCCCACTACTAGGGAAAACCCTAGCAGCAGCACGGGTTTTGAGTGTAGCAGCAGCGCGGGTGGCCGCGCTACTAATAAGGCACTACAGCTAACTTGTAGTAGTAGCGCGGTCCGTACCCGCGCTACTACTGATGACGATATCAACAGCGCTTTTTTCCGAACGCGCTACTATTAGTTAGCTGTAGCGATTTCGCAGTCCCTCGCTACTGCTATATCTTTCATCATTTTCCCTTTCAGTTTCCCTTTTAGACACTAGATACTAGGCACTGCTACTAGATATCAAATTCATAAACCATTACTGGGTAGTACTCCCTTCGTTCCAAATTACTCGTCGTGGTTTTAGTTCAAACCACGAGGAGTAATTTGGAACGAAGGGAGTACTAGATAACAATTTCATGCATAGTCAATATGCATCCTCAAGCAGTACAAGGTCATATAAACGGCGATCATCATATGTAGTTCTAGATGATATCAACGACAATCATCATATGTAGTTCTAGATGATATAGCCACACACACATATGTAGTTCTAGATGATATAGCCACACACACATATGTAGTTCTAGATGATATAGCCACACACACATATGTAGTTCTAGATGATATCGAAGACAATCATCATCCTCAAGCCTGGGCGGTTGGTGTTCCTGATAGTAATTAGGATGGCCTGTCCAACACGAAGATTCTTGTCATCGAGGAATTTCTTCCACCCAACCGAGTTTAAGTGTGTGCGACCGTCCGTGTCCACGCGGTAAGTACAGGTTGTGACGGAGCCCCTTGCAGTAAGGCGTAGTCCAGCTGAGCCTTCTTCATCAGGCTCGATAACATAACTCACAGATATGCTCTTTTGCCAATTTCTGAATAAGAAAAACATATCAATTAATAAATAGCCTCGCAAATAAGTACATATGGATTATCTACACTATTAATAGTTTCCTTAGATTCTACACTAATAAGCATGTGATCGAACTCTACACTAAAACATATCATCGACTAGATTCCACACAACATACCATATCATTAGATTGTACACTAAGTATTTCATCGGATAATTTGCATTTGTAAGTATAACATACCATATCATGTCGATCAACCATGGTATTTGTCAGGCGGGTCAGAATGGCACCCCGACAAAGTCAGCACGTGGCAGAATTATGTCCCATAGGTTGGACACCTCCTCCTCGCTCAGCCTTGTTCTTTGAGCTACGATGGCTTCATGAAGTGGGTCTTCATCATCTTCATCGAGTGGGTCCTCATTATCTTCATCATCTTCATCATCTTCGTCATCTTCATCATCTTCCACCAGGTTGAGATAAATGACACCCAGCTTGGGTCTTTCTGCTCTGAAGGAGAAGGTGATCAACTCACCACCAGTAAGACGCATGCGAGCGACGAAACGGGCCCATCCATCTCCTCCAATCTGCGACATATTGTGTCCTTTCTCGACCTCCATAGTGTACGACACCCCAGGAGCCTCAAATGTCACAGTGTCTCCTTTCAGCTTGTTGAATTTCAACCTCACATTGCATGGGACGATCTGTGTATAATAAGCAAAATGACACAATGCAGTAATGCCATCACTAAAAATAAAATAGTTATTACATTTCATCTAATTTCTTATCGCCACATGAAGAAAACTCGGCTGGAAGTAGATGCCGAACAGCTTGCCAGTTGCAAGGCTGCTGGCGCACCTTGACTTGCATAGTCGACATAGTGGTGGTGGTGGTGGCGCCATTTTTCCTAAAGCAATATGAGCAAAGGATTAACGATCCACTTCACAGGAAAGAAAAACAGTAGCATGTGATATTTTTGGTTCTTCCGCGAGAAGCAATTTGATGGACAATTATAATCCTAAGATCTACGTATTAGCATGTGATATTTTTGGTTCTTCCGCGAGTAACATATTAGATGACAAGGTACCACCTACATTTTGCCAAAAAGTAATTTACAAAAAAAAAACAAAAGCAACTACGTACCTATCCATGTATAGAAAAAAACTAACAATAAAATGGTGCATACTAAATCAACTAAATGAACTAGTCTACTAAATCTACTAAATCAAAATGTTCTAAATCAAGTAAATCAACTAGCCTACTAAATCAACTAAATCATATCAACTAAATCAAAATGTTCTAAATCAACTAAATCAACTAGCCTACTAAATCAACTAAATCATATCAACTAAATGAAAATGTTGCATATGAACTAGCCTACTAAATCAAAATGTAGTAGGCAGGAGGGAGAAGGAGGGGCGACTCGAGGAGGGAGAAGAGAGTATACGGAGGAGGAAGGCGGAGCGAGGAGGGGCCGACCGTCAGCCAGTGGAGGGAGGACGGAGGAGGAAGGCAGAGCGAGGAGGGGCTGGCCGGCGGCCAGTGGAGGGAGGACGGAGGAGGAAGGCGGAGCGAGGAGGGGCCAGTCAACGGCGAGTGGAGGGAGGACGGAGGAGGAGGCCGGTACCGAGTCCAACAAGGAGGAGGAGGTGACGGCGGCGCAGAGGGAGGAGGGGCGATTGGGGAGGACCGGCGCGGGGGATTGAGAGGGGATTCAGTCAGTGTGTGACCGTGAGTGGATCAGATTTTGTAGTAAACTTAGCAGTAGCGCTTATTGGAGAAATGCGCTGCTACTACGCACCGTAGCAGTAGCGCTCGTCGTTATAACGCGTTGCTGCTATAACTAGCCTCGCAGCGGCCTCGTGGGAATTATAGCAGTAGCGCTTCTTTGGGCGGGCGCGCTACTGCTATATTTATTTCTGCAGCGAGTTAAGCTCGACCTCGCTACTGCTAATTAGCAGCAGCGCCTTATTTTAAAGCGCGCCGCTGCTAAGATTCCGTGTATAGGCTTTTCCCTAGTAGTGTCCAAAAATACGGCTGTCTCCGGTTTGAGACCAATTTAATGGAGTGCAGCACTTACGGCCATACAAAGCTTCATAAGGTGACATCTTTAAACTGGTCTGGAACCCATTGTTATACGAGAACTCGGCGTATGGCAAGCAATCTCCCCATTGTGGTCCTTGGGCTAAAACACATACTCGGAGCATATCTTCGAGTATCTGATTTACTCTTTCCGTTTGCCCATCCGTCTGAGGATGATAAGTGGTGCTGTATTTTAATTTCGTCCCAAGGGCTTGATGGAGACGGGTCCAGAAAGCTGAGGTGAAAAGTGAACCTCGGTCAGTAGTGATGGTTCTGGGAACTCCATGTAAACTGACAATCCTGGATACGTACAGTCGGGCAAGCTCATCTGCTCGGTATGAGGTTTTGACTGGGAGGAACTGGGCCACCTTGGTTAATGTATCCACTATGACCCAGATCGCATTATTGCCTCGTCGGGTCCTAGGTAATCCTGTGATGAAATCCATACAGATATCGTCCCATTTCCATTGTGACACGGGCAGTGGTTGGAGAATTCCGGCTGGTTTCTGATATTCCGCCTTAACTTTGTTGCATATGTCACAACAGGCCACGAAATAAGCAATGCCTTTCTTCATTCCATCCAACCAGAATATTTGTCGAAGGTCTTCATACATTTTTGTGCCTCCAGGGTGGATTGAATACAAGGATTCGTGGGCTTCTGACAAAATTTTCCGCTTTAGGTCAGCTGGATTAGGCACACAAATCCTTCCCCTGAATCATAGGGTACCGTACTGATCCTTCGAGAAATCAAATGACTTGATGCATTTCTGCAGATTGGCATCGCCTGGCTGGGCCTTGCGGATTTCTTCCTCAAGAGTAGGGGTGACTGTCAGAATATTGGCAAGGCCATCCTCAACTATGACTAGGTTGAGCTGAGCAATTTCTTCTTTAAGTTCGGAAGGCAGAGATTCCAGCAGGACGTTTAAACTTACGGGCTTACGACTGAGTGCATCGGCAACCACGTTGGCCTTACCCGGATGGTAATTTATTCCAAGATCATAATCCTTGATCAACTCCAGCCATCTTCGCTGACGGAGGTTTAAATCCGGCTGAGTAAATATGTATTTGAGACTTTTGTGGTCGGTAAAAATTTGGCACCTTTTTCCAATGAGGTAGTGTCTCCAAATTTTTAAAGCATGAACTACCACGGCCAATTCCAAATCATGAGTGGGGTAATTTCCTTCATGGGGTCGTAGCTGCCGTGAGGTGTAGGCTACTACCTTGCCATCTTGCATAAATACGCACCCAAGTCCTTGCCGGGAGGCGCCGCAATATACGTCAAAGTTGCGGTTGATATCTGGGAGGGTTAATACTGGCGCAGTTGTTAAGCGCTTCTTTTACTCGGTGAAACTTTTCTCACAGTCTGACATCCATTTAAACTTCTTATCCTTTTTAAGCAACTCCGTCATGGGCTTAGAAATCTTGGAGAACCCTTCAATGAAACGACGGTAGTATCCGGCTAATCCAAGAAAACTCCGGATCTGAGACACAGTGGCGGGTGGCAACCAGTCGAGCACGTCTTTTACTTTGCTTGTGTCCACGGCTATTCCTTCAGCGGATAGTAAATGCCCGAGGAATCCAACTTGCTTGAGCCAAAACTCGCATTGACTGAACTTGGCGTACAACTGGTGCTCACGGAGTCGTTGTAACACTGCACGGAGGTGTCCTTTATGCTCTTCTTCACTTCTTGAGTAAATAAGTATATCGTCGATGAAGACAACCACGAACTTATCAAGGAAATCCATGAACACTTTGTTCATCATGTGCATGAAGAAAGCGGGGGCGTTGGTGAGGCCGAAGGACATGACAGTATATTCATAAAGACCGTAGCGAGTGGTGAACGCGGTCTTGGGAATATCCTCCTTTTTAATTTTGAGCTGGTAATATCCAGTCCGCAAATCAATCTTTGAGAATACCTTGGCTCCACTGAGCTGATCAAACAAATCATCGATTCTTGGCAGAGGGTATTTGTTTTTTATCATGACATCATTCAACTGTCGGTAGTCCACACACATACGAAGGCTGCCATCTTTCTTGTCCACAAAAATAGCGGGTGATCCCCATGGCGAGGAACTGGGGCGGATATACCCTTTTTGGAGCATTTCATCGAGCTGTTTCTTTAGCTCTACCAATTCAGATGACGGCATTCGATAATATTTCTTGTGTATCGGTGTGGTTCCGGGCACAAGTTCTATTGCAAACTCAAGCTCTCGGTCAGGTGGCATGCCTGATAGTTCTTCTGGGAATACATCGGGAAACTCACTGACCACTGGAATTAATTCCATTTCTGCTATTGCTGCAAAAACCATTTCCTTGGAGGGTATGCTTCTACGAGCAATAAACTTGGTAGCTTGTCCATCTTGTCCGGTCAAGTTGACTTCTCGGGTTGCACAATTTATGCATACTTGGTACTGAGCAAGCCAATTTATACCCAAGATAACATCCTATTTATCAGACTCAATCAGTAGCAAAGACGTCGGGAAACATATTTCGTTGATACTGACTTCCAGATTGCAGTAGACAAGATTGCTTTGAATGACAGATCCCGGGTTTGTACCATCATATTCTTGCCCAAAAGTGAACAAGGAAATTTATTTTGGGCGACAAAACTTCGAGAAATAAAAGAGTGGGAAGCCCCAGAGTCAAATAAAATTACTGCAGGTATGTTATTAACAGGGAACATACCAATGACGACTTCAGGATTTTCTTGGGCTTTGTCGGCTGAAATATGATGAACGTATCCCATGACGTCGTGCTGACTTGGACCGGCTTCCAAATAATGGATTTGAGGCTTGAACGTAGCATTGGTCTGGTTGTTCTTGGGACACTGTTTGGCATAATGTCCGCTTTGTCCGCAACTATAACAGGAATTGTTGCGCAGGCGATTCTCCATAACTGGGTTGAGCACGTCATTCTTCACTTGGGTGGTGGTCTTGTTAACATTTTGTTGCCAACTGGGCTGGTATGCCACCGGAGTTGGCTGCCAGGTACGCAACTTCTGCACTGGTTGCATTTCCTTCTTGGGCTCAAACTTGCGTTTGTGATCGTTATGGGCAGACTTATTATCTGACACGAGCTTGTGTTCCCTTTCAACAATGAAAGCCTTGTTCACCAGGGTTTGGAAATCTGGAAAATCGAACACACTGAGAGCACATCGAAGTTGCGGGTTTAATCCCCCAAGAAATCGGTCCATCTTCCTTTCTTCAGTGACCATGTTATATTGAGAGTAACGTGACAGGTGATTGAATTTTTGTAAATATTCTCCCACTGGCTGACTTCCTTGGAGGAGCGCGAGAAATTCACGCTGCTTAGTCTTCATAATTCCCGCAGGGATGTGATATTTTCGGAATTTCTCCTTGAATCTTGAAAAGGTAATAGCTTCATTCTCAGTCCCTATGGCTTTCTCACTTTCCCACCATATGGCAGCAGCGCCTTCCAGATAATGTGTTGCAAATGGAACATTATCCTCTTCATCAGTTCGAGCAACCTCAAGTTTCTTTTCCATAGTTCTTAACCAATCATCTGCATCCAAGGGATCAACGGCCAGACTGAAATTGGGAGGCTTAGTCCTTTGAAAATCAGATAGTTTGGAGTGAGAGGCAGGCTGATTTCCATTCTGTCCAACCATTGCTTGAATACTTCCGAATACTTCCTTAGATCATTGTTTCATCGTTCCTCAAACATACACATAATTTTCTCGGTGGAGGGCGGATTTGGCGGTGGAGGCGGTGGTGGAACATACGGCTCGGGTGATTGTCTTGCCTGTCGTGCGGAACACCGAACATGAGAACCCTCGTGAACGTTGCTACTGCAGCCTCCCCGCGTCATCCTAATATGGTTTTTCCCAAGTCAACGCAACCGAGATGAGAAGCATTCATCAAAAACTGGGGAGAAGCCAGCAACAAAAACCAAGCGAAACCAAAAAGACGAAGAAAATATGGCGAATAAAATAAAGTCCAACATAATTATACATAGACTCATACATGAAAGATAACAACATGCCAGGTCCAACTACCCTCATACATGAAACAAAACATCATGACTAGTACGACTACATCCATACTCCGTCCCAACAACTGAGAATACTCGAAAGCTCTACTGCTCGGCTGGCGCTGGGGGGTCCTCTCCTGATGCGGACTTGGATCCAGAACTGACGGGGTTAACGGAGACCTCCGGGTTAAAAGTGACACGACGACGCTGCCTCGAGGGCTCTCCCTCTGGGGCATGTGGAGGGTGGATCATCGGGGCTGCAGGAGTGGCGAGGAGTGAAACCCACTCGGCAGGAGCACTAAGGGGACTCGCAGTCGCGGTGCCCGAGCTACTCGGGGGAATTACCGGAGAAACAGGGGATCTAGAACTGGCAGTAACGTAGGGAATAAATCCCACAGATGGAGAAGTAGTGGCTGAGCGAGTAGAGACTAAAGTAGAGGCTAAAGAAGTACGGGCACGACTCAGCTCACGAGCCAGCTCGTAGATCAAAAGATAGCTAGCAGTGATGTAGCGAGAAAGGTGGCTAGCTACACTATCAGACTGCAGATCAATGACAGGGAAACGGACACAATCATTATCGTGGAGAGAAGGGTAGTAATGGAAACCTGGGTGATTCTGCATCCGGACCTGGTTGTAGTGGAGCTCAACAAGTACCTCGAATGCAGCAAACTGGACAGCCTGAGAAGCGGAAGAAGCGTAGCCGCTACGAGGTATACGACTGTAAGAACCGGAATCGGAACTGGTGCGTAGAGTAACCACGGCGTGATACTCATACATTGAGTCAGCTAGGCGCTCCCGATACACACGATAGACTGGATCGTCTCCGTGAGGGTACAGCCCACGCCACACGTTACGAAGGAGATGCGGCGACGTGTACGGCATCAGCTGCAACTGGCACGGATACATCACCGGAGCCATCTACACTCACAACCATTAGCAGGTTAGCATAGAAAAAATATAATCAGTGCAAGCAATGCAACAACCAGTTACAAATATTACCGACACTCAGCTAAAACTCGTATCTAGCGTCCAGTTAACTCGGCTTAGTCTAGTGTGACCTATAGTCAGCGCGTCTCTGATACCAAGCGTTGTGGCACCCCGACTCAGAGCGACCGGTTTACCTTGCATTGCCAGCCCAGAGACCTTGTCCTCTGGCAACACACAACAACGTGGTACAGAAAACAACCGCTTTATTCATGCTAGCGGAACATAGTTCATATTACAACAGTTAGCGAGGCCAAGCGGCACCCACGGTGCGGCTGAACAATATGAACATTATTTAGTGAACATAAAGGGGGCCTTGATCATGACAACTACTCGGCAGCGGAACAACGTCGTAGCGGGACTCCATAGCACAAGGACACCAACGTGGACACAGTCTAGACTCGGACAGCACTCCTTTCCAACGGAACTTTCCTGAAATCTGGCATGACACGCCAGGTCAGTACATTGAATGTACTTGCAAGCTCACAATAAGCATAAACAAGATGACAGACAATATCATGATATTTATCCAATTAATCAACAATGCAACTAAATATATATCCAACATGCTGTGACTGTGCTCAACAGGTACTCATTCTCCCGACTTGCTTACCAGATGTGACCAAATAAACATAATATTATTAAAACATACTCGTGATCCTTACGGCGATCACAACCCGACCATCTCATGGCCCGTGATCCTTACGGCGATCCCAACCCGACCAACTCGTGGCCCGTGATCCTTATGGCGATCACAACCCGACAACTCATGTCCAACTCAACACGATGACCTCACTGCCATCTTTGTGCAAATTAGTGTGCATATTTATTCAGTGTTGACCCATGGTGTACCTTACTTTCGAGCGTGTCCGTATCCGTTGACTCGGCTATCTATAGATTAAATACACTCTGCAGAGGTTAGTACACTGTACCCACACTACGGAACCATGGCCTCACACTCCCATTTGGGTGGACCAATAGCGTTCCGACGAAACCATTGCACTGTCATGACACTCTCCTAGCCCTTCCGACTCAGACCCCACCGGGCTAGTCCTGGGTGGCCCTGTGTCTACCTCCAGACAACTCGACCACCGTCGTGGCCACGATCCACACTAGGATCCGGTACCAAAATTAACTCAACAACGGGCTCACAAGGTTATGCTTGCCTACCGGGCCAGGGTACAGCACGCCCATAACCTTCCCTAAACTGAGGTACCGACCAGAGGCAACGACAATGAAACGCATTAAGGCCGTCCCATACCGGCAAATGTGGTTGCACTGGGAAAGACTCATTTCAGCGGCACCACGACCCGGCAAATGTTATTGTGGCTTGCCTTAGCACTGATGAGGTTCACAAAGCTCCTGGTGATCCTCGAGACAAGCTGGTTCCTCCGAAAATATTCAAAAACCACAAATGAAGATATCAAGAAACCTTCTGAAAATTGCCAGAATATCTAGACAGCAAGGAAAAATTCCATCTTTTGGGTGCTGCTAGATTTTTGGACACAGAACGCGATGCAAAAAGAATCACTGCATTTGGACTTGTAGAATAAAAGTTATGGCCATTTGAAGTCTCCTGGAATTTAAATGAATTTGGAAAAGAAAAACAGAGGGGGGTGACGTCGAAGGCGTACTCTCTCGGGGTGCCACCACTCATACCGCTTCGCGCGCGTAGTGAGTGGCTGACTAGCGGGCCCCGCTAGTCAGGCCGGAGGGAGGGGTGAGGGAAACAGAGGGGAACGGCGATCCACCGGATCTCACGCCGGCGATGAGACTTCTTGGAGGCCAACGAGAGGGAGGGATTGACGGAGAAGGTTCTTGCGCACCTGCCCGTACCCGTAGCGTGACTAACGGTGGCCGGACGGTGTCAGATTTGTCCTCTCCAGCGACGACAGAGGGCGGAGGTTGCCGGTGTTGAAGAAGACGGCGGCTTGGGGCGGCTCCAGGGGCTCTAGCTAGGTGCGTTGGCTTCACGGAGGAGAGGCGGAGGCCCTGGCGGGGTCGCCTTGGATTGGGAGTGGCAGGAGCTGCAGGAACGATCCAGAGGGGATCGCCGGCGATCTCGGCTCGGGGACGGCAGCCCGCAGCTTGCCCGGCCAGGCTGCGGCTTCTAGTGGCTATAGGAGGGAGTGGGAGTGAGTTGCGATGCTCCAGGAGGCTGCGGAGGGGGGGGGGCTTATAGGCGGGGCGGCGAGGAGGGCTCGCGCTCCGCCGGGGGACACCTGTCCCCGGCGCCCGGCGACGAACGGTGCCAGACACTAAAAAAATACACTTTCGTGATGATACGTGTTTGTCACAGTAGGTCGCGTTTTTTGTCATGCATGTACATCCATGACAAATTTATGACAGAATCAAGATAGTCATACATGTGCTATCGTAGAAGTGTTCCATGACATTACCAAAATTATCATCACGGAAGTGTCCTCTTCCATGACGATAAGTTGCGCGTCACAGAAGTGCTTTCGTCAAGGGTGACCGACACGTGGCATCCACCGTAACGGAACGCCGTTAATCTATCGGGTCGGGTTTTGGATCCGATAACCCGTTAACAGCCCCGACCAATGGGGATTTTCCACGTGTAAAATCATCATTGGCTGGAGGAAACACGTGTCGGCTCACCGTTGGGACAGACGTCATCCACTCATTGGACAGAAGGCGCCTATGATATGTCGACACGTGGCACGGCCCAACAGAGGCCCATTACTGCTACAAGGCCGGCCCGTTTGACTTGGTCAAAAGGTGGCGGGCCAGACATGTAAAGCCTGTTAACGACCTGTTCACATATAGCCCATTTACAGCCCGCTAACTCAAGGCCCGTTACGCCCTATCCGAATTAGGCCCAGTAGCGTCATCTGGGCCACCCAATATGATTCCAGCCCGTTTTCACTTCTGGCCCATGTATGGCCCATGACGTCTTTCGGCCCATACGAGGTCCTATGTAAATCTTGGCCTATCAACGACCCGTGGTGAATCTGGCCCGTAATGAACAGTGTATTACTTTACACCCATTAACGGCCTGTGGTGAAACTGGCCCGTAATGAACAGTGTATCACTTTATACCCATTAAGGGCCCGTTATTCCGATGGGCCGTTTCCAGCCCATGTTATCTTTCGGCCTTCTCAGAGCCCATTTATTCTTGGGCTCATTTCCAGCATTCGTTTACTAACGGCTCGTTACTGTCATTTTCTGCTTATGGGCCAAATTCTGCCCGTGGTTACAGTCGACCAATTTGTGGTCCGTTAACACGTTGGGCCGTTTTCATAGCGTCATGAAATACGACCTATTAACGATGGCCCGTTATGGTCGGCCCATGAACGGACGATTCCAACTCTAGCCCGTTTACGGCCATAATGCGGCCTGTTATTGGCCCATGTTTGGCCAATCGATCATACTGCCCGTATAAGGCCCATTGATGATACGGCCCGTAGAAGGCCCATTGTTTTTACGGCCCTTAGAAGGCCCATTGTTTCTACGGCTCGTAGGAGGCCCAGTGTCACTACAGTAAATATTAGCCCATGGTTATTGTGGCCTAGTTTTAAAAAATAGGTTATTGCAGCCACTAGCAAACCGCGGAAAAAGAACTGCAATGACTACAAGCAAACAAATAAACAAGACAACAAGGAAATAAATAAGCAAGCAACTTACGCTAGGCTATCACGGCTATCACATATTGCATCCACTGGGCATCAAAGTTCGCCACAGTGCAAATAAATGCGCCGACAAAAGAATATACAAAACTGAGAGCACTTCAGAAGGCACTAGGCCTGGCCAGGTTGGGCCCCCCAAACAGCTGAAGAAGCTGAGTAGACCTCAGTTGTGTCAACGATAGCTGCATCAACACTAGATTTAAGGCATGATGGTGCGCACGGTAGTCCTCTGACATCTTCATTGCATCTTTGACTTCAAGTCGGAGCTGAGCTGAAGCAAGACTTTCCGCTTTAAGTTGAGACTGAAGAAGTCGAACTGATTGAGGCAGCGACTGCACAGAGGTTGTCTCACACCTGCTAGTGAGTAGCTTCAACTCACTGCCTTCATCAAGACAGGACCTTGGGGTCATCTCGCTGTCCGCAAGATGGTTTGGCTCCCTATCTTCCCTAAATTTCTGCCTGGCGTAAGAGATACGACTCTGAAAGAGAAACAAGGAGACACGTAACAGGTTTCACAATTGTATAAGCAAATAAATGGAACTGTTCTGCATAAGGAACATGTTTTTACAACTACAATTTGAAACTGGTAGTTGTTGCAAACATCCAATCAGATGTAAACAGCAAAGCAAACAGTAGTGGAGGAAATGATGCCTATCCAAATCTATACTAGAACAAAGTTTGAACGCTTGAGAAGGATGAACTTACATTACATGTTAACATGGGCTAGACAAAGCCCTTCTCCATGTTGATGGAAGGATAATTCAATAAATTCCCCAAAGAAAATTCTTTATAAGCGTTGCCATTATTCTACATTTTGCAAAGAGTAAATATAGATCAAATAATATTGGAAGAAATAGAGGATAATGAAGCTCAGGTGCTGACTGATGATACATAATCAAATAGCAATTAATTAAGTACAGCGTTACAAGGCAAAAGGGAGAGAGGTACTGACAAGAGCAATGCAGAGCCCATTATTGTTTTGAGATCGTATGATCCTTTGAGCAAGGAGATTCATCTGAAATTAGTTTTCATACAAGAGAGAAGGTAAGGCACAAGCAGAAATTTAGGAGTTCAAATTTTGAATTGATATCATAGACAGTACCTGACGCTGGGCTCCTAGCAGTTCTAATAGGGGTTTGGCCACTCGAGTAGGGGTAAAGTGTGGTACAGTTGGGCCTGTGTTTTCTGTGGCTGCTGATCTATCTGATTTAACAGGTACCACTACCTTTTCCAAATACCTAGTTTGTACTCCTTGAGGATATGCACTCACCCTCTTCCTTTTGGACATCTATCACGAAAGAACAACCTTTGACTGGAAAAACATAGTGTGACGACACATGGAATAGGTAAAGAAAATGGATAGTTATGGTATATACTCATATATGATGCTTAAACTAAGCAGATGGTGTAACAAAGTAGAAGAAATGCAAGAGGTCAGATGCAAAATGTGTGCGCGACCAATACAACTTTGCAAAGTTAGAGCAAGCACCTTGATGGGTGAATAAGATAGGCCATCCTCCACCATGCCAAGTTTGTTAGCCAGTGGATCGTTCCACAATATTCCTCTCGTGCGCCCATTCTCATATTCATTTTGATAATGTTCAATATCTGACATGCATGAAAACATAAAAACAAGTGAGATTTTCTTTGTAATGCAGAAGTGATTCTAATCCAATACTGCCTCCCT
>LR880972.1:58262112-58279259 GCA_904067115.1 Aegilops sharonensis | reverse complement strand
TGCACTCACCCTCTTCCTTTTGGACATCTATCACGAAAGAACAACCTTTGACTGGAAAAACATAGTGTGACGACACATGGAATAGGTAAAGAAAATGGATAGTTATGGTATATACTCATATATGATGCTTAAACTAAGCAGATGGTGTAACAAAGTAGAAGAAATGCAAGAGGTCAGATGCAAAATGTGTGCGCGACCAATACAACTTTGCAAAGTTAGAGCAAGCACCTTGATGGGTGAATAAGATAGGCCATCCTCCACCATGCCAAGTTTGTTAGCCAGTGGATCGTTCCACAATATTCCTCTCGTGCGCCCATTCTCATATTCATTTTGATAATGTTCAATATCTGACATGCATGAAAACATAAAAACAAGTGAGATTTTCTTTGTAATGCAGAAGTGATTCTAATCCAATACTGCCTCCCTGTAAACCCCTTTGTGCTATCTCTGCAATTCTTTTAAAAGATGCCATGCATGCTGTAATTTGTTGTGTGCATTAATATAATGTGGCCTACTCCTCAAATTATGAGAGCTCCAGAAGTGATGACACTTCGCAGATGATAGCTTCAACATATAGTAAAGAAGAACAAGTCGACCTGACCTAACAGATTCAAAATATACTAAGGGAGAACAACTCGACCTGACCAGTCGACCGCAAGAGAAGAGTATTATCTTAAAGAAGAGCAGAAGAGCAAGCAGATTGAAGATATTACAAGTGTTTCAATACAATGTCGGTTGGACACCCATGATGAACCAGAGCGCATAGAGAAATACTATTCTTTCCGGTCTCTTCATATGTGGCTCACATGCATTTCTAAACTAAAGTAGGAACATTTAGCTAACCAATTAAACATCTCTCAGTTTTACTAATATCAACAATAATATCAGATATGAATTTGTACAACTAAGCTTGTTTAGCTTGATGGGTGGAGCAGTGCTATTACGACACGAACCACGTAGGCTGATTGTGGTCATCATAAAATGGGGAAAACATAAGCATGATCAGTACAGTGTTGACCATGGCAGTGGGATGGCAGATCTAAAGCTGCAAACCACGCAAAGGGTAGTTAGCAACCGATTTTTGCTTTGAAATAACAACTAAGATTTGGTATGGACAAGAAAGTACGGTCAACAAGTGACAAATAAATGCAATTATGTTGTCTCTCTATATGTCGCGACATGAATTTGGAAACTCAAGTGGGACCTTTAGCTAACCAATTAAATGTGTCGGTTAACTAATATCAGTATCATATCACAATCATATTTGAACAACTACGCTTTCGAATTCTGAGTGTTGTGTTGGTTAGCTTCAAGGGTGGAGTAATGCTAGTACGACAGAAAGCACCTACGAAGATAATAGTAGAGTAGATAAAAGGGGAAAACCCTAAGCATCAAGAGAAAAATCAGGAAAGTGGAACTAGCTGGACCAGTGGGTGGCGCACATGCTTTTCGAAATGAATATAGGAACATTAGGTTCCAATTAAAAGTTCTCTGTTTTAGTGATATGAGCATCATATCAGATTCGTATTTGAACAAGTAAGCTTTGGGTTAAGGTCTTGTGGAGCAGTGCTAGCACAACACGATGATGGTAGTGAATATAAAGGGGGGAAACCATAAGCTTTACGAGTATAGTGCCCACGCCATGGCGGATCTGAAGGTGCAAACCGGACAAAGCTACTTCGCAACCAATGTTTGCTTTCAACTAGCCACTACGATTTGGTACGGACAAGAAAAGTATAGTAAACAAATTACGATCTATTTTCCGGGTGAGATCAATAACT
This sequence comes from Aegilops sharonensis, assembly GCA_904067115.1. Taxonomy (NCBI): domain Eukaryota; kingdom Viridiplantae; phylum Streptophyta; class Magnoliopsida; order Poales; family Poaceae; genus Aegilops; species Aegilops sharonensis. The sequence goes on along the minus strand of LR880972.1, from coordinate 58,277,478 downwards.
TAAGCACATATGGAAGAGTACCACCTCTCTTGCGACGCCGTGTAGGCCTATGCTGATACGTTGAGGGTGCTGCGGGTGCGATGGTTGTCGGCGGCGGGGAGGAAGACTTTAGACGACAGACGGCCGGTACGGGGGATATATCCTGTTGCCATGGACGAGGCGGTCGTAGGAGCGGCAACGACAAGGTGGACGACGGTGCCGATGAAGCGAGAGGAGGCGATGAAAGGATCCTGGTCCAGCGCCGTGGATGAGAGACGTCCATCTCTTGCAGTGGACGACGGGGTAGGGGTAGTGGCTCCGGCAAGGTGGAGGATGGGATGGCGGACGGAGGAAGCTGGCCGCAGGGCGGAGGTTGTCGTCCCGCCGACGGTGTATGAATGGGGAAATGGAGGGGAGGAGGGGCGATCTCAAACTTTGGGACACGCTTCTCTGAAATGGGGGAAAGTTACGAACTTATCCCCCGTTTAAAATTTCTGACATCGCGTCGGTTGGGGATAGGACGGTAATCTCGCATCTCCCAAATATTTGCCGGTAACTATTTCGGGCGAGGAGAGGGTGTTTTGCCGCCCACGGTTGGCGCCCACGGTGTCTGGACGGGGTTGACAGGTAGGGCGGTTGTGTCACGTCTGATGGAAGTTACACATCTGCCCCTATTTAAAATATTAGCCTACATCGATTTCGGACAAGGAGAGTTTGTTTTGCCGCCCACGGTGTATGAATGGGGAAATGGAGGAAGAGACACATGTCTTTCGGACGAGCTTGAATCAAATGGGTTTTGCCGCCCACGTTTGGCGCCCACCGTGTCTGAATGGGCTCAGAGGCCATCGTGTCATGTCTAATTGAAGTTACTAGTTTACCCCTATCGACAGCAGTGTAAATCCGATCGATAAGGATGTCAAGTGTCAGGGGTAGACAGTAATTTCCATCTCGCAAACACTTGCTTCGGGCAGCCCACAAATTATAGTTGGTGTTTAGCCGCTTCGTTCAAAACTTGGGAGAATTAGCATTCACGTTTGCCCTGGGACCTGGCAAACTAAATTCAAATCCAGTTTGTATTCGATTACGAATATCCACAGATAATTATACGTTTTGTTATTTATTTCTTCAAAACCACAACAAAGATTTATTCCACCTTTATATATGATTATGATTTAGAAATCCGTGATCTTTGAATTCAGTAGGTTGGATACACTCTGATTCAAACAGTTATTTCATCCAATACAATATGCTCACACGAAAAACAGTTCACCTTATGTCAATCATACAAGTACTGAGGATTACCTCGCCTAAAAAATTCGGATCATTACAACACATGGACAACATGGAATTCCGTACAACATAGGGGGTCTTGCAACATAATCCATTCAGAGACATGACACAACATGCCAGTACAATAATCTAATGACAATTTCAACTGGTATCTAAAGAAGAACCGGGATTACCTTGGGCTTTAGATAGCAGAAACAGCAGGACCTCCTCCGTCTTCAAATGCAACATTCTTACTTCCTCCAATTCTTGGGTTGCTTGCATAATGCGTGTCGCTAATTCCGTAATTTCCAGCCTCAAGATAAAGATTACCTCATTCATGGAAGCCACACCATCTCTTTTTGCCTCTAGTAGAGCCTCAAGCACTATAATATCTGTGCTCAGACTGCTCTCCAGCGGTGTTGCCTCTGAACTGCTACCATCTGGTAACATGGATGGCGCACTGCTTCCACAAATAGATTCTGGGGTTGTACATTGTGTCCTAGTGTGAACGGCATCCTGAAAGGTTTCCGCTGGACATAAGTAAGAGATAGTTATTGTATGATCCAGGCAGTAAGCTTACATGGTAAACGACGGACGAATTATTGCCGAGCATGGCAAACTATATTTAAATGGTTCGAAGCAGCATCAGCCGAAAAGAAATTAAAATGGTAAGATGAAAGATGAAAGGGAGTGTACAACCGCTATATTTAAGTTGCCAAGGCATCTAAGCAGTTGAAATAATCTGAGAAAGCACTTAACAGTGTGGCCTCATATAAACTACGAAGACAGTCTTGAGATGAAGTTGAGAGGAGAAGTTAAGGACTCAAATGAAATAGGAATGCATTTCTTTACGATAGTACAACATGCACTGCTGACATATTGGCCAACTCAGGTATAACGTAACAACAAACAAGCATTCGAATCAAGCAATACAGCAAAGCAAACAACTGAACTATTTGTAATTCGGTAGGATTATACATTGAGGGCACAAGCCAAGAAAGCAGCCCACTCGCATTACATTTAACATGTACTAAAACACACTGGCTTACCATATGTTGCTGTGAAGACTAGCTGCTGTTGCAATGTTCTTTGAAGATATCGTCAGCATCCCTTGGTTGCAAATCTAGTTGTTGTAGTTTATTCTGCACCATCTATTTAGGTAAAATTAATTTTAATCGCATGCACTGGTCCGAATTGATCATCAATGGTTCATCTAAACTAATGAAAGAAGGGTGTGTGCATACACGACAATGTATCATGGGGTTTTTATGCTTCCCTCTATTTTTATGCTTGTTCGAGGTGCCAGCACCAAAAGAACAAATATTTTGCTTCATGGGGTTGGCAGCTCCATAATTAATAGAAGCATCAAATTAGTCATGCAACTTGGAAAGATCAAGAATACACAAACAAGTAATGAACAGAGGCTCGGAGCAGTGATGTAATAGCTAGCATCAGAAAATGTAGGGTAAAACGAACAAAAAGCAGAGGAACCACATGCTAGTTTGCTGATGTGTAATTAAGCATAGAGAACATTAAGCAGTCTGATGGAACCAACAGGTGGCATCAGAACAAAACTAAAGCATATTAACTATATGTGTACTGGTATGTAATTTAACACATGTAACATGTTCACTGCCAGAAGTATGGCCCTACAGGTGCAAGCAGAATAACGCGTCTCATGAAAAACTGAATTTTGCCCTGAAGAAATTCTAAGGTGCGGTGCTTATGCTAGGAAAGTGAACGTAGGCGCCGGCCGTTGGATAATAGTACCTGATTCTCGGCGGCGTATGGGTATCGTTGTCATACTTGATAGCTAAGGATAGTCGATGGTGCTCGTGTTGCGGTTGAGTTTGGGCCGGCTGTCGTCGTTGTTGTAGCTGCTCCGGTGCTACGGTTGCGGCGCATGTCGACATACAAGAAAGCTCATCTGTGGTAAGTGAACAGTTGCACGATAAAGAGAAAAACCGAAGGAGTACAAATCGAAATAACCTGATGAGGCTGCGGCGTCGGTAAAGCAGGGCCGGTGGAGTTGAATATGGCATCCGTGGAGCGGGTCCGGTGCAGTGGACGAAGGATTCGGCGGGCGCGTTGTATAGTGCTTACAGTGAGGCGGATCTGTTGCCTCGGATGTGGGCTTTACGAAGGGCCAGCAAAGGGGCGTACGAGGGAGTCAGTGAAGGGCCTACGCTGTGGTGGAGGGCGTCGGTTAAGCAGATCCGGTGCGGTGGACCATGATGGCGGTCAAGGAGATCTGGAGCGGTGGACAAGCCAGTCGCTGAAACGGCTCCGGTGAAGTGGTTAGTTGGCAGTTCGGGGTTCCAAAGTGCGGAAGGTAGATCCGGCAGGGTGTGAGGTCCACCACTGCGGTGGAGGACTAGATTCGGCGGCTTGCCGTGGTTGGGGGGTCGGGGAGGGGAAGGGGAGGGGCTCTGGTGAAGAATGTTCGGGGCAAAGAGGGGAAAACAATGGAGTTACCAGAGCAGCCCTTTTCCTTTCATGTGGCAGGGGTAAAACAGGAATATCAGAGGGCTAAACTTTCGGGCGCGTGACATTTCGATGTGAGTGGGAAGTTTGAAAGCTTTCATGTATTCTGCTCTCGTTCGGCCGACTATGATATCATGGCCGACAATTTGTTTGTTTTGCACGCAAAAAAATGATCAAGTTTTGAAAATCAATGTCTCCAACTCAAAACTTAGATTGTCCATTCAATTCAAATATGGATCATTGAGCTACTACAAGCAAATACCATCATACGGTCCAATTCAAATGAAATTCCAAATGTGTTTATCCTAAATATGATGACAAAAGCAAAAATGTGTATGTGTATGAATAAAGTGGATGATTAGAAAGTTTGAACATGCCCGTATGTGTATATCTCTAGGTTTGATATATGAATTTGAAATCACGAAATCCCGGCTTAAAAAATGTACCTCAATTTAAATGAATTACAAAAGCTAATGATGGAGTCGAATTCCAAAATTCCAATCTTAGGTTTTTAATTCTGGTACATCAAGGTATATCACGCATGTTCGAAAATATCGTTATCTCATAGTATATGTCTTGACTCTTTGCATAGCTCCCTAATGTATAATCGTTCTCGATTTCGCACATTGTTCTCTACACCATCTATTCTAGATCTCTCATGAAGTCCCTATCACACACACGATGACTCGCATCCCTTGCGTCTCCGTTCATAGGCCAATTTCGGACAACATCAACATTGTCTCCCTATCTATACGCCATTTATGGACACAAACGACCCCTCTCGCCCCCTCTCTTCCTCTCTCTCTCTCCGTCGCTAGCTCTCTCTTTCTCTCACTCTCACACCCCTCTCCCACACACACACACACTCGATGTCTGTTCCAAATAGTCTACTCCTCCAGCCCGCACCCGTGCTATCCCGCTACTACACATGTCACACCATTCCCCCTTCCCTTATACTAGGTTTACATCATCAGTGGTCTCCCTACTCCACGTACACTCTCTCCCTCTCACACACAAACGCGTGCACAAACACACACAAACACGCATAAACACCCACTTATCTGGATCCTCATCTCTCCCCATGTCCGCATGTGTATCTCACACACTCACTCTTTAATTATGTATATGTGTCTCCACGTTACACAACACAAAGCCCCATGTACATGTCTCTCTCTGTCCTCCACACACATAGACACAAAGAATCTGTTATCATTGCCTCGGTCTCTAACATATCACACACGCACACTGTCTCTCTATCTCTCTCGCAAACACGCTCATCAAGGGTTTCCCCGTGAATAACTTACCGTCTATTCATCAATAGTCGTGGCAGTACGGCGGACACGAGATGTGAAAAAGAATAAATCTACACGTGGTTAGACCACCTAGTATGACTACTAGGACTAGAGCAAGCCAAAAAGCGCGCCGCCGTCACCCCCTACTTAACTTAACCACAATATCATCCACATAGGCATGCACATTACGGCCGATCTGTTTATGCAAGCAATTCTGTACACAACGCTGATAAGTCACTTGGGCGCTCTTGAGCCCAAAAGGCGTAGACACATAGCAGAAGGCTCCAAAGGGAGTGATAAACGCTGTCTTCTCCTGGTCCTTAACCGCCATCTTGATCTGATGATATCCAGAATACGCATCCAAAAAGCTCAAACGCTCACAACCCGCCGTGGCATCAATAATCTGGTCAATGCGGGGGAGGGCAAAAGGATCTGCTGGACAAGCCTTGTTAAGATCTGTGTAATCCACACACATGCCCCAAGTGCCGTTTTTCTTAAGGACCAGTACCGGATTAGCAAGCCACTCTGGATGAAAAACTTCAACGATAAAGCCCGCTGCTAAGAGCCTGGCAACCTCCTCTCCAATGGCCTTACGCCTTTCCTCGTTAAACCGGCGGAGAAACTGCTTTACCGGTTTGTACTTGGGATCAACATTAAGAGTGTGCTCAGCGAGCTCCCTCGGTACACCTAGCATGTCAGAAGGCTTCCATGCGAAAATGTCCCGATTCTCACGGATGAACTCGATGAGCGCGCTTTCCTATTTTGGATCCAAGTTGGCACTGATGTTGAACTGCTTGGACGAATCGCCAGGTACGAAGTCAACAAGCTTAGTCTCCGCTGCCGATTTAAACTTCAGGGCCGGATCGTGCTCTATAATTGGCTTCTTCAATGGAGTCATGTCCACCGGATCAACATTGTCCTTATAATACTTCAGCTCCTCGGTGGCACAAACCGACTCTGCATAAGCCGCATCACCTTCCTCACACTCCAAAGCGATCTTGCGGCTCCCATGAACCGTTATTGTCCCCTTGTGACCCGGCATCTTGAGCTGCAAATAGATATAACAAGGTCGTGCCATGAACTTGGCATAAGCCGGCCGCCCAAACAGGGCGTGATAAGGACTTTGAATTTTCACCACTTCAAACGTCAATGTTTCTGATCTGGAGTCATGTTCATCCCTGAAGGCCACCTCCAGAGCTATTTTACCAACCGGATATGCTGACTTGCCAGGCACCACACCATGGAACACTGTATTGGACGGTTTGAGATGTTTATCTGTTAACCGCATACGACGGAAGGTCTCGTAGTACAGGATGTTGATGCTGCTCCCTCCGTCCATAAGCACCTTGGTGAACTTATAACCTCCCACCTGAGGTGCCACCACCAGGGCTAGCTGACCCGGATTGTCAACCCGGGGAGGATGATCCTCTCTACTCCACACAATGGGCTGTTCTGACCAGCGTAGGTAATGAGGCACGGCCGGTTCAACAACGTTGACTGCCCGCTTCTGAAACTTCCGGTCTCGCTTGTCTAAGCTGGTGGTGAAGACGTGGTACTGCCCCCCATTCAAGTGCTTTGGGTTGCTCTGATAACCCAACTGCTGCTGCTGCTGATTGTAACTACTCTGGTTATTCTGATTGTTCTGATTGTTATGTCCGCCCGGATTACCATTAAACCCTGGACCGGAATTTCCTCCGCCGTAACCCGGGCCGGACCCTGAACCGCCGTCGGAACCTTGATCATACCGGAAAGCATTAGAACTTTTGAACTCCTGCATAATGTAACAATCCTTCCAGAGGTGATTTGCTGGCGCCTCCTTCGTCCCATGCTTCGGACAGGGTTGATTCAACAGATAGTTCAAGCGGTCCGGATTGGGATTAGGCACTCCACCTTGATTCGGCTGTTTACCCTTGCGCCGATGGCCCTTGTCCTGCGCGTTGGTGTTGGCTACGAAGTCCATGTTGTCGTTCGCTTTACGCTTACTTCCACCATTACATGCCGAGTGATGCTGCTGGCCTTTGGAGTTGCTGTTCTTCTTTCCCTTCCCTGTCTCATCATCATCATCAGACTCGGGATCCTTGGTACTATCAGAATCAGCATACTTCACTAAAACGCCCATGAGAGTGCCCATGTCATTGCAAAACCGCTTCATGCGTCCCAGCTTCAACTTTAAAGGTTTAAACCGGCAGTTGCCCTCTAGGGTCAAGATCGCAGAACCAGCGTTGATCCGGTCTGAAGAATGTAGGACTTCCAAAACGCGGCGTACCCAATGGGTTGTTGACTCCCCTTCACCCTAGACACAAGCCGCCAAGTCCACCACGGACATAGGCTGCTTACAGGTATCTTTGAAATTTTGAATGAACCGGGTCCGCAACTGGGCCCATGAACTGATGGAATTGGGTGGCAAGCCTTTCAACCAAGTACGGGCCGTGCCCTCGAGCATCATGGTGAAGTACTTTGCACACGCGGCTTCATCCACATCCAGCATCTCCATGGCCATCTCATATCTCTCTATCCATGCTTCTGGAGCCAGATCGGCGGTGTAATTTGGCACCTTGCGCGGCCCCTTAAAATCCTTGGGCAAGCGTACATTGCTTAAAGCGGGGACGAGGCAAGGCACCCCCAAAGAGCTAGAGCTAACTCCAGGCTCAAAGATGGTCGGGCGAACCGGCGTAAGCTGATAATCCTGATGCTGTGCGGCTAATTCGGCCTCCCTACGTGCCCGAGCCCGGTCCACCACCTCCTGAGCGTTGTCGAAGCCACCCGCCGGGTTGTTGCCACGGGGCGCACCGCGCCGTGCATTACTTGATATGGCCGGTTCATCCGCGCGCCTGCTATAGCTCCGGCTTGGGTGGGGGGTAGAGTGGATCTGATCGCGGCTATACGAATATGCTTCCTGTTGGACCAGAGCTGTCCTAAGGAGTTCCTTGACCCGGCGCGTCTCTACCGCCTGTGGTGAATCGCCTTCAATTGGAATCGCCTCCAACCGTGCCGCAGCTGCAACAAGGTTATCCATCGGGTTGGAGTAGTGACCTGGAGGTGTTTGCACAGCCTGAGGCGTGCCTGTATGATGGCGAGGTAGATCTATTACACGGGGCTGAACCGGCGCGCCCGTCCCAGGTGCTTCCGCCCGGTTTACCACCGGCGGATTACTGGTCCCTACTCCTGGGGTGTTGAAGAGATCTCTTCCCTCGAAAACTGAAGGCAAACGGGATCTGTATTTCCTCTTCATGACTTCATGCGACGCGTTCTGATCCAGCATGAGCCTATAAGCTTGCGCATCCAAAGCGGCCTGCTCTGCCGCCATCCTGGCGTCTGCAGCTGCCAGATCCGCTTTAGCCTAAGTGATTTGTTCCTTCACCTTTGCAATCTCCGCATTATGAATGTCCTGGTCCGCCGGGTTAGCCTCTGCCATGAGCACATCCAACGCGTCGAATAGTTCTGATAAAACTTGAGCCGGCAGGCGCACAGGGCCTCCTGCCCCGGCTGCCATCGCCGCTGTTGAACCGGCGACCATTGTCGCAGCGGTCGAAGAGTGAAGCATCGCTTGTGTACCGGCCATGAATATTCCAACCCGGTTGGGCAGATCAAAGGGGTCCGGAATACTGTCACCGTCGGAACATCCCCCAATCTGGCCATCTTGCAGCTGATACAGAGACTCAGTTTGTCCGGTCGATGACTCGTCATCAGAGTAGACGACGGTTTCGCCACCAGATGCTGATCCGTCCTCATAACTTCCTCCGTGGATGACTCCCACGAAAGCACGCTTGACAGCCGGTTTAGCCTGGGCAGGTTTCGCACGCTGAGCCGTCTCGACGAGGTCGGTGCAGATGTCCGGCTCAGGCCCTGGCTCACCGATCTTGCCGATGAAAACGTGTATGCCACCAAAGGGGACCCGGTACCCGTACTCAATCGAGCCGGCCTCGGGGCCCCAGCCTGCATCGTCGATGTAGAGCTTACCGCGACGACTCTTGGTCATCCGGCCCACAGCGTAGCGTTCGAGTCCTTCGAGCTTGCCCTCCAAGATCATCAAACCATCATGCGATAGCCCCACGGTGGGCGCCAACTGTCGTGGTTTTGTCACGGCAGATGTCCTCATGAAAGGACTTAGTCGCGGAGCCATCGCTACGGGTTAACTCGAAGGGGTTAAAACGGATGCAAGGACACGAGAGTTATACTAGTTCGGCCCCTTCGATGAAGGTAAAAGCCTACGTCTAGTTTGTGATGGGATTGACGTGGCCTCGATGACTAGGGAGCAAATAGCTTCGCCTAGGCCTCGAGTTGTTGTTCTCTCTCCTTGAACCGTCTCGGGTCGTCCCCTTATATACACGGGTGACGCCCGTCGGCTCAGAGAGTCCCAACCTCCGGTTCATATTTGTATCCGGGTTGGTCTCTCTCTCTCTATTCCTAACTTACAATACAAGTTTACACATCAGGCCGGTTTACAGCTACAGGTTCTGAACCGACTACAGGCCTTGGGCCCTTACACTCATGCCTCTTGGGCTTTTATCCCTTTGAACTACTGATGAAGTTAACTCGGCCCAGATAGGTCGGTTTACACCCAGTAGTAACATCCCCAACAATAACCACATCATTGCTATGTGTTCCTCTCATTTCCTAGATTTTTATGACCACACATGTTATTGTTAGAGTTGATATGAGAACAATTGGCATCTAATGATTGTTAGAATACATACTATGAGCATAAATTCATGATTGCTATATGTTACTCTCGTTTCCAAGATTTTTATAACAACGCATGTTATTGCTTAGAGTTGAATGAGAACAGTAGTAGTGAGTGCTATGGTAGAATATGAGTAGGCGCTGTCATAGCTGTTTTCCTCTCATTATTACATGATGTTTGAACCATGACATGTTGCTAGAATATGAAAGCCATTGGCTTATTTTTTTAACTTGGGGTATGATTATGACCACGGCATTGCAATTCTCTGTCTATGATATGTGTCACTGTTATAATTATCTTAATTCCGCACATACTCTGAACATGATTGTTTATTTTTGTCCTTTTGGTCTCCAATTTGAATTGTTGCAGCAGATGCAAATGCGCTGGCCTTCATGATTCGGGAGGCTCGGGATGCAAATGCAGCTTGCCCAACACTAGCAGAGCGAGCCACCCTTGAGCCCAAGAGTTCCAAATGCCGCCAACGACTACATTGGAACCAAGGCTCGGGAGGCACCTCCATAGTGGCATGGAGATCTTTGTCAAGATCATAAATACATGAGATTAAATGAGGACCAGAAGACGACAACCCTAGGCGGGATCCTGGCCGAGGAAATCCACAAGACCCCAGGCAAGATCCTTGTCGGGGACAACCATGACGCCGCGGCAAGACTCTTGCCGTGGCCCCGGCAAGCCCCTTGCCGAGGACACCAGCGGGGCCGCAGCCAGGCCCACATCTGCCAAGATGCCACCGCCGTCCCCATGCAGCTGCTAACTCAACCAGCTGGGTAGGCACCTGTGTGGCGACAGACAGCCTCTACACGGGCCCAGCAAGCACCTGCATGATGGCATGCAGATCTTCATGAAGGCTCCACCACTGCATGATGACCTGCATGATTATGACCACGGCATTGCAATTCTCTGTCTATGATATGTGTCACTGTTATAATTATCTTAATTCCGCACATACTCTGAACATGATTGTTTATTTTTGTCCTTTTGGTCTCCAATTTGAATTGTTGCAGCAGATGCAAATGCGCTGGCCTTCATGATTCGGGAGGCTCGGGATGCAAATGCAGCTTGCCCAACACTAGCAGAGCGAGCCACCCTTGAGCCCAAGAGTTCCAAATGCCGCCAACGACTACATTGGAACCAAGGCTCGGGAGGCACCTCCATAGTGGCATGGAGATCTTTGTCAAGATCATAAATACATGAGATTAAATGAGGACCAGAAGACGACAACCCTAGGCGGGATCCTGGCCGAGGAAATCCACAAGACCCCAGGCAAGATCCTTGTCGGGGACAACCATGACGCCGCGGCAAGACTCTTGCCGTGGCCCCGGCAAGCCCCTTGCCGAGGACACCAGCGGGGCCGCAGCCAGGCCCACATCTGCCAAGATGCCACCGCCGTCCCCATGCAGCTGCTAACTCAACCAGCTGGGTAGGCACCTGTGTGGCGACAGACAGCCTCTACACGGGCCCAGCAAGCACCTGCATGATGGCATGCAGATCTTCATGAAGGCTCCACCACTGCATGATGACCTGCATGATTATGACCACGGCATTGCAATTCTCTGTCTATGATATGTGTCACTGTTATAATTATCTTAATTCCGCACATACTCTGAACATGATTGTTTATTTTTGTCCTTTTGGTCTCCAATTTGAATTGTTGCAGCAGATGCAAATGCGCTGGCCTTCATGATTCCAGGACCTGGAATCATACCAGCCGATGGGTGGTGGTTTATCGCTCGTTCAGCTGACGGTGGTTGTTTGATGCTCATTCGCACGTACCAAATTGACCAATCCATTACATCAAACCACATGCAGTGCAATGCATGGGGCGTTCGTGACATTGATGGCTATGGCTGCTTCGTGTTCAATTATTTGATCATCCAACCAATCATCCGTTGGGCCAGGCGTATTCAACTGGAGGCGGGTTCACAGCCTCGGCAACCACTCCTTATTCCTTGTGCTCAATTATTTGATCATCCAACCAATCATCAATCATATCACCGGCGATGATTACTGTGCTATGCAACTTCCATTCGCGAGGGGGGGCTGTGTTTACACATCATACCATGGGTTTCATGAATCACCATATCCAGAGATTCATCGACACATCTTGTTGCCAGGTAATCTTCAGTGTGTGAAAGGCATCAAGCTTCCATGTTATGGATGGCTTTTGCAAACCCGACATGCGGCGATGTGGTTCATGCCAACAGCAAATATGCACAACTTGATTCGTGCTGATATCTAGACTGTGCCATGTATTCTGCTGCTGTAGCACGACCCTCTTTTGTTGGATATTATGTACTATTGTTAGTTTGAAGCACTCCTCTGGTTNATCATATCACCGGCGATGATTACTGTGCTATGCAACTTCCATTCGCGAGGGGGGGCTGTGTTTACACATCATACCATGGGTTTCATGAATCACCATATCCAGAGATTCATCGACACATCTTGTTGCCAGGTAATCTTCAGTGTGTGAAAGGCATCAAGCTTCCATGTTATGGATGGCTTTTGCAAACCCGACATGCGGCGATGTGGTTCATGCCAACAGCAAATATGCACAACTTGATTCGTGCTGATATCTAGACTGTGCCATGTATTCTGCTGCTGTAGCACGACCCTCTTTTGTTGGATATTATGTACTATTGTTAGTTTGAAGCACTCCTCTGGTTTGAAGGATAGATATCTTCCTGGGATCAAGTGCATCCTAACTCACCTACATAGGATGTACTGATAATGATGATGGAGATGATGTGCATAAGCCATATATATATATATCAGTTAGGCTTCAAGTGCGTACTTGTTAGTTAAACCTATGTACAAATTGTGACACTAAATACGACTAGTAAGTAGTACAGTAGCAGTACTAGTATACGTCGGTCAAATTATTCATCATGTCCACACATTGAATATACGTGACAACACGCTGTGCGTGAGGTGCCACAAGAATCCCGGCGGCGTGTTTGGATATTCTGGACTTCAGATTTGGAGTACCACTTATCTGTCGAAATATTTCATCATTCACTTAAAACAGTTGATTGGTCATACATTGAGTACCATATAACTAGAATTACCGATGCAAGTCGAAGAAGGATTGGCCGGTGCTGCCGGCTGGCGTCAAGTTCGATCCCACAGATCAGGAGCTGATCGAGCACCTTGAGGCCAAAGTGAGTGCTGACAGCGCGAGATTTCAGTCTCTCATCGATTTGTTCATAACAACCATCGACAGCGAGCACAGCATATGCTACACCCAACCTGAGAAACTTCCAGGTAAGACACCGATCGACCGTCTACTTGCACAAACATATNTGGAATTACCGATGCAAGTCGAAGAAGGATTGGCCGGTGCTGCCGGCTGGCGTCAAGTTCGATCCCACAGATCAGGAGCTGATCGAGCACCTTGAGGCCAAAGTGAGTGCTGACAGCGCGAGATTTCAGTCTCTCATCGATTTGTTCATAACAACCATCGACAGCGAGCACAGCATATGCTACACCCAACCTGAGAAACTTCCAGGTAAGACACCGATCGACCGTCTACTTGCACAAACATATTCCTTTGTTTATAGCTCTACTTTTCTTTTTAGACGCAGACCTGGTGAAGCAATTACAATTTGACAATTAATAAAAAGTGAAACAAGTGACTGCAACATGCCAAAGATGTTATGAAAATACCAACTACGTACACTAAAACCTGTATTCCACAATACTGCAGGTATCACACTGAGTGGCCTAAGGAAGCAATTCTTCCAGCGCAATTCCAGGGCGTTCAAAAGGGGCACGTGGACGCGTCGCAAGATACAGTCGGAGTGCGGCATGCATGTGATGTGGCACAAGACCTGCAATACCTTGCCGGTGATGGTCAATGGCCGGCAGACGGGCAGGAAAAAAGGTTCTGGTGCTGCACACCAACAAGAACTTCGACCAGCAGAGGACCAACTGGGTGATGCACCCGTACCACCTCGGGGACCTGGAGCAAGAGAAGGAGCGGGAACTGGTCCTCTGCAAGATTTTCTACCAGACGAACACTAGAGCCAGGAGTAAAAAGATTATATGTTAGTTAGGTATTGGTAGTTGTACTACCTTGTCGTCCGCAAGTTGGTATTGTTCTTAACGATCTTTTGGTATGAACTTGCATTTGCTTCCAACCATCATGCCGAGGGTCGGCGTGGATATAAAGCTGAATCATTTGTTTCGAAAATAAATTTCAGGCACATGATTTTTATTCGATGGGCAGCATAAGCACCCGCCGTTCGAATTCCCAGTTCTCCAATTTTTACGAAACAAGTGCATGCACTTATTATCACGATAAAAAACAATATCTGTGCTGCATCCCAGTTATCAGTCTGTACTTGCAGAATTCTCTCGTTTCTTGAGCACGTATATTGTTTTTTCAGGTCGAGCAAGTTTCAACTGGGCTGCAGACTACCCAGGGTTGGTTTTGTTTTTAACAGGCCCAGCCCATGACGACAACGGGGCACAAAGATCCAGCAGGTATCTACTGGCCTCTGACCTGCCAGCATTAGTTATATTTTGTCTGACAACATCCGCAGGCAGTTTATTTTTACTGAATCAAACACACAGCCCAGTTCTATTTTCCTCTTGAAACACGTCCTACATCCGTTTTCTAATCTCTACATATAGTTTTACTAGTTCATATACACGTATCATTATATTGAAAACACATGAAATTCCCTTTTCATATTTACATCCTTATTTTTGTTGTTTTTTCCCACCCAGCGCTGATTTTTTTACCACTGGTTTTCCCTTAAACCAAATCAATTGTCCCACGTCTTATTTGCTCACAAAAACAAAACGATTTTTTGGCAAATCAATAAGTTATTAAAAAATGTTTATCATTTCGGGATTACAACAGTTCGGACTCCACCAAAATATGCAAAATAAGGTTGAACTTTTTGACCGTGGTCCTGGGCACAAAATGGGCTGTAATAAATTACTTAAGAATTAGCAAATGGGCTGCAAATTATAAATAATAGCAAATGGGCTTTATGTTGTCTGCCACAGATTTGGAGGCTGACTTGTGGGCCTACCAAGTTCATGCGTACACAAGGTTTCGCAAAAAAATAAACTTAGTCAAAAATCGACTCTACCAGCGTCAGACCGTTAGATGTTAATCTAACGACAATCGTGCTTCTTCAGTCTCTGATCTTCCTGCCCCAGCCGCCCAAACCAGTGCCGTCGGAACCGCCTGCTCCCGCCTCCCGTGGCCGGCAGTGCTGCCGGATAGGCCTCACGGCCCCATCATACTCGCATCCCTGGTCTGTCTATCCCTCTACTCACCCACACCTCCTGTTATTTTCCGGAGACGGCAGCCGAACCAGTCAACCCTCGTACTCTCCACCGTGTGGGCAGCCATTGCCGTGTCTTCCCTGGCTCCGTGTCGTTCCCTTCGTAGGCCTCACCGTCGTTCACCGCCCTGGTGCTCTCGGCGCGGCGCGGTCAACGATGTTCATCGAACGGCCGTAGTGCTTCTTCAACCTCTAGTCTTCTTGCCCCAGCCGCCCAAAGCAGCGCCGGTCGTGCCGCATGCTCCTGCCTCCCGTGGCCGGCTGTGCTGCCGCGGAGGCCTCACCGTCCCCATACTACTGCCACCGCTGGCCAGGCCATCCCTCCACTCAACCACTCCCC
>LR880972.1:58217761-58232832 GCA_904067115.1 Aegilops sharonensis | reverse complement strand
TACAAATATAGTGTTTTGGATGTGCTTCTGAAATTCCTCAATTAGATCCTTTGGGAGCGCACACCTTGGGACAGGTTTTGAATGTCCTGCAGCTGCGTTAGTATGTTAGAAAAAACAACATATTAGGTTTAGGACAAACAAGGAAACATGTCATTCCGGTTATCGGGGGAACTAGACTGACAGTATTTATCGTGAACAAACTAATTAGTAATCCTATTATAGATATCGTTTGTTGGTTTAAAATGGAAAGGAGAATGAATAATATTTCGACATATAAAAAAAGGGGCCAAGTTTAACCCATCAGTGAACCCAACTAAGGACTGTATAGAAGTTATCTACATGAACGCCGGAAACTGTATGTTAATTCCTATACAACCATAAAAAAACTGGGGAAAAAAAGAGTCTGCACAAAGATTTTTTGGGAAAAGTACCAACGACGTATAATTTTCAGTCAGAACAGATTCATTTATAAGGAGCGAACCTCTGAAGCTGGCCTTAACACCTCCCCCTGTGAAGGGCAGCTTCTCCATGGATGACCTATCTTCCAGACAGCTTGTATGCCTATACACAGAGCGTTATCGAGCACGGCATCAACAAACATACAGACACCCTGTTTTATTTCGAGGCATGTGTTCTAACCGGCCGAGCTACTCAATTTATCCGCAATTGGTTAAAAACTAATCAATCCTCAACTTGTCCTGGCTGAGCTAACAAATTTACCACGAAACAATGGGAAAATAACAGTAAAAATGATTAGCTCGACTGAAACCACACCCCGCATCCATTCTGCAAATTACAAATCTCTCGTCAAACCTGACAGGCGAATCAAGCAGTTGATAAGGATCCGTTATCGCAACAATCTCAATTTATCTCCTAAAAAATAACTGTCCCAATCTAAACACCAAAAGGAAGGTGAAATTCTCAAGCCCCGGCACCCGATTTCCCAGATCTAAAAGGGATGCATTGTAGAACACTTCCCTTGATTGGGGTCGCATTGGAAACCGCGGGATGGCGAACGAGTCCACAACGCGCAGCGCCTGCGGGGCGCTGGTGGCGGACGGCGACGCCGCGCCGAGCTGCCAACGTGTAGGGGCGCCACGCGACGTACCGCGCCCCGGTCCAGTACAAACCGAAGCCTCGGGACGAGACCAGAATAGGGGGCAACGGCTTGATGGCCGAGCACGTAGAGGAGGAGGTCGAGGTCGCCGTCCTCTGCCGCCAGGGAAGTGGCCGGGACTTGCGCTACGGCCGGGCGTTAATGTGCTCGGAGAGATCACGGCAGCCGTCAGATTCTGCTTGGGAGCTATAGGATCGTGGCCGTCAGATTCTGAGGGAACCCACTTGAAGGATACTATGTGAAATTGCTCATCCAATCTTTAACTCCTCAAATCTGAGGAGTTATAAAATGTGCCAAGAAGCTATGATTGCACTAAGAAAACGCTTGTAGCATCAACACAACATTTGCAACAGACGCCTAGCAGTTAAAAAAATAGACGCAACATAGGGCCATTGCAGCATGTCGATGTGTGTTTGCGGTGCGTATAATAAAGATTTGTGTGACCATGCGAGGAGCACGGAAGGAGGACTTCGGGGTACAAGGGACCAAGTGCGATATCTTCTTAGACAATCATCTGGTCTTTTCCACCGATCTCTAGGTTGAATTGCAGTGTCCTGGCTAGCCCCTGGCACCTGCCTGTGACCACCAGGTTGCTTTCGCCAGTGCAGACATGTTCTTGGTCCGAGCTTGCCAAAGGCATTGTCTGATCTAAAAACACAAAGGCACAATTTCATCTAGAAGCGGATGTGAGGCACAATAGACTGTATTTGCCTTGTTGTGCCACTTTTCGTGGGATGAGCCCGTGTGCAGCACTAGGGAATGCTACCATTCCTACAGAAGATCATGTCTTTGATGTAGCTCTCGAACATGTTATGGTCAATTGTGCAACAACTTTCTATGTGCCAGCATCTTTAATTCATCTATGACCAAGGTGGTTGGCGAATGTTTGAATTTAGACCTCCCAAGTTAATTTCCCGATCCTTCCTAATCCCATGGGCTCACCAACGGGCTAATTGTGGCATGGGTTCCTCGCCTCGGGATCATGAACTTATCTGTCTCTCTAGTAACTAGAATGAGGGGGAAAAGCATTCATTGCTCTCTCGGTGCACCATCAAGATAGTGCAACCTACTGACCATAAGGTCACCCATGCCTCTCAACTAGGATGGGCTAAGAAATTTATTAACTCGGGTTGGCCAATGTGGACATGCACATGCTTAATTTCTCCCCGTGTCTTCTTAGTTGCGCATGCATTTGGCAGATAGTTGGTAGGCATCCTTATTCATGCAGAGATGTCCGGTGGACACGTAAACTTCAGTTGAATAGTTTCATTCATTGCCTTGCCTTTGGAGCTTCATGTACAAATTTTCCTGTTTCATAAGTTAAAATACTTAGGAGTTTGAAGCACCAATACACTTTCATGAAGTACTGGACAAGTTAGAAGTGAATTTACTATAAATTAGTATAGTTTATGAGTAATATATGCACTTTGTACCGATAACCAGGCTAATTTTTTTTAAATAATACATTTTTCTTATTAATTTTCATAAATATTACGCTGGATAATTTTTTTTTAAAAATAATACACCGTCGGCCCGCTGCAGGCCGACTGGGCCTAGTCGGCCCACAGCTGGCCGATTGGATTCCAGTCGGCCTACAGCTGGCCGACTGGCCCCTGTCGGCCCACTGTGGGCTGATTGGGTCCTGTCGGCCCACTGTGGGCCGACTGGAGCTAATTGGCATAACAAATATTTTTTTAAATGTTAATCATGTAATTAAAAAATGTTAAACGTGTATAAAAAATGTTCCTATGTATACAAAAAATGTACAATATATATACAAAAATGTTGACATAAAAAATATGTTTTGAAAAGTGTTAAGCATGTATTTAAAAATTGTTAAATGTGTGTATAAAAATGTTCCTTATTTATACAAAAAATATAGAATGTGTATGAAAAAAAGTTGATACCAAATAATTATATTTGAAAAATATGTTTGAAAAGTTGACATTTTTTCAAATACATGATTAAAAATTGTTAAATGTGTGTATAAAAAATGTTCCTTATCTATAAAAAAATATAGAATGTGTATGAAAAAAAGTTGACACCAAAAAATATGTTTGAAAAAAATGTTCCAGTTCCATACAAAAAGAGCAACCAATCATATTTTTTTCACAACCTTGATTTACTTTTTGTCACCAACTCACCAACATAATTTTTTGGTGTCAACTTTTTTTCATACACATTCTATATTTTTTGTATAAATAAGGAACATTTTTTATACACACATTTAACAATTTTTAAATACATGATTAACACTTTTTAAAGCACATTTTTTATGTCAACATTTTTGCATATATTGTGTACATTTTTTGTATACATTAGGAACATTTTTTTATACATGTTTAACATTTTTTAATTACATGATTAACATTTTTTTAAACATATATTTTTTATGCCTATTTTTTTGCAAAACAATTAGCCCACAGTGGGCCGACAGGACCCAATCAGCCCACAGTGGGCCGACAGGGGCCAGTCGGCCAGCTGTAGGCCGACTGGAATCCAATCGGCCTGCTGTGGGCCGACTAGGCCCAGTCGGCCTGCAGCGGGCCGACGGTGTATTATTTTTGAAAAAAATTTACCCAGTGTAATATTTATGAAAATTAATAAAAAAAATGTATTATTTAAAAAAAATTAGCTAGATATATGCATGTCACAATATAAATCGGAGAAATACATAACTAGCTTTGGTGCAGAACACTAGAAGTATAGCCAGCGCTGAACTGATTTGTTACGTATCTTCTCCTAATAATAATATGTTTTCACTTAGTCTAGGTGCCTTCTAATTTTAAAAAATCAAGCACCTAAAATTGCTCACTAATTTGCAGGCACTACTATATCTACCTCTATATAACTAATAATAATAAAGGGAGGGACCTTTTTTTGTTCTCCTCCGTCACCTCTATTATGTTAGCCATGAAAATTTGTGGCTATGATTTAAAATTTGATCTATTGATTGAAATTTTCGCCTGTGGATTCTACACCCTTCATTAGTCTCCCATGCATTTAAGGGAGGAACCTTTGTTGGTTCTTTTACCGGCACCCCTTTATATTAACCATGAGGATTGATGGCTGAGATTTGTAAGGGGCTTGCGCCAACAGGAGAAGCATCAGAAAGTATTCATAGAACACTTTCCTTGATTGGGTTGTGTTGGAACCGCAGGATGGCGAACTGGTCCACCACCCGCAGTGCCGACAGGGCGCTGGTGGCGGATGGCAATGGCACATCAACGGACCGTACTTCCTTGGCAAATCCCCTGTGATGATAGGATGGCAGGAAGGCCTAGGGCAGAGCGAGTAGTCACACGGCCCTTTGCCAGGCTCGTCGAGGAGGTAGTTGAGGGCATCTTACACGGCACTGGGGTATGTGAAGCCAGGCAGCCGGATTTTCTTTTTTGCCGCAGCTAAGGTGTCAGTCCGCTACTTGTGTGGAATAGGGGGAGATATCAGCCGCTAGCCGACAGTCAACTGCCAATAAGACTTATCAACTAAAAACATCGACAGAATAAATATTGGTGTGTATGCAATAAATCCCCACTAGCCACAGCAAATCGTGAAGAGAAAATCATGAAAAAAATTGCATCATGAAGCAGATGTCCAGGGGAGGGGCAATGGTGGATTTGGTGAAAGAGAAGTAGGAACGGGATGGAGATGAGAAACGTGTGAACACACGTGGAGCACAAGGGCTTCTGCAATGTGCGTGCTAAGGGATTGCGTATTGACCATTTTAATAGGCTAGCGACCAATGTTTTCTAGTGTTCAATGGTGAAAAACAACCATTTCCCATTTTCAAGGGGATAAATCGCAAACCCCGCTACTTAGCTGAGCTTCAAGCACCCGTCGATGGGTTCACAAGCGGTCGGAGCCAGTCAAACTCGTGATTAATCTTTAAAAAAAATAAAGGTACAATTTCATTTAGAAAGGGATGATGGATCACCTCGCACCGTATATGTGGTGGGATGCCGCTTGTAGTGGGATAAGCCCTTGCAAGAAAATAGCAGGACACTACTGTATTTACCGAAGGCCGTCGTCAGGGTGCAAGTAACAGAGGTCTAGACCTCATAATCTCCTATGGCTCACCGACAGCACCTCATGAGGGTCAATTGTAGCAAAGTTTCCCGTGTGCAAGCAACTTTAGTTTATCCACCGATGCAAAGTTTGGTGATTTTTTAAATTTAAACCTCTTGACATGATTGCCCGATCCTTCCTAATCCCATTGGTTCTTGGCTGGCTAATTGTCTTGAGTTCTTCGCCTTAGGATCCTAAACACAGTGGCGCTAGAGCAGAGGCGGAGGCAAGGGAAAAAAATTATATGAGACCAGGTCTCATATAAATCGGGTGAGACCCACCCTGATGGATGACACGTGGCATTCACAAATCACAAAGCATATAATCTCTCCCCCCCTGATTTCAGATGGGGGGTGGGGTAGATGCTTTGTGATTTATGAATGCCACGTGTCATCTATCAGGATGGGTCTCACCTGCTAACCCGTGAGACCTGGAGGATGGGGTGCGAGCAGGGGTCAGACACCCCCCATGGCTTCGCCCCCCCTGTGAGTTTCCGTTACCAGGTGTAATAGTACTAATCTGTACGAATACGGAAAGTGCAGACCACTTGTAGACCTAAAGCTAATGGCCCAGCACGATACCTTTCCATCCCAAAGCCCAACGTGAGAAAACATCGCTAATTGTACACATCAGAAAGAAAAGAATTACGTGCATCCATAATATCAGGCCGTCAGTTTCCTTCCTATATCTACCCTGTAATTTTGTCCGTGGGCACCGTGGGTTCTAGGTCTGCTGGCACCATACGCCCCTACGCCGCCGTCACTCGGCTCTCGCTGCTTCCGCCGCCGTCTATCGGCTCTCGCTGCTTCCGCTGCTGCGTCACAGGGTAGAGGGCACTCCACTGTCCACTCCAGCGGCGACTGAGTCCACGATGGAGACCATGCTGGTTTGTCTGCTGCACCGGCATTATGCATCACAAGATCTATTTCAATGAATCAAGGTACACCACTGGCAAACAATAATCTATTTGAATTAATACAATTCCGTTGAAGGCAGTGGTTTAATTTACTAACTAGATACAGTTGAATTACAATCTAAGAATCTAATTTTACTGCTCGTTTAATGTTTCATCACTGAAGGATGAAGAGAGAATACAACTAAAACATATTCACTTTTCAAGCCCGTTGCTTCTAGCTCAAACTGTCATGGCAAATGCAAATATTTGTACATGATAATTCCAACCCAAGTCCAGTTGATATGCAACTCACAGATACATAGTCTTCTTTTATATATTACTCCCTCCGTCCTAAAATAAATGTCAACTTTAGTGGGACGGAGGGAGTACCAGACATATGTTGCGATACAATCAAATTATACTTTTGAGACTATAT
This sequence comes from Aegilops sharonensis, assembly GCA_904067115.1. Lineage (NCBI taxonomy): Eukaryota > Viridiplantae > Streptophyta > Magnoliopsida > Poales > Poaceae > Aegilops > Aegilops sharonensis. The sequence goes on along the minus strand of LR880972.1, from coordinate 58,226,319 downwards.
TATTTTGTTGTGTCTCTCGAACAATTATTATCTTCCTCGCCCCTCTCATGTCCGAATCCTGGCTCTGCCCCTGCGCTAGAGGGACTAAAATGAAAAGGAAAGAAGGATTTGTTTCTCTCTCGTTGCAATGTACCAAGGTCACATGCCTGTCAACTGAGACGAGCTAACAAATTTATCCACTCCGTTGGCTAGTGTGGGAATGGCTTCATCTTCCCCATGTGTCTCCTTAAATGCAAAATACATTTGGCAGATGGCTAGTCATCGACGTTATTTATGCAAAGATGTTCATTAGAGACATATCTTTTCACTTCACATCAATGCATGCCATTCGTTGACTTGTCTTTGGAGCTTCATGTACCGACCTTCCCATTTCAGATGATTTTCAACTTCCTAATATTTGGAGTTAGTATGAATATTGGTACCGAAGACTAGACGCAATTGTGTATCTTCTGCTAATAATTATATGTTTTTGATTAGTCTTAGTTGCTCGAAAATGTAAAAGAATGTCAATCACCGTAGATTGCGGACACTACTATATACTTTAAAAATAAAATTTCTCACGTTATACACCCTAATGTGTGCAGACATCCAGCCGGTCGGCGGCCATCCAACATGAGTCACCAAATGTCCGCTAGTCCAAATATATCAAACATGAAATACGGACAAAATAATTGCAAGTTCGATAATTTACATGCAAATGGACGAAATTTAAGAAGTTCTAAATAATCCACCGGCACCTCGCCAGTCTGTGTCATTTTCATCATCGCACTAGTGGTGGAAGGCCCGACAGGCGTCAGGGCATCCAACCCACCGCCACAGCGCAGACGCTTGGCCGGATGCTAGGCCGTCTTGTGTAGTTTGTCATCGTCTTGGAGGGGGAGGGTGTGCTCGGAATCCTCCAACCCCACTTGGAGGAGCTGGGTTGTTGAGTCAGCATGGTGGTGGGCGTAAGACTAGATGGTTTTCTGGGACAAACAGAGAGCCCAAGCTTACCCGAGTGCGAGGTCCACAAACACCCGACCCGACGCCATCTGGGTATTGGCAAACTCTTCCTTGCACTGCTCCTGTCACTAGTAGAAAAACATGCATTAGAAGTGGGCCACCGAAACGGTTGTGGCCAAAAAGAACGACACCTACTGTAATACCACAACCAAAGGTCAAAAATATGAAACCGCCTACAGGAATGGAGGCGGCTTTTAATTGGGAACCTCCTCTAGTTTCTCTTCATTGCAGGTGATTTCGCTCAAGGAAACATCTGCGCTAGCTGAGTACCTTAGGGCCTAGCCTTTCCATGTCTTTGTCAAAGGGTTCTCACTTCTCAGGCAGGACCGCTTCATTTTCCCTTCTCCTTCAACATTCAAATAAATATTCCCTTCTTGTCCCCCGATCAATGGCCAAGACCAGCCAAAGCCAAGCACCACTGCGCTTTTTCATTGGTGATCGCCATGGACCTAGTCCTACGCGTTAACACATCCAGTCCGTCCAGGTCATCCACCGAGGTGGCTCGCTGGGAGTGGAATTCCACCGCTGTCAACCTCCACCAACACCTCCCTAGATGGACTCCGGTAGGGCGAGCTCCCGTTTATTCCATGCAGCTATATATAGCTACTTAGCTGCCAACCTAGGTCGAGATCAAACTATTATCCAATTTTTTTGGCAGCAACATTGATTTGACAGAAGCATTGATTTCATAGTTATAGATGTCAGAACACTAGTAAGTAATTTATGCCAGATTTATTTATGTGTCTCACTTATTAGTGGTGTGGTCATTAGCTCACATGCCACTAGTAAGTGGTTATTAGCAATGTGCCCTACCTTGCGGCACACCCTAGCTTGCGGCACGTCGCTGGTATTTGGCTCATTTATCGCTGCCGTGTGCTCTTGTGGGCATGCCACTAATAAGAACATCCTATAAGGGGTTTTCCTACTGGTGCACGAACACATAACAATCAAGAACGAATCTAAGTAGATCCACTGATAACAAACACCGGCTGAATCCAGCAAGATCCGTCTGAAACACACCTCCACATGCCATACAATGGTGCTCAACGCGCCACTAAATGTGGGATATGTGGGCAGAACCTTATTCCATCTTTAGGGAGTCGCAGTCAGCTCACCTTCTTAAGCAGGACAGAAACCCTAACCAAACAAAAGAAAAACTCATCAAAACAGAGCAAGAGACCTCACATTGGAAAGGGACGAGCTCCATGATGCTTCCGTTGCCCGGATGCCATAGGAGACGAGGTAGAACAGTTGAGGCTCGGACGAGAGGCAGGAAGCCCTTTTCACTGGAGAGTCGCCTTTCATGGGGAAGAAGAAAACCAGAGCGCCCACATGGCCTCCGAACCTCCTCGGTATGTCCTCCTCCACCGTTGGTGTGTGCTCCTATTCTTGCGTAGCAATTAGTCAGCTCACCTCTCCCGAAGATAAAATACAACAGCTGCATGCAGAAGGTGTTGCGCTGGACCTATAGGATGGAAGAACAACATTGATGGGTCTTCTACAAGTGTCTGAAGTTTAAAGTAAGTGCTTGCAGATTGCTATTGTTTTTCGTTTTGAGCAGTGTAATATAATGTGCTTAATGTTGTGCAGAATGTCTGTATTGAAAAGAAGACTATATTGGTCTATTGATTGAGAGGGGTGTAGAATTTGCTAGAGGCGACACGATAGTGAAGGCAATGTCCAAGTTTCTCCAGGTTGAGACAGAGACGAACCAATTGTGCATGCTGGATAATAAGTCAACAGAGAAAGGCAAAAGTGTTAGGGAAGATGGCAATGGACATAATAAGATGGAGCAAGTGTTTACAACACTTGTAGTAGTAGTGAATGAAATTGTGTTTCTGTTGTAGTGTGTAACTGTTCTTGTCCTCATGATGATGAGTTGGTGAAGTGTTTAGTGTTAGTTCAAAAATATAAGTGTTGCCATGTGCCATAAACATCTTTTGTATGAACTAGTGAAGTGTCCCGGCTTTAGTTAGATGACCTAAATAAATGAATTGGTGTGCAAAATAATATAGGGAGTTATGTTTTAAGAGTACACATTTTTTAACTCTTCAAATTTGAGGAGTTAAGGTTTGAGTAAGTGTTTGTGTAGTTAAATTTTAGAAGTTCGACTGGAGATGCTCTAACAGAAGTATTATTTGTGTCAGTTCACCTTAAGGACAAGCTAACACCGAGAACTTAGACAAATGGAAAACTATCCCTCGTTTTCATTAATTAGTGGCAGGACTAAAAAAGTACGCTGGGTTTGGCCATTCAAATAAAAAAATAATTTCTACAATGACCCGCCAAATAAGTGGACATGATAGCAGTTTGGTTGGTGTTACTGTCACCGTGGCGTTTGGGACACCACATTCGCACGCTGATTCGCAGGAGAACTCGGTCTGCCGCGTGCTGATTGTTGAAGAGTTTAGAGTTGTGATGCCCTCTATCCATTTCCCCAATGCAACTAGCGGATGTCCTACAAGGTAGGTTCATGCTCGGACATAATTCAATGTTGCCGGTGTAATACTAGGATGCAGCTGCTGTGCGGCGAATGGAGAACCTAAATAGACTGAGGCGCCAGCTAACACATCAATTGTCATGACCGTTTGCAAAAATCCTGATGTCTCCAATTCCTGTATACATGCCCTTACTTGTCATATTGTGTTCTTTTCTTGTGTTCGCCAAGTGTGGTTTGCTCTCCACTTCCATGAAGACTAGGGGTTGGGGCGCGCCCATGGCGCGCCTCTTGACACGAAGTTGTGCGCACTTGTATTGCTGCAGCGCCTTGAAGCGTCTCGTGCGGCCATTTTCATACGCCCACACACATTAGTCCTCGATTGTTAGCAAACAAACAGTTGTTGTTAGCATCACGATACTTGTTGCATCATTTTTATGTCCAATTTAAATAAACATCGATAATTAGGTTAATTTTTGTAATTTTCTTATTTTTAATAAAAGTTAACATTCTCGTAAAAAAATGGAACACTATTTCCATGAATGAGTTATCGGTTGAGTACACGAAGACATCCTTCTTCAGGACAATCAAGTAGTACTTACTGAATTCTAAGTCCGAAGTTAACAGTTGGATCGTTCTATAGAATCCAATTAATGAATTTAAGTTTAGAAAATTAGTAATGCAATGTGTAACATAAATGCTTAAGTTTGTTTTATATTAACATAGAATTATAAACTGAAATTTAAAAAAGTTGCATTACCTATTTGGTCAGGACTTCCATGTAGACAGTATTCTTGTGTGTGTCTTGCTTGTACTGGTCTTATTCTTCTTTTTCTTCTTCTTCTTTTCCTTTGTTTATGTGTGGCGTGTACTTTTCTTGTTTGTTTCTTTGTCCAGAAGTTCAAAATTGATGATGATAAATTTCATAATTAACTGATTTTACTTGTCCAGAAGTTCAAAATTGCTGACGATAAATTTTTATGTATATGCATGGCAAGTACCACATTGTTTGTATGGAGAGTTGGATTATAGAGTTGGTGTATATTAATGATGATAAGGGGATAAGGAATATACTTATGACACCTGGGCTCCGGTTGGGTCGGTAGCTAAGATTGCTTGTAGATTTTTTTTTGCATGGTAATACATGTCTCATTCATATCATAAAGATTAAAGTACAAGTCACGTAAGGACCGACATGACAAAACTGAAAAGATAGCAGAACATCTCTGAGCTTGACGCCAACGCCCATCACCTGCCTCCGGCACCACGACAGCAGCCACCGAAGAAAAGAATGATGGATCGCCTCCTCACCCGTGCTCGACGCGGCTCCATCGCTGATATGCAGCTTTGCGGACCTCCCAGGTGGCTCACCAAAAGTGAAGCCCTTACCGTTGAACGAATCAGACCGGGGCAACACCCCGGACATGCCATCGAACTCCAGATCTGACACCCCACCACGACTAAGACGTCGCGGAAGGAAACCATACCTGCCATCCACGAACCACGAACCCAGCACATGTTCCGTCTTCGAGATGTCGTCGATGCAGACCACAATCTGCATCCGCTCCTGGACTACCTCCCAAGCTCCGCGCCGACGCTGGAGCAAATGCCGTCGCAACGACGGAGCCCGAGGACACAGGTCCACCACTAGGATGCCGCCGCCGCCACCACATCCTTGCTTGAACAGACTGGTTTCCAAATCCATCCCCAACCATAGGACTAATGGCCTTGTCAAAGAAGGATCCGACGAATGTTTATTCAGCGCTGTCATCGTCACCGCCGAAACAAAGACAATGAACAGCCTAAAAATCTAAACTATGAGGGAGTAAAAACGATCCGCACGTGTGGATCCGGCGATCCCCCTCACCACCTACGACCGAGGTCGCCGGCGGAGGGGAGCCGCCGAACGACGGCGCTGGAAGATTGGGTCTCCTGGCGGCGGCTAGGGTTCCAGCCGCCGGGACAGGAGGAAAACGAGGAGATCTGGTCCTGATTGCTTGTAGATTGATCTGCTCTGTTTGGCTCAGTAGCTTGGAGTATACTTGGAGATTTGCTCTTCTTTAGAAATCAAAATCAATATTTGTAACCTGGGCGTGTACTAAGTTGCCCGTACTTTTTGTGTGTACTAATCTCGGCGTCCAATCTCTGAAAGCTGGGTACTTTATATTAGTCCAATTTTTGCTGGTCTGAGTTGGCGTATGGATTTGCTTCTGATTGGCGATTGCTTTTCCCCTTCCACGTCTGATCTACTTCCTCTGTAAACAAATATAAGAGCGTTTAGAACACTATTTTAGTGATCTAAATGCTCTTATATTTCTTTACGGAGGGAGTAGTAATCTGTTTCCTTTTTAGTTTGTGATTCCGTCAAGGACACAAACTGTGAATGAATCACTGCAAAAGCCGGCTGAAATCTCAAGAATGCAAGCTTTTTGATTGGAACTAAATTGTACATTGGACTATGCCAATGCTGATTCCTGGGTATGGTATACTTCTCCTCTGTCAGTCGATTAACTGACGACAAAAAGCAAATAAGATGCATGGATCGATAATATTTGACATCTACAGCTCAGCATAAAAAATGCTGCCATGAAAGAAGTCATAAACTAAAAAAAACTTATCCACATGCCAAACCAACAAACGTCACAAAGAAGTAAAAATAAAATAAATACACATGCTGAGTCTACAATGAACATCTGCAGCATTAGTTTCAGAAGACTAACCTCAACATATACACATGCTCTTCCTATGCCATCACTCTAGAGAAATAGTAGAACCAGAAGGGGATAAACCATGCTGCTAGCTGTTATAGTTGTACGTACAAGTCATTGTACTCTAGAAGCTAAATAGCAGAGCTAATGCTCCATCGACAAAATTTCAGTGTTAGTCTCACAGATGATCATTGATGTGTTCTTGCACATCCTGCTGTAGTGAGATCTGGGACCATCTTTTCTGGTCCTGCCATTTCAGTTTCTCGTGTTGGTGATCCATTGAAATCCCCCTCGGCACTGGCTTTGTCCCCGACCTGCTTATCTGGGATGCCAAGATCATTTTCTGCAAACCCTTCTCTATGGAGGGCTTCATTGCAGCTGGCTGGAATAGTTGGAACTTGGAAGCAAAGGAATGTGAGGAACGGCCACATGAAAGAAGTCATGTGAACATATCAGACATGGTTGCCTGATAGAAAATTCTTCTGAACAAAGCAGGTTGTACAAAGACTACAAACAAAGTACTCCCTCCGTTCCTAAATATAAGTGTTGTTAGAAGATTTCAATATGGACTACATACGGTGGAAATGGGTGAATCTCACTCTAAAATCCGTCTATATACATCCGTATCTAGTCCACATTGAAATCTCTATAAAGACTTATATTTGGAAACAGAGGGAGTAGTTCTTATCAACATGCTGAACCCAAAAAAATGTCATGAAGAAGAACAAAAGGAAACATCAACTGCAGCATTAGTTTCAAACTTTTCTATCGCTTGGCTCACAGCAACTCATGTGCAATGTCATGAGCATTACCAAATTAATGAACATGAGCATTTATTAGTAAGGAGAAAAGTGAAGTACCAGGCTCCAATCAGCCTCCTGGAATGAGGTCAGGAACTATCCAACTACAGATCAAGATCCATACAGTGTGACATCCATACGCCACCGAGAAGTAGTCATCCGCCAATCCAGCGGCAGTGACATCCTCCTCTGAGACACTCTGGGCGAGCGGCCTCCATTTAGCTGCTTCTTTTACAAATGTTTCCATTGTCCATTCAAATTGCTCTCCTGTTCTATGACCATTGATGACCCAGTCGTATTTTCAACAACTCTTGTTACTTTTTCTTTCTTTTTTGTTTCGAGGACTTTTTTTTTGTAACTGAAGGCATGCAACTAAATTGCCTCACTATCACACAAAAGTATTACTATCACACAAAGGTATTATGAGTAAAGTTGCAAATACACTTTCAAGGTCAAGAGCACAGCGCCCAACACCACCGAGAAGGTTAACAGAGAAAGCATCATTGCCATGGTAATGAAGGGGGAAAGGCATCAAAGAGAACACCTATAGAAGGATTAATGGAACCTGACTACCGGTCCCTTCTTTTGTTTTTCATGACTGCAGAAGCTTAAGTACTTGAGCTATCTAGAAAAAACATCAAAACTACTTACGAATCCATTGCACCTCTATCAAGATAAATCACAGTGTAGGTGTTGCCATCTATGATCATTCCCCTATTCATATTCTGCAACTCCGGTCACACATATAAGATGAGCTTTTTGTTCACATACTAACGAAATTGCTTCTATGAATCTAGTTGAAGCACTACAGACTTGAATCAACTTTCAGAATTGAATTAACGCGCACATAATTAAGAGCTGCCTATGGTAAGGTGTCATCTCTATTCTTGAGGTCCAATTAACAGCACATCGGTGATCAAGTAAGCATGTATAACAAATTATGCAATTTGCACGCGTTCCTAGCAATATCATGTAAATGCAAGGTGTCTCACACCAATATATTAGGGCTGAGGGGGTAAACTTACAGTCTGCGTATCGGTGTCATCGAGCGTTATTGGTGGCATGTCCGAGAGCCGAACCTGTTTGGCCTCCAACTGAGTTCGATCGGACACCTTTGGCACCTGCATGCAGTAGACATCAAAACCAGGCCAAATCAAACCGAGCTCACACCAACCTCTATAGCTCTACAGGAGGGCAATCTATGGTGATGCTGCAACTAATTAATCCGGGGCCAAAGTATCGGAGACGCTGTCAGGGGAGTGACGAACGCTGTTGATGTTGATGCTGTTAGTATTTTGCTGCAGTGAATTAAAGAAGCATAAAGTGTGCCCGTCCCCGGACACGCTCGTGCTCCCCCTGATTTCATCGGCCTTGTTGACGAGCGAGCCACTGCCGATGACATGAACTCATGCAGCAGCCTTATTGACGTGCTCCCCCATGAACTCATGTATTTTTGTGTAACATCTGCTTTTGGAATAAGAAATTATGACCCATTAAATACGATATTCGAACTTAGTCTTACCAATCCATATATTTTTTTAGAAATCTCCACTGATGATTGTAACAAAAGAATTCAGTCGACACAAAAAAGTCACACACGCTTCAAATCTT
>LR880972.1:58169060-58211637 GCA_904067115.1 Aegilops sharonensis | reverse complement strand
CGACTTCTTTCATGATGATCGTCGCAATGTCCCTTTGGATGCGAAAGAAGTCATCTCTTCTGAGTATATAATCCGCTTGTCCATGAGATTCTACCCACTTGTGGATATGATCATCATTTCTGCATGTCATACGAAGCTTTTGGTGATCCGTGCTGAACTCAATCATGAGATGGAGGATGTAGAATCCATCTTTCTTGCTTGGTTTTGGGACTTGGATGCAGCAGAAGTTAGTTTTATGTGCGAAACCCATCTTCTTGTTCCCTTGTTTCCTGATTTGCATGTGGCCACCTCTAATGCTGAAGCCTTGGAGAGCATCATCTAGAATATTCATTATGTGGGTGTAGTCCTTCTCGTAGTCACTGGAAGGGTCGAAATACACGGCGCGGGAGACCCGCGGTTTCACGTTCCACGTCTTACTTATCCCATATGGGCCTTTTACGGAGGTAGCCACAACTTATGAGGCGATGCTTCCCCGTGTTCCTTTGCTGAAGGCTCTTGAATTTCGCAGCCTTAGCATTGGCTGCCTCGGTAGCGCAAGTGTCCTTGAACTTTTCGAAATCCTCTTCCGTAAGTGTCGGATTTTCCTCCAGAATCTTGGACAGGGGTTCCTCGGCCTCAATAGCTCGTTTCACCCTCCCTTTCCAGGAGGCCAAATCATTGCTGGGCTGTCAGGACCCCGATTCCAAGTCACATTGATCTAGCCGGTAACACCTCATATCACTTTGCGGCCTCACGCACGGTATTCTCACGGGTGTCGCCTTATCATGGCCCGGGACCGTTTGCGCCTTTTGGCTCACGTATATGATAGTGTCGCTAGCATCCATATTATAGAGAATGCGGGCCGACATGGCTAGTTGTGAACACAAAGCGGCACTAACCCATGGGGACAGGCATACATGAATCACATCGAGCATGTCGGTCAGCAGTGTGTGAATCTGGGCTGTAGCACTGGGCTAACAGGACTCCGGTAACCCGGGCTGTAGCAGGCTAGGCAGGACTCCGGATGTCACTGCGTGACATTTCCCCGAAGGGACAGACACATGACCGAAGTGAAACACATGCCGGCCAGTCAAGTGTCCAGAGCAGTAGTGCTGGGCTAGCAGGACTCCGGTGAACCGGGATGTAGCGGACTACTATCGCTCAGGAAGCACTAGACTACATTTCCCCATATGAGAGGCTGCCAAGGATAAACAACTAGATTGTCGGATCCCACACATACTAAGCATTTCAAACATACACACAATATGCTCGATGTGTGTAAATACAACATGGCATCACAACATAACTCTACGACTCAAGTATTTATTCATTAGGCTCCGAGGAGCGAGATATTACAAACATGGGTCTCATGACCCAACATTNACACACAATATGCTCGATGTGTGTAAATACAACATGGCATCACAACATAACTCTACGACTCAAGTATTTATTCATTAGGCTCCGAGGAGCGAGATATTACAAACATGGGTCTCATGACCCAACATTCAGAGCATACAAGTCAAAGCACAAGCGGAAGCTTAACATGTCTGAGTACAGACATCTATAAATGAAAAAGGCTGAGAAGCCTGACTATCTACCAGATCCTGCCAAGGGCACAAGATCGTAGCTGAGGTAACAAGCTAAACGTCGAAGTCCACACGGAACTACTAGCGAGACTGGCGTCTCTCTGCAAAACATAAAATAAGCAAACGTGAGTACAATTGTACTCAGTAAGACTTACATCAGAACTAACTACATATGCATCATTATCAACAAAGGGGGGGGGGGGGTGGTGGAGTTTAACTGCAGCAAGCCAGCTTTGACTCGGTGGCTATCCTAAACTACGACTGCAGGTAACACTTTTGAGGTGGCGCACACGAGTCCACATATTCACCATATCAATACACCACTATGGATCCGTTCCCGTCTCCCTATGAGAATGCCATCCATAGCACTCACGCTTATCTTGCGCATTTTAGAGTATCCACTTTCACTTGTCTATGAACTGTTATAGGCAACCCAGAAGTCCTTTACCGCGGACACGGCTATTCGAATAGATGATGTTAACCCTGCAGGGGTGTACTTCTTCACACACGCTCTCACCACTTATCGCCGTTTACACGACATGTACTCGACAACCTTCAAGCGGAAGCCCCGCGAGGGTGTCGGCCACGGCCTACCTAAACACTCAAGTCCCTAGTCCAGGTTTATCGCCTATTCGGGTTCCATCCGCAGGGAGTCCGGCCGAGGTTTCCACTAACGGCCCCGAACGATGTGTGCAGGGTTCCCGAGACACCAAACGGGCGAATCGGTACACCGTGCCACGTGCCTACCGCAACACAGCCCACCCCTAAGGTTAGCGCTGCGTGCGGCCCCCAGCATGCTACAAACACCAGAAACTACTTTGCAACTCCCGGACAGAGGACATGGGTGGATAAGAAGCCGAGAGAGTCAATTAAGGATCCCAATGTGTGGTAGTAACTGTTTCATGGATCACAAACACAGAACTCAGTTCCTGAGGACAGCTGAAATGAGACAACCCACCATGTACTCCTACATGGCCTCTCGCCGCTACCTTTACCAAATCATGTTCACACACTTAGCTCACACACAGTAGGACATGTTCACACACCTCTGATTCATCCTCGATGAATCAGACCCGACTCAACTCTAAGCAGTTGCAGGCATGACAAACAAACATGAATGAGTAGGCACAACAGGGCTCAAACAACTCCTACTCATGCTAGTGGGTTTCATCTATTTACTGTGGAATGACAGGTCATGCAGAGGATAAAGGGGTTCAGCTACCGCAGCAAGTAACAGATGAATCGTTATTGTCCTAATGCAGTAAAAGAGAGCAGGAGCGTGAGAGTGGGATTGTATCAGAATGAACAAGGGGGTTTTGCTTGCCTGGCACTTCTGAAGATAATATAGTTCTTCATTGGTGTCATCGATCTCGTCGTCGGAACATCGTCTACTGAGAGGGGATGGTTATCGGCAAGCACAGAAGGACACAATCAATGCAATGCGACAATATGATGCATGATATGACATGGCAATATGATGTGTTATAGGTCTAATGCAACTTGGGACAGAAAGGTTTGAGTCCATTTGAACCAAGGATTCAAATGATCACCCAAAATAATAAGTGATATAAGTGCATTAGCTTGTTTCACCTAAACAGCAAGGTTAAATTGTTATGACATGCATGAAACTAGTACAAATGGAAAGATTGGATTTTTCTGATCATTTTTCATATATAACTTATTTAATTTGGAGCTACGGTTGATTTTCTATGAATTTTTGAAGTTTGCAACATTTTCTGGAATTTCCTATATCAGAATAAATCCAGAAAATAAGTTACACGTCAGCATGACATAGGTGTGACGTCAGTGGTCAACGGGGCTGGTCCAGGTCAAACTGACCTGTGGGCCCTGCGTGTCAGTAGTTAGTTTAACTAGCTAATATTAGTTAGCGTTAAACTAATACTAACATGGTTTAGTTAGTGGCCTGGGGCCCACGCGTCAGTGTCCCAGGGGGTCAAGCTGGGCCCACCCGGTCAATGGTCAGCGGGGTCAAACCCGCCGACGACTCGACGCTGGCGAGGCCCGAGACGGCGGAGACGTTCGGGTTTCGTCCCATGGCGACCAAATCGGAGGTTGAGGCCATCTACGGAACGAGGAGACTCGTCCGCGTCTAGTGGTGCGAGTGGGAGGAGCTAGGGTGGAGCGAGCTTGCCGGAGTCGAGCTCGCGGCGGCGGCCGGAGTTCGGCCAACAGCAGGTTAGGCGATGCAGGGCGCTAGGGAAGGCGTTGGTGTGTGCTACGTGCTCCTGGTGAGGTGTGGAGCATGGTGGTGTGCCTGGCTTCGAGCCACTATGGCTCTGGCCATGACGGCGACGAGGCACGGCGGTGGCGAGCTTCGGCCGTGGTGGAAGACGGGGATAGGGGACGGAAACGGAGAGGGCGAGCAAGGGGAAAGGATCGGGATCTCACAGGGAGTCGTGCGGCGGTCTCAGCGGGCTCGGGGACGGGCTAGAGACAGGTGTTGTCGCCGGCGATCTCGGCTGCCCGAGGTAGAAGACGACCACGGGAACGGCATTCGGAGGCGTCTAGTGCCGCGTGGCTCGGCAGAGAGGCGTAGGCGAGGGTGGCGGAGCTTCTGGGCACAACGACGAGGCAAGGCAATGGCTGTGGCCACGGCGGTGCTCGTCGGTGGCGACGGCTGCGCTCGGGTTCGGGAGAGAGAGGGAGAGAGACGAGGCAGGGAGAGAGGGGAGCGGTCGAGGGGGGGTCCAAGGGTCTACGTGGCACCCCCAGTGCGTCGAGGAAGCGGCGGGAAGCAGGAGCTGGCCGGGGCGCGTGGGCGCGCGCGGCGGCCACACACCTCTCGTCCTACTGGCGAGAGGTGGGAGATGACCGGCAGGCGCTAGTGGGCTGGGCCGGCACAGGTGAGGCCCAGGTGGGCGCTAGGTTAGTGGCCCAGGTAGGCGTTCTCTCTCTCTTTTCTAAATTGTTTCTGTTTTCTATTTCTTCTGCAACTTTAGGGCTTTTATTAAAATACTAAAACTAACTCAAAAATCATGAAACTGCTCAGGGCTACTGTTTGGAATATTTCCAACAGTAAAGATTTTAGTTCATGATTATTTGAGCATTTAAAATATTTTATAGCATTTAAATGCCCAAATGCAAATAACTAATGATTTAATCCAGTGACCCTCTGTTGTCCTAGAAAAGTGTGCACCATTTTTGTCAGAGGTTCTAGACCAAGGCAAAGATGATGAACATTTTAGAAGGGCATTTTGGGTTCATTGGAAAAGATTTTAGTAAACCCTAGTTGGTTTAAGGGGGGGTGCTGGGGGTTCTGTCATCCCCATTTCAAGTTTCTTTAAAACTAAACATGTGGCATGAATGCTTATGCAGAGTCAAGCAAGGACTAAGCTAGGGCTGTGACATGAACATGCCCATGGCGTGATTGTTAATCTTTTTCATCTTCGGATCATCCCACGGTTGTTCTATGTTATCATCCCGGTCGGGGAACTTGAACCTCTTGTGCAAGTTCGTCAGGAGCAATGGCGTCAAATTTTCTTTACTCCTTAAGTCATCGTCGTTGATGCTCGCACATTCCCGTAGGATGCATCCTACTTGGTTCCCATAACACTTGCGAGGTTCTTCCGGCTCTAATGGCTCAAACTTGCCAGGTGCCATCTTTGTGATCACCAGTCGTCCAATCCCTAGTTTGTTAGGTTTTCGTATCCTCTGCTTCTTCTGCTTCTTCTTTTCGGTAGCGGCATCGGCGCCGGTACCTTCCCCGCCGGTATCTTCCCCGCCGATACCTTCCCCGCCGGTCTCGGCGCCGCCATCAGTCTCGGCGCCGCCATCGGTGCCGGCTCTGTCAGTGTCGATGTCGGTGTCAATACAATCATCGAGGCCGACCTGCAAACCTTTACTTTGCAATTGCTTAGCAGTCAAATAGTCGAGGTACTCTTGTTCACCCTCATAATCCATCTCGTCTGCATCTTGGTCAGAAGGCCCAGTTTCTTCGTTGTTCGACATGTTTCCTATGATTAAGTCTCCTCGTTTAATTCTAAAACTATGAAAAAAATGAGAAATTACATAAAAATAAATCTATGTTTGCCAGAATGTCGTTTCCCCGCAACACCCAGCACTCGATATTCCTATTATCTAGCACAAATCATGCCAAAATTCACGGTAAATTTTGGCATGACCTTTGCTAAAATATGGACATATCGAGCACCTGAAATTCACCAGAACGGAAATTAATCAACATCCCGGCGTAACATAGGCCACTCGGATCATTTACCCTGCACACAATCATCATGTCCAAATGACATGTCCAAATTCCAAATATGACATGTCCAAAACATCACATGTCCACATATCACATGTCCACTTCAAATTTGCATATAAAAGGAAGAAAAATATATAACTTGAAGAAAAAACCTAGATAAATTCATAACTAAATATATAACCTAATTAACCATCTGCCCTAACTAAAACCTAAGTAAATTAACCAAAGAACCCTAGCTACCAGAGAGAGGAGGTGCGGTGGGGGGCTTACAGAGGGTGCAGGCCCGACGACGGCTGAGGTTGGGAGGGGTCCGGGTCGAGCGCCGGGGTCGCGGTCAGGGCCGGGGCCGGAGCCGGCGCCGGGGACGGGGTCGGAGTCGGGGGCGAGCGCAGGGCGCGGCGAGGGCAGCGGCACGGCGAGGGCAGGGTTCCGGCGGCGCGACAGGGGAAGAGAGAGTGTGGGGATTTGGGGGAAAAGAGGCGGGACAAAAAGAGGAGTGGGGATTTTGGGGGTTAAATGGGAACAGAAGTAGCGCGTTTAAGAGAAACACGCTATAGCTACTCTAGGTAGCTATAGCGGTTTTCGTAGAAACCGTGATACGTCTCCAACGTATCTATAATTTTTGATTGTTCCATGCTATTATATTACCCCTTTTCGATGTTTATGGGCTTTATTTTACATATTTATATCATTTTTGGGACTAACCTACTAACCGGAGGCCCAGCCCGTATTGCTGTTTTTTTTGCCTATTTCAGTATTTCGAAGAAAAGGAATATCAAACGGAGTCCAAACGGAATGAAACCTTCGGGAGCGTGATTTTTTGAACGAACGTGATCCAGAGGACTTGGAGTGCAAGTCAAGAAGCTATCGAGGTGGCGAGGAGATAGGAGGGCGCGCCCACCCCTCCTTGGCGCGCCCCTATCTCCTGGGCCCCACAGGCGGCCACCGACGTACTTCTTCCTCCTATATATACCTACGTACCCCGAAAACATCCAGGGAGCCAACGAAGAACAATTTCCACCGCCGTAACCTTCTGTATCCGCGAGATCCCATCTTGGAGCCCTCGTCGGCTCTCCGCCGGAGGGGGAATCGAACACGGAGGGCTTCTACATCAACACCATAGCCCTTCCGATGAGTTGTGAGTAGTTTACCACAGACCTTCGGGTCCATAGTTATTAGCTAGATGGCTTCTTCTCTCTCTTTTTGGATCTCAATGCAATGTTCTCCCCTCTCTTGTGGAGATCTATTTGATGTAACTCTTTTTGCGGTGTGTTTGACGAGATCCGATGAATTGTGGGTTTATGATCAAGTTTATCTATGAGAAATATTTGAATCTTATCTGAATTCTTTTATGTATGATTGAGTTATCTTTGCAAGTCTCTTCGAATTATCAGTTTGGTTTGGCCTACTAGATTGATCTTTCTTGCCATGGGAGAAGTGCTTAACTTTGGGTTCAATCTTGTGGTGTCCTTACCCAGTGACAGAAAGGGTTGCAAGGCACGTATTGTATTGTTGCCATCGAGGATAAAAAGATAGGGTTTATATCATATTGCTTGAGTTTATCCCTCTACATCATGTCATCTTTCTTAATGCGTTACTCTGTTCTTATGAACTTAATACTCTAGATGCATGCTGGATAGCAGTCGATGTGTGGAGTAATAGTAGTAGATGCAGGAAGGAGTCGGTCTACTTGTCGCGGACGTGATGCCTATATTCATGATCATGCCTAAATAATCTCATAATTATTCGCTTTTCTATCAATTGCTCGACAGTAATTTGTTCACCCACCGTAATACTGATGCTATCCTGAGAGAAGCCACTAGTCAAACCTATGGCCCCCGGGTATATATTTTATCATATAAGCTTTCAATGTACTTTTATTTGCATCTTTACTTTTCGCATCTATATTACAAAATACCAAAAATATATTTATCTTATCATACTATCTCTATCAGATCTCACTTTCGCAAGTGGCCATGAAGGGATTGACAACCCCTTTATTGCGTTGGTTGCGAGTTCTTTGTTTGGTTGTGTAGGTGCGTGGGACTTTTGAGGAGCCTCCTACTGGATTGATACCTTGGTTCTCAAAAACTGAGGGAAATACTTACGCTACTATTGCTGCATCACCCTTTCCTCTTCAAGGAAAACCAACGCAAGCTCAAGACGTAGCAAGAAAGATTTCTGGTGCCGTTGCCGGGGAGGTCTTCGCTCAAGTCCAGACATACCAAGTACCCATCACAAACTCATCTCCCTAGCATTTACATTATTTTCCATTTGCCTCTCGTTTTCCTGTCCCCCACTTCATCCTTGTCGTTTTATTCGCCCTTCTTCTTTTTGTCTTTTTGTTTGTTTTGATGTCCTACTTGGCTCGTTTGCTCGTTTGGTTGGAGTAGTTGTTTATTTATTACTAAACAAAGAAGCTAAGATCTATGGATCCTCATCCGCTTGCTAATCTTTTTAAGAGATCCAATTATGATGAACCAATTGCTAGTAAGTTTTGTGCACTAGATTATCTTTAAGAAGTTTTGCTTGAAATTCATGAATCTCAAAATAGTGATGAAGAACTTTATGAAGTGATTCACGATAGATCTTTGAATAAAAAGCATGATTGCAATGATTTTACTATAAATTATCTTGATGTCAATTGTGCTAATAATATGGAAAACCCTAAGCTTGGGGATGTTAGTTTTGCTATGTCTACTACTTGTTGCAATGGTCATGATTGGAGTGATTCTTTTTATGATCTTGAACATTTATTTAAGCCCCATGATGAATATGAGATTGATAATAGTGTTTGTAATAATATTGAAAGTGGGTTTGGAAGAGTGTCAACTTTAGATCCCACATATTTGGTGAATGTTCAATCTTATGGTATTTTTGATAAAAGTGGGTTTGGAGAGGTCATGACTTTAGTTAATGTTAATCCCACTATTTTGGAAGAGTGTCAACTTCGCATGCATGTGGATCGTGTTGGAAATATTTTATGTGATAGTTATTTTGTTGAATTTTGTTACGATCCTACATGTAATTATTATGAGAGAGGAAAATATGGTTGTAGAAATTTTCATGTTACTAAATTACCTCTCTTCATGTTGAGATTGCTACCACCTCTGTGTTCTTCCTTGCATATGCTAGTTTTTGCTTGCCTTGATAATTTGTTTGCTTACAAGATGCCTATGCATAGGAAGTATGTTAGACTTAAGTGTGTTTGTCACATGTTTTATGATGCTCTCTTGGTGCTTCATTTCTTGTCTTTCTTGTGAGCATCATTGAAATCTCAATGCCTAGCTAAAAAGGCTATAAAGAAAAGCGCTTGTCGGGAGACAACCCAATATTTTTCCTTGCTGTTATTTAGTAAATTTTGCATTAACCTTCTGTTTAGATGTGTTTTTATGTTTTAGTTAGTGTTTGTGCAAAGTAGAACCTATAGGATAGCCTATGATGATAGTTGATTTGATTCTGCTGAAAAACATAAACTTTGCACGCACGAAATTAGTTTTTCTAAATCACAGAAACGTGATTTTGCGTTGATTCTTTTGTCTGCTGATTAATAAACAAATTTCCTATTTTGGTAGAATTTTTAGAGTTCTAGAAGTTTGCGTTAGTTACAGATTGCTACAGACTGTTCTCTTTTTGACAGATTCTGTTTTTCGTGTGTTGTTTGCTTATTTTGATGCATCTATGGCTAGTATTAAGTGGTATGAACCATAGAGAACTTGAAATACAGTAGGTTTAACACCAAAATAAATAAAGAATGATTTCATTACAGTACCTTATGTGGTGGTTTTGTTTTCTTTCACTAACGGAGCTTATAATATTTCCTGTTGAGTTTTGTGTTGTGAAGTTTTCAAGTTTTGGGTAAAAGATTTGATGGACTATGGAATAAGGAGTGGCAAGAGCCTAAGCTTGGGGATGCCCATGGCACCCCAAGATATTCAAGGATAGCCAAAAGCCTAAGCTTGGGGATGCCCCGGGAAGGCATCCCCTCTTTCGTCTTTGTTCATTGGTAACTTTACTTGGAGCTACCCGCAAAAAAAAACTTTACTTGGAGCTATATTTTTATTCGCCACATGATATGTGTTTTGCTAGGAGCGTCGTGTATGGTATTAGTCTTTGCTTTTCAGTTTATCACAATCATCCTTGCTGTACACACCTTTTGGGAGAAACCTACTTGATTGAATTTGTTAGAATTTGCTATGTGCTTCACTTATATCTTTTGAGCTTGATAGTTTTTGCTCTAGTGATT
Source organism: Aegilops sharonensis (assembly GCA_904067115.1). NCBI lineage: Eukaryota > Viridiplantae > Streptophyta > Magnoliopsida > Poales > Poaceae > Aegilops > Aegilops sharonensis. Next base: position 58,201,598 of record LR880972.1, on the reverse strand, counting down.
CACTTATATCTTTTAGAGCACGACGGTGGCTTAATTTTGTAGAAATTGCTAGTCTCTCATGTTTCACTTATATTATTTTGAGAGTCTCTAGAACAGCATGGTCTTTGCTATGGTTATAAAATTGGTCCTAGAATGGTAGGCATCCAAGTTGGGTATATTAAAACTATCATAGAAAGTGAATTGGATGCTATGATCAATTTGATACTTGATAATTGTTTTGAGATATGGAGGTAGTGATATTAAAGTCATGCTAGTTGGGTGATCATGAATTTAAGGAATGCTTGTGTTTAAGTTAGCAAGTCCCATAGCATGCATGTATGGTTAAAGTTGTGCATGCATGGAAGACAAAGACGTCATCGACAGCAGCAGCATGCATAGTGAGGTGATTGCCCTGCAGGATTTTTCTTTAAGATGCTTGGAGACTTGCTTTGAGCTGCTCAGTGAATATCTGAACATAGTATTTGATCACCCTGAAATATTTGTTTTGACTTTTTATTTGTACATAGTATGAGCTTGAATATTGAATAAGCAGCGTCTCTATTTAATATATGCAATAATTCTTTTGCATTAGTTCGTACATGAATTTGCACACATGCATATGATTATTCAGGTCAGATTTGCCATGTGTTTTGTTTTACACTTGGTTTTTATAGTATGACTTGAAGTCTTGGTTGAACAGCCCTATTTGTATTTGGTGGATTGTACCTATATACCATGTAAAAAACAGATATAACCTCATTTATTTTCACATTGATATTAAATGCCTCTTCAGTATATCAAAACGATGTTTCTCTATGAGGAGCCTGCAGTTTGTGATCTTGTAATTTTTCTTTGCGCAAATACACTACAGTAAAAAATATTCTATGCTGAGTACGCTGTGGAGGCAGATATGTACTCGGCATAGAGTTTGCCGAGTGTAAAACTCTGAAGTGCACTTGGCATACACCTAGCATGGGGTTTGCTGAATGTATTTATCGTTTTTTAAAGGTATGTTAAGATTCTTATGTTCAATTATAATTTATCTTCGAAAGCTTGTTCTAGAATACATCTATATAGATTCCCATTTATGAACATTTATTATAAATTATGCTCGGACATGGATTTAATTTTTTGGTCCTTCAAGCATACTCACATTTATATTTTGTGACGGACACGTTCGCGTGCATGGTTACTTGTGGGTAGTCGGTTGGAAATGCATGAGGCACAAAAAGTGCTCTCCTTACTACAGGGTTTGCCCTATATTGGAAACATAGGGCTGAATTTTAAAGTAGTCTCCTTGAAATGTGATAAATGTTACTTCTGCGTTCGCTTAAACTATTATTCTCTGTATGTCCTTGTGAATGATGGGACAAACTTAGGAAGATACAACATTACTGTTCTGCATGTATCACGTTGTGTTGGTCCCAAGCTCAAGGATAAATCTGAGAATCGTTGGATGTGACACTTGTTAGAATAAAGTTTGGGTTTAAAGATAGAGATAAGGAGTAGATCGAATAGGTTTAAATCATGTATTACTTATCTTGTACTCCAAGCCTCTATCCCCTCGTGTATTCTATATATACCCCGTATAAGGGTTAGATCAATACACAATACAACAACACAATAATTCTAGCCATCCAATATTTTTCGGAAATGTTAACGCCCACACGTGTGGGCGTTCACCATCTCGACCACACGCAACCATCACCGTCGAGTACTTTATACATGAATCTTGGCACAATCTGGTCGATTTTCTGCGCCACGTAGGACAAGGCGCATGTGTGCTGTGTGAGACAGTTAGCCCGCACATTGGTTTCCCTCCCGCGGTCAGCGGTTGCCACTCGGGGGCGTGCGGTGGAACTGCTATGCACCCGCACGCCACGAGCCGACCGTGGTTGACGTCAAACACGTCGCGCACTTCGTCCCCCTCTCCCTGACGGTTCCATTTACTCACCCCCGCAGTTACTCGCACAACCCACTTCGCATTTCAAACCATTGGAGGAGAAGACGAGGGGAGAAGGCGACTGCGGAGGCGGAAGAGTCGACGGTGTTCACGGCCGTATCGGTGGTGCTCGCCGGACCGGAGCGGCTTCGCCGGAGCGCCTGCAGATTGAAGGTAATGCTCGCTCCAACTGTCACACTCCTTTCCTGCATTTTCCCCCTTCCCTCCCTGTTCGATTCTTCGCTCGAGATTCGTAGAGATTCAGGCGATTTGGCGATGCGTCGGCGTTCCCGCCGGCGGCGGAGTCCTGTGCTAGCCGTTTTTGGTGGCACTGGCAGTTTCGTCGCTGCTGCCGCGGTGGCCTCGTCGGTGTGGTTCTGCATGTCCGGAGGCACACACTGGTTGTGCCTTGGGATTGGGCCGGTGTTTTCCGGTCTGTTAGTTGCGCATTGGTTCGAATTGGTATTTGTAATCAGTTCAGGGAGAATTTTGAGGTTGAATTTGAAGTCATTGTAGTTGCCATGGAACCCTAGATCTAGTTAGTTGTTTTTGAAACTGCAGTATGAAGGCAAACGTGGTAGTTTGAGTAACTATCATGACTGTATGGCAACTAACTTCCTGAATGACTGTGATAGTTGCCACAAACATGCTTTCCCATGCGGCAACTAACTTACTGAAATGACTGTGATAGTTGCCACAAACAAGCTTTCCCATGTGGCAACTAATTTATTGAATGACTGTGATAGTTGCCACACACATGTTTTTCCATGTGGCAACTAATTTCCTGAATTACTGTGATAGTAGCCACAAACATGCTTTTTCATTGTGGCAACTAATTTTCATGAATGATTGTGATAGTTGCCACACTGTATGAATGGTAAAGTGCAGTAAATCGGTAGTCACTGCAGTTTCAGCAACCAACTGCACTGGATGGCAACTAATCTGCACATCAACTATGCCTGTTGCCACATGGATAGTATATTCTTGTGGCAAATAGAATGTGAACACACTATGTCTGTTGCCATATTGGAGACAGGACAATGTGGCAAATTGGCTGCATAACATGGCAACTAATTTGCACATCAATTGTGTCAGATGCCATACATATGCTTTCCATGTGGCAAGTATTTTGTGTGACCACAGCATGTCTGTTGCCATGTTACAGTCAGTATAATGTGGCAAATTCATTGTACTGTAGACGCAATTTTCATGTTTTGCCATGATGACTTGTGATATCTGGACACACTGTGGCAATTTTCAGGTTCTTCATTAGATGTTATTATCGCTTTTTTGTATTATGTGTTGCATTTTAACATGGCAATTTCAACCTAGCACATTTTTTCCGCTGAACACATGTCATTTCATTGGTGTATTTAGAACAGGGTGTGAGCTGCCACATCTTAGTTTTTGTGCAGTGGAGGATTTTGTGACTTTCTATCTTACTATCTTGGGCTAACATTGCAACTTCAACATTTTTGTTTTCAAGTGCATTTACGATCTGTACACTTTTTTTCAAAATGTAACCAATGTGCTTAATTGCCACATTTATGTTTTCAATAATCATAGGGGGTGCGTGCGTGTTCATGTGATATTTTGCATTCACTAGTTGACATTCTCTGTTAGGTGGCAACTGCTTACATCCTGCATTTTCATGTCCACCGTAACAATTTGGTCTGTTCCTACCTCAGCAGAATGGCTCGCGGTGATCATCAAAATGATGATGATGATTTCATGGATCCACCACAACAGAATCGGGCAACTGGACGGAGAAAAGAGGGCAATGCGGTAACTGTCCACACACCCCTCCTCCTCCTGTTTATGTTATTGGTTGCCACCTCGAGCTTGCAGTCGTCTGTCATGAACTAAAATTTCATGACAGTGCAAAACATGGCAACAACTGATCATTTTTTTGTCTGTTTTTTGCAGAAGAAGAAACTTATTCGCAACAGGGCCTCCCAAGAACGACTGACTACATGGACTGACAGATTTACCGACGATCAGAAGGGAGCGGCTGCTGAGATGGGTATGCATGCTCTGATGAATGTCCGGTGCACGAATCTTGTCAACCCTGTATGCGACTGGCTTGGTGAGATTTACGACCCCGCCTCCAGGGAATTTGTGATTCCGGGACGTGGAAGACTACCGTTGAACAAGGAATCCGTGTTCTGCACTTTGGGGGTGCCTCGTGGACAGATCAAAGTCCCGTACGAGGTCAATAGCAAGATTGAGGAAGCGCTGTTCCCCCGTTTGTTTCCTGGGTTGGCATCCATGCCAAACACGCCTGTACTGGCAGATTCGCTGCAGGCCATGACAACCCATGGAGATGTTTTTAAGATGAAGCTACTCATGTACCTCATCTCAGCTATTTTTGCACCGACCACTTCTCTTCGCCCAAGCAACAAATGCTTCCCCATCCTGGTGAATGATCCATCTTTACTACTTTATTTTTCTTCAATCTTTTGGCTCCGATGTCATGTGTAATGCTAGTCACTGCCAGTGTTTTTTGATGTTTTTTTCCATTTGATTTCTGTTGCGGCACCTCGTTGTCCTGAAATTTTGTGCGGTGCAAGCAGAACTGAAAAATGTGAAGAACATGAATTGGTGTAAGTTTATTGCCGACTTCCTGCATGATGCATTCTCAAGCAAAATGTACCAAAAGGGTTGTCGACTGCATTTAATGGTATTTTTACCAGTCCTTTTCTATGAACACTTCTTTTAACACCTTCTATTCCTGAATGGCAACCTGATCATAACAAGATGGCAACTGCCATAATGACAATATGGCAACTGCCATCATATTATGACGGCAACTGTCAACATACTATGATGGCAACTGCCATCATGACAACATGCCAACTGCCATCACACTATGATGGCAACTAGCACAAACAGATGGCAACTTCTTATTTTTCTCTTTTTCATGCACTTCAACTTGATTATCATGGGAACATAGATTATCCTGTTTTTTTTGCAAAGTACCATGATGGCAACTGATATTTCTTTCTTTTTAAAATTGTTGTACATCAGCTCATGTACGTAGACTGTCTTGATCTGTCCACCGTGGATTTCACTGGGACAGGTGGCCCGCCGCCTACGCACAAGTTTGCTGTTTCTGCATGGACTATCGATGCTGTCAAGGCTGTGCTTGCTGCAGACAGGGTAACTGATACCAAATATGGAAAACTGCAGGTTAGTTCTGGTTTCTTTCTCTACACGGCATGCTTACAAATTTTTGCGCATAACATATGAAAAAAACGTCATGCGGCAACCGTCTGTGGTTCACAAGAGATGACTACCCTTGTTAGCCATGGCTCTCTGCGTATTGTTGCCATGATCTCACTCCACATGGCAACTCTACCGTTCGTGCTGAAACTTATATTCGCGTCTTCTTTTTTTGTTGCATTTTGCAACACATGAATTGCTAGTCAGTGTTAGTCATTCTCTCTCTTACATCCTAGCTATTTTTTTGTTCTTTCCAGCTGATGGCCAAGCCTGCTATAGACTACATCGTGTTAAGGGGGCTTCAAAACTTTGGAAAGTGTATGGACGTGCACTCAGCTCCGTCTTGCCCTACTGAGGTAATGAAATGATCTACATCTATGGTTGCCTTGGATTATTTTTGATGTCGCGCGCGCGACTGTAATATGGGTGGTTATTGTGCTTCTTGTTTCGTGCACAGGCGAGGGCACCTGTGGAGCATCTAATTGGGCAGTTTGCATCCGGAATGACCGGCTTGCTCGGGAAGTTGGTTGATGGGTGAACGTCCCTTAGTGGCTTTGACAGCGACGCAATTGCGAGGCAATTCACTTCATTTGTCCCAGAACGGACACATCGGCCAACTGGTTGCCATGGCCGGTATGACTACAACAGTTCCCAAGAGCCTGCTGACACACAAGACGAATTAGATGGAGACGCTGGTCTCAGCAAGGATGACGATGATGACATGGAGAACGTGCAACAGGACACCGACGATGATGAACATGCTGAAGTTCGTGCAGGTGGTAACAAGGGCAAGGATGCATCAGATGTCCCCCCACCGGAGAAAGTGAAAGAACATACGACTGCGAGAGGCGAGGGGGTGTTGCCATCAAAGAGGGGGAGGGCTCCAGAGGATGTTGGGAAGGGTTCTCCTGGCAAGAGGTCTAGGACCGATCCCGTAGCTGCCAGGAGGTGGTTCGACTTTAATTTTAGATTTTTGATTTGTCTATATTTTGGAACAGACTGATCCCTTTTTGCACTTGTTTTTGCCAAGCACGGCAACGAGTTTGCTGTCTGACAATTGCCACCTTTTTTTCCTCCATCTCATACGTGCAGTGAGCCGACAGCTGGTGGACGAGCAGTTACGAAGAAACAGGCGCCAACGCCAACCCGTGTTTCTACTCGGTTGAACAAAGGTGCCCCCATTGCTGGTGACACCCCTTCCACCAGGTCATCTCCTCGTACGACGACGTCCAACACCCGGGATCCTGTCGTGTTGCCAGACCTGAGAAAGCCAGTCAAGAAGTAGGTTTTCCATGCGCTTTCATTGTCATAGTGCTATATTTTTTTGATTTTTCAATGCATCCGTTCAGCTTGTCACATGGGCTTCTGTCATCATCCCCACATGGCAACTGCTATTTTTCAAATGATTTTTTCCTTCCTTTTTTAAGTGCATGGCAACTCCTACTTGTTTTTACATGGCAACTGCCATCTAGGCCAAATGGCAACTCTTATTGTACCTAATGGCAACTGCCATATTTTCCATTGGCTTGTGTGCTCATCCCATACCTAGTTTTGAAATTGCATTCATGGCAGATCAGACATTTTTATCATTCTTCAAGTTGGCTAACATGGCAACTATTGCTGGATTTGCATGGCAACTGCTAACTATGCCACATGGCAACTCATATTCCGCTTACATGCCAACTACCAGCTTTTCCACTTATTTTTCATTTTTTTTAGATTTCTACCATGGCAAATATATTTTGTTCACTTTTAATACCTTTTTCATGTGCTTTCTTTTTTTGCAGGGTGAAGAAGACTACTACACGCGGGGCCAAGCATATCAGCAAGGACCCACTCGAACATCTTCATTCAAAGTTGTCAACAGGGGGCAACTCAGATGTTCATGAGGCGCCAGGCGACAAAACTGCTGCTGCACCGTCAACTGCTCCCACTAATTCTGACGCAAGTGGCCGACCATCTCCGCCGATTGCAGATGTGCAGGCTAGAACAACATGCATCCGTACATCGGGGAGTGACAAGTCGGTATCTGCCAGGATAGCTGACATATTGCCAACTCTTCTGGCAATGCAGGAGGCTATTGTGAGCCATGCCACCCCATCAGCAGGCGTTGAAGTGGACGCTCCCGAGACCAACCTAAGCAAGGAAGATTCCTGCTCATCTGACAGTGATTCCAACCGCGTGCGTGGTGGCACTCCTGTGTCCACGACAGAAGTGGCTAAGGCGGCAGTTCACAATGATATGCCATCTACAGGTGAGAGTCTTGGCACAACAGCTCTAGCTCCTGTCGGTGCAGATACTGCGAAGGCGGCTGTTTCGCGTGCTGGTCTTCCACCTAGGCGTCATAGCCCCCGCAAGCAATCAACAGACATACCCAACCCACCAGCTGTAGAGCACCAGAGACGAGTCTGGTTATGTTCCTGCGTCCACACTGTTCCCGCCACCTGCCAAAAGCAATGTGATGGAGAAACCGGAAGACCGGAGCACAACTGATGCAGGTGTCAAGCCGGGCACGAGTGACGCAGGTGAACGTCCGGAGCAGACTGCGCCTTTACCTGCAGTGGAAATCCCCAGCTTAAATCTGCGCACTTCCAGGCTCCCAGTCAATGTGGGTGTCCCCTACAGCCCAAACAAGAAGATTGTCAAGAAAGTTGCGGCTGGTACCGCTGACAACACGCCCCACCCTACAAATAAGCCCGATCATTCTGTAGTGGCCGATTCAGATATATTTGTCGATCTTTCAACCTTGGATTCTGCCCCGCAAGTTGTTCGTGGTCCGGCCAGTAGGCATGAGAGGCACCCAATGGCCTTCACCCCACCGAGCTTCAACCTTGGCATCAGTCAAGATCAACCAGTGGTGCCAGATCCTATGTCAGTTGCCTTTGCTTTCCCGGGAGGCATGCCCGCAATGATCGCGCAGCCAATGGTCGAGGGCAGGAAGGCTGTCAAGTTCGCTGAGCCGATAGTCCAAGGTACATTTATCATGTCCTTATCATTTTCTTGTATACATCTTTGTAGTTTGAGTTTTGTCCCAATCATATTTTTTGGGGTTCTCACTTGTGACGGCAACTGATATGTGATGACATGGCAACTGGATTTGATGCACCATGTCACCTACATTTTTTTTGCTGCCATGCTACATTTTACATTGGGCAACCACATGGCAACTGAAGTTGATTCAACATGGCAACTGTAGTTGTTGTCACATGGCAAATATAGTGCAATACACATGGCAACTGGATTTGCTGCACCATGTCACCTGCATTTTTTGTTTCCATGCTGCATTTTTCCAAATGGCAAGCACATGGCAAGTGGAGTTGACACAACATGGCAACTGTAGTTGCTGTGACATGGCAACTATAGTGCAACTACATGGAAACTGTAGTTGCTGTGACATTGCAACTGTAGTTGCACCACACATGGAAACTCCCCACTTTTTGTGCCTACATTTCACATCATGCACCCTATCTTCTCACAATCCATCTGTTTTTGATTTCTAGGTATCCTAATCCACTTTTTTGATCCTTGCAGGCACCCCTGAGGAGATTTCACCGTCACTTGATGAAGCTTACCGCAGGATCGAGGAGGCAGCATTGCAGAGGAGGTCCTCATGAGGGCAGGGGCAATCAAGTTCCAACATGCCTGCAAATACGGTATCTGAGGATACCATTAGGAGTGCCACCCCTGGTTCTGTGAGGCAGCAGAGGGTGCTTCACCCACCTCCCGCGGAAGACTACGAGCCCGAATTCAGGGCCACAAAGGAACAGACCCACCTATACGATATTGTCAAGTGGTTTGGAAATGCGAGGGCCAGCAGCAAGAACATGAAGGAGCGGAAAGCGTAAATGACCACACCACATAATCTCTCAGTTTGGTTTGCTCTCTTGTTACCATTCATCTTCTTTGTACTTTCTATACATGATCCAGTTACGTTTTAATTCTTTTATTTTTTTACTTAGTAGGCATGATTCTTTCATGTTATATCATTTTCATACAGCTCATGTTTGGACAGAACCAAGATTATTCAATGCGAAGCGACGTACGTCGACCTGGGTGATCTTGCCGACTCCGTGAGGCCAAACGGTCAAATGTCGATGAATGTAGTTGCATGCAGGATTGACTACATCAACAATCATATGGGTGTGTGTGCCGACAAAACAATCATGCATTACAGTGTGACCTGCAAAATATGGGATGGTGACTTCCACCACAAAATCCTGAGGAAGAATTTCGCTCAACACGGTGAATTCAAGCTCACACTAAAGAAATATGTGAGTACTCCTTCCTTGTTTGCACTTTTTTTCACATGGTATGGTTTTTTGCCATCATCTGCACTCTGTTTATGTGGCAGATGTTTCATGTGGCAATAGCTGCCGTGCAAACTGACTTTTAGATTTTTGCATCCCGTGCAAACTATGTGGCAACTTCATAGTAAAATACACGGCAAATTTTGTTCATACATGGACGGCAACTTTCTTTCAACTACCCCCACCATAACTAAAACATTCTACGTGATTCTACTTTTTTTTGTCCCTCTGCTGTTCTTCATGTGAACTCTGCTTCTCATTTCCTTCACTTTTACATGCAGGTCATGTTCCCCATGTTGCAGGAGCTTGCACCACACGACCCACACGACAAGTGTCGTCACCACTATGCGATCTGTCTTGACTTGAAGAACCAATGTTTTGAGGTGCTTGATTCAATGCGTTCGGCAGCTGATGCAGACCTTACTTCGCATGCTGAATTCTTCATCAACAACGTCAAAGAGACATGGAACCGTCACTACGAAAACTCAAAGGTCCAGATTAGACATTTCCCGACTGAGTACGTGGCGACTACGAATCAAGGGAACACGTAATTTCCTACCCCTCCTTCATGTGCCATTTACATCAATCCCACCCCTCTTTTGTTGTTACATCTGAATTGAAGTTTATCATTGCTTTGTCTGTCCTTTTTGCGAGTTCACCTGACTCTTTTCCTTGTGCAGGACGGACTATGGCTTTCACATGTTGGAATACTTTGCAAAGTGGGAAGGTAGACTTGTCCCTGCTGTCACAGCTGCAACGGTCGTTGAGCTCCGGAAAATTTACATATGGAACTGGTTGACGAATGAAGATTTCAACAAGCGGTCTGAAGCACGCGAGTTCGTGGAGGAAGCTATCAAGAAAGTCATCAAGAAGTACAAGTGATCACGTGGCGTTACACACCGGGACGCACACCTTACATTCTGTTGCCGAGGAATGTAATGTACTATCTTTTGTTCTCGTCAAAACTATGGTCGCATGCTATGTTATGACTGCAACGCCGCGTGGCCTAGTATGTAGTGGTGGTGTGTGAGTGACATTTGAATATTTTCTGTAATATATGTGTGGAGTTGCTTCTATTTAGGTGTGACAGCAGATATGTTTTATGTTTATCATTATTACTATGGTTTCATCGTCTGTAGCAACAGTTTGCTGCTTCGAATGCGTCTACGATGTTTTAAAACATGGCAAAATGTATTTCATCAGATATGGTTAGTGAAAGTCATCGTCGTTTTTCATTTGGCTGTTTTCCTTCTTCTTTTTCATCGCTAACTGTACCGGCTAGCATGGTAGTTTGATCATGTAGCCATAACCTTTCCCGTGGTTGATGCACGTTACGCTTTTTTCAATTTGTTTCCCATACATTGCACACAACACACTATGTGTGACTAAACCGTATCGAATTATCATGGAAATATATGCGATGCAGAGTCATTACAAATACCATGTCGTATTTCAGTACAGCTAACATGGCAGATTCAGTACAAGAACACGGCAGATCCAACATAATTAACATGGCAGATCCAGTATAATTAACATGGCAGATCCAGTACAACTAACATGGCATATTTAGTATAAAATAGCATGGCGGATTAACTACACATAACATGGCAGATTAAGTACCCATAACATGGCAACTGCATTTATCCATTCAATGTATTTTCCTTCAACTTCTGATGCCCCTCAAGAGTCATTCTCCCAATTTAAAAAAAAATTACAACATCTAGGGTACAAAACAAAATGTCCACAAGGACCATGTCACAGCGCCAATTTTTGCTTATGGATTTCCCGTCCCTTTCTTCGTTTTCTTGTGTTTTGCTTGAATCTCCAATCCCGATTTGTACCTTACCTCTCTTGGACGACCCTTTGTGATGGAACGGGGTGGGTTCCTGACCCGGGTTTGTGTGCTTGCTGTTCCAGATCCTATCTCCGAGTTTTCAGATGATGGCTCCGTGGATGAAGGCACACTTGATGTGCGGGTGAACCGGTGTAAGGCTTCTTAAGCTTTCCTCTTCTTGATCTCATCAAGCTCTCTTTTCAGGGCCTTCATGTGTTTTTCTGTGACTCTCGCTGTCTCATCACTCTTGCATGCTTCATCAATTAGCTCAGCATAGTTCTTTGTTAGCACAACATGCCTCACGGCTTCCATGGTTGACTCAGGTCTCTCGTCATGCACAACCAGAATTGCGTTTGTTGTCTGTGGCGCCAACGCGTTGTCAACATCCCAAGTCCATCGCCACCTTACGAAATGGCGGGGCATCCGTGTCACAACGTTCATGTCCATTACTTTTAGTATGTGACAGCACACAATGCCGTCCCGTTCAAACTTGCATCATTGGCAGTAGTACTCGCCTTCGCCTATCGAGGCTTTGACGAAGTAGTTCCTTCCTTTGTCCGGGTCTTCAGGTTCTGAATCTGACATGCCCAAAATAGAACACACCTTGAACGTATGTTCGTCCACCTGGAAAGCCGTGAACATGCTGGCACGCTTTATTTCTTCCGGGAATCTGCAAGTTTTGTGTGTTTTCTGTTAAACTATCGTGCGCTCTTTTTTTGTAGCACCTTATGTTGTCATGGAAATAGAAATACATTTTGTTTGAACATGGCAAACATAGTACATTGAACATTGAAAATATAGTACCTTGAACATGGCAACTGTAGTACATTAGACATGGCAACTGCAGTACACCAGACATGGCAACTGTAGTACATTTTCAACTAGACGTCGTCATTTCCACACCAACATTACCCAATGGAAGCACATTGCATAAAACGTGGCAACTGCATTTTTATTAAACATGGCATCTACAGTTGAGTAAACATGGCAATTGCATTTCAACAAACATGGCAGTTGCATATTAGTAAACATGGCAATTGCATTTCAGCATATGTGTCGACAATATAACATTTTTCAGTTGACATTAGCATTTGCATACCAACATGCCCCAATGGAAGTACAGTGCATTAAACATGGCAACTGCACTTCATTGAACATGGAAAATGCATCCGAGCAAGCATGGCAAACAGAATTTTCATTGAACATGGCAACTGCAGCTGAGTAAGCCTGGCAAACAGTATTTCATTAAACATGGCAACTTCATATCATGGCAACTACATTGCACTCTATACGGCACCTACTGCCTTAGTGCTTTTGCGCAAATAAGACTGTAACGCAACTGACTTACTTGTTAAAGATCTTGTTGGTGTATATCTTGCTCATTTGCCTCTCCAACGGTAAATATGTTAGCAATTTTGGCTGCTTTAGTGCTGTGGCCGCTTCTTGCTGTAGCTCAGATCCCATAATTTTTTGTTGCAAAGCTGTGTACTACTTGGCAAACTGTAGCAATGAGTTGCCAGGGCTCACGTACCGCTTCAAAACAGCATTGAACCCCTCGCTGCGCTCCTTAGTCTGCAGAAAGGGGAAGAAGCACTGCATGAAGTAGGCCGGCACCCAGTACATTTGCTTCTCCCACAGGCTAATAAGAGTCTCGTTGTCTTGGACTTGATGTGTTTCAGTCATGGCCATCCAGCTCCTTACAAACTCCTCCACCGTCAAGCTGTGGTCCACGCACAGCTCGAATGCCTTGTGCAGCTCTGAACGGTCAGCAAAGAACGGTCCTAGCGTCTCCTCAGCCTTCTTTATAATGTGCCACCTGTAGTGCATGTGCACTGCCAACGGAAAGACCTCCTCTATGCCTGCACACATGCTGAAATCCTGGTCTGTTATTATGTTCATCGAAGCAAGTCCATCCATGCACTCCAAGAAGGTCTTGAACAGCCAAACGTACCCATCCGTGTCTTCGTTCCGAACGAGCCCGCAGCTGAACTGCAACGACTGATTGTGGTTATTTATTCCTATGAACGGAGCGCATGGCATCTTGTACATATTAGTGAGATACGTCGCGTCGAATGAAATGCAATCTCGGAAATGTTTGTAGGCTCTCATTGCAGCGCCATCCACCCAATACATGTTCCTGACACGGTCCTCATCGTCCAACCTTATCCTGTAGAAGAAATCTGGATCTTCCTTCGCATTCTCATCGAAGTAGGCCATTGTTGCCTCTATGTCAGCCAACTTGCTCTCTCTACGGTACTTTGCCTGTAGGTTTGTGACGTCAGCTGGTATGTAGGGCATGCTACTCAGAGTCCCCTTTTTGTTGTGGATGAGTGATAGTATCTGGACCATTCTTGATGGACCGACGTTACAATCATGTAGCAGCTTTACGAATTGCCTTTCGACGGGGGTGAATCCTCTGTGGGCGGTCAGAAATTTTACCAGGTCGAACTCCTTTATGAGTTTGTGGTTGTGCTCGTCAAAATATTCAGTGACCACCCACTGTGCTCCATCTATGTTTAGCTTACACTGGACAGGGCATTCTTTCTTGAGAATGATACCTCTCTTTCGTTCCGGAACGACAGGCGCAACACCTTTCCCCTTCTTGTTCCTCCGTGCCTTGTGGCACCTCATCTCACCTCTGCTGTACTCGTTAGTTTTCTTAATTTTCCTATGGTATTCGGTGTTGACCGCAAATCCATGGAACTTTGCATATGTCTGGTAGAATTCCTTTGCTTCTTCGAACGATTCAAATCTCTGCCCAACGTACGGTGGCTGAGGTACCATGATCTCTGATTGCCCACCATCTTCATCCCCTTGTGCTTCGTCGTCAGTTTCATCATTCACTTCAGTATCGGCGGCAGTTTCATCTACCCGAGTGTCGCCAGTGCTTGTTTTCAAAGGGGTGCCTGTCGGCATTGCTGGAATGATTGCCATTTCCGACTCAGACTCGGCATTGTTTGCGGCATGATTTTCTGCTGGCTGGTGGAACGCGTCTTCCGTGCGCTCAGAGCTCCCCGCAGTAGATGTCCCCGCGCCGCTGTTCACTGTAGTTGCATGCCCTGTAATAGAAAAAACAGGTACGAGAGTAAGATTTTTGTTTGAATAACATGTTTATCGCAACGGATCACATCAACTTTGAGTGATTTGGCATGACATCATTCAAACAGCAAGCCGTGAGTCTGCACGTGGACATGTATGGCAACTGTAGCTGTCCAGTCATGGCAGCTACAGTCCAACAAACATGGCAACTATTGTTTGCCAATGCACGACAACCAGCTCCTTTTTAGTATGAAAACTTGGGTTACATATGCATGGCAGCTGCAGTCCTGCATACATGGAAAATACTGCTACCAACATATGGCAACCACTGTGTTCTAGCATCAAAACTATTGCATTCTAAGCCTGATCTCACTAGGCAAATGTGATCAACCATTAGTGCTGCACACATGCTTTTAGCAGTTGGCAAATTTTTGAAGACAATACATGACTCATTACACACAACCACTTGTTAGCGTTTTATGCTTGGTTTTGTCCACCATCACTGCTACAAATCTTCTTTTTCGTCACGTGCTATTTTTTGCCACGAAAACAAATGTAGTGCTCTTTTGTGGTTCAATTTTTTCCTTACCTTGGTGTGCTGCATGTGCCCATCTTGTGTGGTCCGTGACACCAAATTGACGTGCTCTATCTGCAATCTGTGAAGCTTGGCACGAGACGTTTGCCGGGTTACCACCACCGTAATAACCTGTAAGCATCGTAGTAGTTGGTCAATACATGGCAACTGCAGTTGCCATGGGATGGCAACTGCAGTTGTCCTGGCATGGCAACTGCAGTTGCCCTGGCATGGCAACTGCAGTTGTTCCTCCATGGCAACTGCAGTTGTCCAGGGAGGGCAACAAGAGTAGTCCAGGGACGACAACTGCAGTTATTTATCCATGGCAATTGCAGTTGTCCAGTCATGGCAACTGCAATTGTCAACTATGCTCCTTCTGCTAATTCACCGTCCGCAACTTCACTTTTTTATGGACTCGCCTATGTATGACGTCGATGGCAGGTACATGGGTGCTGCCTGATGCCACGTGTTGCATGAAGGCTCTGCATTTTCACCCGTCATAACTCGTGAGTCTTTTTGCCAACTTTTGCAAGTTTATTTTTCATGTCCAGACCAATATGTGTTCTTTATCGTATGTGTCACCTTGGTTAGCCATATTAGCTAATTGAAGTTGGCTGTCCGTACATTTGTCAGTGTTAGCGCCCTGTGACTGAACTTGCCACGGAGGCCCCCTGAGTGTGTTTTGGTCATAAGAACATGTGAAAAAATGACAGTGTACGACATAAGTAGAATGTCATCTTCATCGTTGCAAACATGGCAACTATTCTTTTCTTTTGTTATCACGCATCATACCAATGCCTGCATACTGTTCTAGTAGTGGCAGCAACGGCCCTGCAGAAATGAGTTGACTATACTCTGATGCCTCCCAAGGGGGCGTTTCTGGCGTTTGAGAACCCCAAGTATCAGCGCCATCTTCGTGATTCATTCTTTTCCGCGTCTCGCTTCTTCCAATGTGTTCTCAATCACTGCATGAATAAGAACGCATCAACAATCCACAAGAATTGTATTCTTCCGCTGCTTGCACATAGAAGATAACACATCAGTGTTATCACATTTTCATACGTAGGCAACCAACACATCGGGGCAAGTAGGACATGCACATGGACACTCTTTTTTCTAAATTTTTGGGTGCTAGCTATCCGTTCGATTAGATGGCAACAACCACTACAATAGGATGGCAAGCAATAGGTCGACTTGGTGGCAGTTACTGACAACTAAAGGTGGCAACTGATGTTATACACAAGTGGAAATTAATTTTTCCCACCCCCTTTATTCCAACTTTGTCATTCCTCTCGTTTTTTAGGGATTCCTACTCATCCATTTCATTACCAACTACGTGCGTCAATCAAACTAGGAACTTAACACTACAAGGAAAAAGCCTATACACAGAATCTTACCAGCAGCGCTCCTCAAAATACAACGCTCCTGCTATTTAGCAGCAGCGCGTGATAGCAAAACGCGCTGCTGAAAGGAAAATAGCAGTAGCGCTTGCACGCCAAACCGCGCTACTGCTCTAATTGCCATGACCTCGCAACCCAGCTAGTTATAGCAGTAGCGCCCTATACTGAACCGCGCTACTGCTATAGAAGTTAGCAACAGCGTGCTTATAAGAAAATCGCTACTGCTACGATCAACCTACAAGTTTAGTCCCACCTCGCTCCGCGAACAGTGTGTTGACCACCTTAAATATGTTACTTCTGAAACTATCACAACCAGTTGGTCATCACTGAACTCTATGTGTTGAATTTGTGGCGCAATATGAGTCCTCTCCAGTTCCTACCGGAGTGGACTCATATTGACAATTCAGATTGTACACAAAAAGATCATTGATGGCCAATGTATTTTTTGATGCGTGCTTAGACTTAGCAGTAGCGTTTTTCCGTAAAATGCGTTGTAGCTAGTTTAGCTATAGCACGGTTCCTAAAGTGCGCTACTGCTAGTTCGACTTTACCCCGCTCAAAATTTCACTAAGTCCTCCTCCCCCTGTTCCCCTACTCCTCTATCGCCGCCGCCCGAGCCCGAGCCCGAGCCTGCCCTCACCGCCGCCGCCCGAGGCCACCCTCAACCCCACCGCTGTCCCCCGCCGCCGCTCTCGACCTCTCACCGCGCCGCTCTCCACCTCACCATCATCCGCCGCCGCCGCCGCCGTCCTCCATCCGCCACCGAGGTACTCCCTCCTTCCGTGCCTCCTCCTCCCACCGCGCACTCCTCCCTCCTCCTCCCACCGTGCCCTCCTCCCTCCGCCTGCGGCCGCCCCCGCCTCCCTCCTTCGCCGGCAGCCCTCCTCCCACCGCCCCTCCCTCCTCCTCCTCCGGCCGCCCGCTCCCCCTCCTCTCTCCTCCCTCCCTCCCTTGTCTCTGTTCTTGCAAATCAATAAAATAGAAGTAAGAAAATTTAGGTTAGAACTAGGGTAGTAGAATTTTTAGCAAGTGTTTAATAGAAAAAAGTTTATTTAGTAAGTTATTAATATAACTAGTTTATTTATATTAGGTACTTAATAGAACTAGTTTATTTGGTAAGTGCTTAATAGAACTAGTTTATTTATAGTAAGTGCTTAATAGCACTAGTTTATTTAGTAAGTAGTTAATAAAACTAGTTTATTTGGTGTTAGGATTATATATAAGATATTTTCAAATGTTTTTATTCATATTATTAGTAGTGATGGTATTAGTTAAGTAGGGCAGTATGATTAATAGTAGTTGTAGTCGAATTAGTTTAGTAAGTAAATTAATAAACTAGTTGAACTTGTTGAACTTGTTGAATTAATAGAACTAATTTATTTTTAGTAAGATAATTAATATAACTAGTTGAACCACATATTCTATTTATAGTAAGTTTATATTTAGTAAGAACTAGTTGAATTAATAAAACTAGTTGAACATGTTATATTTGTTGTTATTTTTTAGTTTAAGGAATTATTCGGGATGTATTAGTGATAACTTATACGGTTTTTGCTTTTGCAGAAATCAAGGAGCCCCTCCATCATCCCCGCCGTCGTCCCCGTCACCAACCCCCTCCGACATCGAGTTGAGACCAGCCAAATATCCATGTATATCTTTTGTTGCTCAAATAGGATATGTGGTTGCCCAAGTGGCCGTTCATGTTCAGTTTACACCTCCGAGTGGCCTATGTTTTGCCGGACTGTTGATTAATTTCCGTTCCGGCAAATTTCAGGCGCTCAATATGTCCTTTTTTAGCAAAGGTCATGCCGGATTTTTCCGTGAATTCTGGCATGACTTGTGCTAGAATATGTGGGAAATATCGAGAGGCCTGGATTTTCTCGAAAATAATGATCTAATTTAGGTTTTTTAGTACGTATATTTAATGGTACAAGTTTAATCTTTGAATTATGAATGTAGGAAATGTCGTACTCGGACGACGACAGTCTCCCGGGGGAGTGCAGCTTGTGTCATGACGATCGAGGTATGTGTGACAGGTTCGTTGAGCTGGACGAAGATCGGCGCTTCAGCATTAAGCTCGAGGAGACCTTCGATGTTGAAACGGTACGCAACAACGACAAGAGTTTTTTTTCGTAATTAAGCATGACGTCAACTATTTCAACGTCTAATTTTCATCTTTTACAATTCGACTAGCTTATCCCATGCCATGCAAGACGCTATGTCTTGGAGAGGATGGGTTTTGAAGACCATGAAAATTTTGAAACAAAAAAATACACCTAAGAACCCATCATGATATGGATTTTGAAGTACATATGTACAATGCTCAGAGCGTAACCCATTTTGGCTGCCAAAATTGGGAAGCACTTTGCAAAATGTATGGTTTTTATGAGGGTATGATTGTCACCATGGATCTTGGTGATCCTGACATCGAGCAAGACAATATGAACATTTGGGTCCTTGTTGATACGCTTCCGATTCTACCGCAATGTGAGTTTCTCAAACATAGTTATTAACTAATTTATATTGTTTATTTCAAAATAGTTGACAGCTTATTTCCATTGACACCTTATTTTGAATCTTCAAAGAATGTGCAGAAAATGGTAGACAAAACCCACTACACTGATGGCACCGAATTAACTTATAAGGAGAAAAGTCATCTGATTGCTTATTGTACTTTCTTTGAGAATTACAATACCTATTATCTAACTCCTCCACTAGTGCACGTGTTGAACCACGATAACTTCTATGGAGATACCCTGGTAAGATTTTTTACTATTACGACATCCGCGCATCTTTTGCATACTTCCAAAACTAGTACATCATTGCTAACTACGAAGTTATTACTATGTTTTTCAACAGAAAATCCCGATGGATTGTGTGCCTCATCTGATGTATTACAATAGTCGCCTTCAAGTTCTGAACATATAGCCAGGTCATCCTACGGATCTCACCTGTGCATATCGGATTTCTAAAATCGGTGAACACATGCTAATCAAAGAATGGAAAAAATGTTTGGACATTCGCAAGGAGGTTCTTGGAAGTAACGTTAAGCGAAAGGCAAGAATTGGAGACAGGATAATCTCCATTCTCCATAATGGAGAGTCAGGGGCTATCTTGTTTTTTGCTATTTTACCTTAGAGAATATAGTAGGTCCTAAGAGAATGTAGTAGGTCCTATGAGGTCCTAAGAGAATCTAGTAGGTCCTATGTGATGTCTCATTGATGAAAACGACGATCTTGAGGAGGTGTTATATGACAATGATGTATTATGATGATAAGTTGTTAATGATATATTATGATATTTATTATATCATTGGGTGAAAGAACCGCGGATTAGTTTCCAGTGGATGTCCATCCACTTGAAACTAGTCCACGGTTGTTTCACCTACTCATTATGATGTAAAAACAGTCTCTAAATTCCTGTTGTATGAAAAATTGTGTAAACGTGTATGAAATACAACATGAAATAAAAAAGAAATAAAATACTAAATAATAGTAGTAGCGCGGGCAAGGAGGAGCACTACTACTAATTACCAGCAGCGCTGCTCTGGAGAAGCGCTACTACTAGATCATTTTAGCAGCAGCGCGGGTCCAGGCGCGCTGCTGCTAAGCTTTAGCTGTAGCGCCTTATTAGTAGCGCTCCTGCCCGCGCTAGTGATAGGCCTAAAACCTGCGCTGTTGCTAGGCTTTTCCCTAGTAGTGTAAGTTAATCTCAAGCATAGTACATGTCAAATCTGGTGTATTCTGCTTGGCAAATGCGAAGATACACCGAACCATGTAGTGTTTTACCCCTATAGCATGGATCCAGTCGCCACCTTCATCTGTAAATTTGCAATTTTCTGCCCAGAAGAAGGATGAGAAGGAGTACGAGATCGGGAGATTTCACCTGCTTTTAGCTGATCGTCTTTGGAGGGCGGGGTTGGAGTGGGGGGCTGGGAGTGGGGGAGGGTTGGGGTGTGGTTTGCGGTGGGAAGGCCCTACGGATCTGCTCTGGTTGCCATGGCAACCAGAGAAGGCCGGCGACGGAGGTAGGGGTTCGAGCGGTGGGGGACGATGGCGGCAGTCGAGAGTGGGGATCAATCGGAGGCCGGGAACGGCTGGGTCGTGCGGGCAGCGGGGTCGTCTGGCCCGGACGGGGTCGTGCGGGCGGGGTTGCCACACACCGGACGTGCGGGCTGGGCAATTGCGCGCCTATACGCGGTCGTGCAGGCGGGTTCCTGTTCATGCCACACGAGGCGTGCGGGTGGGTTCCTATCCATGCCACACGTGTGGCAGTTATCGGGACCCATATTTTTCACATGGTATTAGAGCGGTTAGTCCAACGACGCCGATCCTAGGTTCCTATACCACTTCCGTAGCACGCCGCCCCCGAAGAGATTAATTTCTTCTCCTGGGGGAGCGGCAGCCGGTCAATCAAAAATTAGATCGGTCTTATAGTTTAGATCCAATTTTTGAGTTCCTATCATTAGATTGATTCCATAGATCAATTTCAGTTTTCGAGATCCTATTAGACTACTTTCGTAGCCTTCAAATAAACCTATTGATCCACCCCATTATCCAGCAAAAACCTTCTAAGCAGAAATCGGTGCTTCGGCGGCCCGGTGCCAACGACATCCTGCACGCCAACAACTTCAAGCCAGCAACCATGGACGCGGGTGCCACCTGCAGTTGCTCCGAGCCATGTGCCGGAGATAGTGCACACCCGCCTACAAGCTGCGGATCGATCCCTCGGCTACGACGTCAACAATGCCACGGATCGATCTATTACGCGCGGCACGGTGGCTACTCAATCAGGCCAAGCGCACAGGCGTGGATACCATCGTCCGAGCGCGATCAGAACAGCGGCCGCCGGCTCCTCCCAGAGGCATGCGATCCGATCTCCATCAACGCCATATCACCATGCCCCTCGACATCAAGCTTCACCAATGGTTCGTCCAGCCATGCGTAGGTACGCTCATGCAAAGCAAGCTTGCATGCTAACATATCCATCCATGAATCATGCACATGGCCACGCAAATCAATGTACACATCTATTTCGGCCGGCGAGACAGGAGCGGCATCCACAGCCGACGGGCCCGCAGTTCCACATAAGCGATCGCCAACCGCCAGCTACACCTCCATTCGCGCATACAGGAAATCGACCCCGGGAGAGCCGCGCGACTGAGCGACGCACCAGCCGCGGTGCCGACCCGCGCCTGGTCCGAGCAATCTACATCAAGTCTGATTTCACCGAGCCGATCTGCACCTGCACCGACATCTTCCGAACCGAGCGACACCAAGCTGTACGACTTCGGGGCGCAGAAAATTCTTCGTCGAGCACATCTACAGAAGCGACCACGACATGTACCATCCACACGTCGGTGTGGAAAGCGAGCAATTCTTGCTCGACTTCTTTGGCATAACACGGCGCCGACACCCCATCGCCACGAGGGATGCCTTCAAGCGACGCATCATCATCGACACGCCGCTGCAACGCCATCGCCGACACTTCATCGCCAAGGTCTTTATCAACATGGTCTTCATCACCATCATCGTCAACACATCGCCGCTACCTCGCCACCTCGTCCACTAGATGGACACCTAGCGTCCTCTGGCAGACTTTTCTGCAAGACGCGACCTCGACGACGGCATCGACCGCGTCATCCACGACGGCACGACAGCATCGACACGGCGTCACTATAGTGACGACCCTACACAGTCATACGGTTCTGGCAAAACTGTTGTGTGCTTGATGGGCTTCCTCCGGTCTCGGCAAAACCGGTGGACTCATCACCGACGACACCCTCTGACATCCGCAAGGTGCATCGTCCACGACTGCAGCTTCGTCATCTACAACATAGTGCATTTTTTCGCCTCCGGCTTTGTGCAGCTTCATCATCCACGACGACTACACTAGAAAGTCAGTAAAGATGTGAGTATAAAAAATCAGTCTCTTCTCTCTAAAAAGTCTCTTCTCTCTAAACTAGAAACGGTCTTTGAGTTAACTGACAAATCTGCAACAAAATATAAAGTCAGCCGGACAAGTATCATATCGACGCTCCCGCACATGAGTCACGGGCTGATCTAGCATCGACCGTTAACAGCACGACAGAAAAACAAGAAGAAAACAACAAAGAAGAGGTAAAACTTCCAAACCCACTTTGCCCAAATACCGTCAACTCATATTGTTTCAACTATCAGGTATTACAAGCACAGCAAAGAGAAGAGGATGCCCATGCAAAACAGAAAGTTCATATAGAAGAGATTTTCAGCACAAGAGCATTTCAGATGCCCGATACATGGGAGAAAGTCTCAGACACTCCACCTGGTGACACACCCAAGGCTGGCATACAAAAGCAAAGAAAAAGTGGAAGCACAAACGGATATCCAACCACCAACGCAAAGGTAAAATTCAACAAGAATCATTTTTCCAAAATTTATAAGAAATGTACTGCCCAGTACAACCTGTCATAGTAATACAAGAATTACAAGCAATGAATCATGCTTTTCCTTTTTCATGAAACGCAGGAAACAAACCAGAACGGTCATGCCAAAGAACAACAAGGAGTACAAACATAACAAACCAAAAAACAATGGCAAATGCTGACTAAAATGGTACCCAGTACACCATCATCAAAGACCAACGAGGTAAAGCTACACGCGCATGCTCCAACAACGTTAAAACAAAAAATTTATGCATGCACAGATGAAGTCCAAACTTTATTTAAATTTTTTGATTGAACAGAAAAAAGAAACAAATGAAGCAGAAGATGTGACTCAAGAAGCGACAGAAAGTGCTGCTACCACTCGAAAATGTACAAAAACTCCAGAAAACAGAGAAGAAGTGACAGGCACGGCACCAGAGAGATTGACATAGAGGTCAAGCTACAAAACCTCTTTCTATAGCATATAAAAAAATGCATCCACCAGAAAGAAACACAGCCACATTTTAATTACTTTTTGCGTTGCGACAGATGCAAGAAACAAAGGATAGCACCAATATTCAAGACAAACAAACACAACAACACAAGGGAATGGAACAAGCAGAAGATGTTCTTCCAACAACGGACAGCCTAACCGCCGTAGACCAAGCCAGAAAACCTTCGCTGTCCGTGCAAGAAATAACAGAGATGGCAACATCTACGCAAAAGATCGAAAAGGTGAAGTGAGATAACCTGCTTTTAAGGAAATTAGAAATTTGAGTGAACAAAGACACAAATGCAATCTCATTTACCTGCCTCTATGTCTCAACAGCCACAAGACAAAAACAACGACACCACAGATGAACAAAACAAAAAAGATCCAGAGGAGGTCCAAAAAGCTCCACTCACCGAAGAAAAGGTCGAAGAGGCAGCACCGGCGGAAACGACTGAGAAGGTGAAGCTACAATAAAAATGTTCAAAAGACACACTAAACATTTGAGTATTTTTCTTAGGGAACGGACAATAAACTACAATGAAAATAACGAGCGTATTAATTTTTTTAACCACGCTTTTGCACGATAAGGCAGAAACCTCAACAGGACACACACGCAGACACAAGTAAAGAAGCAAAGGGCCACAGTGCATTGGAAAACCATGCAGCAAACATTCCAGAGAGAGAGTCAGAGAGCAACAAGAAAAATGCCGCACCATCAGACAAGAAACATTGTGCTGTAAAAGATGTTGCCGCCGCAAACATGGCGGTAAACCAGGACAGCACTCAAACAGAACGTGAACCGTGATGATACAAAACCTGGTCATCGAAGAAGGGACAAAAGATAAAGGGATCGAACGCCTGTACAACAACGTCATGACAACGAATAAGGACAAAGGGTAAGTTCATGTTAACACCAAAGAACTATTTTCTTCCAATGATTTCCTACCTTAAACATTTTATATGTATACCTATAAATATATATGTTGCAGGCACGAGATTTTAATAAATACAGAGACGACAACAGTAACAGTCAGCCACATGGCACAAAGCTTCGACATTGGAAAGCCAGTGCGCACCGAAACCATGGCAGTCATGCTATAGATGTTGAAAAAGCAACTCAGGGGCACAAAGAGAAAGATTCTATCAACATACAACACCGTAAGTAGAGCTCAAGTTTCAACAATGAATATCACTCTATCGATCAATCAACCTCTTTGTACAATTGAATTTACAAATTTCTTCTACGCACATGTGACAAAACAAGCAGGCATCAATACGCATGGCCAACCATGAAGATCCATTGGAGTTGAAAAATAAATACGAAGCACACGTAAGAGACAATTCCTAAAAGGCTTAAAAGATTCCTTGATCTGGAAGAAGGAGAGAAACTACAAGATTTCGACATGGTAAGCACATCTCATGTTACAGATAAGAGATACAATCTCGGCACTACAATTACGTCTAATGATCAACAAATCATGACTAAATCCAAAAACGATCCCTTATTTATTTATTTTGCATTTTTGCAGTTCTTTCTACCAGTTTGCATAGGCAGGCATGTTCAACAAAAACAAAGAATTGTGGGCCACTACTTCATTGTTACAATTAATATGAAAAAAGAGCGTTTTGAACTCCTTGACTCTTTACCAGATGAATATACAGGCACAATGGACTACTTCAACACAGTAACAAGCAAAGCAAAGAGGATATGGAAGCAAATAAGCCCATTGCTCCAACTGTCTCCAAGTAACATTGACCATTTCAAAAAGGTCAAAATGAAGGTGCCACTTCAGGGAAAAACGTAAGCACTACAAATCTTTCTCCTTTTTCTTACTCACTATAACAATTATTAATCAAATCCATAAAAAACATAGGACATTTGGACAACTTCACCTAAACTGCCCAACCATCTTTGGACAGCGACAATAATCAATCATCCTTCTACCTGCAGACTCGACTGTGCGTTCTGTGTGTTCATGAACGCAAAGCACTACACCAACGATGGAGAAACAGTGTTACTAACAGAGGAACAAGTCCCAGAGTTGAGAAAGAAAATTCTCTATCAAATATTCAGCAAATACAGAGATACGGCCGCGCTGTCATTAATCAACTATACCGCAGGTTTGTCTTACTAAAGACAACAAAGTAAAATTCTACTTACCTAATTTTCAGAGACACACCAATAAGTTTTTATTTTTTATTTTAACAGATATGCTGAAATCTGAGGTCGATATGGAAGACAGTGAAATTCATAGAATACATTGTGACATAATTCAACAAGAGATTCCTCCAACTCCCGAGCACATTGGGACGAGCGCTCAAGAGATTAAAGTTATTGACATTAATGACACAAGCAGCGATGAGGAGAAAAAAGATTATCATGTGAGCAGCAAGGATACCACCAAGGTGTCTGAAGAAGCACTCACGGAAGAACAAGCCCAGACAGATGCTGGTTTACTGAGGGAACAACACGCGCAGCCAGACACTGATTTACAAAAGGAAGACGAACAGAAAGATTCACCGATAGACCCAGACAGACCACCACCAGATAAAAACAACGAAGGCATAACATGCTCTCCTTTAGAAGTGAATAACAGGACAAAGGGCGTACGAACTCGCCAACAACAGCTTTCCAAACAGAACATGAACCTGTTGGCGAAGATCGCATATCAGGAACATCATCAAAGGCAGAACATGCACAAGAAGAAAAGAAGCAGAATGAAAAGAATTTCTTAGAAAAGATACTTCAAAAGAGGAAATGCGATGCTAAAGTCTCAGTAGAACCGAGCATCAAAAACAACAACACACAAAAGGACACACCAACACGTGGGCAGCTTAACGAGCAGGCACAGTTAGGTCACGACAAGAAATGGGCAAGGCATCTTGCAAGAGTGCAGACAAGTTCCCCAAACCATCGACGATTCAATCACATGAGATCAGCTCAGCAAACATAATCTCAACTAAGAGGCCATTCAAGCGAGCAAGCAAGGAAATTGATAAAGTCAACGCTCCAGCACTTGTTCCAGGTGATTTCATTTAGAAAGAAAAGGCCATGCAACTCTATAGATATCTGATGAGTCGACAAGGACAGAAAGAATGCGGACGTTAAGCAGATTCTCCTTTACACAGAGCTGCACATTCTCTAACATCCAACTAACCATTCACTCACCTACTTCTAAACCCTCCTTGCTCGCAGAGAACAGCTATATAAAAGCTCAAAGAGTGAAGACTAGATTTCAGGAAAATCCTTCGTGGAACAAGCACGGAAAGGAGATGCACAAATGGAGGGCTCCATGCTAAACGCATTACTGGACGAATGGACAGAACATGAACAGTTCAACCCAGACGTCACATCTGTACTCCTTGCAGAATTCGCAAATGTATGCATACCTCACCCACAAAAACACCACCGTCATTACTATGGTAGAATATTTTACTAATACCACACACTCTCTCTCTTGAAGATGGTGCTAGGTCTCAATTATAATAGAGGAGAGCTATCAGAATTCAACGAAGACGATGCCTTACAAGCATTTGAACAACTCGTGCGAGGTAAAAACACCCTGAACTCGAAGATAGTAAGTTCGGAACTATTACTGAACACATGACTTATTCTCCTTGAGCTTCAACAATTAAATGAAATTCAATTTTTACATCAACAATGATCTCCTCTCTCTATGTAGATCATGATACCTCATTACACATACAAGCACTACACGCTATATGTAATGAACAAGTACAGAGATAGCATCGACATCCTTGACTCACTGAACTATGTAAACTACGCCGATTTGTCTTGGAGAAAACACCATGTGCATCGAGCAGAACTGGTATGTACTTTTTGTACATTGATTTATTATTTTCCTCGTGATAGTATGATACTCTTAATGCCGCACCCAAACAACAACAAAAAAATGCAATCACAGATGAGAAGGATGTCGGTGCTGATGAACAAGTACCACCAACTAAAACACAAGAACGAACCAGACTGGGCAAGGATAGCAGAAAGGCCTCACAGGATCTGCACACCAAAGCAAGAAGGAACACAATGCGGACACTTCACGGCCCAATTTGCGAAACACTGGAATGGGAAAGAAATGGTCAAGGACAGAGAGGATTTTCATGTAAGTTACCAGTACATACACGTCAAATTACTTGATTTCTTTATTAACGCAATTAGTTTATTCACAATGGTGGACAACACGTAACTATAAACCATACATTTTGACATGCCTGCAGCACAGCAAGGTGGATGCCGAATGGAAACCAGAGTCAGTATACACACTCATATTCGGTAAAACCAACCAAATAAAGAACCATCAACTTCCTGAAAAAATTAAAGTTTTCAAACCAGAGACTACAAACCTTTTTTCGCCCATGAAAGGTAATATAACTATGTTCATTTTTACCATCAGTCAATATGACAGGAGCTTCAAATATATCTTTCAGAAACAACATCCATCATTTTTTACCTGTTTTGACAGAGCAAGACGAAAAAAACCAGGATCAATCAAGGAGCACCAACAAATACCCGCAACACCGGCATTCGCTCAGACACGTGCGTAAGGCAAACGAGCTCTACGACATAGTCATGAGTGACACATGGCAGGACAAATTCAAAAGGTGACTTGGTTCCTTTTCCAACTGAAATTAGTTAAAGTTACGCGGCAATCACACAAATAAGACAGAAACTAGAAAGAACCTTGAATTCCTGTTTATCAGCTTGCTTGTAAGTGACATTCTCAACAAAATTTTCTTCTACTGTTTTACCTGTAAGCAGAGAAGTAGTATTCTCAAGAGAAGAACCACAGGGGAACGGCACAACTCTCACTGGATCAAACCTAAAGGAAATATTTGGGCCTGCAAACAAGAAAAAAAGTCAAGGAATGGAAAAGAAGGTTCTCGATGAGTTAGCAGAAGCATGGGAGGGAAGCAAGAAAACTACACACAAAAGACATAGACTATTATTAGGCCCAAGCTTTGCAGAGGTAAATTTAAAAAAAAACCACAATGATCATACAAACTCATCTTTTTGCAACGATTGTGTAATCTCTTGGTACCGATCTATTCTTTCTAATTCGTTTTTATGGTTTTTGATTTGTTGCCTGCAGAATATTCTGGGTTTAAAGGGTAAAAGAAAATCTATGGCGGAGTTCAGAAATGATTTCACATGAGACAAGGATACCTTGGTTCCTTTGTTCCTTAAGAAATGTCAATCAGACAAGCTCAAAACAACAAAAATGGTAATAGCGTTAAAACTATATTCTAAACTCCTCTAACAATAAAACTCTCCTCTAACAAAATAAAAATAAGCATTTCAAACAAAATACTATATTCTAAACTATCCTCTAACAATAAAACTTTTGTACCGCATGTATTCATGCCATTTGAAAAGGAAGACCGATACGCACTATTAGTGCTCGACAAATATAGAAGGAAGCTTCAGATCATCGAGCCTGAAGAAACCTCTCTTGACGAATTGAAGAGGCAAGAATACCTGAAAAAACAACGTGCTCACCACGTGCATGATAGCAAACTAAGTAAGCAAATTGCTGACATGGAAATAAACATAGCCAAGAAAGAAAAGGAGCATAACAAATACCACAACCATAAAGACAAACTGGTAAGAATTGTAAATAACAGCGTCTTTTAGTTTTACAAATTACACTACATGTCTCTCTAAAACAAAAACAAAATGCATTTCCCAGGTGCCTAGGTTCAAGGAAGTATACGAAATATTACTAAGTGAAAAATTCGAAAAGGAAAGGACTAAATGGGAAGTTCAATTTTTAAAGGGCGTTCCAAAGGTGAACAAAGGTGAAACCCCGTTTGCTGTTCTAAGGTTCACGCATCTCTTTGATGGCAACCACTTCATTGAAGAGATAGATAAATTCGATGTAAGTTTTCGCTTAGAACTCGCTATAAATCTGCAAGATATCATACAACTGCATGACCTAATTATGATGTGTTTTTTCTCCTTGTTTTTCGCTGAATTTTTTATAGGATAGCACGGAACAATGGAAAGCACAACAACTGTGCAGGCTACTATTTAGCAATCAGAATACAATAGAACCCAACGAAATGGGCGACGAGATAAGAAAGGTCTACGACGACATCAAGGAATAAAAAGTTGTTGATAAGCGAACAAGCCTAGCTCCGCAAAACATCAGAAAATGGTTTAACCGCAGATCATACTGTGATAATGAAGCAGCAAACTCTTTTTATTAATGTAGTTCCTTGATTCTTCATTAACCAAGCATTCGACCACAAGCCAGTGCCCCAAGTCTGTCCCTAGACATACGTGCATCACGTCGACGCGCAATTACTCTACATACTCATCACGCATGACCGCCGGTGACTTTGATGTTTCACAAATATTCCTCCTCTCTGCAACCGTGTGTTGCCGAATGCCACCAACCTACAGCATGCATCTGGCGTGAGTACAGACGTGACTCTCTAAATGAGTATTCAAACAAATGCACGTGGTGCCACCCACTCACGCCGTTAGAGGCCTCACTCCTGTGCATCCACAATGGTGCCTCTCCTACCACACCACCATGCATCCAGAGGGTTGTTGAGGGCCACTGATACCTCTCGAAGCCCCACACCACTCCATGCCCGTGATGCCAGACACGCGTGACTTTCTAGAGGCTTGAGAATTGTGACTCCCTAACTGCGTATTCGGAAGCATGCTTCTGGTACCACACTTTTGAACATCCACAGTATTGATAGCTGTTCGAAACAACAAAAACCCAACTTCCGTGCCTATTGAGTCTTCACCTCCATGATTTATGTGCCTGCATCCACGTGCCTAACGTGTCACACCCCGCGACACTTACATGGTCGCGATACCACTCCCGTGTCTCTTCACAAATGTCACAACAGTGCGTCCCTTGCCTTGGGTACCTGCATCCAGGTGCCTCTCTCACATGACACTTGCGATGAACCTTACATGCCCCATCGTGTCGCACAACCTTGCCTCTGCACACTTCCAAACCGTGACCCTGTAACTATGTATTCGGAGCTCACCTCTGCTACTCCGTCCACGTGCCTCTGGATGGATGCTTGTGGTGCCTTCATTTCTGTAGAGACTTCAATTCCGTGCCTCTGACACCTGCAGTAACACACGCCGGTGGCTCTAGAGACTGCAAACTCGTGCCTCTCTAACTACGTATTCCAACCCATGCCACTCCTGCCACTCCTCAAGAAGCCACGCTTGTGTGCGCAACTAAACTGTACTTAGCGTAAAAAGACTGCTTTGTATTTAGTTGTTTTTAGCCTAAAAAGCAACATTACTACTTCAAAATCACATGATTGCTGAATAAACATAGTACTTAGTAAGCTAAATAACTTGTTCAATCACATAAACAAAATACAAACTTGACATAAGCAAACTTGTTTAACCTGATACAAATGACATTAGAAATTCCTTCGTTCTAACAGAAGTAAACTACGAACCTGAAACAATAGAAAGGACAAGCAGAAACACAACCAACTCCACGACCATTTTTCTATGTTTTCGTCATCACTAGTAGACGTAGTAAGGATCGTCATAATTCTTCTCTGCCTCTTTTGCACTCTCCATTCCTTCTCTGATGTTTTCTATTCTCTTCCAAGACTCGTAGGTGGCGTACGCATCTATCGCTGCATACTCGATGAGGTAACTTGGCAGTGGGCTGATCCCCCACAGTTTACGGTCTTCAACCCTGTCAATCTTATCCTTCATCTGTTTGTAGAATGGGTGGGTCACGCTCCCTGCAACATCAGGCAAAGAGTGGTACCTCTTTCTTCCCTTGAACGGAACTTTTCGTTTGCGCTGGATGTCAATGTACTTGTCGGGGTTGATCTCCAAACCAGAACTTCGCAGCATCTCTTTGTCACCTTCAATACTGAAGCCGGCAAAGGTGTAGAACCTGTCCTCCTTCAGGAACGGCCTGCAAGGGGGATGACACATTTAAGGTGGATCCATCAAGTATCCATCAAGTAAATACTTGTATAGTACGTATAATTCGTGGACGAAAAAAATTCAGAAACTGTTATGCAGAGTTCAGAAATAAAATACAAGCACATCATGTCATTTTTATTTTTGGTATTTACTCTTGAATAAATGACCTATCTACTCCTTACCCATGTTAACACATCAATTCAAGAAACTGAACTACACTAGAACATCAAATATAGAAACTACACTAGAACAGAAAGTGCACTAGAACATCAAGTTCAAAAAATAATCTCATACATCAAATTCATAAATTAATCTAGTGCATCAAATACATAAACTGATCTGGTGAGTCAAGTTCAAAATCTATTCTGCTGCATCTACTTCAGAAACTTCATTGATACATCAATTCAATAAACCAATTTAATCAAATTTCAGGGTGAAATGCTAATTAAACAAAAGCATGGAGAGGTTGAAGCTGTAGGATGGTTCACCATTTTGTTGCCGCGGTGATGTGGTATACCAGACAGAGTTCCTCCATGCATAACTGCAGAACCGCTACCCTCTGCGGAGGTTCGTCTTCCCTGGTATACTCGACATCAACGACGATGTACTGAGGGTAGAAGCCGCAGACCCTCTTCAGGATCCCGCTGATCATCTTGTCGGGTTCGTCAGGATTGCTAGTGCATACGACATCCAGCTTTTCCTTGCCGTGGATGCCAACCTCCTTGAGGTGCACTTTGTAGTCGTGCTTCTGACCGGGGACCTGAACATCGTTAACCTTGGTGCTCTGGTTGGACGTCTCACCACGGGGACGCTTGGCGGACAGTTCCTCCGCCATTACGCTCCTCCAGCGATAGTGGCCTTGACACAGAGATTGTGAGGAGTTGCTAGTTGAGATGGAGCGGCAATAGTGTTTTCGGAATTGAGCGGCTATGGGAGCGTAGTTGCCCTTTTGTGCCAAGGTTTCGGTCGTGGAGGAGGCGGTTGGTCGTGGCCTCGTCATGGTAATGAGGGCAGTAGACATGCGCTCGCGGTAGCTATGTGTGAAAGTGCGTTATATCGACTAGAGGGGGGGGGTGAATAGGCGATTTTTATGAATTTTACAAATTCTTCACTGAGGAATTTGCCGGTGAGGAAATTCCTTAGCGAAGAAATACATGCAGCGGAATAAGTACTCAGAAGTAAGCATAGCAGATTACAGGCATAGTCATCATGATGAAATGAAGACAATCACAGAGTACAGAAAGCGTAATCACAGGATAACACAAGATGAAGACAAACAGACTGAAGAAATTGAACTGAGGAAATTGAGAAAGTCTTCAGTCAAAGTCTTCAAACACAGATATGAACAAACACTTAACACAGCAAAGAGGAAATGAAAGGGTTGAGGAAATAGAACCAGT
>LR880972.1:58130110-58149654 GCA_904067115.1 Aegilops sharonensis | reverse complement strand
GTCATCATGATGAAATGAAGACAATCACAGAGTACAGAAAGCGTAATCACAGGATAACACAAGATGAAGACAAACAGACTGAAGAAATTGAACTGAGGAAATTGAGAAAGTCTTCAGTCAAAGTCTTCAAACACAGATATGAACAAACACTTAACACAGCAAAGAGGAAATGAAAGGGTTGAGGAAATAGAACCAGTTAGGTTGGTGAAGACAATGATTTGGTAGACCAGTTCCAACTGCTGTCTCAGTTGTACGTCTGGTTGGAGCGGCTGAGTATTTAAACTCGAGGACACGCAGTCCCGGACACCCAGTCACTGAGCACGCAGCTCAGGACACCAAGTCCTCACCGTATTCTCCTTGAACTAAGATCACGCAGACCTCGTCCAATCACTCATGGTAAGTCTTCAGGCGACTTCCAAACCTTCACATACTTGGTCACCCGGCAATCCACAATTCCTCTTGGATGCTCTAGACCTTGACGCCTAACCGTCTGGAAGAAGCACAGTCTTCAAAGGTAAAAAGCGTCGGATCCACGCGGGATCAATTTCTTCAGTGATGCTCAATCACTTTGGGTTTGTTGGGGTTTGGTTTTTGGGTTTTTCCTCACTTTTGGGTTTTTCCTCACTTGATGATTTTCGCTCAAAGTCCTCAGAGGATGGGTTGCTCTCAAATGACAAGTGTCAAGTTCTCTCGGAGCAGCCAACCAACTAGTGGTTGTGGGGGGCGGCTATTTATAGCCTCGGGAGCAGCCCGACATGATAAGACATAAATGCCCTTCAATGATATGACCGTTAGGTGGAGATATTTTGGGGACAGCTGGCGCGCAGCACAGCAACGGTCGGAATTTGGAATATCAAATTCTTCAGGGTTATCATGTTCCTCATTGTGTAGGTAATTCACACTGGCGAATTCCTAACTCCTCAGTCAGAACAAATTCCTCAGTGACCAGAAGAGCTTCGTCTCTGTCACTGAAGAAATTGACTGAACTGTATGAGATTTCCAAAAGCTTCACTCGAAGGAATTGGTAGGTGTAGGATTTTGAGTTGAGCATCAGATGGAAATTTTTCCTTAGTATTTCCTCGACCCCCTTTAACAGTACGGTGTTTCCTATGACTCAAGAAAGAGAAAATGAAACTACGAAAACAAAAGTCTTCACGCTTCATGTTCCTCAAGCGAATACCAAGTCTTCAGGATCACACCAATTTCTTCACTTTCAAAGTGTTCAGAAAGTCTTCAGAATAACAAATTCTTCAGCTGAAGAAATTCATTTTTAGGGGTCGACTTTCACTGTAAATATCAAACTCCTCATAGACTTATAGACCTGTGTACACTTACAAACGCATCAGTTACTTAACCTATAAGTCTTCAATACACCAAAATCACTAAGGGGCACTAGATGCACTTACAATGCGTCGGGGCAACCGCCGAGTGGCAGTGCTCGCGGTTACCGGGAAAAAGCAACCGTCAAATAGTCCGATTAAGCACGTAACAAATGTTTTTGCATAAACCATTCAAGCAGACACTGCACTGGCATGCTTAGATAGTGTGCACTGCGTTCAGATACTAAGCACGTACTATGTTCAACTCCTCGCACCTTTCTCGACGCACGCCGCTACTACCGCACGACCAATGTTGCACAGACTTCACACATGTGGACCCACAACCGATACTCTCTGACTACTATTCACACAGATGCCTCTACTACCACACTTCCCGGCGCATCACTCTCACGTGCACGTGGTGACACACGCTCGTAACTCTAAAGACTTCACAACTGTGACTCTCTGAGTAAGTCTTCAGATGCATGCCGTGCCACTACACAATTGTGCATCCACAGAGTCGATACCAGTGCCTCCATAATTCCATCGTCGGTGCCTGTAGAGCCTGGTGTTTCGTGCCTCACACGTGTATTAAGACGCTACAGTGAACAAAAAAAACAAAGCCAAGCGACACGAATCTTGATGCTAAAATCAGACCGTCGAAGATTACAGACGGTTCCATCATTTCCATCTCTCCCACCTCCACTACTCTCTTTCTTCCTCTCTTCCATAGTAAATCTCGAAACATTCTGCACTCACACAAGGTATCCTCCTAGGTTCAGTACTTCAGTGCCTCCTGTACCTGCATGCGTGCCTCCTGTGCCTTCAATGTCGTGCCTCACGTGCCTACATCCACGTGCCTCGCGTGACACTTGCCGTGACTCCTACGGGGCCCATCGTGCCACACCCACGTCACTTCACAAACGTGGTTCCCTAACCGGGTAGTCGGACCCACGCCTCTGTCGGCACACTTTTGTGCATCCAGAGAGTGCACAACCGTGACTTCACAAAACACACGTTCGTGCCTGTTGTGGAATCACCAATAATGCCTTCCGAAACTGCACCCACGTGCCTCACGTGCCTAACGTAATAACACGCGTCGTGACTCTTACATGGCCCCACTGGCACGCCCGCTTCCCTCCTGAGACTTCACAATCGTGCCTCTTTAACCGAGCATTCTAACACATGCATCTGCCACCGCACTCTTGAATATCCACAGGGTTGATACCCATGCCTCGAGAAGCAGCATGTCCGTGCCCGCGTTCGCTTCAATTGCTTGCCTCCGATGCTTATAGCCACGTGCCTCACGCGGCACTTACCTGTCCCCTGGTTCTCTAACTGCCTGTAGAACCCACACTTCAGTGCCTCCTGTGCCTGCATCTACGTGCCTGTAGAACCTGCACTTCCGTGCCTCGTGTGCCTGCATCCACATGGCTGTAGAGAGGCTACACTTCATCACTACCACGTGACTTCACAACCGTGGTGCCTTGATCTCTGTGCCTTACGTCCTTGCACCCACGTGCCTCATGCGACACTTGCCGAGACTTATGTGCCCCGTAGTGCCACACCCACGTCACATCACAACTGTGGTTCTCTAACCGAGTACTCGGACCCATGCCTCTGCCGCCACACTTTTTTTGCATCTAGAGAATGCATGTACGTGCCTATGGTTCCTTCATTTCTGTGCCTTATGTACCTGCACCCACGTGCACAACATGACACTTGCCGAGACTCTTACGTCCCCCGTAGTGCCACACCCATGTGAGTTCACAACTGTGGTTCTGTAACCGAGTACTCGGACCCATGCCTCTGCCGCCACACTTTTGTGCATCCAGAGAGTGCACGTACGTGCATGTGGTGCCTTCATTTCTGTGCCTGCACGTACCTGCACTCACGTGCGCAACGTAACATGCGTGGCTCCTGAGACTTCACAATCGTGCCTCTGTAACCAAGCATCCTGACACGTACGTCTGCCACTGCACTAGATTTTTGCATACGTAGGGTTGATACCCCGTGCCTCGAGAAGCCGCAATTCCGTGCCTCCGTTGCCTTGAATGTCGTGCCTCCTGTGCCTACATCCACGTGCGCAATGTGACACATGCCGCGACACTTACGTGACCCGTAGTGCCACACCCACGTGACTTCACAACCGTGGCTCTCTAACCGAGTACTCGGACCCATGCCTCTGCCACAAAACTTTTCGTGCATCCAGAGAGTGCACGTACGTAACTGTAGTGCCTCCATTACTGTGCCTTACGTACCTGCACCCACGTATGCAACGTGACACTTGCCGAGACTCTTACGTGCCCCGTAGTGCACACCCACGTGACTTCACGACCGTGGTTCTGTAACCGAGTAGTCAGACCTATGCCTCTGCTGCCACACTTTTGTGCATCCACAGACTACACACCGGTGACTTAAGAAAACACATGTACGTGCCTGCTGTGGATTCACCTTTTCTCCCTTCCGTGCCTGAACCCACGTGCCTCCCGTGCCTAACATAACATAAGTCGTGACTCTTAAATGGCCCCACTGCCACGCCCGCGTCGCTCCTGAGACTTCACAACCATGCCT
This sequence comes from Aegilops sharonensis, assembly GCA_904067115.1. Lineage (NCBI taxonomy): Eukaryota > Viridiplantae > Streptophyta > Magnoliopsida > Poales > Poaceae > Aegilops > Aegilops sharonensis. Next base: position 58,145,761 of record LR880972.1, on the reverse strand, counting down.
CTTTAACCGAGCATTCTAACACATGCCTCTCCCACAACACTCTTGTACATCCTCAGGGTTGATACCCGTGCCTTGAAAAGCAGCATGTCTGTGCCTGTATTGTCTTCATTTCCGTGCCTCACATTCTTACATCCACGTGCTTCACGCGACTCTTGCCTGTCTCGTAGTTCTCTACCTGCTTGTAGAACCTAAACTGTCGTGCCTCCTCTCCCTGCATCTACGTCCCTGTAGAACCTACACTTCCGAGCCTAACAACAGAAAAACGGATCTTGATGCTCAAAAGGACGGTTGAAGATTAGAGACTGTTCGATGGTTTCCATCTCTCCCTCCCTCTTCTACTAGCTTGCTTCCCCTTCCGCAAAGTAAATCTCAAAACCTTCAACGCTCCCGCACGCTCTCCTCCTTCCTTCTGCACACAAACACAAATTCGAAATCGAGTTCGCGGCACTGAAGAAACCGCCACCGCGTTCGCCAACCACCCTCCAATCCGACATACACACAGCCACACACTGCCCGCGAGAACACCAATAACCCTGCCGGCTGCGGCGACCGACGACGAGGACTTCGACAGCGTTGGCGGAAATCGCAACAAAAAAAGAGCAACAACACAATAAGCGGATGGAACCGCAGAACACCGCACAACTAATTGAAGGTAATTATCATTCTATCCCACTCCATTCCACCGGGTAGATCGTACTGATTTTTCAAATTCAAGGAACAGCAACCCTAGCCACCTCTACCAAGGAATTTTCCAATAACCTAAAATCAATTTGTCTAACAAACTGAACTGGCGGAGAGATGAGATTTAATAGAAATGCTACAGCTCTTCGCCCTGGAATTTTTGCCATACGAAATGTGCTCAAAGGTACTAAACCTGAAACGTCACTAACTAGAATACGTTGATATATCCAAACCCCGAAAGTATCCTGAGAGGCCAAAACCTGATAACCGTACGACATTTTCTACATGCTTGTCCCTTCAATGTAACCGTTTTTCAAATTAAGTGCCTCTGGTCTGAAAAACCGTGAACAAAGAATAGTTGTACCCTGTGCTTCTAGGGTAAAACAACCCGTGCCTCTCTATCCATACAATTTTTTTTTCACAGCACGCAACTTTTTTTTTGTGACACTCGACTCTGCTTCTAACACCTGCCCATTTTTTATGCAGCAACGAGAAATCCTCACGAAGAAGCTAAAACCCAGCAAAATACTGACGAAGACCCTGGTGAAGAGCATGCAATCCAGCAAGCTCCTGTCAAAGGTTTGACCAAAAGAGTCCACTGTCTATCTGCAAAAAATTGTATTGAGACATTAATAACTTTGCAAAAAATTGTATTGAGACATTAATAACTTAACTGCTATCCTTGACAACAATAACTTAACTCTGTCTACAAATAAAACTACCTGCCACTTTTTATATATTTCTTTATAGAAAACATTAAAAATGTTCGCACACTATCTTATATTTAATTAAAAAACAGTTTAACTTACTAAATAAATCTTCAACTCTCATTGATGATATTCCTCTCATTATGAAATATCAGCTGCAGAGTGCATTTTTGTCTCAGAAAATGCTTCACCCTAACTTCACTTCCCCAGCTCCACTCATAAACATAATTAATATTTTTTTCAATCCCCTGATTAGCTCAATCGGCAACAGTAGAAATAACCTTTCTTAACCCAAAAAAGATTACTAAAAATCCCCTTTGGGAATTTCACATTCCTTATGCATAATCATGGAAGATATATATTTTAAATGTGTATAAATTATTTTCGAACAAAAGAATATCATTTTTCTTTACCTGGTCATTATGCAGGACACAAAGACGGTGATATTGAGAGCACACAAACACAAAGCATGTCTCCTCATTCATCATAAAAGGACACAGAATAGAACGTGAGGAACAAACCACCTGCGGCAGAAATGGTAACTTACACCAGGCTCAACAGGATTAAACACCTAGCAACAAGCAAAAAAAAAAGAGAAAATCAGATACCAGCACTATTTTTACTCCTGGAGCAAAAAGGCAAAAGAAAAAGGACAATGCTGAAAACATCGTCGACACTGGTACCTTGCAGCATCAGCCATTACCTCTAATGGTACTCCCGCCAACCGAGCCAACCAGCACGAAGAAACAAGGTGAACGCAAGAAGAAAAACAAACGACAAAGGGTAGAAAAAGAACAAGACGATACCAACAACAAAGGTTCACATACCAATGATGACAATGATGATAGACAACATGATGCAGATTTCATTCCTACAGACGACGATGATGCCGAAGAGCACGACAGCGACACAGAACATGACGACGATTTAAAAACACACTTATGCACTAATTTTGAATACCACTATTCGGCACTAGGGATCTAACGTTCCTTTCTAACAAAACCCTTTCTTTTTTCCTTCTGAAACAGCCCAAATCAGGCAAGAAGGACAGAAAGAGAAGAAAGACAAGCGGGAAAGAATTGGCAGCACCAACAGTTGACGAAGAACAGCAAGAAACAGACGAAGAGAAATGCCAAATCAAGGCAGGGGCAGCATTCGCTCATGTCAAGAAAGCATGGAATTTACTTAAAGACCGTCACAAGAAAGATATTAGGATGGCAGGATATGGCAACAAAGAGAACTGCAAAATAATGGGCTCCATCTGCAGACCGCTTGCAGCACACATCTACGACAACCTCGACACAGAAACCATGACAATAACCTTCGGTGATGGTACCGAAGACAAAAAAATCAAGATTACCAAGCAAGCTATCCACAAGGTGTTTGGATACCCAAACGGCACGCAAAGGTCAGCACCAAGGCCAGAGACTAGCCCAGCTTCAATGAAAGAACTGATGTTAGACCTTGGCTTCAAAGATACAAAATTCGCGCCAAAACAACTGTTCAAGAAGCTACGAATATTGGTGGAAATAGATGACGAACAGTCAAATAGGAAATCAATTAAAATATTTTTCCTTATTTTTTTCCACAATGTTGTCTGCGGGTCAAGCGCCGCTATCTTCGCCCGGACAGCTATAATGGTCAATGACATGGACTATCCAAAAATGGCAAAGATGGATTTCTGCGAGGTAATCGTTGAATGTATTAGGGAAGGAGCCAAGACATGGCAGAAGCACAGGATGTTGCCTCAGGAAGAAAAGAACAAAAAGCACGTCAATGGTTTGGCACAGGGACCAGTAATCATGTACCATGATTCCCTGCTGCTGCCAACCGACACAAAAGAAATGCGGAAGATTGCAAAGACAATGGACAAAACCTCATTACCACGAGCAAACCATCACAAAGAGAGTGACCTAGCGAAAATAGCTAGAGGAGACATCAAAATGGACGGAAAAGCATGACCAGATGACTATGAATTTGGCAAGATATAGGTATAGCTCTATTGTACATAAATCAGTCATTCCCTTTTTGAAAACATTTTCCATTCTAATCAACTCCATTCCACCGAAACGATGCAGACATGGAAAGGAACAGCAGAGAGGATCCTCTATACCAGCACAACATCAACTTCGTCTTCTGTTCACCAGATCAGCAGGAGAGCATCGTAAAGAACAGCAACACCAGCACACAACCAAACTGCTACCACCTCCACCCAAACGCCGGCGCGAACCACATATTGGCACCAGTGGAAGCACGGAACCAAACAAAAGCATCAGCACAGGACCAGAAGAAAGATTCCAAAGGATAAACAAATTGTTGCAAAAAGTGCTCCATGAAGCAGAAAAGTTACCCGCAGTAACCACCAGGGCTAAACACCGATGCAACGAAAAAGAAGAGAGATTGGATGAAAAAAACAAGGACAAAGTCGTGCAACAAACAATTGCTGTGTTGGATTCTCTAGAACAACTCAGACAATTTCAGGACATAGTTTGCACAAGGTACCTCACAGACAACGCGACCCTGCAGGCACTAGAGCAAGCAGAACAAAGAGAAAGGGAAAAAGAAAGAAAGAAGAAGAGGACGAAGAGAGGAAGAGAAGAACAAAATCAAGGGACGTGGGCATCGACAAGAAGAAGATAAAGCAGCAAAAATAGGTAAATAAATAGTAATGCATGGTGCCATCCGCACACTAAAGCAAACCCCTATTTTCATACCTCAACTGAAAAGAACTGTCTCAATGCTTTCAGGAACGTACCAATAGCACGCCAGGCCAAGATGAACTCGAACAACAGGATGGTGTCAACAACCCCAAAAACAAGAATGAACGCAACAAACAAAGCAACCTCACAACAGACAGTGCTACAACAACAACCCCAACACAAGCACAAGATACGATCGACGTCAGAACCAATGAAGAGGTCAGTATGAACATCCATTTTTCCTTTCAAAACTGGATAGAGTTATAAGTTAACTGACAAACCTCGAACAAAATATAGGCTCAGCTGGAGAACAATCAAGTCAGCAGTCCGGTCAACCAAATGCAAGAGGCTGACCCACAATCAACCGTTAGCATAACAAACGACAAAGAAGAAGAAAACAACGAAGAGGAGGTAAACTTCCACAGCCCACTACACCCCACACCGGAAACTCATAATGGCAGGAAAGAAAGTGAACCACAAACTCATATTGTTTGAACTCCAGATATCACAATCACTGCAAGACCAAGAGACCACCCGTGTTGAAATTGAACCCCATAGTGAACCTCAAACAGACGAAGGAGTCACAGGACAGGAAGTTTGTGCACAAAAAATTTCCAGTGCCACAACATTGCAGATCACCATCACGAGTACAAAGCAGAAAACCCAAGACATCCAAGCTGATGAGAAACTAGAGACTGTTATACCTGACAAAGAAACAGTCGATGCAGACACGAATAACCAAGTCATCAACACGGAGGGAAAAAAATCAACAACAAACCCTTTTCAAACCATTTATGATGTGTGAACTACGTAATACACCCCACCACCGCAATACAAGGATTATAAGGGATGTCTGACCCTTTTCTTTAAACAAATGCAGGAAACAAACAAGTACATTGATCTCGAAGATCAAGAAGCAGCGCAACCAAAGGAAACTGGAAAGCACACAGAACTTCAAACAAAAACATTTGAAGAGGTGAGGTTACAAAGCTGAGACATAAATGAAGTTGAAACTATAATTTCAACTTTTATTAAACAGGAAGAGGAAGCAAGCGAAAGTACTCGCATAGGCATTGAACAAGAAAAACTAGAGGACAACATGAGACAAGGAGAAGTCATAGTTCCAGCAGTAGACAGTCCTGCAAATCCAGAGAAAGAGGTCTTATAAAAAAATTGTAACTCAACAATCAGAGATGCACCCATTTCTTAAATACTTTTTGTGTTGGTGCAGGCATAAGAAGCTCAAGAGAGCACCAACAATCAAGACCCTCAGACAAAACCAGAGGAGCCCAATGAACAACCCGGACATGTTCTTCAAACAGTAGACAAAAATGCCACTCAAGACCAAGCCACGAAAAATTCACTCACCAAACAACAGCTACCAGAGACAGCGGCAGCGTCGACGATTGAAAAGGTAAACTTACGAAACCTGCAACTATGAAATTATAAAATTGCTGCATGCACTATCAAATAAACTCCAACCTACCACACCTGTATTCACTCCAATGCACTCTCACTTTGCCACCTCTATATTTGAACAGCTGCAAGAAAAAACAAGGTCAGTGACGATGAACATCAAAATAAAGAGCAAGGGAAGGACCCAAAAACACCACTCAACGAAGAACACGTAGAATAATCAACAGTAACAAGTACAGAGGTGAGAACACAGAATACCTCTGAATGATCTTATAGTTCAAAAATACGCATTTCACATTTCACTACTTTCCTCCATCCCAGAGAGAGGAGACAAATGAGCAAAAGGAGGCCACTAAAGAAGGGCAACATGTTCTTCAAACGGCAGACATCAACGTCAAAGAAGACCAAGCCCCAAAATATTCACTCACCGAAAAACATGCAGCAGAGACGGCAGCAGCACCAATGACTGATCCTCTGAAAGTATAAAATAGCTCTGTTGAACCTCAAATGCACTGCCACTTAGCCACCTGTGTGTTTCAAAAGCTACAAGACAAAAACGACGGCAGCGGCGATGAACACCAAAAGAGAGAACATGAAGATGCCCAAAAACCTCCACTCAACGAAGAACAAGCACAACAGTCAGCAGCAGCAACAAGAACAGAAGCAGAGACAACAGAAGCAGCAACGACTGAGGAGGTAAAGTTACATAAGCTGATTCTACAAAAATATAAAGTAGTTCCATGATTGAAACTTACCACCTTTATGATTGAACAGCTGCAAGACAAAAACCATGAGAGTGACAATGAACACCAAAACAAAGAACAAGACGATACCCAAGAAATAACACTCAACAAAGAATGGGTGGAACCGTCAGCATCACCAACGACAGCTCAACAGGTGAAGTTGCACAAAATGTTTCCACAAAATGACAACTTAATCACAATCAAAATAGCTCAAAGGAGGCACCGAACGCTTCGCTATTTTCCCACAACAGCTGCTATAATTAAAATAAAGTAGCAAGTTAAATTATTTCAATGCTTTTTAAATGAACGCAGAAACACGAAGAAGGCAACCACAGAGATACAACCAATGAAGCAAACACACAAATTGTTCCAGAGAAAGAACCAGAAACTATCGAAGAAAACCCTACGCCGTCGTACGATGCCAATTCCCCTGGCAGAGAGGTCAGTGCCATCTAGGTCAAGACTGAAAACAAGACGGAAAAGACCACCAGCAAGACGTAACGGTTGACAAGGAAAAACATGATGCTAAGAAAATCACAGACGATCCAAATAAGGATGGAGCAGAAACTGAACAAAAGGGTACAACACAAAAAGAAGAACAAAACATGCCGCAGGAAGCAGAAGGAGAACAAGAAAGGAACAACACTGGACAGGACATATCTTCCAGCATCGAAGCAGGCAAGACAATAGAAACATAATTGCTATCTTGTGATCTTTGTGACTTGGAATTATTTACATTAAATTCAAAATCATCGCAGGCACAATGGAGAAAGGGGGCAAAGATAGCGATTCCGTCAACAAAGCCATCGAAGACATGTACAACGCTGTATGCAAGCCATGGACAAAGAGAGAAATGTAAGTTCATGCAACTAACATAGAAAACATTCTTACACATGATCATTTTCATTGTATCATGTGCGAACTAATTTTCTTTTCTAAATATACTTTGCAGGGATCAGCTTTTCATTACAACTGACAAGTTTGATGTAAATCTAGGCCATGTCACCGAAAGCTTCAAGGTCGGTAAATCAGTACGCACCAAAGCAAGTGAGCCCATGCTAACAATCTTGAGAAAACAAATCCATGGCACACAGAGAAAGATTCTATCATTAAGCAACACTGTAAGTAAATATCACGGCAAAAGAATCACGTTTAAAACAATATATATGAATTTATAAATAGATAAACTTCCCCTATAGCTGAACTGACAAATTCCCTTTGTGTATCTGTGACGAAACAAGCATCACTCAATAAGGGAAGCCGACGACGAAGAACCAATGTGTTACAAAAATAATGATCAACAACACATTACAAAAAAATTACTACCTGCAAGGCTTAGATCATTTTTCAACATGCAAGAAGAAGAAGAAGAACTGCAAGATTATAACATGGTAAGGAGATCAGCTGTTTCAAAAACAAAACACAAATTGCGTATATGTTATGCAAACTTCTCTTTTTATTTTATGTTTCTAAATATAAGAAGATTTCCAAATGTTTTCTTTTTATTTTGTGTTTTGTGGTTCCTTCTACCATGTTCGTCGCACTACAGGAAACAAGTAATTTGCCGTCTGTGGATTACAAACGGCAAAGACCTAAATCCAGACGGCAAAGATTTTGTCATCAGGAAGCAGACGGCAAAGATAAGTCGGCAAAGAATACTTTATCGTCAGCTTTTCATCTGGCAGACGGCAAAGACATTGCCGTCAGTCAAATTTGCTTCTCTGTCAGCCTTATAAATCACAGACGGCAAAAAAAAGTACTATTGCCGTCAGCCAGACTACATCTTTGCCGTCAGCTATTCGCGAGTTTGCCGTCAGCCTCGGATATCAAAGACAACAAAGAAAAGGGTCAAATTAAATAAAACACAGCTTCCAAGGGATGCGATTAATGCATGTAGTGCACTATTTCTTCTTTTTCTTTTAACAGGGAAAGGACCAGCCGTGTTTAGTGCCTTTCATTCAATGTTACTCCAGTACAAAATGCAAACATGATTCTCCAAAAACCAAAGTAACAGAATAGTCCTGGAAATTAACAAAAGGACCCTAAAAAGTAAAACTAAAAATCAATCGGGTCCTTCTTCTCCACTGCCGTGCTCTGTTCGCCCAGCCGCTCGTCCCGCTCACCGCGCCGCTCTGCCGTGCTCCGCTCGCCGCGCCGTCGCCCGGCCCTGCTCAGCCGCGCCGCTCCTCCGCGGCCGCGCTGGGGAGCTGACTCGCTCCGGTGGCGCGAGGAGGCAGGGGATGGGCGGTGCTCGACCGCCGTCGACGGCCCTGCTCAGCCGCGCCGCTCGGGCCCAGCCACGCTCGAGAGCTGAATTGCTCCGGTGCCGCAAGGACGCACGTGATGGACGTCGGGCATGGGCGGTGCTCGACCAGCGGAGCTCCCTACTGTTCTAGCGGCAGAGCTCGCGAGGCGGAGCGCGCGAACGGCGGGTGAGGAGGAGCTCAGGGTGTGCACGGGCTCGGATGCGCGGCTGGAGGAGCTAGGTTGCGGCAGGCCGGCGGGTGAGGACGACCTCGCGAGCTGGAGCATCACGCGGTGTTGGGCGCCACGGCGGACGGACGGGTGCATTGGCGTTGGCCTCGGTGTGCTGCTCCTCAGGGGCAGGCGGTCGCTGGGCTAGGGGGCAACTGCTCGGGGGCGCCGGATTTGTGGGCGGGCATTGGCTGGCGGCGTGTGGCTGCTCGGGGGAGGAGGGAGGAGGGAGCAGGAGACAGCGTGCGAGATGGAGAGAGGAGTGAGCACGAGCGAAAAGAAGGGAGTCGTGGGTGGGCAGGTACGGTCCTGGCATCGTGGGTGGGGGCGTGCGTGTGGGGCGCGTGCGTCATGGCGGTTGGTGGGAGCGTGCGTCCGGCGGCTCAGAGTGGGTGGGATGTGCGTCTAAGATATTGCCAAGTCATCGATCCGTGTGATCAATCTCCGTGGTGTGCTTTTTCTTTGCCATCTGCGAAACAAAATACAGGCGGCAAAAACTCTTTGTCATCTGGCAAAACAAACACAGACGGCAAAGATTCTATGTCGTCTTGATTTTTGTGGTAGAAGGCAAAGTGAGCATTTTGCTGTCTGTGTTTTTTTTCTGCAGACTACAAAGTTTATTTTGCCGTTAGTTTTTCTTCGCCGTCTTATAATGATGGCAAACCCTTTCTTTGCCGTCTGCCCGATGAAAAGCTGACGGCAAAGATGCCTCCTGACGACAAATTAGCTGTTTCCCGTAGTGTTGTGCGGGTTTGAGCAAGACAAAACTATAAGTCATTACTTCACCATCACAGTTAACATGCAAAAACAGTGCCTTGAACTCCTTGACTCTTCAACTGCATATCCAGGCACAATAGAAGTCTTCAACAATGTAACCAGCAAATTAATGAAAATCTGGTAGCACATAAGCACAGAGCTGAAGTACGAAGTAGATATGGAAGACAAAGAAATGCAACAGGAAGAATGTTGCGTACTAGAAGAGTTTCCGCCAACTCCCGAGCCAAAAGAACATATTATGGGTGCGACAACCACACAAGAGAATGAAGTTATTGATATATCCAGTAAACACAAAGAGATTATGGATGTCAGCAGCCACGCCGTCGCCCAACAATCTTGCACAGACCACGAACAAAATGATCCACCAATAGAACCAGATCAACCACCACCAGACGACAAGATACCATACCATGTCGAAGAGGAAACAGACGAACAAAATATCAACAACAATATCACGAGCATAGAGCAACTGGAACAAATAGGCACTGATTTAAAAGAGGATGACAGAAGCAACGACGTACCAAATACACAACAACAGGATTCCGAGCAGAAGAAACAGCCTGTTCTTCTTCAAGAAGAAATAGGCTCGACAAGCAATCAACAAGGCACCTCCAGCACCATCTCTTTAGACTTCCTAAATCCAAAAACAATGCAAAAGCACGAAGAAGTTGATGAATTTCTTTCAATCCTTAACCCGCTACAACTAGACGTATACAACGACTATGTAAAGATGGGCTATCAGTTCGATGTAATCAAAACATGGCTGAACGACTATGAAAGCTATGAATTCAACAAAGATGCCAAGCCGTATTTGACAATCTTGCAACAAGAATCAGGAGAACATTCAATGCCTCAATCATCTGAGAACAGCCCAGACAAGAAAATCTCGGTCAAGAAAAGGCCGGTAAATCCTTCAAGAAGGCTCCTTGGAGAAATCATGATTCCTACTTTTGTCCCAGGAGATTTCAAATTTATGAACAAAGCCAGAGCACTCAATGAATACCAATTCAACAAAGAAGGACAGGACGAGTGCGGAGAGTAAGTACTTTCTCTTGCATAAACAAAAAAACAAAGAAATGTTGCCCCTTTTTATACCAACCTAACTAATGTATAAATTTTTTCTGCTTGCAGTCTAAACGTATACATTAGCTCGATGCGACCCGATTGGATTACAGGAAAACAAACAATGGAACAGTTACAGAAAGGAGATCATGGACAGATGGAGGGCTCCATCGCAAACGCATTGTTCGACGAATGGACAGTGCAGCAGCAATACAACACAGCCAATAAAGCCATACTTCCCGCAGAATTTGCAAACGTATGAAGTCCAATTTGACAAAAACACTTGCATCAATTAAGTGATTACAATGATCGAACTAAAAAGTAGAAAACTTTTTGGTCGCAGATCATGCTCGGTGTTAAAATTGGAGAAGGAGGACTAGCAGAATTTAATGAGGAAGAAGCATTGAAACAGTTTGCACCCCTTGTAACAGGGAAGGTACTTTTAAAGAAAAAGTGAAAGTGCAACTATCCCTAGGTGGTTTTGGTAATTCATAACAACATATAGCTCATTGAGCTAATGCTATTCCAAGACTATTGTTTCAGGAAAGCTCAATGAATGGCATGGCATGGATGATGAAAGTGGATCCCTCAAAATCCTAAGGACAATGGATTGGCTCAAGCTGAAAAGCTCAAGACTCTTCATTTTACATTTTAGTGATCCAAGATCACATTGAGTCTATAGGAAAAGCCAATACTATCAAGAAGGGATGAGGTGTTGCTTAATGAGCCTCTTGCTTCATGTGCTTAGTGATATGCTCCAAAACCCTCAACTACTTTCCCACATCCACAAATGACCTAAACCTAAAGCCAAAATCGGTCACACCGATTCTTTCTATCCAGCGCCACCGATTCCAAAAGTCATAGCCACTTCCACAAACCCTAAGCAAATCGGTCTCATCGATAGGGATCTCGGTCTCAGCGAGATGGGGTTGCAATCTCTCTGTTTCCCTTCGTAATGTTTCGGTCTAACCGAAGTGAGCGATCGGTCCCACCGAGATTGCAATGTAAACTCTCAGTTTCCTTTTTGTAACATTTCGGTCTCACCGAAAAGAGCAAATCGGTCCCATCGAGTTTACCTGACCAACTCTCTGGAAAGCTTATTACCAAATCGGTCTCACTGAGTTTGAGTAACCGGTCTCACCGAGATTACGTTATGCCCTAACTCTAACCGAATCGGCCTCACCGAGATGCATGTCAGTCCCACCGAAAATCACTAACGGTCACTAGGTTTACTAAATCGGTCCGACCGAGTTTAACGATTCGGTCCCACCGAGTTTGGTAAATTGTGTGTAACGGTTAGATTTTGTGTGGAGGCTATATATACCTCTCCACCTCCTCTTCATTCGTGGAGAGAGCCATCAGAACGAACCTACACTTCCAACTTACCATTTCTGAGAGAGAACCACCTACTCATGTGTTGAGGCCAACATATTCCATTCCTACCATATGAATCTTGATCTCTAGCCTTCCCCAAGTTGCTTTCCACTCAAACCCTCTTTCCACCAGATCCAAAACCTATGAGAGAGAGTTGAATGTTGGGGAGACTATCATTTGAAGCACAAGAGCAAGGAGTTCATCATCAACGCACCATTTGTTACTTTTTGGAGAGTGGTGTCTCCTAGATTGGCTAGGTGCCACTTGGGAGCCTCCGACAAGATTGTGGAGTTGAACCAAGGAGTTTGTAAGGGCAAGGAGATCGCCTACTTCGTGAAGATCTACCGCTAGTGAGGCAAGTCCTTCGTGGGCGACGGCCATGGTGGGATAGACAAGGTTGCTTCTTCATGGAACCTTCGTGGGTGGAGCCCTCCGTGGACTCGCGCAGTGGTTACCCTTCGTGGGTTGAAGTCTCCATCAACGTGGATGTACGATAGCACCACCTATCGGAACCACGCGAAAAACATCCGTGTCTCCAATTGCGTTTGAATCCTCCAAACCCTTCCCTTTACTTTCTTGCAAGTTGCATCCTTTAATTTCCGCTGCCTATACACTCTTTGCATGCTTGCTTGAATTGTGTGACAATTGCTTGACTTGTCCTAAAATAGCTAAAATCTGCCAAACTCTAAAACTGGGAAAAGGCTAAGTTTTTAATTGGTCAAGTAGTCCAATCACCCCCCTCTAGACATACTTCAAGGTCCTACAAGTGGTATCAGAGCGTTGGTCTCCATTTGCTTTGATTTCCATAGCTTTTGGTGGTCATAGCCTTGGTTTCACAACCTAGGAGAGTATGGCGTCTAGCGAGGGAAATTATCACCGTAGAGGTCCTTACATTGATGGTACTAATTTTGCTAGTTGGAAGCATAAGATGAAAATGCATATTCTTGGACATAAGCATGCCGTTTGGGCAATTATTTGTATTGGCTTGCAAGGTGAATTCTTCGATGGGAGAGAAACGAACCGTGAAGCTAATGCGGAAGAATTGAAGATGCTGCAATACAACGCTCAAGCATGTGACATCATCTTCAACGGATTGTGCCCTGAAGAATTCAACAAAATCAGCCATCTTGAGAATGCAAAGGAAATTTGGGATACTTTGATTGATATGCATGAAGGTACCGAGTCCGTCAAGGAATCCAAGTTGGATGTGCTCCAAAGTCAGCTTGACAAGTTCAAAATGAATGGTGGTGAAGGTGTCGCTGAAATGTACTCTAGGCTTGCTCTTATCACAAATGAGATTGCCGGCTTAGGGAGTGAAGAGATGACCGACAAATTCATCATCAAGAAAATCCTAAGAGCATTGGATGGAAAGTATGATACCGTGTGCACATTGATCCAAATGATGCCAAACTACGAAGATCTCAAGCCAACAGAAGTTATTGGAAGGATTGTTGCTCATGAGATGTCACTCAAGGATAACGATGAACTTCACAACAAGTCAAGTGGTGCTTACAAAGCCTCAAGTGAAGCCCCCACATCATCAAGTGAGAAACCAACCTTCAATGAAGAATTGAGCTTAATGGTGAAGAACTTCAACAAATTCTACAAAAGTAGAAGCAAAGAAAGAAGCTCCAAGTCAAGGTCTTACAATGACAAGAGATCTTCTAGTCGAGAGCGCAATTGCTACAATTGTGGGAGACCCGGACACTACTCCAATGAGTGTACGGCACCCTACAAAAGAAGAGAAGATTCTCCAAGAAGAAGGAGCAAAAGAGAAGAATCACCACCAAGAGAGAGGAGGAGTAGAGATGATCGTTACGAACGAAGACCCTCACGGAGAAGTAAGGATTCAGAAATAAAGGACAAGTCATCAAGGAGCTACACAAAACGAAGACATCAAGCTCATGTTGGTGAATGGGTTTCCGGCTCCGACTCCGACAATCACTCCGAGAGAAGCTATCACTCCGACTCCGAATATACTCAAGATGAAGGTGTTGCCGGTCTAGCACTTGTTTCAACCAACTCCTACGACATATTTAACTCACCAAATGAAGGTGTTGGAAGATGCTTCATGGCCAAAGGTCCAAAGGTAACACATCCCGAGTATGTTGATTTTAATAGTGATGAAGATGACTTGCTTGTTGACAACTCTAGTGATGAATACTATGATGAAACGTCAATTAATCATGCTAATCAAACGAATGACAATGATAAGGAGAAAATTGAGCTTCTAACTACAGAACTAAACACTCTTAAGTTGGCTCATGAAACTATCTTTGAAGATCATCGAGAACTTTTAAGGGCTCATGAGAAGTTACGCTTTGAAAAGCTCAATCTTGAGCAAGAGCATGAGTTCTTAAAGGCAATCAATGATGATCTCCGCAAGAAAAGTTCTTCTTACATTGCCAAGCATTTACTCTTATCTACTTACATGCCTCAAGTCAAGTCTAGTAACAAGTACAAGAAAGATACTTCCTCTAGTAGTAACAATAATAATGTCAAATCCAATGTTGTTGCTTCTAGTAGTTCTCTCTATTCCACTAATGATTCTCTTAGCCAAGTTACACTTGAGCAAGATAATAGTTTATTGAAGGGAATTATAGAGAAAGGTGTTTACAATAGGCTTGCCGGGAGTAAGCAATTCGAGGAAATTGTACGCAAGCAAGGAAGGCACCGGAAGAATCAAGGTGTTGGTTTTGAACGAAAGTTCAACGCCAATGGAGTTGAGTGGGAAGAAGATCAATATCCCAAGACAAAGTTTGTTCCTCAACAAGAGAAGTATGATCCTACTTCCTTCAAGGGGACACAAGCTCAAGATGATCTTCCACCACAAGACCACAAGAACAAAGGCAAGGACAAGCTTCAAGAAGAGATTGATGCATTTGAAGAAGCACCTAAAGCCTCATTCAAGTGGGTCCCCAAGACTACGTCAAGTTCTACTTCATCAAGTACAACTACAACTCCAAGGATTCCCATCAAGATGATGTGGATCCCGAAGAAGAAGAACTAGAGAGTTCTTGAGGGTGACTCCGCCAACATTCTTCACTCATATCATTTTGGCAAGAACAAGTGCAATCAACTTTCACATCTTGCACTAGTTCAAGGAGTCACAAACCCTCATGTTGGTAAGGCAAGGGACAAGGTAACATAATGTTTTCATGGACATCATCTTGTGTGTGCATCACTCTATGTCTATGGATATTCTTGTTTGTTCCTTGTGGGACTAACCCATGTAGGCAAGTTGAAAGTGCAACTCACTCCAAAGAATTGCTCCAAATGATCTACATCAACATTGAGCATCTACATCTTCAACACCTACATGAAGTCATCATCGACAAAACCCAAGGTTAGCTCATCCCTCTAAGGGGGGATCTCACATCTAGGGGGAGCTTAACTCTAAGAATTAAGTCAAAGCAACTCTAATGGTGTGAACACATTAATGCATTATGTAGAAGTGGTAACCCCACCTGAGCTTAAACGATGAGTATGACCTATGATCAAATGTTCTCATTTGACTCCTAAGTCAATATACTCATATATAGATGACCTAGTCATCGCCAATTGCTTGATAGATGCTAGAATTGGTTGTGCATGCTTTGCCACATATTTCAATTGCCATCTTATTGTGTGAGCATGTTGGTGCATATTTTACTCATTCAAGGACATCCACTTGTTGTTTTGTTTGTTTGGATTCTTTTCTTTGTGCCAAGTGGATGG
>LR880972.1:58109658-58129828 GCA_904067115.1 Aegilops sharonensis | reverse complement strand
TGCTTGATAGATGCTAGAATTGGTTGTGCATGCTTTGCCACATATTTCAATTGCCATCTTATTGTGTGAGCATGTTGGTGCATATTTTACTCATTCAAGGACATCCACTTGTTGTTTTGTTTGTTTGGATTCTTTTCTTTGTGCCAAGTGGATGGACAAGAATGCCTAAGAACCTTCTTTAGCTATCTATGATTTTCTCGTCTCAAACTCTATTCATGCTACATCACAAAATTTGATCAAGTCAGATTCGAACCACTCTGTGTGAGGAGCACTCGAAGTCCCCGATTCGTCATAGACTTAAACTTCCAAAACCTCTTAGTGATTCTCGGTCTAACCGATCCTTCCATTTTGGTCCTACCGAGATCATCAATTTGATCTGAGTTTTCAATCTCGGTGCAACCCGATTTGAACTTTTCGGTCTCACCAATTTGCTGTAACTGAACACAGTTATGCATCTCGGTGCCACTGAGTTGTTCCACTCGGTCACACCGACAGGGTCGAGCTATATATATAGCCACAGGAAAATTTTTGGAAATTTCTCCAAAACCCTTCGCCCGCGGAATAGCTCGCTCTGCCATCGTGGTCTCCGGATCGTCTCCTCGTCGCCAGCAGCCTCCTGTCGCTGGTCTCCGCCCCGCCAATGGATTTCGTCCCCGCCGTTGCCGCCGTAGCAAGTCTACCGCCAAGTTAGGGTATGGACTTAATCTTTGTGCTATCCACGTCTGATTCCTGGCACATTGTTTTCATATTGATTCTTGCCACGATTGAAACTCTTCTATCCAGCCGAAGTAGTTCATAGATTAGATGTGATTCAAATTTTTAGGGTTAGGTTTCCGCCGAAACCATCTCGGACCCACCGAGTTGAAAAATTCGGTCTCACCGATTTGCTGTAACTGAACACAGTTATGCATCTCGGTGCCACTGAGTTGTTCCACTCGGTCACACCGACAGGGTCGAGCTATATATATAGCCACAGGAAATTTTTTGGAAATTTCTCCAAAACCCTTCGCCCGCGGAATAGCTCGCTCTGCCATCGTGGTCTCCGGATCGTCTCCTCGTCGCCAGCAGCCTCCTGTCGCTGGTCTCCGCCGCCGCCAATGGATTTCGTCCCCGCCGTTGCCGCCGTAGCAAGTCTACCGCCAAGTTAGGGTATGGACTTAATCTTTGTGCTATCCACGTCTGATTCCTGGCACATTGTTTTCATATTGATTCTTGCCACGATTGAAACTCTTCTATCCAGCCAAAGTAGTTCATAGATTAGATGTGATTCAAATTTTTAGGGTTAGGTTTCCGCCGAAACCATCTCGGACCCACCGAGTTGAAAAATTCGGTCTCACCGATTTGGCTTATGCCATTGCTCTAGTGACTCTCGGTCTGACCGAGAATTACTAATCGGTGCAACCGATTTGAGGATTCTGTGAAACCCTAGCAGTCTCGTACCACCGAACTGAAACTCAGTCCAACCGAGATCATCAGTTTAGGTTCCAAAACTGCTTCGGTATCACCGAGTTTGAAAATCGGTGGATCCAAAATGCTTTCTGTGGAAAACTAAGACTGAACTTTTGAGTCATCCTTTTGCAAAAACCTCTGCATTTTGTGATGCTCATCTTTTCTATCTCATCTATAACTCTTCACAGGGTCAGCAGTCAGCTTTTGCAGTATGTCTGATCAAAGTGACAGCCAGAACAGGTCAGAAGAGCAGATGGACTTGAGTGAGGGCACTAGTCCCTCAACCTCAGATGAAGGGAGCAGAAGTACTCCTAGCAATTTGCCTAAGGCTGCAACTAGGCAAAGGAGGAAAAGAACTTCAGATTCAGAGGATGAAGATTACAAAGCTGAGGAAGATGAGGCTACTTCCAAGAAAGAGGTGCTCAACAAGGAATATGGCTCAACAAGGAATACAAAGCCAGGCATGAAGACCAAAAGGCCTGCAGGAAGACAACCAATATCGAAAGCCAGAGCATCAACTCAACTGCCTAAAAGGCCTGATCCCAAAGAGCCAGCTGCTGAAGGAAAGAAGAGGAAGGAAAGGGTCAAGAAGACCATGGCCAAAATTGTTGGTCAACCTTCCATGATGGAAGAGGAAGAGCTTGCTGCACCAGCTCCAAAGGCAGCTAAGCTTATGGGAGATGCAATTAGATCAGGGGCTGCAACATCCAAGCCCAAGGAAACACCCAAATCTGCCTCCAAGGCCAAGCAAGTTCCAAAGAGGAATACTAGGAGTATTCCAGCTGATGAGAAGAACAAGGCCCCAGTGCCCAATGTTGCTGAAGATTCAGAAGAAGGACAAAGTTCTAACAAAGCTCAAGCCCAAGATACCAGACCACAATGATGCCCATCCTGTGGCTGAGGACATGAGAATCGGGAAGGATTCAGGGCTGAGACTGTGGAGAATGGAAGATCCTTATGCTTCAAGAAGAAGAACTGTTGTTGACTATAGGTTCCACACAAAGGAACAGCAGGACTTCTATGAAACAATTCTGTTGGACAAGAAGCCCATAGTTTGTGACATGAGGTGGGTTGACTGGAAATTCATCAAGGAAAATGAATAGCACTATCCTGGAGTGCAAGACAGATTTGTTGCTTGTGGAGTTGCAGATTTTGTTGGAAAGAAGTTCACCAACTGGAATGATGAGCTTATCATGCAGTTCTACTCCACAGCACACTTTTACCCAGATGGAAGAATAGTTTGGATGTCTGAAGGTACAAGGTACCAGTCCACTATTGAAGAATGGACAAGTCTGATCAATGCCCCCAAGGAGAATGAGGATGACCTAGACATTTATGCAAAGAAGAAGTTGGGTCACAATTTAATGGATCACATGTACAAGGAAATTCCAGACAAAGCATTAGAGACTCACAAGTTTGAATCAGTTCACTTTCTGCTGTTAGGGTTGCCAACCATAAATTGGATTCTGAGGCACACTTTGTTGCCCAAGTCTGGTGACCATAACATGATCAGAGGGCATGCCATCAACATGTTGCATGTGTTTGATGTGCCACAGAAGTTCAAAGTCATGAGCCTGATCATTGAAACAATCAAGAGGACTGCAACAGATCAGAAGAGGAGCTGTGGATATGCACCTCAGATTCAAGAATTGATAAACTCAAAGATGGGCACAGGAAAATATCAGTTGGATAAGGAACACTTTCCACTTTATCCAGACTTTGAGGACAATGAGGTTGTCACGAATGAAGATGATCCACAATTAGTTCAAGCTCGGGAGAAGAAGGAGAAGGCAAAGAGGGAGAAGGCTGCCAAGATGCCAACTCAAGAGGAGGCATCTGAATATTTCTTGAAAACCAAACAGGAGCAGCTTGGTTACTTGATAGCATCATCTCTGAGGATTGAGAAGGGGTTGGCCACCCTAACTCAAAACCAGGAGAGCCTGGAAAGAATCATGGAACAAAAATTCTATGATCTAGATGTCAAGGTAACTGATATTCAGTTAGTTGTGGAGCAGCTGCAGGATGACATGCAGGAGAGGAAGGGCAAGACTACCACCAATGTGTTTGCCAGAGTGCCCAGAGCCGAGAGGACAGTTGCAGTGCCAGTGACAGACACTAGAGCAACAACTTCAGCACCAGCCACTGCCCCTACAGTTCCAGTGCAACCAGCTCCAGCACCAACTCCTCCAGCTCCATCCACTTCAACTGAAGCCTTCATCCAAGGAGCCATCTCTACACCACCACCAGAAGATCAAGCCCGAGAGTCGATCTAGCACTATGCATTTTCTATGAACTTTTTGGTAACTTGTTGCCAAAGGGGGAGAAAAATGTATAGATCATAGGCTTCGAGAGAGAGAGAGAGTGTTGCTTTTGTTCTCTCTTGCTTTATTTGGTGGTTTTTCAATCTTTGTTTGCTTTTGGTTGAGATACTATGCTTGTGAGACATTGATGATCATGTGTTTGATCATAAGCTACACTTATGCATGCTTGATATTATCCTATCTATATCTTATGTGATCACTCACTATGCTTGGTGATGAGTGCATGTATTCATTGTTTATTATTTTGAGCGCTCCATCAAGATTTATGTGACATGGAAGAGTAACCCATGAGCCTAATTCATTGTGCATTTGCAGTCCAAAGCAAATCTAAAACTATGCACAAATTTAGGGGGAGCTCTTGCTTATCACATACTTCTCAAAGCGACGATGTTATTTAAATTTTATTATCATTTGTCGAAGCTTTGATCTATATGTTGTCATCACTTACCAAAAAGGGGGAGATTGAAAGTGCTACTATCCCTAGGTGGTTTTGGTAATTCATAACAACATATAGCTCATTGAGCTAATGCTATTCCAAGACTATTGTTTCAGGAAAGCTCAATGAATGGCATGGCATGGATGATGAAAGTGGATCCCTCAAAATACTAAGGACAAAGGATTGGCTCAAGCTCAAAAGCTCAAGACTCTTCATTTTACATTTTAGTGATCCAAGATCACATTAAGTCTATAGGAAAAGCCAATACTATCAAGAAGGGATGAGGTGTTGCTTAATGAGCCTCTTGCTTCATGTGCTTAGTGATATGCTCCAAAACCCACAACTACTTTCCCACATCCACAAATGACCTAAACCTAAAGCAAAAATAGGTCACACCGATTCTTTCTATCCGGCGCCACCGATTCCAAAAGTCATAGCCACTGCCACAAACCCTAAGCAAATCGGCCCCACCGATAGGGATCTCGGTCTCACCGAGATGGGGTTGCAATCTCTCTGTTTCCCTTCGTAATGTTTCGGTCTAACCGATGTGAGCGATCGGTCCCACCGAGATTGCAATGTAAACTCTCTGTTTCCTTTTTATAACATTTCGGTCTCAACGAAAAGAGCAAATCGGTCCCACCGAGTTTACCTGACCAACTCTCTGGAAAGCTTATTACCAAACCGGTCTCACCGAGTTTGAGTAATCGGTCTCACCGAGATTACGTTATGCCCTAACCCTAACCGAATCGGCCTCACCGAGATGCATGTCAGTCCCACCAAAAATCACTAACGGTCACTAGGTTTACTAAATCGGTCCGATCGATTTTAACGATTCGGTCCCACCGAGTTTGGTAAAATGTGTGTAACGGTTAGATTTTGTGTGGAGGCTATATATACCCCTCCACCTCATCTTCATTCGTGGAGAGAGCCATCAGAACGAACCTACACTTCCAACTTACCATTTCTGAGAGAGAACCACCTACTCATGTGTTGAGGCCAACATATTCCATTCCTACCATATGAATCTTGATCTCTAGCCTTCCCCAAGTTGCTTTCCACTCAAACCCTCTTTCCACCAGATCCAAAACCTATGAGAGAGAGTTGAGTGTTGGGGAGACTATCATTTGAAGCACAAGAGCAAGGAGTTCATCATCAACGCACCATTTGTTACTTCTTGGAGAGTGGTGTCTCCTAGATTGGCTAGGTGTCACTTGGGAGCCTCCGACAAGATTGTGGAGTTGAACCAAGGAGTTTGTAAGGGCAAGGAGATCGCCTACTTCGTGAAGATCTACCGCTAGTGAGGCAAGTCCTTCGTGGGCGACGGCCATGGTGGGATAGAAAAGGTTGCTTCTTCATGGACCCTTCATGGGTGGAGCCCTCCGTGGACTCGCGCAGTCGTTACCCTTCGTGGGTTGAAGTCTCCATCAACGTGGATGTACGATAGCACCACCTATCGGAACCACGCGAAAAACATCTGTGTCTCCAATTGCGTTTGAATCCTCCAAACCCTTCCCTTTACTTTCTTGCAAGTTGCATGCTTTAATTTCCGCTGCCTATACACTCTTTGCATGCTTGCTTGAATTGTGTGATGATAGCTTGACTTGTCCTAAAATAGCTAAAATCTGCCAAACTCTAAAACTGGGAAAAGGCTAAGTTTTTAATTGGTCAAGTAGCCTAATCACCCCCCTCTAGACATACTTCAAGGTCCTACAAAAAGCTGGTATGTTAATAGAAATATAGAAACATAATTCATTCTTCCTACAGATTGCACATTCAAATGTCATCTAATTCTCCTGACAAGAATGAACTTTAACTCACTCTGTCTCCAAACACTACAGATTATGATACCTCACAGCACAGCTAAACACTACACATTGTACGTGCTCAACAAGTACACGAGCTCCATCGACATACTTGACTCACTGAATTACAGACACGGAGACGGAAAAATACATGGAAAACACACCATATGGATCACCAAGAACTGGTACGTCAATTCAACCTTGTTTTCTAATTGGTTTTCCAATTCCTGTATTCCCTTTATTAATGGTAAAACCCAACAATAACACAGGTTAAAAGGATGCACGCACTCATGAAGAAGCATTACTGCGAAGTGGAGCTACGAGCCAACAGCGAACCGAACTGGTCGAGGATAGCAGAATCACCTAACAGAGTTTGCATGCCAAAACAGCAGGGTACCCAATGCGGACACTTCATGGTTCAATTTGCAAAATACTGGAATGGCATTGATCTCACAAAAGATGATGAGGATTTCAATATAAGTGAATATTACAAGAGCAAAACTTTTAATTTTTACAAGCAGCACTACTTGAATACTTCAATTATCTCATGAAAAAAAAATTAAAGAATATACGATGACCTCCATGCAGCAAAGCAACGTAGATGCCGAGTGGAAACCAGAGTTCCTTTTTACAGCCATATTTGGTGAAAGAAACCAAGTAAAGTGGGAGCAACTACCTGGAAGAATAAAATAATTCAAACCAGAAACTTCAAAGTTCTTTTCCACCAACATAGATAAGAAAATCATTTCTACTTATCTTTTTTTTGTAATAAACTACCCATCCCACGGTTCACCAATGTATTTCGTACCACGAGAACTTACATATTACATATCTGCTTTCGCTGACAGAAACAGATGAAACAAAAAGGAAAAAAAGACAAAGCACCAGTCCATATCCAAAACATTCTCATTGCTTCCAACACACAAAGGAGGCGTTCGACCTTTTCCATCTAGTCATGAGCGACAGCTGGCAGGAGGAATACAAAAAGTGAGTTGTTTTCTATTGCACCTCAAAATAGTTGGACAGAGGCCAAAAATAATGTAAGAATCTGTTTCTCACTGACCGTGACCTCCAAAATTATTTTATCTTCCTGTCGTAGCAAAACTATATTGAGGCGCATCCGCAGGGACAGTGAAAGCACGCAACTTACTGGAGCCCAACTGAAGGCAGTATTTGGTCCAAGACCAGCACAGACGAACATACCAGATCATATGGAAAAGAGGGTCCTCGATGACATAGCAGAAATCTAGGAAAGCAAACAAGATTCAAAACAGAGTGACAGAGTAATATTAGGCCCAAACTTTGCAGAGGTAAACTTTTAAAAAGCAAAGTCTTGTGTATATTGCAACAACTACTCTTTTTATATTGTTACACAGCTCTTTTTTCTAACAGTTTTTTTCATCATAAATATTGTTTGCAGCATATATTGGATCTAAAGGAACACAAAACTAGTATTACAAAATTTAAAAATGAATTGAAAAAACAAAGAATTAGCTGGTTCCGATGTATCTCAAGGAAAATCAACGGAAAAAGCTCTCAACAGCAAACATGGTAACAACCCTTTCTTCCATGAAAAAATCAGTAAATATGCGTTCTATTAAATTACTTTATATTAAACTGTCATCTAAGCAACAAGTAATTTGTACGCAGATATTCATTTCAATGGAGAAGCATGACCGCTATGTACTATATGTGCTGGACAAATACAAATACAAAGTTCACATTATTGATCCTCGAGAAACGACTCACGAGGAATTTGAGAAAGAAAAGATAGACATCGGAAAATTGAAACCAAAAGAAGCATGTTGAGTTCTTCAGGAAAATGAAGATGCTAAAGAAGAAAGAGAAAGACAGTTTCAGCAATATCATGTTCATAAGTCGGCAATCGTAAGCATTTATACATAACAATTTTTTTCAGTTTTATAAGTTGCAATATTAAAACAATTAATTACAAAATGCAATATTCTCAGGTACCTAGGTTTAAAGAAGTCTTCAACATCATACTAGGACAAACAATGAAAGCCAAGGGTACAAGATGGCAGACTCATACCGTGCAAGATGTTCCATTGGTAGAAAAGGGAGAATCAACATTTGCTGTTTTAAAGCTTGCATTCCTTTACAATGGTGAAAAGTTTGTCGAAGACCTGAAAGATTTGACAGTAAGTTTATATATATTTACTTATAAACAACTTATATTTACAAACTCTAATAATATACTTCTCTTCTCGGTAAAATTTCACAGGATGAGGTCGAAGACTGGAGGGCAGAGGCAATGTACATCTATTTATATATAAAAAGTGCTTTATGGGGTAACCAGAAAAAAGAGAAATAGTCTAGAAAATCCCACAATAATTAGATAAATCTGGCCATTAATTTTGGTGGACCCATATCTTTAGGTATGTAATTAACGGACTAGATCTAACTTTGTTGAAGTAGAAAAAAAACTATTCACGTGATGGGCCTCCGCACGTCCGTGTACGCATCCTCCCTCCCATCTAAAATCACGTTATGTTCTAAAAAAGAAAAAAAAATCTAAAAGCACGTCCACCCTCCCATCTAAGCGCACGTACGAGTGCGCATCCTCCCTTCCCATCTAAGCGAACGAAGGATCCTCAAAAAAAAAAAAAAATGGACAAACTAACGGAAAGCAAATCAATATGTCGCCACCAGCCTCCACACGTCTTTACGCATCCCTCCATCCCAGTGAAAGAAAAGTCCCCTCAAAAAAATCTAAGTGCACATAGGAGCAATCATGTTCCCAAAAAAACATACGAGATACTCTAAGAAATAGTCATAAGAAAGGTGAGCGCCGCCGCACAAGTTACCAGCCATGCCCTTCCGCGGTTTTCTTAGCATCGTCCAAGATTGTTGGCTCCAGGTACATGCTTCAAATCCCAGCCTGAGCATTTTAGCAGCAAAGACTAACGAGGCTGCAGATACTGACAAGTCTCCGTTGTTGCTCCAAGTATGGTTCAGCAAAGACCAACCCTCGATTTCAATGCGCACCAGTGAAGCGTATGCACCATACGGCAAGACTGCGTCGGCGGCCGCCAAAATCAGTAACTTCATCACCAGAATTACGTGGGCCCAATGACGATTTCACTGATGTGGTACTGTCTTCTCAAGTTCACATGCATGCATGTGTCCATCTCCTTCTTCAGCGGTTCATGAAAATACCTGCAATACTAATGATCATGTATTCCCCACCTTCATCTTGCCTTGCATATGTTCCAGCAGACAAAAATCAAGGCACCATGGACATCCAAGTTTATAGCACTGCCAGACACACTAGAATAACGTGCCAACCAATATTTTCTTGGAATCCAGATTATTATTGTGACATCCAGATGGGGAAATCAATGTCCAAGATAGTTGCCCCCAATGTCCATTGTCCAAGCTCCAAATTTTCCTCTTATATTGTTATATGGGCGCCCATGGAGGGACTACCTACGAGACATACACTGGCCAAGCTGTAAGCCAGGACTTCTTTTCCAAATTCTCACGCAAATATAGCAGCAAGACCATTGTTTTATTTATTAAGAGAAAATATCACAACATCTATGGCCAAAGTACTTGCACTACAGGTTCACCTGCACTGAAGTAATAAGATTTTAACAAGAGTACATCGCCATCAGATTTTTAGTTGGACTCCCAAGATGCCAAGACACCCTGTGCCTCCTTGGCAACGACAGGGATGCAAGATGAAAGCATGTACCCAACTGGCTAGCTAAAAATAGGTACATATGCACACTTCTATGATTGGTTGCTTTTTTAAATTTTTCTTGAGTCCATATGCCAAGATGCTTGCTACTACGTTTTTTTGGTTGCGTTAGATTTGCATCATGATTGTGGTAATGCATGTTTATCTGATTTATAGAAGCTTATATGAATTTATTTCCAATGTCATAATTCTGATTTCATCCTATAAGTTTTAGATAATTTCCCATAGAAATACCAAATGGTTGTACAAGTGGAATGTGCTTGAGGTTACATGTACTTTATGTAGAGTTTAAAATGTAGATCTAACATCTTTATATGTTGGTTAGGAAAAACTAACTGATTGAACTATTGTACAAGTGGCATACTTATATGTGGCAATTTGGTTGCGAGTGATTGCGGATGTTAACATGGAAGAATGATTATTATAAATTCTTAATTTGGAGAAGGTTACGGAGTTAGCCAATAGGCAGATCACAATAAAATAAAGTTCTAAAAATATCAATTCTGTATAATGTTGATATGTATTATATGAAATTTGTGGCCTTTCACTTAGTCTCGGTAAAATGCATGACAATCTAAACCCACTTAAAAGCCAAGTGACCGAACTTTTCAGTTTTCAAATGTGCATATGCATGTGATGTCTCCTTTTTTTATAGTAAGAAACTAAATATTGTCTAAATTTCGCAGTTGCTTACGATGTACTAGGTTAAAATTACATAAATCATAGTATTGTCGTCCAATATAATAATAAATACATCTAGAAGTCAAACTAAACTAGGAAATGGTTCAATGTGTTTCCCGACTATATGTTCTGCCATACTTGGTCATACTATTAAAACAATCCTATTTTAATATAGATAATTTCATAGGTCAAAGGATTTACATTTTGCAGGTAGATAGACGGGAACCATTTATGTTTCATAACTACACATAACTATCATCTAGCTAATAATTCATTTAGCTGATAGACTGACCTCCTTTTATGTGTGGATGTGAATTGGGATCTTCAAACTGGTCGTAGAAAAATGATGAACACTAGATCTCCTTAGTTCGGTCTAAACAGATAACAAATGACTGAACTTTTTGAATATATACAACAATGACGCATACACAATCAATCAGATGATTGCAGTGAATACTAACTACGACCATTTGTGTGTGTGTGTGTGTGTCTATATATATATTTCACGCAGAAAATTCATTACAGCTTATGTTCAACTTAGTTTGGATCATATTTCGAACTCTAATCTAATAAGAAAAATGCCCATAGATCTAATATCACTTATAAGCAACAACCCAACTTGTGGTTAAAATCCAACGTAGTGACTTAATATTATGAGATGGTGAATTGCCTTGGTTGAGTTTGATATAATAGTGAAATCAATGATTGCTTCAGAAGTATGATTGTTGTCAGCACTATATATGATGTCCAAGCCGGTGTAGCCATTTTACATTAGATAGCTATATAAATGTGACCATGAGCGTAGCGGTTGAACTAAAAAAGAGCGTGACTTAGAAATGAGAAAATAAAAAATAGATAAGATTAATAATACCTCACTTGCATTGACAAAGATGTTCCATAGCTAATTTTTGTAAATTCTTAGCACAACTGTAAAATCCTTGAACTTTTGAGATATTAAAGATGATGCCGTCACTGAAAGAAAGAAAGAAAAAAAAATAGTCTCTAGAAATGCTTGCAATCAGATACAACTATATTGAACAAAGGAGTAGGGATACTTATTCGATTTGAAGTCCACTTTATGTATGTGGGGGTTAAAATCAACATGGGTGGATCCTTGTACTGTAAATTGGTGTAGCGCTAATTGTTGTCGTGGCAAGGAGAGGAGATTGGCAACATGGTCTTTCTTCATGGATATAACTAGAGCTACTTATTTGCATGGGAACATATAGAAGTATGTTGGTGTGTTTCTTCAGCAACGATGGCAAATGAAATATGAAGGAGCTGGCCAAGAAGGAGAAAATTGTGTGGCTGGCCAATTGCTCAGCATGACATGAAAACAGGTCAACATACATGTTTATGTCTTTGCTACATCCAAAACATATAATTATAGATTGTCCTCTTAAATTTTGTTTGAAGAGATTAATGATGTGAAAGTATAGCTATAAATGTTTTAAGCTTAATATTAGTCATCAATATGTGACCATTACTTAATTACTTCCGATGACCAAACCAATTCAAGATGTTGCATGCATGACAAAAAGATAGGTCAACGTACGTGTATGTTTGTTTCCTACATCCAAGACATTTAAGTACAAGGTTCCTCTCAAAGTAATTTGCATGAGAGATTAACAAAGCGAGAGTATAGTTTTACATGTTCTAAGGTTTCACGTGTCACTTTAGAAAACATAGATTTCTGAAAGTTTTATGAAAACTATATACACACAACATAGCATAATATTAGGCCTCACTAAGTGACCATTACATAATACCTCTGATGACCTAAACAATTCAAGATATTGCTCATCCAACTACGTATATATTTTTAAGTTGGACTATACGTTGTTTTTGTAAGTGTACATGATCAATACTTCTATTCTTACATCACATGCTAATCTAAATAATATTAAAAAAATTAAAGATGGTTGAATATGTTTTCTGTATTATATTTTACAAAGTACACAATTTGTTGTAGTTAGAAGTCCATATTATAAATTATGAGTGACAAAATTTGGATATTTATGAAATCATAAATTTATTTCTCAAACATTTTCTACACATTAAGGATGATGCACTCGCAATTTGTAAATGTCATCACATTTGGTTCCATTTTCTATAGACAAATATAATAATATGTGTTCAGTATTAAACTTTATAAAGTTCTAGCCCGTGCATCGAGCGGGCCACTTTGCTAGTTCTCTTAAATAGCGAGATGAATCAAGTCAAAGCTAGTGAAATGGGTGACGAGATTAGCAAGATCTTAAGCAAAAATGAAGACTAAAACTTTTGATTTAGCCCGCGAGGCTAATTCTATCTAGACGTGACAAAACACTTTGTCAATAACTCACATTTATATGTAATGTAGTTAGAAAATGCGTGTTCATGTTGAAAAGAGAACTATTTCGACAACAGTGCCTCTTACATCATCAGAGAGTGCCAGTAAACTATAAACAACAATGCCTCTTCTTATTTGTACGACACCAATGACTCCCAAAACGAACCCTTACGCGTGCTCTGGAAAGCACCCTCCAGTGCCTCCAGAGGTGACATGGCCTTGTGCCACCAAACCCTGGGTCACCATGCCTCCGGGCAATATCCACACACACACATATCCTTACGCGTGAGTCTGGAAAGCACCCTCCGTGCCTCCAGAGGCGACATGGCCTTGTGCCACCAAACCCTGGGTCACCATGCCTCCAGGCAATATCCACACACACACATACCCTTACGCGTGACTCTGGAAAGCACCCTCCCGTGCCTCCAGAGGTGACATGGCCTTGTGCCACCAAACCCTGGGTCACCATGCCTCCGGGCAATACCGCCCCACACACATAGCCTTACGCGTGCCCTGGAAAGCACCCTCCCGTGCCTCCAGAGGGGACATGGCCTTGTGCCACCAAACCCTGGGTCACCATGCCTCCGGGCAATACCGCCCCACACACATAGCCTTACGCGTGCCCTGGAAAGCACCCTCCCGTGCCTCCAGAGGGGACATGGCCTTGTGCCACCAAACCCTGGGTCACCATGCCTCCGGGCAATACCGCCCCACACACATAGCCTTACGCGTGCCCTGGAAAGCACCCTCCCGTGCCTCCAGAGGGGACATGGCCTTGTGCCACCAAACCCTGGGTCACCATGCCTCCGGGCAATATCCACACACACACATACCCTTACGCGTGACTCTGGAAAGCACCGTCCCGTGCCTCCAGAGGCGACATGGCCTTGTGTCACCAAACCCTGGGTCACCATGCCTCCGGGCAATATCGAAACACACACATACCCTTACGCGTGACCTGGAAAGCACCCTCCCGTGCCTCCAAAGGCCACATGGCCTTGTCCCACCAAACCCTGGGTGACCATGCCTCCGGGCAATATCCACACACACACATACCAAGAGCGCCTCAACTTTGGCTAGTTCCTACACACAGGTGACTTCACATGCTTCAAACTCGTGCCTCCGGAGGCAACATACCAATGCCTTCGTAGTATGCACACATGTCAATGCACGCACAAACCTATATATCATCAACAAAGCCTAGCTCTTAAGTAGACGTGACTGCACATTCTTCAAACCCGTGTGTTCCGAAACAAAGCAGCTTGCCTTTTGCACGACCTGCTAGGAGGTTCCCTCGCGCAGGAGGTGCCGTGTCACATCACGAGGGACAACGCGCCGCACGAACCAGCACGATGCACGACCAACACACACTTCGACCTATGCCCACCTTCAAGATGTTTATGAAAATTAAACGAGCCAAAGGCGAGCAGGAGGTTCCCTCGCGCCGGAGGCGCCGTGTCACACCACGACGAACAACGTGCCGCACGAACCAGCACGCTGCACGACCAACACACACTTCGACCTAAGCCCCCCCTTCGAGATGTTTATGAAAATTAAATGAGCCGAAGGCGAGCAAGAGGTTCCCTTGCGCCGGAGGCGCCGTATCACACCACTACGAACAACACGCCGTACGAACCAGCACGCTGCACGACCAACGCACACTTCGACCTATGCCCCCCTTTCAAGATGTTTATGAAAATTAAACGAGCCGAAGGCGAGCAGGAAGTTCCCTCGCGCAGGAGGCGCCATGTCACACCACGACGAACAACGCGTCGTACGAACCAGCACGCTGCACGACCAACACACACTTCGATCTATGCCCCCCTTCAAGATGTTATGAAAATTAAACGAGCCGAAGGCGAGCAGGAGGTTCCCTCGCGCCGGAGGCGCCGTGTCACACCACGACGAACAACGTGACGTACGAACCAGCACGCTGCACGACCAACACACACTTCGACCTATGATCCCCCTTCAAGATGTTTATGAAAATTAAACGAGTCGAAGGTGAGAAGGAGGTTCCCTCGCACCGGAGGCGCCGTGACACACCACGACGAACAACGCGCCGTACGAACCAGCACGCTGCATGACCAACACACACTTCGACCTATGCCCGCCCCTTCAAGATGTTCTAGAAAATTAAACGAGCCTAAGGCGAGCAGGAGGTTCCCTTGCGCCGGAGGCGCTTTTCTTCAATTTAGTAAAGTTATACACCCGTGCCTCTCCTAGTGTCCACCTATGCCTATAAAGAAGTCACACGATTGAACAATTCTGAAGACTGCCATTTTACTTTAAAAAGTTGCTTTTTTTTCATTACTTGAAAGGTCACATTTGATAGTGTTGGTGTTGGGGAACGTAGTAATTTCAAAAATTTCCTACGCACACGCAAGACCATGGTGATGGCATAGCAACGAGAGGGGAGAGTGTCTGTCCACATACCCTCGTAGACCGAAAGCGGAAGCGCTATAACAACGCGGTTGATGTAGTCGTACGTCTTAACGATCCGACCGATCCAAGCACCGAACGTACGGCACCTCCGAGTTCTGCACACGTTCAGCTCGATGACGATCCCCGGACTCCGATCCAGCAAAGTGTCGGGGATGAGTTCCGTCAGCACGACGGCGTGGTGACGATGATGATGCTTCACCGACGCAGGGCTTCGCCTAAGCTCCGCGACGATATGACTTCTCCGACGCAGGGCTTCGCCTAAGCTCCGCGACGATATGACCAAAGTGGAATATGGTGGAGGGGGGCACCGCACACGGCTAAGGAACGATCCGTAGATCAACTTGTGTGTCATGGGGTGCCCCCCTGCCCCCGTATATAAAGGAGCAAGGGGGGGGGTGTGGCCAGCCCAAGGGGGCGCGCCTGGAGGAGTCCTACTCCCACCGGGAGTAGGACTCCCCCCCTTTTCCTAGTTGGAATAGGATTGGGGAGGGGGAAGAGAGAAGGGGGGCGCCGCCCCCCCTCTCCTTGTCCTATTCGGACTAGAGGGGGAGGGGGGCGCGCGGCCTGCCCTGGCCGGCCCTTCCTCTTCTCCCTATGGCCCATCAAGGCCCATTGACCCCCCGGGGGGTTCCGGTAACCCCCCGGTGTTCCGGTAACTTCCTGTTTTCATCCGGAACCTTTCCGAAGTCCAAACATAGGCTTCCAATACATCAATCTTTATGTCTCGACCATTTCGAGACTCCTCGTCATGTCCGTGATCACATCCGGGACTCCGAACAACCTTCGGTACATCAAAACTTATAAACTCATAATGAACTGCCATCGAAACGTTAAGCGTGCGGACCCTACGGGTTCGAGAACTATGTAGACATGACCTAGAACCATTCTCGGTCAATAACCAATAGCGGAACCTGGATGCCCATATTGGTTCCTACATATTCTACGAAGATCTTTATCGGTCAAACCGCATAACGATATACGTTGTTCCCTTTGTCATCGGTATGTTACTTACCCGAGATTCGATCGTCGGTATCCAATACCTAGTTCAATCTCGTTACCGGTAAGTTTATTTACTCGTTCCGTAATACATCATCTCACANGTGCGGACCCTACGGGTTCGAGAACTATGTAGACATGACCTAGAACCATTCTCGGTCAATAACCAATAGCGGAACCTGGATGCCCATATTGGTTCCTACATATTCTACGAAGATCTTTATCGGTCAAACCGCATAACGATATACGTTGTTCCCTTTGTCATCGGTATGTTACTTACCCGAGATTCGATCGTCGGTATCCAATACCTAGTTCAATCTCGTTACCGGTAAGTTTATTTACTCGTTCCGTAATACATCATCTCACAACTAACTCATTAGTTGTAATGCTTGCAAGGCTTATGTGATGTGTATTACCGAGAAGGCCCAGAGATACCTCTCCGACAATCGGAGTGACAAAACCTAATCTCGAAATACGCCAACCCAACAAGTACCTTTGGAGACACCTGTAGTACTCCTTTATAATCACCCAGTTACGTTGTGACGTTTGGTAGTACCCAAAGTGTTCCTCCGGTAAACGGGAGTTGCATAATCTCATAGTTACAGGAACATGTATAGGTCATGAAGAAAGCAATAGCAATATACTAAACGATCAAGTGCTAAGCTAACGGAATGGGTCATGTCAATCACNTCAATAATCTAGATTACACAGTAATGATTCTAACACCCATGGAGTCTTGGTGCTGATCATGTTTTGCTCGTGGAAGAGGCTTAGTCAACGGGTCTGCAACATTCAGAACCGTATGTATTTTGCAAATCTCTATGTCTCCCACTTGGACTTGGTCCCGAATGGAATTGAAGCGTCTCTTGATATGCTTGGTCCTCTTGTGAAATCTGGATTCCTTTGCCAAGGCAATTGCACCAGTATTGTCACAGAATATCTTCATCGGTCCCGATGCACTAGGTATGACACCTAGATCGGAAATGAACTCTTTCATCCAGACTCCTTCATTTGCTGCTTCTGAAGCAGCTATGTACTCCGCTTCACATGTAGATCCCGCCACGACGCTTTGTTTAGAACTGCACCAACTGACAGCTCCACCGTTTAATAAAAACACGTATCCGGTATGCGATTTAGAATCGTCCGGATCAGTGTCAAAGCTTGCATCGACGTAACCATTTACGACTAGCTCTTTGTCACCTCCATATACGAGAAACATATCCTTAGTCCTTTTCAGGTATTTCAGGATGTTCTTGACCGCTGTCCAGTGATCCACTCCTGGATTACTTTGGTACCTTCCTGCCAAGCTTACAGCTAAGCATACGTCAGGTCTGGTACACAACATTGCATACATGATAGAGCCTATGGCTGAAGCATAGGGAACATCTTTCATTTTCTCTCTATCTTCTGCTGTGGTCGGGCATTGAGTCTGACTCAATCTTACACCTTGTAATACAGGTAAAAAACCTTTCTTTGCCTCATCCATTTTGAACNCCGCTGTCCAGTGATCCACTCCTGGATTACTTTGGTACCTTCCTGCCAAGCTTACAGCTAAGCATACGTCAGGTCTGGTACACAACATTGCATACATGATAGAGCCTATGGCTGAAGCATAGGGAACATCTTTCATTTTCTCTCTATCTTCTGCTGTGGTCGGGCATTGAGTCTGACTCAATCTTACACCTTGTAATACAGGTAAAAAACCTTTCTTTGCCTCATCCATTTTGAACTTCTTCAAAACTTTATCAAGGTATGTGCTTTGTGAAAGTCCAATTAAGCGTCTTGATCTATCTCTATAGATCTTGATGCCCAATATGTAAGCAGCTTCACCGAGGTCTTTCATTGAAAAACTTTTATTCAAGTATCCTTTTATGCTATCCAGAAATTCTATATCATTTCCAATCAATAATACGTCGTCCACATATAATATCAGAAATGCTACAGAGCTCCCACTCACACTATCAAAGTCTGTATAAAACCATATGCTTTGATCACACTATCAAAGCGTTTATTCCAACTCCGAGAGGCTTGCACCAGACCATAAATTGATCGCTGGAGCTTGCACACTTTGTTAGTACCCTTTGGATCGACAAAACCTTCTGGTTGCATCATATACAACTCTTCTTCTAGAAATCCATTCAAAAATGCAGTTTTTACATCCATTTGCCAAATTTCATAATCATAAAATGCGGCAATTGCTAACATGATTCGGACAGACTTAAGCATCGCTACGGGTGAGAAAGTCTCATCGTAGTCAACCCCTTGAACTTGTCGAAAACCTTTCGCAACAAGTCGAGCTTTGTAGACAGTTATATTACCATCAGCGTCAGTCTTCTTCTTAAAGATCCATTTATTCTCAATGGCTTGCCGATCATCGGGCAAGTCAACCAAAGTCCATACTTTGTTCTCATACATGGATCCCATCTCAGATTTCATGGCTTCCAGCCATTTCNAAAGTCTCATCGTAGTCAACCCCTTGAACTTGTCGAAAACCTTTCGCAACAAGTCGAGCTTTGTAGACAGTTATATTACCATCAGCGTCAGTCTTCTTCTTAAAGATCCATTTATTCTCAATGGCTTGCCGATCATCGGGCAAGTCAACCAAAGTCCATACTTTGTTCTCATACATGGATCCCATCTCAGATTTCATGGCTTCCAGCCATTTCGCGGAATCTGGGCTCACCATCGCTTCTTCATAGTTTGTAGGCTCGCCATGGTCAAGTAACATGACTTCCAGAATAAGATTACCGTACCACTCTGGTGCGTATTTTACTCTGGTTGACTTACGAAGTTCAGTAGTAACTTGATCTGAAGCTTCATGATCATCATCATTAGCTTCCTCACTAATTGGTGTAGTTGTCACAGGAACCATTTCTTGTGATGAACTACCTTCCAATAAGGGAGCAGATACAGTTATCTCATCAAGTTCTACTTTCCTCCCACTCACTTCTTTCGAGAGAAACTCCTTCTCTAGAAAGGATCCGAATTTAGCAACGAAAATCTTGCCTTCAGATCTGTGATAGAAGGTGTACCCAACAGTCTCCTTTGGGTATCCTATGAAGACACATTTTTCCGATTTGGGTTCGAGCTTATCTGGTTGATGTTTCTTCACATAAGCATCGCAGCCCCAGACTTTAAGAAACGACAACTTTGGTTTCTTGCCAAACCACAGTTCATACGGTGTCGTCTCAACGGATTTAGATGGTGCCCTATTTAATGTGAATGCGGCCGTCTCTAAAGCATATCCCCAAAACGATAGCGGTAAATCAGTAAGAGACATCATAGATCGCACCATATCAAGTAAAGTACGATTACGACGTTCGGACACACCATTTCTCTGTGGTGTTCCGGGTGGCGTGAGTTGCGAAACTATTCCACATTGTTTCAAATGTAAACCAAACTCGTAACTCAAATATTCTCCTCCACGATCAGATCGTAGAAACTTTATTTTCTTGTTACGATGATTTTCCACTTCACTCTGAAATTCTTTGAACTTTTCAAACGTTTCAGATTTGTGTTTCATTAAGTAGATATACCCATATCTGCTCAAATCATCTGTGAGGGTGAGAAAATAACGATACCCGCCGCGTGCATCAACATTCATTGGACCACAAACATCAGTATGTATGATTTCCAACAAATCAGTTGCTCGCTCCATAGTTCTGGAGAACGGCATTTTGGTCATCTTGCCCATGAGGCACGGTTCGCAAGTACCAAGTGATTCATAATCAAGTGATTCCAGAAGCCCATCAGTATGGAGTTTCTTCATGCGTTTTACACCGATATGACCTAAACGGCAGTGCCACAAATAAGTTGCATTATCATTATCAACTCTGCATCTTTTGGTTTCAACAATATGAATATGTGTATTACTACTATCGAGATTCAATAAAAATAGACCATTCTTCAAGGGTGCGTGACCATAAAAGATATTACTCATATAAATAGAACAACCATTATTCTCTGATTTAAATGAATAACCGTCTC
>LR880972.1:58080308-58100541 GCA_904067115.1 Aegilops sharonensis | reverse complement strand
ATGTCTATGGTTAGGAAACACAACCATCTTTGATTAATGAGCTAGTCTAGTAGAGGCATACTAGTGACTATCTGTTTGTCTATGTATTCACACATGTATTATGTTTCCGGTTAATACAATTCTAGCATGAATAATAAACATTTATCATGGTATAAGGAAATAAATAATAACTTTATTATTGCCTCTAGGGCATATTTCCTTCAGTTGGTAGTCCCCGCCTGTAACTACCCATAAATCTCCATTACCTGAAAATATAATGGGAACAAAAAGGGAAACCACAAAGGGAAACAAGGAACCAAGCGCGCGAACTGGTATTTTTTTTTTTGTTTTCGCGCGGAAAGGGCAAACGGAAAAATGTGATAGTATGAGGGTCAAACTGCAAAACGCACAAAACAACAAACCGGAAAGAGAAAACCGAAAACCAACCGCACCACCTGGTATTCCCTGGCGGGAGCACTCCGCGCGCGACACTTGTCACGCGCGGAGCGCTCCCGAACCGCTCGTTACGAGCGCTTCGAAGGAGCGCTCGTTAACTAGTTCCTCCCCAATGAAAGAGGGAGCGAGGGGAGCGAACGAGCAGAAGTGGAACAAGCGAACGAGGCAAGCTGGGCCGGCCCAGTTCACGGACGTGTGGGCGCCAGAACGGGAACCGGCGCTAAAGGCGCCCGTTAGGAGCTCCCGCGGACTAGGGGCTCCCTAATAGAAGTGCAATTTATGAATTTGGACATCTAGGGCCTAGTTTGCGATTTGTTAAGAAAACAGTAACATTTTTAAAAAAAGATACGAAAGTGGCAGCGCATCGGTGGACAGTGGCAGCAAGCACTCACTGCTCCTCACCAAGTCCAAGTGGACAGCAACGCGGACCCACGACCACACCTCCGATCCAAGTCAGGTCCTCATCCCACTCATGTTGACCAACTCGGAGCCGCCTATCTGACTCCGTCAACAGTCGACCGCGTCTCACGTCGTTTTTCCTTCTCGGACTCTCTCGTCCGCGTCACGGCTCCCCTTTCCTGCCCTGCTTCCCTTCCCCTGTTTCCGCGTATATATACAGAGCGGGAGCAGAGTCATATACGAAACAAAATCATTCATCAACGCAGCACACTCGCATACCAGGAAACCGAAAACCATCAACGCTAGGCGCCGCTGACCATGGACAGGATCTTGGCTTTCTCGATCCTCAGCTCGTCGCCGGCGGACATTGCTGGCGCCGGCTACGCCACACCCACGCGCCTTTCCTGGAGGAGCCATGGAGGGGAGCAGCCGGAGAAAGCGACGGAGAGGAAGCAGCAGCTCCAGCAGGAGAAGGTCGACCAGGGCTCTCGACGGGAGAAGAAGCGGGAGGTGCGGTTCGCCCCGGAGTTTGACGGCATCAACTGCTTCGAGTCTATCATCTCCTTTTGAGCGGTTCACCAGCTGCTGTCCCGGGATAGTTATTGAGCTTCATGTCTACTTTTTGGTTCCTTAATAATTAGTCATGATGAGACATGTAATATCCACAGGGAATTCAATGAATTACTGCTCATACGCTTTATGCTGATATTGTGTGCTGCTGACTCAAAGCCATAATTCTACTAAGCGTAAGATTTAAAAAAAAAAGACGAATTCCTTCCGAGTCCCCACCCTGCCCCCAACTCGCAAAGTGGAAAATGGGGAAAATGCCACAGGAAGATAAACAATGAAAGTACATACTCCACCAACCTTCATTTTTGTGAGTAATGCTTGTGCTATATATAAGTCTACATTCATACAGCAAGGTCCAATAGTTCGTAAACACTTTGATACTTACTCTTCCTTCCGAGTGCAAAAAAATAGATGATATGTAGCCAGAGAAAAGTGGTGAGAGATGATCCAAACGGTTCCCCAAATAGTTGGGTATCAGCAGCATTAGGAGCAAAGCAGTTTGTACTCGGTGAATTCAGTAGCCTGTGATGTATCCACATTCTCTACAAAATCAAGGAAACATGGCACATTTGTGTTAGAATAAATCCGAGGCATATCGTCGATTATCCGAGGACCAAGCAATCACACGAGCACGACACCGAGATTTGTTGACGAGATTCACCGATATGACTACATACCCGAGGCCTGACTATGGGCACTCCTCCCCATGATACAGCTACAATAACGCACCAGATCGCCCTGGACGCCGGCACAAGCCGCCGGCTTCCCCTGTGTTCTTGTGCTATTATGTTGGCATAGTTATATCGTGTGTCTACCCCCGCTATATAAGATAGGCCTAGGATACAGGTGTCCTACTAGGACACGACTCCACATCCTATGTAAACACAATACAACTACAAGTCCAACTATAACCTACCACGTACACAATATTCGACACAACTCTAACAAACTCCATCTTGGCGAATATTCTCCACCACCTTGAATTCGTCCACGCGTCAAACTTCCATGTACATTGGACTTGAACTTATCCCATGAGCACTGTCGCTACTCCAAAGACTCCATATGACTTCACCTGCAACTTGTAGTGCCTTCTTTTCTTAATCGCAGTCAACACTCGAGCAAAATTAAGTTCTACATTACTCTAGTTTGCACTCCCAACTTTCAGAGTATCCGCCAACGCCATCACACATCGATCACTGACCTGCGTGAAAGTGAACAACTCACATATTGAGTGTCACATATGAGTTACCTGAACTCAACATCACCGCTCTTCCTTGACCACCTGTCTGAAACTTGAAGTAATTTCACCATTGCTTGTAGTCATCCCGAGTCAAATTCGCAGTTGTTTCACCACATGTATGACCACCAGAGCCCTGGCTCTTCTTCATGTCCCGTGCATACCGCACACCTCGCCACTATTACCGTGTCGAGCCTCCGCTATCCTGGTCGAGCCTCAAGGGTCGCAAAACCCACACCACTCAACCTCCACTGCAGAGTACCACCGATCATCACCGACCGATGACGAGTTTCACGCTTCTATCAGACCACTGGGCTCCTGTCCGAACTGCATGTCACTCACTTTTTCCCGCTGAATAGGCTTCGACTCTCTGTGCACTTACGCCGTAGACCCTCAATCCAGCTCCACCTTCAACATGACTCCATGGTGGTTGTACGTGCCACCCCACGCCTCGTCGAGTGCAAGCTCTCTTGCGCGCACCGTCTTGAATCAACCCCGCGCCATAGTCTTGTCGAAGCCGCACAAGCCCTCGGCCTACGCCGCGTGCTTCCACGCCCAGAAGTCGGCCACTATCAGTACCACGCTCCTATGTCGTCATCGCCGATCTCGCCACCATCTTTGGTATCAACCGACTCACGTTGATCTGTCAGACTGTCCAAGTCTGACCCAGCCGAACTTATTCGACTGTACGACACGCTCGAGGCTCGGAAATCATCTTCCGCAAATTTCCATTCATCACATGATAATTCCATCATAGCTGACATGACTTCTAGCAACGCCTTCAAGCATCCATTGTTGTGCTAATAAAAAAAGTTTCACCCTTTTCTGCCATAACCCAAGGTTTTCAGTTTCGTCGAACTTCTCCACCTCAAACCTGATACCCGATGGCGCCATGGATCTTTGTATGGCTGACCCTGCGAAAAATTATCCGAGCTTTGCACGCGATGCCCCAAGTACAGGAACAAGATCTATGTGTACTAATAGCAAAACCAACCAAAAATTCCTTCCGGTCTTCAAGTGTTCTGCTCCTGGCTCAATATGCAATGCTAGCAATTGTCTTCTGCCTCAAGCCCTACGCTAGTAGTGCTCCTTGATGGATGCGCAACCCCTGTATGATCTGATGGATTTTTCTCCTCTACCGATTCAATCTGCTTCTGTCTCGATTCTTTTTATCAAACAAATCTCACGCATGTACGCACACGACCCGCTATATCGCAGCCACCTCCAGCTCCATCCAGCGCCGCACCAGCCAGTGGTAACTTTTTCTTTTGAAAAATAGCCAGCTGTTACTAGGCTGCACTAGGCTGCCACACCTTGCACTCCCTACCGCTGATCCGCTGTGCTCCTGGGCCTTGGGCCGTCCGGCACGCGCCACTGCTGCGCTGCGCTCGATCGCCACGTCTCCTGATGAGACCTCGCGAGAACACGCCGCCGCCATTGACGCACCCGCCAGCATCCACGCCAAGACCTATTTGCTGGCCTGCCACATATCTGCTTCCGTTGTTGCCATGCGAGCTGCTGCCTCCCGATTGCTTCTTCCAATCTCGTCGAGAACCACGCCGCAGCCGACTGCATCTCAAACTCGATACTTCCTCTATATCAGCAATCCACGACCTTCGAATAACCTAGCTCTGATACCACTTGTTAGAATAAATCCGAGGCATACCGTCGATTATCCAAGGACCAAGCAATCACACGAGCACGACACCGAGATTTGTTAACAAGGTTCGCCGATATGGCTACATCCCCGGGGCCTTACTATGGGCGCTCCTCCACATGATACCGCTACAATACCGCACCAGGTCGCCCTGGACGCCGACTCAAGCCGCCGACTTCCCGTGCGTTCCTGTGCTATTATGTTGGCATAGGTTATATCGTGTGTCTACCCCCGCTATATAAGATAGGTCTAGGACACAGTTGTCCTACTAGGACACGACTCCACATCCTATGTAAACACAATACAACTACAAGTCCAACTGTAACCTACCATGTACACAATATTCGACACAATTCTAACAAACTCCACCTTGGCGAATATTCTCCACCACCTTGAATTCGTCCTTGCGTCAAACTTCCATGTACATTGGACTTGAGCTTATCCCATGAGCACAATCGCTACTCCAAAGACTCCATATGACACCACCTGCAACTTGTAGTCCCTTCTTTTCTTGATCGCAGTCAACACTCGAGCAAAATTAAGTTCCACATTACTCTAGTTTGCGCTCCCAACTTCCAGAATATCCGTCAACGCCATCACACATTGATCACTGACCTGCGTGAAAGTGAACAACTCACATATTGGGTGTCACATGTAAGAGTTACCTGAACTCAACATCACCGCTCTTCCTTGACCACCTGTCTGAAACTTTAAGGAATTTCACCATTGCTTGTAGTCATCCCGAGACAAATTCGCAGTTGTTTCACCACATGTATAACCACCAGAGCCCTGGCCCGTCTTCATGTCCCGTGCATACCGCACGCCTCGCCGCTATTACCGCATCGAGCCTCCGCTGTCCTGGTCGAGCCTCAAGGGTCGCAAAACCCACACCACTCAACCTCCACTGTAGAGTACCACCGATCATCACCGACCGATGACGAGTTTCACGCTTCTATCAGACCACTGGGCTCCAGTCCGAACTGCATGTCACTCGCTTTTTTCTGCTGAATAGGCTTCGACTCTGTTCACTTACGCCGTAGCCCCTCAATCCAGCTCCACCTTCAACATCACTCCATGGTGGTTGTACGTGCCACCCCGCGACTCGTCGACTCCAAGCTCTCATGTGCGCACCGTCTTGAATAAACCCCGCCCAAAGTCTTGTCGAAGCCGCACAAGCCCTCGGCCTGAGCCTCGTGTTTCCACGCCCAGAAGTCGGTCACTATCAGCACCACGCTCCTATGTCGTCATCGCCGATCTCACCACAGTCTTCTGTATCAACCGACTCACGTCGATCCGTCAAACTGTCCAAGTCTGACCCAGCCGAACTTATTCGACTGTATGACATGCTCGAGGCTCACAAATCATCTTCCGCAAATTTCCATCTATTACATGATAATTCCATCATAGCTGACATGACTTCTGGCAACGCCTTCAAGCATCCATCTTGTGCCAATAATACTTTTTCACCCTTTTCTGCCATAACCCAAGGTTTTCAGTTTCGTCGAACTTCTCCACCTCAAACCTGATACCAGATGGCGCCATGGTTCTTTGTACGTCTGACCCTGCGAAAAATTATCCGAGCTTTGCACGCGATGCCCCAAGTACAGGAACAAGATCTATGTGTACTAATAGCAAAACCAACCAAAAATTCCTTCTGGTCTTCAAGTGTTCTGCTCCTGGCTCAATCTCCAATGCTAGCAATTGTCTTCTGCCTCAAGCCCTACGCTAGTAGTGCTCCTTGATGGATGCGCAACCCCTGTATGATTTTATGCATTTTTCTCCTCTACCGATTCAATCTGCTTCTGTCTCGATTCTTTTTGTCAAACAAATCTCACGCATGTACGCACACAACCAGCTATAGCGCAGCCACCTCCAGCTCCATCCAGCACCGCACCAGCCAGTGGTACCTTTTTCTTTTGAAAAATAGCCAGCTATTACTGGGTTGCACCTGGCTGCCACACCTTGCACTCCCTACCGCTGATCCGCTGTGCTCCTGGGCCTTGGGCCGTCCGGCACGCGCCACTGCTGCGCTGCGCTCGATCGCCACGTCTCCTGACGAGACCTCGCGAGAACACGTCGCCGCCATTGACGCACCCGCCAGCATCCACGCCAAGACCTATTTGTTGTCCTGCCACATATCTGCTTCCGTTGTTGCCATGCGAGCTGCTGCCTCCCGATTGCTTCTTCCAATCTCGAAGAGAACCACGCCGCATCTCAAACTCGATACTTCCTCTAGATCAGCAATCCACGGCCTCCGAATAACCTAGCTCTGATTCCACTTGTTAGAATAAATCCGAGGCATACCGTTGATTATCCGAGGACCAAGCAATCACACGAGCACGACACCGAGATTTGTTAACGAGGTTCACCGATATGGCTACATCCCCGGGGCCTGACTATGGGCGCTTCTCCCCATGATACCGCTATAATACTGCACCAGGTCGCCTAGACGCCGGCACAAGCCACCGGCTTCCACTGTGTTCCTGTGCTATTATGTTGACATAGGTTACATCGTGTGTCTATCCCCGCTATGTAAGACAGGCCTAGGATACATGTGTCCTACTAAGACACGACTCCACATCCTATGTAAACACAATACAACTACAAGTCCAACTGTAACCTACCACGTACACAATATTCGACACAACTCTAACATATTGGTAGTGAGTTGTCATCAGTGAAAGATGGCACAACTTGAAAGATTTACCCCCTCTCTTGTGGGGAAGACTCTTGTTCATCGATTTCGGGGCGAAAAGCTCCTCAATTCAAAAATAAGAGTTGAATGGCAATTGTGATTGACATTTACCAACTTAGCTAGTTCCAGCTTAAGGCTAAGTTGACCAACCAATCTAGTACTCCCTCCGTAAACTAATATAACAACGTTTAGATCACTAACATCTAAACGCTCTTATATTAGTTTACAGAG
This sequence comes from Aegilops sharonensis, assembly GCA_904067115.1. Classification (NCBI taxonomy): domain Eukaryota; kingdom Viridiplantae; phylum Streptophyta; class Magnoliopsida; order Poales; family Poaceae; genus Aegilops; species Aegilops sharonensis. Next base: position 58,093,317 of record LR880972.1, on the reverse strand, counting down.
GGAGTACATAATAAATTCTTTGGCAGCATCCTTCTCCATCTGTATGTTTTTGTTTCTAAGTGATGATGAGGCTTATAATTTGTACCCAGCCAATGATCGATGCATCCATGTTATCAGATGAATGTGATCTCAAATCAAAAGAAAGGAAGAGTTTGGTCGCACTAATATACATGTATAAGTTCGTACAACTTCTTGCCTCGGCTAAAAACATAGGTCAAATTGAACACACCAATCCTCCGGCGACCAGTCGCCACACACGCAACACAGCTTCGTCAAACGAAGAAAGAACCAAGAATTACACACGCACCATAGGTTCAGATGCCAGATGATGGTCTCGAAACAGTGAATCCCGTCGAACTCCGGCACGAATCGCGACCGCCGCATCTCATCCCATTGCGGCGGAAGCTGCAACTGGGGTTTCCCCTTTCCAAGCTGTTGTCGGTGCTGCTGAGCTGCTCAGCCTTCGGCGGCTGGTCATCCTGCTTCCTGCCCCGCCAGCAAAGCCGCGCCCAGCTGCTGGCGGAGCCGGGGGCGATATCGGCCTGGGATGCGCTCAAGATAGAGAAGGCTAGCATCTTCTCCATGACCGGTCAGAGACGGGTGATTGATTCCTGCAGTAGCTTCGGTGGTCTATGCTTGGTTTCTATCTTGATAAGGTTGGTGAAGGGAGGAAGGATGATGGGAGCGTGGCTTATATATGTCGCAGCATCGAGGAAAATTTGATCATGGCGGTTTCTTAGTATTCATGGACACGAGCGAGCTCGTGATGCATATGCACACCATGGCTTGTCGGGGCATCACACGTCCAGTGCTGCTGCCTTCTCTGGCCGTGCGTGACCTGTCGGTCGGTACCATGTCCAAGAGTTGACTTGTTTACCGACATGGTATGTCCGTTTTTTTAACCAAGACATTTTTTGACACAATTTAAGCTAAGACCTCTTATAATTTGACCCATATCTCCCCAACTACCTATTGCCGTCCCCGCTTGTGACCAGGAGGGAACCCTAACCGCTGACGCCCAAGCTCTTTATATCCTCCCTGCCGCCACAAGAGGGTGACCAAAAAAAGCCTCTTCGACGCCAGTGGTGGCAAGACCTCTGCGTCTCCTCGCGTGGTAGATTCGCACTAGGAAGTGTTGTCTAGCCTAGAAGCGGCGCTAGAACAGGGTGCGGCGGCACGATGACTAGCATGTGTGGTGTAGTTGCATAAGAGCGTCTACAGCGGCACAAAGTGCGGTTGGTGGTGCGTGCCCGTGTGGCAGTGGCGGCAGGGGCATGCAGTTGTTTGCGACGTTCGTTCGGTCTCACGTGTGGCGGGCGCGGGATGAGGACAATGCACATGATGGTGGGAGGGCTCTAGCGGTAGCTTGCAACACCGGAATCCTGTCGGATCCACCCGGATCTGACGATCGGACGACACCAAGCGGCACTGGGAGCTGACGATGACCCAGAGGGGTTTATGTGTTGGGCGTGCTCTATTGCGGTGACGGCCTCTCGTTGTGTGCGGTGCCTTGGAGGCGGTGATGCCTATGGCTAGGCCCCTTGCTATGATAAGGTGGTGTAGGGGAGACTCCTAGAAGAAGATGGCAAAGCATAGACCATTTTTGCAGTATGGATATGCATGTAGGTGGTAGTGGATAACATTCGTTGGCGCATAGGTAGGGAGAGTCCCTCGCGTTAGTGCTCTCCTCCCTATAGCTCAGTTGAGGCGTCAGCCCGAGTGTAGAGCCCTGATGTTGTTGTGTCGTGTCGGTTAGATCGGCGGCAATGGCTACGTGTGTGGCGTTGTGCATCTTTGGTTTGGCCTAGGTCAGAGGGCCAGGTCTGAGGCTTCCTCGACGGTGGTGAACAGCCACCTCTAGCATGTGTTCCTCCCAGTCCATAGGGACTGGCTCGGGACACATGTGTGGAGGCCTCCTATAGTGGAGGTGTTGACCCAGACCTAGTGACCGATACCGGGCTAGGATTCGAAGGAGGTGCCTTCCAATGTTCCTACGTAGTTGGTGCGTTGAGATGAGAATGGTTGGCGTTGTCTCGGGACATGGATATCGGGGTGGCAGCCCGAGATGGTGGGCTACATGGTTGGCTGCCCGACAGGCTCCATGGTGGAGATGGTGACTTCACCTCTTGGTTCTATGGGCTGCAAGGAGTATACCTGAGGGAGGCTTTGGCTATGTGTGTCAAGACTGTCTGGCATGAGTTGGAAGTTTATTGGAGAGAGCTGAGGTTTTTCTTCGCAGCCTTCAAGTTGTGACCGATGTCTCCCCTCTGGACGAGCTCTAGGTTGGCTCCATTGACAGGAGGGGAGCGAACCTCTATGGTTATTTATTCCTTCATACTAAGACATTCATATCATCTTTGCATGACGTGTCGATTGCCTTAGGAAGCAAGGTGATCGTCGGGGTCGGTGACTCCGGTGTTGTAGTTCATGCATGGGCTACAAGAGTTGTATCGGGAGCCCGCTTTACCTTTGTTGACAACGCAATTGAATTAGCTCCAATGAGACCTCGGTGGTGGGTATATCATCCACACCCCAGACGCTCGCCTCCCTGGACGATGAAGGTTTGGCTGATGCTACCTTTCACTCACCGGAGTCCATTGCGGCACCTGGTTTCTATGGGTAGTAAGGCTACCACATCTAGCTCATGTGACATGTTCCTGTTCCTGGGTCTCTCATCGCCAAGGAGCTTTATGATTTAATCGCTAGCTTGGCAGCAACTAGCCCGGGATTTCACAAAATGATCGGTTGCCTCCCTGGCGAGAAGGAAATCAAGGACAAAACCATAATGGGCACTAGCCCTTGATGTGGGTTTCTAAAAGAGAAATCTTGCAGGAGCAAAAGCAAGAAGCTTATAGGGATGCCTACTTCAGCATCTTGATGGAGGGTTTTGAGTCTCTTGGATTCTCATCATGGCATTCATTTTGTTTGTTGCAGCCAGTCAGTTGTGTGTGATTTTGGGACACATATGTCATGCGCTTGCAGAAGTAGCGCCTGGGGAGTTTTGATCGGACTGCTTTGTGTTCATGGTGGCTTGGATTAGTCTAGATATTGGGTTGGGTTGTGGATTGATCACCTTTCTCTATCATGCTTGCAACGGGTTTTGCCCCTTTTTTGCTAACTAACTGGGCAATGCTCCTCTACATAGTCGACACAATTCTTTTGTCTCCATTTCCAGGAAAATAAGGCATCATTATAATCAAGGCGACACTCTACCATTAAGCAATGGCGAGATATCGTAGCAGCCATCTAAGTAAGGTATATGTGGTTGCCTGTTGGGGTGTAGATTAGAGAAGGCTTCAACTTGATCTGATATGGCGTGTCAATGAACCCAAGGTGAGGGCGGTGAGTGCTTCACCAATGATGATGGTGGTGAGGTGGCAAGAAGGAGATGTTGCGAGACAACTTTTTTTTAAAGATTGGTAGCTCGAAGGAATTAAGGATTAGAGTGCAGATCTGTGCATTTAAACCATGGACTTGGTGAGTAACATTTTATCCTTAGTGGTATAATACTCCCTCTGTTCACCACTATAATAAGATGTTCTAACTTTTTATTATTCGAATGTACATGACACATTTTAGTATCTTTGTTCAGTAATTTCAGTCCATATGCAGTATTTTGAAATGTCCAAAAATATCTCATATTTGTGAATGGAAGGAGTACAATTTTCAAAATGTATTTGCTACAATTATTGACTTATTGAATCGATGCTTGTTTTTTTTTTTTGAAAATGTTTACCATTATTCTTTGTTTTTTCAATTGAACTATTTGAATTTTGATTATATGGTAGACCATAGGTGGTTGTCATATGCAAAGCCACCTGAGAGGCAATAAAGTAAATTAAATTCATGTGCAATGGGAGTTTTGCAGTCAATGATTCACAGATCATAGCTCCAGATGTGGCACTAGACAACTATCGGCAGCCACTATATATGTCATTGCTTCTAACCTAGGTTTTCATGTTGCAAATGCCACTACAAATGCTACGCCTATCAACTCGTGTGCGAGGAAGAACCTAACTATCTTGATACATGCATCTGTTATGGGATTGGGAGACATTGGGAAAATTGTGCTAGGTGCAAATTCATATGTACACATGAACCAGAGGGTACCTCGTACAATAAATTTGTATCCTTCGTTGCTAGGATTTTTTGTTGTCGCTGTTCACTATACCGAATCAGAACGACTTGCCGTCACCGCTCAATGTAGCATGCAAGCTAGCGCAATACAAATTTCCAATGCATGCGAGGGTGGTGCAGCAAGACTGATGGGAGACTTGTCCCAAACGGCTTCTTGCAAAAAATCGTCCCTTACACATATACGACAGGCTTGATCACAAAATTAACATGTATTCCCTTCATTCTTTTTTATAAGACGTTTTGGACAGGTGACATTGAACTGTTTTGTCCTCTGTCTGAATTTTCTAAATGTATTATGAAAGGGAATAGAGGGAATATGTTGCACTCATCTGTGATGACTTCGTTCTGGCCCGGCCCTATGCAAATCATGCACATCACTAATTAGTGAGGCTCTAGCTCGTGACACAAGACCCCAAACCGTCACTGAGGAGGTGTCGTGTGATACAACCTACTCTAGTTTGAGCTGAATTTAGACTTTGGAGGTCAACTATCCAGTTGCATGAACACTGGCACGTACCAATATGGCTAAGCCTTTAATAAGTGAAATCCTGACACTTGTTACTTTTATGAATGAGGAAAACAAGTAGTTTTGCTACGAACCCGTTAGGTCGGTACATAATGATTTACATATACACACTTAAAAACATCAGCCTTCGGGTAGTTCTGTTCATCGCCGATTGAAAACCTGGCGAGTTGTGGGACGTCTACCAACATGCTTCTAAAGTATGCGTACATGACTGTGAGCTTCTTGTTGCTTATGTTTGGGAATTGGAAGATACTAGGAAAATTGACTTAGTTATAAACATGTATGTTGAGATGAACCAGAGAGTACCTCGCACGCCGGACCCATCTCCTGGGTTGCCAGACAACCATCCCATCTCTAGCAAGTGAGGAGCTTCTACATCGACATCAACATAATCATCATGTGTTTTAACTATGACCTGTTGACGTGACATTGATATTGCTAGGTGATAGAATAAGTGACCGCAAAGCAGGAAGGTCCCATAGATGACCCATCTATTTCTTCCATGCCATGAAAATCAATTAAAAACACATAGTCAAAGCAATTGAATTGTCACAAAGTAGCCTCTTTAATCAATTCGGAACACAAAGGAAATGTCACTAAGTATCGTGGTCACTATCCAAAGTAAAGACTACAACTAATTCTAACTCTCCGTTGCTACTCTTTCTTGGTCACTTCCTTTTTACTTTCTCTCATTTCTTATTCTAAGTACAACTTTCATAAGAGTATGTGTTTTCTAGATGTTTCTACTCATTTTGTCGGCCACTGTACGAAGTACAGTTTGCCTCAAGGTCAGGGTGTGCTTTTTAAATATGTCCATAATGTAGAATAACAGGCATGCTAAAACTCAGTCGACTGAGATGTGACCATGTCTCGGTCAACCTGCAACATTTTGTCCCATCGTTTGCAACTTTTATTCCAACCGGTCGCAACAAGCACGTCATCTCACCGGTCGCGACATCCTCCATTGATGGTAGTATCAATTTACTCAGAATAGTTGTAGCATATGTTGTTGTTGCTTGCAGTACCGTCGCAACATTTAGTCAGAATGGTTGCAGCATCCAGCCGTGTCGATCGTAGCACCACAACTAAGCTGACGTCACTCGACTGAGACTTGGTTAAGACTCATTCGACTGAGTTCTATGTTATTTTAGAAAATATTAACTTATTTGCTACACTTATTGATTTATTGAATCGACTATTTGATGCTTTGTTTCTTTGAAAATTTTAGCACGAAACTCTTTTTCCCGATTAAAGTTTTTTGAGTTTTGAGTATATGATAGACCCTAGGTGGTTGTCATATGGATACCCCATGGATATTTAATAAAGTTAATTAAATTCATTGGTAATAGGAGTACTCAATGATTCACAGATCATAGCTCCATTATGTGGCACTGTACAACTATTGGTAGGCAGTATACATGCATTGCTTCTAACCTAGGTTTTCATGTTACAAATGCCACTACAAATGCTAGCCCTATCATCTCGTGTGCGAGCAAGTATCTGAGTATCTTGATACATGCATATTGTGGGATTGGAAGACATTTGGGAAACTGTGCTAGGTACAAATTGTTATGTACACATGAACTAGAGGGTACCTCATACAACAGATCTGTATCCTTCGTTGCTAGGAAGCGAAGCCTACTCTGTCATTTATGATGTGTTTGTATTGACGGTCTTTCTGTCGACACACTTGATGAGATTTCTCTGTGACCAGTGGATAGTCGTAAGGTGTCTTAGTTTAACATGTGGGTAAAACATTCATCAAGGGTTTTAACTACAACATATCGACACCGCAATCCTCCGTGCGAGGGAAAGCAATTCAACAAGAAAATAACTGTGTGTTGGAGGAACCCGATGGAATTGTCATGAATTAGTAATTGCTCAGAAGAAATTAACCGAAATGTGTGCTTGGTAGCATGTTTTGTACTAGCTGGCTGGCTCCTTCCGTTATTGTATTGTCCATGTTTTGTTGAATTTTCTTTCACCCTTGCTAAATATTAGAAGTCAGGGCCTCTTCCATGAAGTTTGTCTCCAAGCTGAGCGCGAGCACAGGTGGTCGCGCTATCCTCCTCTCTGCTCGCAGGCCTCGTGATCCACAAACACACTCGTATAGGCCCGGGCATTATTCCCGTATACCGATTGATTAACAGTTCTCGTGGCCCACGTCTGTCATGTCGGTCTTGCTACGCCATGAGATACCTGGGCTCTAGCTCAGACGTCCATGGAAGGGGTGGTCCGTTTTGACGCCGATTCTGGGCCGACGCCAGCTGCTGCTCATTAATTGCTCCACACCTTACCAATCTTCCCATCCACGATTCATTTAATCAAGCGCAATCTTGGTCCATGTCGCGCCCGAGTTGGCAAAACCGAACCATCTCTGCTCAATTTCCAATTTTGAATCAAAGAGAGACAGAGTTTACACACCACGCCGTAAATATGTACTCCCGCTTGCATACATTTTCTATCCCAACCAGGAATTCAGAATGCAATCCTACATGTCTTAAAAAATTCAGAATGCATGTCTTGTTTCACAAAAATTTAGTCATCAAGACATGTTCCTCGTCATGGTAATTCTAGAATGCATCGACAAATTCTACAAAAAATCAGAAGTACATACACGATCATAATGCTCACAGATTCAGAATGCATGAACATGATGTAATAACTGCGGAAATCAGACATTTGCTTGCGAACACTGATACTCCAACGTCGACACTAGTTTAAACAGACATTACTCTTGATCGGCCATTCCATTTTTTTGTCTTGCCATGCATAATCGGTACCGAATACATTCACCAACCATGAAACAAGAAGCACTTGTACTGAAGGAACTACATCAGTTCTACAGGTTGCATCCACTGCTCACATGCCAGTCAACCGGAAAACACCCACTTTGTGGCAGTTGTTCCGCATGTGACCTTCAATTCCACAATTTTTGCACCTAGCCGGTTTGCGAACAGGTTTAGGGGCATCACCTCGACCAGGACAGGTTGTCACTTGTGCCCTTGCCCACGACATATGGTGCATAATCTGGTTCCTTTGCTCAGCCCCTCGTACGGTGCCTTCTCCCTGCTAGTTGATGGCCGCCCAATTTCTTTGCGCTTCTTTGGTGCCAACAGCCCGTTGAGTCTGTTCCCACTATCATTTGAAGAAGTAGCATCATCATTCACAGTGCCCATGCCTGCACCCCCACTTGCAACAACCATTGCCGCTTGCACTGGCTGTTGATGGACAACATCTCCATGTTCAGCGATCCTGTCCTCCGATCCTAACATGTCTCTAATTTGTACGAAAGGCTGCATGGACATGAATTTCTCATATGCTTCCACACTTCCATCACCCATTTGCACCAACTCCATGGCATGCATGTACATATTGAAATGCCTAAAGCTCAATGGATTTTTGTGTGCATTGTCCCTCTGATATTGAGTCAGATGAGCTGGTAGTATGTCTCGTGCGTCCCTCGTCCATCGCTTCACAATTTGTTTATGTGGTATCTCTATAATATGGATAAAATCGATCACCTGCATAATCCAAGTTTAGCCTGTTAGTTCATCATAGACTACACAGACTATATCTGAATATCTCATCATCTGTTTGGATTTTGACACCTATCTTACCTTCAAAACATGGCTGCATAGGAGTCCCATGTGTGCAAATTGCCCACACTCGCAATCAAATTCCTCACCTCCGTCGAGAACATTTACCTTATATGAAACTGCACTACTTCTCCCTCCTCGCAGCCTCCGTATGAATTGCAAGGTAAACTTTCCTCTTCTCAAGCACTTCCACTGGGTATGTGCCGCACTCATACAGCATGTGCCCAAACTGCTCAAACATAGCTCGTGTGTATATCTTGTCAGCATGTCGCTCAATAGCTAAGTTTGCTTTGTACAGTGGCCTCCCCTGAAATGCAGTTCAATCAAATCAGTGGTTACGATATTACCAGCAAACTAGTGTGAATTACTAATTTTGGCTTACTATTCGTGCCCGCTTCTCCTTGTGGTTCTCCTCTGCCTCCCAGTCAAACTGAAGTCTCATGTACTTTTTCACAAACATATGCATTGGACAACCCAGAGGAACATAATTCTTCAGCATGTGGTTTGCACTTTCGCTTCGCTGAGTACTAGTCATCTTAGCACAGAAAACACCTTTAAAATATGGCTTCAACCACTTGTGCCTTATTTCATAAAGTTGGGTCATGTAGTCATGCATCTTTAAATTATATTTATCAGCTAATATTTTTCAAGCATCCTCGAATTCATCAATTGCAAGCATGTTATTCACTACCTTGTGGAACTCTGCCCTGAACTTGCTCTTCTTGGTGTACAACGAACCAAGTGATTCCTTTGCTTTTTTTTAGAACATGCCACTTGCACCATCGGTGCGCCATCTGCGGCATCACATTTTTATGGCAACCTCCATCGAACGGTTTTGATCTGCACAACAACACAAATCATGTTAGATAAGCTTTCTCTCAAAGCATCCATTCCGGATGTTTGTGACCAAGAGAATTTGTATAGTATAGGTTCGTACTGGTTAGAATTATCTTAGGTGCACTTCCACCCATCATCCTAACGAACTCTGTGAAAACCAGTCAAAGGTCTCCACTTTCTCGTCACGCACCAAAACCCCGGCCAGGATGATGCTATGAAAATGATTATTCACACCTACAAACAGACCAAATGGCATGTTGTACATGTTTGTTCTGTATGTCATATCGAAGGTAACTACGTCTCCGAAGAATGTGTACTGCCAATTGCTGCTCCCATTTGCCCACATAAGACTGGTTATCCGACCATCTTTGTCTGTCTAAACTCGGTATGTGAAATGTGGATCCTGTGAACCCAAATCTGCGAAAACCTCCATTGTTTTCCTAACATCATCCCCTCTCTGCTGATTTTACCACACAAATTCTTTAGAGCTCTTTCTATGAAAGGTACCTTCTCCATTGAACTAAAAAAACTCCCAATGATGATGTGCACTTTTGCCAGGTTCACATTGTTCTGTCGCAACTGCTCCACCAAGTCCCTGTTGTAGGCATCAATATGCTTGTGCGACGGCCAATGCATTGTCTGACCATATGTTGAAGACAACGAATGGTTGTGATGTTCACGATGCTCGCCTATATACTAACCATTTTCCTTTGATCATAGGAGTCTTATTAATGCAGGGCACTTGCACTGACACGATCTTGCTCCACCCCAGCTTTACCCCGCGAATACCAAAGTGGACGCAACACAAACAGCTCAGGTTCCATCACCACGAAGAAATCAGATCAGATTAATAGATATTACTACAGGAAGGGTACATATGCTTACCGCACATCCACACACAATTTCCTGCATTCATTTTGTCCTCTCCACATGCAGTCTCCTCTTCCCGTACCTTATTCCAAAACCCTTCTCCCATCAGTAGAGATTGTAAAATTCGTATGCCTCCCCGAGTGTATCGAAGCTTGTACCAAGTGCTGGGGCAATTACAATGTTCCCTGGTTGATCAGCAAACCCCAGTATTGCCTTCTTGGGGCAGCTGCTCCAATTCTAACCCTGCATTTTTTGATAAATCAACGTGTGAGTGTGCTTGTTTTTCATACTAATTCATAAAACCTAATGACCTACATATGGCTGCATTCATATGTTCCAGCAGTAATTCACAAGCTCCGAAACTGAAATTTCAGTCCCCTATTTGCTCATATTTGAACCAACTTTCTACATAAGTAATCAACACCGTCAAGCCTTTTTTTTATTCCTGAATTCTCGTGGTGCTTCGAGCTACAGCAATGGTTATATACTTTGCACGGCTTAGTACCCTATATGCAACTCAGTTAATGCAAAATTTAGACATTGTAAGGTGGACAACTATTGCTGAAGCAGAACAACCAATTCCTTTAGACTCCCTTTTATTCCAACATGCAAATTCATCCGTCCCAGGAACTAAGTTAGTAAATTCTATGTTCCAGGTCACTTTTGCCATTTATTTTTCCGTGGGTCTATAATCCAGTATGCATAAAACAGCCTTACATTGGAATGCTCTATTTTTGTTACCAAATGGAGCTGCTCCGAACTACTCGCAAGCAGTACAGTACACTGTCTTTCAGAAAAATATGTAATTCTACATTTCAATTTATCAAGTGTAAACCTACTAAACAAATCTGAAACTAAAACGTCCTATATACATGCCCAGCCTAACTGCAAGTCAGGCCATGCCTGGTCTGCAATACACCTAAAATCAGTCAAACAACATGAATTGCAAGCACCATTGACATATAGATTATCTGCGAGTCCAGCCTAAAGTTTTTGGATCAATATGTCCAATAGATTACTCAGATGCTTGCGATTCAGCATCCCCTTAGGCTGCGACTCCCCCCTCGGCGTCACACACCTTCCCATCAACGCTACCAGCCGCTATGGGTGGTAGGTGCACAACTTCAGTCGCCACCATGGGGTAGTGCAGCGACTCCATTGGAAGCTGGCTGTCGTTCACTTCTTCCATCACCGCGGTGCTGCACATGGCAAACTCTATGCGTCCGGCAGACAGATCCATTGCCAAGATCGAGAAACAGAACCTACGGACTAAGTATTGGGACGGCGGCAGCGGGTAGAGGGGATATTTCGTCTTACCTCCTAATCGGTTGCAGCAGGAACTCCATTCCAACAAGCACCGCCTGGTTTTGCTCCACCACAGATCTGCACGGGGCGTCAATGGCGATCCACAAACCTTAGCTAGAGGTGGGAGACAGCTCCGTGTTTGTCACTTACTAGCATCCATACCGCCGCCTACAGTAAAGTGCAGTTCCTGAGCCACGGATCAGGCAGAGACCACAATCCCGAGCCACGCTTTGCTTTTTCGCCGTCACGGCGGCAAGTGTGAGACCCGACTCAGGCGCGACGAACTACGCAGCTGTATACGGTATTCCCTGACCATGTGAATTAAAAAAGACGACTGACTGGCTCAGTAATTGAGCGCTACACATCCCGAAGCCATGTCCTGCCGACCAGATAAAGAGCTCACCTGTGCTCGTGAGCAGAACAACCGTGTCCACTGCAATAGCTCCTACATCGCGGCTCAGTACAAAATTTGAAAAAGTTTTGTGACGGTTTGCATCTTGGGATCAGCCGTGTAATGTCTGATTCCATAAGATTTGTTTGTCGGAGCAGGTAGTTGTCCACTAGAAGAACAATATTAATAGAGTTGTTGTGATTCATCACTACTAAGCATTATTAAGGATTGAACGGATACGAAGAGAGTGCAAAGCAAGAACCTAGCGAGAAAATTGTTATGCTATTTGTAAGTGTTACAACCTGGGTACTACTTACCTTATAACATGCATATGCTCTAGGCTAGGAAGTTAGTGCCAAATCATAACGACTTGCCAACACCGATCATTGTATCATGCAAGTTAGTGCATACCCACGGGAGACCGGCTTTTCTACCATGCATGGGAGATAGTGTGCATGACCGATCAACTTCATTATGAAAGTCAACACACCTACATTACCATATTCCCTACCTAGATTCACCCTCTCTCCTCAATGCACCCATGTATTCTAAGTTCAATCCCAAATTATAAACCGTCATAGTTTTTAAACAATTTTTTTGCTTTCTGAATTGTTTACATATTTGTGTTCATGGCAACGAGATCTTTTCAACAAGACTAACCATGACTATATTTCCATAATTTTTGAAATATGTATTTCGAAACATGATGAAACTATAAAAACTGTGATTGTTTGAGTAAACAAAAATTCCTTGTTTCATCCTGTTTTGGAGAGCATTATAATGTTATATTCTGTTTCAGTGTAATACGTACGTTGGTTTAACCTTATTCTGGTATATTTCATTGTGTTGCACACCATTTCCTACATGTTTCACTGTGTTTGAAAAAACTCAAAATTCAAAATTTTCAAAACACATTTATTGTTGAGCTTGTTTCCAAGATATCATTGAAAGAAAGACACGTTCAAACAGATGGATTATCCTATATTTTTGAAAAAAATATGGTTATTTGAAGTTTAGGAATAAAAATAAAATCCATGTACTAGTGTGCAGGATAGAGAACCAGTAGGTGGCAGAGAGGAATGAACGGCATCACAGTACTTTGCTGTAGCATTTCTCCATAAAGTTGTCAGAGGACTTCAGATAAAAGCTTTATTATGTGGCATGGGTGCACGAATCTCTAACAAAGATGGACGCCTCAGCCATGCACTGGATATCCCGTGCATGGTAGAATCACTTTTCTCATACCCCACGGTAGCAATTTCCTTTGCATGGGAGGGTGGTGTAGCAAGAGCGGGCCCCCTCTCTGATCGACACGGTGTAGTACTCCACACCTGCTTTTCTCCA
>LR880972.1:58067763-58079970 GCA_904067115.1 Aegilops sharonensis | reverse complement strand
AAAATTGTCACTATTACATATACGATAATCTTCATCAACAAACTATCATGTAAGTTGCACACATATGTGATGGTTTCCTTCTGGCCCGACCTTATGTCAATCATCCCACACGACTAATTTAATTTATTATATATATCGTCGTGGGTGGGTGTCATCTGTGACACAAGACCGTGAACCGCCGCTGACAAGATATCATTTTGATCCAACGTACACTAATTTCAGTTAAATTTCGCCTTGGGAGTGTCGAGAATTCAGTTGCATGAATATTGGCATGCATCCTACGGCTAAGCCTTTAAGTGAAATCCTGGCACTTGTGACTTTTGGCAATTAGGAAAACAAGTACTTTTTCTAACAACCCGATTAGATCTATAAAGAATGATTTACCTGTACAGACTTAGAAATATCAGCATCGTTGATTGAAAACCTTGTGAGACATGTGAAGCTCAAGCTGATCCATATTTTCCAGTGCTTTGAAGTTCCTTCCATTTTCGTTCTTATTTTGCGGTGGGAGTTATGGATCGACAGAAGAAAAGCCAGCATCACCACTCGGGGCATTGTCAAAAGCTGGTCACAACAAATGGTGAAGTTGGTGACGTCCGTATATTTTTATGAGAGAAGTCCACGTTTCAACCCTCAACTAATCACCCCTCTTAAAATTCAACCGTAAATTTCAAAACCAGTTGATCTACAACCCGAACTAACCATGTGGTTCACAAATCAGCCTTCTCACCGGTTTTGACTCAGTCAAGCAGTTACGACCGCGTTGACTGCTGGGGGGAGCTGGTCGGAGGGGCGTTACCCGATCTAGGAAAGCTGACTTGGCACTACATAGTCAGCAGTCAAAACCGCTTGACTAAGTCAAAACCGAGAAGAGGGTTTATTCCTGAACTACATGGTTAGTTTAGGATCTAGACTTGACTCTTTCTGGCTGCAACGTAGCGGGCGGTGATGTGGCAACAAGGAGATGCCGCGACTAGGATTTGTGTAGATCTATGTATTTTAGATTGTGGCATTAGTGAGAATGTATTAACATCCAAGGTATAGTATTTGTAATATCTAATGCATAATGTGACTTATTGAACTTACTGTTACATCTTTTGTTTTATTTAGTTTGTTTAGAATTTTTCTCTTCTTCCGGCAATGCATTTTGAGTACATGTATGGATTTTCAAGTTTATATAGTCAAGCTGAAAGCTACATATGGAAATGCATTCGAGAGTAAAGACAAATTCATGGGCAATGCAAGTACTGCTATCATTGATTCATAGACCATTTCCCCATGAAGTTGTACTAGACAACTATGGCTAGCCGGGTACTATAAATGGCATCTTATATTTACTAATTGGAGGCACCATACGAGGCTCCACGTTAATCCACATCATCAAGATTAAATTAGCCATTTGATTTAAATTTTAATGGTCGAGATCTATTAGGACAAATAACTAACTAAAAAAACAGCACATGCGTAAAGGAACAGGCACGTATACAATGGATTTTGTTTTGAACACACGTACATAAAGGATTAACCGGTGCCATGAAGAAAAGGGACTAAACTACCACCTCCATATTGATTCTCAAAAAAAAAACTACCACATCCATAAAGGAGTCCTCAACTCCCACGAATGTGTCTTCTCCTTGCAAAAGGGAAAGAAAGACACGTAAAAAATCTTGACACCCCACGCTCAGAAAACACATCTTAATTCTCAGGGAAAGAAGAAAAAAACATGTGCATGCCTACTTGATGAAAAGAAGACCCGTATAAATTAGGAATACTTAAATATCACATAAAATAAATGAGTTTATATGCCTGATTGAAAAAAAATTAAACACGAGTATCTAAAAAAATCATGTCCCAGTAGCACGTGTCTTCTACTTTCGTTTTTCTTAGCAAAGCCTTTTGCTTACAAAGGGGGAGAAATACACAAGGAAAAAAATAGCCCAACACTAATAAAAATCTGAGATCACAATTCAAGCAAAAGTCACGTGTTTGTCTAATTGAAGAAAAACTACACCCGTACAAATTCATAATCCTCAAGCGCCCCATAAAACAAATGAGACTATATGCCTGATTGATTTTTTTGAAATTGCAGGATCTGAAAAGAAAAACAACGACGTCCCCATTCCAAAAGAATCACGTGCCTTCTCCTTGCAAAAGTGAAAAAGGACAAGAAATATATTCATGCCCGACGGTAATAAAAACCCATATCACAATTATCATGGAAGCAAAAATCCACTTGCGAGTCTAATTGAAGAAAATAAGACCCGTAAAAATCAGGAATACTTAAGTACTGCATAAAAGAAATGGCATATATGCCTGATTGACAAAAGGAAACGTGGCGCAAAATGGAAGACTTGCCCACATAAATAAATAATTTTTTCGCGGGTAAAATAAATCAGTCAGGAACATACAAAAATCTCTCCCAAATTGTTGCTGGCTATCACCATTGCCAAGTTTCCCTCTTTTGGAGTGTAATTTGTTGTGAAGAGCACGGCTTAGTTACAGCCAATGAAATGTTGTTATTTCTATATGATGATACGTTACATCTGAATATTGGAAAGTTTTGTCATTCTATCTACTTCAAAGGATTAGTGAAACCGATAAATTGTACCTCAGATAAATTTCAACTTCCTTTATAGCATTGTGTTATTATGTTTTATGTGCTTAGAAGTTTGGAGAAGCTGGCATAAATCTTCCATACAAACAATTTATGCACCTTCATAGTTATTACACCAATGTGTAGTCTTGACAATTAGTATGTTACTGCAGCATCGCCAAGGTTTTTATTAAAGAAATCAATCAAAGTCTTATGTTACTCATACAACAAATGTTGTTCAATAAGATTCACTATCATGTTTTCCTAATGCTAGCCCGTGCAGAAGCACGGGTTGGCGACTAGTTGCTTCTAACCATGTTTCAAATGGCCCTACAAATGTTGCCTCTATAAACATGTTCGTGTAAGTATATTGATACATATGTGGTGGGACTGGTGGATACTGGGAAAATTGTACAAGGTAAAAACTCTCCTATGTGCCTCGCACCAGGTGTCTTCATCTTCTGTGCGAGGCAACCATGCCTTCTACCTGTCATCTGAGCACCTCTATCAACATCCTTTCTATCGACAAAGTTGGTTACATTCTTTTATGGCCAATTGGTAGTTCCAAGTTGACTTAGTTTAATATGTGGGTACACATTCACCAATGATAATAACTACACCATATTGGCACAACAATTATTTAGCTTGGCAGAGAATTACACTATGTTTGGCTAGATAAAAAAGTTGCAACAAAACAGGTAGTAGGTCGCACAAATGAACTGTACCTGTTTTCTGTGAGAGGAAAATCAAATCAAGACTCGTAAGCGTGCAAATGAATTGTGATCAGATAGCCTCATTCAAATGAAAATAAATTCGAAGTAAAAAAGCATGCTAAGGAATTGCCATTTAACCAGCCTCTTTCGAATGTAACTGCTTCATGGACATGTCTGCACGAAAATTTACAGGACTTGAGCTTTGGTCGCTTGCTTTGTGCAAACGGCAGATGGAAACATGCATGTCTCGGAAGACACTGCCGAATCTGAACGAGTTGTATGATTGTATCGCCATTCACTGTACGATGCAAGCTAGTACATATGGAGATTCCTAGGATCCACATTTCCTCAAATATTCCTCTATGTGCGAGGGTGGTGCAGCAAGACCGGGCCCCTCTTTGATCGACGTGGTGCAATATTCCACACATGCTTTCGCTTCCCTAAGAAAGTCAGGAATTTTAGCTTTGGTGGCTTGGTTCGTACGACTGCGGTCAGAGCTTCTTCTTTCGCTCTATCTGCTATGTAGGTAAGTCATAGACATATTTATTGTTGCAACCATTGGTTGATGGATCCAGAGCCTGCCAAATTCTGTTATTGCCAGGAAGAATGACACTCGGTTTTTTTTTAGAAAAGGAGGATGACCACCGGCCTCTGCATCTGGGCGATGCATACAACCACTTTATTAATTATTCTCACAAGACCTTACAAAGCCATACAACAGCAAGACTAAAGCCACCGTCTAAGCAACAGCTGTCGCTACACCTATTCAATTGATGAAGGGGCGCACATAGTTTGGGCCTAATACCAAACAGACATCGCAGCCAAACCTAAACATCTAAGACCTGAGGTCCCAACCAGGAAGCCTGCCGAGTATGGGGCACCTACTAGTCCGGCGCACTCCTCAACCAGGAAGCCTACCGGGTATGAGGCCACCTCAACCACCTGCCATCAATCCATATTCAGAGCTGTACTGTTGCATGTACCGTGTCAGGTCTCTCTGCCATCGACGCCACCATGACGCCCGACAGCGCCATCCTCCTGCGCGAGTCCATCCTCCCGCAGCGAACTCCGAATCTGCACTGCGCCACGCCATCAAGATCCGTCGCCATCAGTGTGTAGGATGAAGCACCGCTCCACCGAAGAATCCGCCCTCTGGTCCCTCGATCACGTGTGTACCTCCAAGAATAACGCCCCCAAGGGAGGAACGACACCAGAGCGCTGCCGTCATCCGATCATCCGATCTAGGGTTTCCCCCAGAGGTAGCAGAGAGTGGCATTGAAATTCTCCAAGATGATGCCTTCAAGAAGGGAACAACGCAGATAACGCCACCACCGCCGGCCTTAGCAGACGCCGAAGGCAAGTTTTTACCCAGATCAGTTCGAAGGGATCCAACTCTCGTGCGCAGGCCGCCGTCACCACCAACACCACCAGGCAGAATCCTGGAGCAACTGCAGATCAGCGAGCCGCCTGCACCACCGCATCCACATCGCCGGCCACGCCGGGCCGCCGCCAACCCCCGCGCCGTCCGGGTCAAAGACGGAGCCGCCGACCGCGCACAGGGACCGCCGCCGCCTGCACAAGCCGGAGCACCGCCGAGAGCCCAGCGCCGGCCACCGCTTGCCGAGGGCCACCGCCGATCGCCCCGAGCAGACTCCCACGCACACCAGGGAAAACTGCCGTCGCCCCCAAGCCCGCGCCGGCGCGCCCCGCCTCCAGCGCGCTGCCAACCACCGCCCCGATCCGCCCGTGCCAGATCCAGCGAGCCGTGGGAGAATAGATCCCGCCGCCGCCAACGCCGACCGGGCTTTGCCCGGCGGCGGCGAGGAGGAGAGGTCAGGCGAGGGACGAGGACGCGGCGGCGCTAGGGTTCCCCCCGGTCGCCGCGCAGGGGCGACAAGGGAGGAGTCGGGAGCCTCATAGCATCAGTTATTTAGGTCTGCCTCGTAGCATCAATTAAGGGCGACCCGACATTGGAGGTGTCGGAATGACACTCGGTTTGCCAACCAATATCTTTCATATCACTCAACATTTCGGAAGTTGAGTTACTATGTCCCATAAAAAAAAGTGAGAGACACTTGATTGGATCTATTAAGAGTCAATTACACTGGTGGTGCTACAACTTGGCGTAAACGATCACTTTGGTGCTAGAAGTTGTGGTATACATTGAAATGGTGCAAAAACTTGGCATTAACGTGCAAATACGGTGCTTATCTCGTTTATATACGGAGTAGGTGCTGAATAGGCGCATTGGGCCCGCTGTCAGCCACTGCACCAGAGAGAAGGGGTGTGTGGCCTGATTTTTTGGAAAACACCCTCGAAATATATATTTTCACAAAAAGCCCCTGTTGACGTGTAGCTACTCCATATACAAACGAGCTAAGCACTGTATTTGCACGTCAATGTCAAGTTTTCGCACCACTTCAATGTACACCACAACTTCTAGCACCAAAATGATCGGTTACGCCAAGTTGTAGCACCACGAGTGTAATTGACTCATCTATTAATGAAACATGACGTTTAAATTGAACAAAATCTAGACGTAAGTGTAGTTGAACAAAAATGGGACGAGTGTTTTGCAACGTCCAAAGGTTGCTTTTGCTGTTTTGGATAGGGAGGAATGAGTAGTACAGAGTGCACACCCGAAACTCAAAACACCACCCAGTCCTGACCGGTGCTTGGAAGTGCACAGTTGCAAAAAAGACAGGTTACTCGTGAGTAGACCGCGAGAAAATTAAGGGCGACCCGACCGGCCGGCGGCACTCCAGCGCCAGCAGCTCTCGACCGGAAGAGGGATTTCGGCTGTGAAAGGTATGAATTCTGGTGCTTGGGGTAGCGGGATATGTTGATGTCTGACCAGTAGATCCGATCCGTATGGGATTGAGATGTTGAGAGAAAGTAGGTTTATCTTGAGTGGGAAGGGAGTCGATCTTGATCGATTCGAGACGCGATGCAAGGAACGCAGCGACGGGGATCTGATTCATTTGGTCCCGTTGCCAAGATCTCTAGTAGAGTCTGCGGGAACTCCATCACATATGCTCATTCTTATTTACAGGACACAGATGTAGAATAAGTAGCAGGGACATACACTCACTCAATCCACATATATAGATAAATAATATATCTGCCCACGCATGTGCGGCAGACAGTAACACACAACGGCTAACCAAAGAGCACACACAAACCACACCATGGGATGGGAGCCGATGATGATGAACGGATGATGGAACGGCACATCCGGCATCAATCCTCTTTCTTCCTCAATAATGAGAATCTTGGAGGATCTTTCTTTTCTGGTATGTTTCCGGCTTCCTGGTATTGGTTTTCCGGTTTGTTGTATGTAAACTTTGGTTTGTTCTTGTGTTTCTTCAATGCTTCTTCCACCTCCCTAGGGATAAAATCACCATGATCTCGAGCTCCTTCAGGTTTGGAAGGATGTCAGTGCCGGAGATGGAGAGAGTACCCACCGTGTCCTTTGTGAAGGACCAGATGATTTTCTCGAGCTTAGGAGCTGATCCGTCGGTAATGATAGTCTTGGGGGTGCCAGAGAAGTCGACTGTAAGAAGGTTGAGATTTGGGAAGTCATCTTTGTACTACTTACCCCTGAACTTGGAACAATGCGACCAGCCAGCAAACACTTCAACTTCAGGAGTAAGACATTTACTGTTGCAGATGGAGGCACACTAGTTTCTCGGATATCCAATACTTCTAGCTCACGGAGGTTGTTGATTTCAGTCGGCAGCTGGGTTACATCTGTTCCCCTTAGGCTCAGATACTTGAGCAGTAACATCTTGCTGCATATGCCCCTGAGGTACATTTGATTCTTCCCTCCAAAGCACTGGCAATCTTGGAGATCTAGCACCTTGATCAGGGATACTCGAGATGATTCTTCATGGAGCTTTTCGAAGAATCTATCTATTTTATCCGAGCCACGGAGTCGAAGGTCATTGAAAATGGAGAAGCGGTGAGCCAAGTGATGTGACAGGCGTGTTTCCACAATGCGCCGCTTTCTAGCGATCTTGGTAATGAATTCATGAACAAGATCACCTATCACACAACTCTTTATCTTTCCTATAGCCCCAATATCGGCAGGATAAACAAGCCACCGGTTGATCAACGCATCAAAACATCGACTGGCATGATGCACAGAACTGGCCCAGTCTTCCTTGGTTATCAGCCCTTCGACAACCCACCGTCCTATCAAGGTTGACCGCCTGATGGGTTGTCGTCAAGGGAAAATTGCTAGGTACATCAAACAAGACTTGTATTCTTTAGGCATATCACTATAAGAGAACTTGAGTATCTTCTTAGCAAGTTTGTCCAATGATTTGTTTGTAACCTTCTGCAGGGTTCTGTGCAACTTGCTTAGTTCTTCATCACTCCTCTTGGGGCTGGCGTACAAAGCATGAACGAAGAGATTCATGCAGAAATCATGTTGGTGACAGTTCTCCAAGATGCCGAGAAAAATCTGGGCGCTCTCTTTATTCATCTGCTGGTTTGTAAGCTCGAGTGCGATATCATGGTAGAGCCCAAGAACAGAATAGTCTATAGGCTCCCGCGATGGACAACAATATCCTTTTGCTCGTGTTCTGTTTTCTTCAAAGGTCAACATCAGTGCACCGGCTATGCAACCAAACATGCTGAAAGCCTTTTTGGTCTCCTCCCATCCGGATACCCAGTCATAATCGAGTTTGAGGATAACTAGGATTATCTCATCACCTTTTCTATCAAAACAATCCCTTATTTTGTCCATGATCCCTTTGATGGCGAGTTGTCGATTCATCTCCCACTCGATTTCCCAAAACCTCTCCATGGTTTCTTCAATAAGAGCATCCAGTATAAAATCTTGACTTGGTTTCTTCATGGATTTTACTTCCTGCAGCTCAGTTGTATCTAGTTTCTTCTTTGATTTGTCTTCCTGCAGCTCAGTTGTATCTATTTTTTTGTCCTTCAGAGATATGTCTTCCGGCAGCTTAGTTGTATCTAATTTCTTGTTCTTCATGGATTTGTCTTCCTGCAGCTCCTGCAGTATCTTGCGGATCATATCTTTGAATTGGTCCTCGACCAATATAATTGTAGTGCCAGCGGTGGTGGTGATGGCTGTGGCTTGCTTGGAGTCTTGCTCCCGGTTCTGCGGGTCCTTCCCGATGGTCACCGGGGGGAACACTTCACGTAGGAGGTCTTCATACTGGGCTTGCTTGAGAAGAATCTGCTTTGTGTGTGGTTCTTCTTTTTCATCTTCTGCTCCATATGCTTTTTAAGCATCTTAGCTGTTTCTTTAATGACATCGTCGCGTGAATGTGTCTCTCCCTTCCTTTCTTGGACTTGTTTGGGTGCAGGAGCACCTTTAGCTGGCTTGAGCTTTAGCAGCCACAATGCTCGGAGGAATATGCCCAAGGGTTCATCTTTTGCGGATTCCAGCATGCCCAGCTCATCCTTACTCATTTCTGTCAAATTGAGTTGCGGCTGGTTGTCCTTCATGTTTTGAAGAGTGCTCTTGATTTCTGAAATCTTCTTGTTAACCTTCATTCCTTGGATAATTTTTGTGATTTCTCTCATAACCTCCCCTTTTTGGGAGAGAATTTCCCTTTTTGTTTTGTTGATAGCCTCATCGCCCCCACCTTGAACTTCCTGTTGCTGGGGTTGGGATTTTGCGAGCTGAAGTTCCCGCAGGATATAGTACAAGATATCCTCGGTTCTTAGGGCACGAGAATAGAAGTGCACCGCTGGGATGTCGACCAAGACACTGCATTTTTTCCACATGGCTGAAGCTTCCTTTGCAATAGCAAGGGTTTCATGCTTATCCGGTGCCACAATGGCCACGGATGGTACTGATCCCCCCTTAACAGTGTTGCATTGTGCAACATTCTTTATCCATTCCGCTAGCTTCACCCTAACGTTCTCCTCTGGCGTACGAGGCTCGAAACACGCCCCTCTTGGATGAGAGCGATTTGTCACCACCAACGCCATGACGTCTTCATCGTCACTGTCATCCTCTTCACCTCCTGAAGCAGTAGATGTTGTGGCTACATGCACAACTGGCGAACCTATCGCTGCCAGCATGGGACCAGCCCCTGCAGGCGACTGCCCCGCTCCCGCCCCTTTCGCTGGGACCTCAACACCGTACCTATAACAGGTAGGAAATAATTAAGTTAGAAGGAAAATTTTGACCATAACTTGAACGATGGATCAATAGAAGTAGGTGTAAGCCTTGCGGAAATTTAGAAACCTTTTTGTTACATTTATCTCGTCAAAACTGTCAAAAGGGCGTGGTGGTTTTTTTTTTTAGAGAGTCTGGATCAGAATAGGAGAAAGTGGGTAGGAGGTAGGAAGTTAAAATTACTTAATGTGCAACTTGAAACGAATTGCATTCAGATTTTTATATAAAACATAAACCTAAATAAAGGTCATCGTGCCAAACTCTACATGTATCTCCTGTCATCCAGCACCCGTCTGGCCACCACCCGCCGCCGTTGTATTTGGCCTCCTCCAGCACCCTGGGAGCTTCTGTTTCTAGCTATTTCTGGTGCGACACTGCAGAAACACATCAATCGGAGCCCTGCGGTCGCGCTGCCGCCACCTGCCCCTTGTTCTGCCACCAGCGGCAGCTGACCCAGGTCTCTACACCCTTGTTTATATGACCAGCTTTTGATACTTAATTACAGTGTGAAGGGGAAAGTACATGTTGTGTTGAAGAACTGGCACATTGAGGGTATGCGAGCCACAAGAATCCATACACCCTCCTTTTTGAAAGAAGACAACGTCTAGTCAATGGCGTCGATCTTTCACGTTTGGAGTGGGATCCCTCAAAGAACACGATGAACACGGGGAAGAACGGAGAGAAATCACAGGGGAAACACTCAAGAACAAGTCCAATCACACATCCACTAGACAATCAAACACACAAGATCCACAAGGTACACGAACAACAAAGGGAAAGATACAAGGTAGAGTTCATCTCCGTGAGGAGGTCTTGAAGGGAGCCGCCCAAGAGGGGTTCTTGATGATATATCCCGCAGGATCTTCTCCTAGATGGAGGTCTTGGCCTCCAATGGAGTAGGGGTCTCTCTCTCTCAAGAGTAGAGGTAGGAGCAAAGCTCACCTAAGAATGAGCTATCATATTTGCTAACCCTAGAAAGGAAGTGGAGGTGGTCTATTTATAGTCTAAGCCACGAAGGGGTAAGTGGGAGAGGGATACAAGGCCAAAGGCCCGTGGCTGCGCACAGGCAGGGCGGTAGTACCGGGCTCATGGCCGGTAGTACCGCTTGAGCGGTAGTACCGCTTGGAGGGGCGGTAGTACCGCTTGAGTGGCCTTAGCGGTAGTACCGCTTGGAGTGGGCGGTAGTACCGCTCGTTCTGGAGCGGCCAGGTTCTCTTCCTCCTTCTCTTCCATGCTTCCCTCGCGGACGGTGTAGTCGTTCCTTGGCGCTTGCACTCCTCCTCGACATCCGTGAAGCTCCGACAATACTTATGCATGCACACGGGAGAAGTGTCAAGTAGTATACCATCCTCGAAGGGGTCAAGTGAACACGTGTAAAGGAGAAGATTCACCTTTATGTATGAGAAGTAGAGGTTGCACGTGTCACTTGCCAAACGGACTCTTGACATGGTGATGACCGTAGGATGCTCCGCATCATCCCCTCCCCCTTGGGAAAGATCTGACCTCGGATCGAAGACCAAATCATCATGGGAAAGAGATAGCGTCGCCGTGTTGAAGTGGACGATCACCAAGTACTTGTCATCTCGAAGCTCAAAATGGGCACTCTCCAATGTCATACCGTCTTGTGATTCCTTCAAAAGGAGCAAATGGAACAAACACTTGGAAAAACAAATGTGGTTAGCGTTAGTGCAAAACCNCAATACTTATGCATGCACACGGGAGAAGTGTCAAGTAGTATACCATCCTCGAAGGGGTCAAGTGAACACGTGTAAAGGAGAAGATTCACCTTTATGTATGAGAAGTAGAGGTTGCACGTGTCACTTGCCAAACGGACTCTTGACATGGTGATGACCGTAGGATGCTCCGCATCATCCCCTCCCCCTTGGGAAAGATCTGACCTCGGATCGAAGACCAAATCATCATGGGAAAGAGATAGCGTCGCCGTGTTGAAGTGGACGATCACCAAGTACTTGTCATCTTGAAGCTCGAAATGGGCACTCTCCAATGTCGCGCCATCTTGTGATTCCTTCAAAAGGAGTAAATAGAACAAACACTTGGAAAAACAAATGTGGTCAGCGTTAGTGCAAAACCAGTCATTCAAGAGGTGATTCACCAAACAAGTGTTGTCATCAAGCATAGCATAGGGTGTGACAAAGGATTGTGACATGGCATGTAAGCATATCAATCGAGCACAAGCAAAAATATCATGGGAACAAGCATGTAAATGTGAGGTAGAGATGCAAATATGTGTGACAAGAGCACAAGCATCCACCTCAAGGTCATAGCAAGCATGCATAAAGCGCTCGACAAATGGTCGATGGTAGGCATAGGAAGTATTCACAACACCAAATAAAATGAAGTGTCTAAACACATGGGTCAAGTGCAAGACAATCCAAGCATAATGTGCATAGGGTGTAGTGAATATAGTGTGGCACTCAACGCAATAGAAAGAGCAATTATTCATCATGTGTGAGGCCATCAAGTCAAGCATGTAGCAATCAATGGGATATGGCATATGTGAAGAAATGATATTGGTGCAACCAACCATATGATAGTAGCAAGTAGTCCAAGAATTGGATGCAACACCCAAGGTATATATATCATGAAGCATGGAAATGTGGCAATCATTGGTGAAAGCAATATCTCGAACATGCGGGCAAATGGTGCAAGCAACACATGAAGTATGATCCACAATATCCAAGCTCAAGAAGGATGTCACCTTGAAAGTGTGTCCTTGTGCATTC
>LR880972.1:58033101-58046925 GCA_904067115.1 Aegilops sharonensis | reverse complement strand
CCCCCAGACAGAAGAGACGCTACTTCCGCTGCGTTGCTACTGACCACAAGGTGGAACACCGTTGCGACCCGTTCATTGCGCTCGTTGTTGGCACTCTAGCCATCGCAGCCATGACTGTGGGTTAGTTTGACTTTCTATCTTTCCTTAGCTCCCGGATCTTCTGACATGTAACTTTCATTCTCTTCACGCCGCACCTTGGACAATGCCAACGACAACGATGTTGGCCTGGCCGTGCCTCACCAGATCCTCATAGGGTGTCTATCGATAATCATCTCCTGGCCTTTCCCCACGCTAGAGGGCCCATCACCGATGCTGAGGGCCTCTATCGTCTACGGAACTCTGGTTGGATCGATGTGTGCGGTTTCTGCTCCTGTAGCAGACGTGGTGGTGGCTCGCTTACTCGTGGCTTCTCCCCCGCCATAACATCGACCATGCATGCTCATCTCCAAGATGTCTTCATGGCATCGCACTATGAGTTTGCTGCTCGTCCAATGTGGGGACAGACGAGGTGTTGTGCGATTTGCCAGAGGCTTCACTCTTTCCTGCCCTATGACAGGATGTTACTAATAATCGCACCATCTTGCCTGGTGTGTTGCCCGCATCGCTTCGCCTTTGCGCACATCCGCACCCCCGTCCACAACCCCCATCCAGATGTTAACCAGCAACTCGGGCTTCATCATTGATGGAATCTCGCGAGTAGATTCCTCCCTCATGTTCACATCCTCTCCATGGTCCGCGACGACATCTACCTGCACGGCCTCTTGAGTTCTAGGGCAACGTAGTCACCCTCGACCGCGTGGATTACACATACCACTCGATTACTATCTTCACCGACCATGTCGAGGTGGAAGCCACGAAGTGCCCACACGAGATATCAAACGATGAGGGCATCCACTTCGCTTCCAACTTCGTCGAGGATTTGTGCATCTTCGACCAATTCACCTTGATGGCGTGGACTACACACCTAGGTTCACTCTCTCGTCCTCGCACAAGCAGACAAGCTAACCTCAGATGAAATCGTCATAAAGCCCCCCCATCAATAGGATCAAGGTTGTGAAAGCCACAGAGCTCACTTACTAGACGCATGGCGAGGGCGCGAACCCGCTCGGCTCTGACTCATCAGACGGTGATTCTGTGACACTGTCCCAATGCATCACATTTGCACTGATGCTTTGGACTCCAACAACTTGAGTGTGGCACACGTGCAAGGCGGATGGCATGCGGATCCAACGTATGGTGGCACGTGCAGTGTTGTACCACCGCACGCCCCCAACAACTCCCCTGCAAGCACACTTGACGACATTGCATCATGTTCCTTCTTCCCACATCCAATGGCGGGTAAGGAGTAGGTGCATCTGGTGCACCAGTTCGGCCATTTCACAGTATACGCTCTCAGTTTCACTTATGTCGGAGCTCTCTACCCTCACAGTGGGCGGTCGACTCAAGTGGTCTCTGTGCAACTTCTCAGGACAACTCACATCCGACAGGGGAGCGATCCATACTAAGGCTGGGCACAACTTGGACACTCCAAAAGGTACTCGGTCGCAATTCAATTACTTCAGTTCCTAATATGCACATTTCTTTCAACACTAGCAATACTTGTATATCTTTGGCTCGTAACTCGAACGAGGTTGCTTTTTCTATCAAACAATGAAACATATGGCGGTAGACTGTTTGACGGTTGTCCTAAAATTTAAATTGGTTTGGCCTCTCTTGATATTTTGCATTGTACTTCGTAGCTGCTTCACGGTTACTCCTAAAATTTAAATTGCTACGATCATGCAAAAGTATGCCCTTCGGATTGTTTCTCAGTGTGTATCATCCAACGGCGCAAACGCAATTGGAGTGCATTCTCCTTGGTCCACAAAAAGTTAAGAAACAAGGTGGGTTAGGAAAAATGGGATGATCTTATGTGTGTGAATCAAAGTTTTATTGGGCTGCGAATTTTGGGAACCGCCCGGTTACCAGTTCTTGGCTCATTCCAGGTAAGTTGGACTACTGCCCAATTTTTGTTCTTTAAATTTGAATTTAAAAGCTGTGACTGAACTATATATATAGGGTGCGAATGCCTACGGTAACCCAACATAGGCGTTGGTGGTGCGTTGGAAATGTCTTCTATCACGGTGGGCGAGGTCGCATGTTCTGGGCTCATCTCTGCTAGTATTATTATTTGCGCTCATACTGTTACTGCTTCATTGGCCCAAAGGTAAAAAAACTGAAATTAAAACGGAACCACTAAGCAGGCAAACTAATGACCTTCCCAACTGAACATGCAGTGATCACTACAATACTTCTGGCTTTGCATACTGACTAAGTCCAGTTCAGTCATTGCTTACGAGAAACTAATCAGGCTGCTCACGGGATAACTAAATTTAGTTTTGTTAATAACGTATCTTGTACTTGGGTCGACGAACGACGAACCCCCTGATTTTATTCTTGACTGCCTTCTGAACGATGTAAGCTTTTGCTAAGTTTTAATGAACTAAGCCATGATGGCATTTCACTAAAAATAGAGTAGGTACACTATATTGTTCTTAAAAAATATGAATTAAAAAATTGTTTGAATACCTTCGGATGAAAACGTACAAAATTACAAAGATATTTACGAAACCAGTTCTTGCAGGCCGTCCCGGTAAAACCCCGAGAATGTGAAAAAAGAAACTTGATTTGAATTTCAACCTGAGGCTTCGTATCCAACAAAAAGAGATTGAGCGGGAGGAGAAGGAACTTGATCATGGCTCCATGATGATGGATGTTGCATTGTTTGATGAAGATAACCCGATAATGGAATTGCTGAATCATTCAATGAGTGAATCTATCCCACTTTTGGATGAAGAGGATGAACCAACGTAAATTTGTTGTTGATGAAATAAACTTTCTCGGATGAAGATGATGAGCCATGTCAACTTATTGTTGATGAAATAAATAGATGATGTAATTTTGTTACTTTTGATGTTATTTGTACTATCATGACTATTGATGAATAGATCAGAAATTTTTGTCGTAAAAAAAAGGAACTACTTTGTATGCAAAACGTGGCCAGTGTTTTGACAATGTAGGGTCTAACATACTTTGAATCCAAAACGTGGTATTTTGAGGATGTAGGTAGTACCTCAATCGCCGCTCACCGATGTCACGCGCCCGTTCCCTGAGCGCACGCAGCTGAATAGCCGCACGATGCTGCGCCACCATCTTGTGCACAAACCAGGGAAGCCACGCGATGTACCGCCGGAGGCCGCCCCTGGCTAGATGGATCTCGGGGTTGCCGCGGTACAGGTACAGATCGATGCAGTTGTTGCTGTCCTGGGCGAGCAGCCGGACCTGGTTCATCCAGGTGCGAATCTGCTCGTCGTGCTCGCCGCCGGCGGGTGCCTTCTTTGACAGATGAGTCAAGAAGCTCTGCATGCTCTCCATCTCCTCCTGGATGAACTGCACGTCGTGCCGGACGCGGCCCAGCAGCAGCGCCTCGTTGCGGATGACGCCCAGCAGCGAGCTCACGGCGCCTGACGCGAGCTCCGCCATGGCTAGCTCCTCCCTCCGCCCGGCCGGTGGCTTCGTGTCTAGTTCAAATCGGTTTTACTCGGGCTACAGGCCGACTGGCGATGTACTAATTCTGTATGCATCCATGTGCGTGGCAAGTAGTACTTGTTCTTGTTCGCATGCTGAAGGCAAGTATACGTACCTAGCTAGCTTTTCCTTCCTCCAAAAAGAAAAGAATACATACCTTGTGATAGCATAAGACGTGTGGTTCTATGACACAGATCTACAGGCTGGAAGAACATATGCTCAACCCGGCTTGTCTTGGCTTAGTTTGTTTTGATCAATTTGAGCCGCGAGCCTCCTATTTTGTAGTTCGTTTTCATAGCAAGTCGAAGGTGCATCACCTCTTCCCAGGTCGCCGTGAATAACCACATTACGTGTAGGTGTAGCCCAAACCTTATTGCCCTTTGACCATCTCATTTTCCTAATAGGAAGGTTTTTCTAGTCATATTTGTTTTGTCCTTAAAACTTTCTTGCAGGTTATTTTGAGAGATACAAACTGGATGTGGTGTTTCCTGCAGGGCATCAATGGATTTCACGTGCAATCAGGACGGAAGGACTAAATCGGTTATAGGATATGAGAATGAGTCATGTGATCTTATTATCTATCAAAGTTCCCTAAACTTCTTCTCATTTGTATAGCAACTCCGACGAATTTTACGCTGCTCTAATAAATATAGCTGTGAGCATGGACCAGTGTAGACACGTAGGGCTACCCTTCTTCTCAAAAGAAAAAACCTTGTGGAGGGCCGTTAATAAAATAGAAAGTATACTTTTCGTCCCTCAACTCTCGATGAAGTTTAGATTTGGTCCCTCAACTCCGAAACCGGACAACTTGCACCCTCAACTAACGAAACCGGACAAGGTTCGTCCCTGGTCTTGATTTTGACCGGTTTTGGTGCAAACTGACCCCGGTTTTGACCGGTGCTGACTCAAATTCGCATAATTTTTTCATATCCGTGAACTTTTTGAGATTCACATACTCTTTTCAAATCCACATAGTTTTTTCAAGTTCGCGCAATTTTTTCAAAAATAAACATACATTTTTCAAATCCGTGAACTATTTTGAAATTTGTGTATTTTTTCAAATCAGTCTATTTTTTTCAAGTTCATGTAATTTTATCAAATCCAAGTATTTTTTCAAATCCATGAAGTGTTTTTGAAATTCGCGTACTTGTTTCAAATCAGCATAATTTGTAAAGTTCGTGTATTTTTTTTTTCAAATCAGTGTTCCTTTTTCAATCCATGAACTTTGTTTGAAATTCAGATACTTGTTTTAAGTTGACATAATTTTTCAACTCCACACTTTTTTTTCTAATTTGGGTTAAAGAATTTCAAATCCGCGTACGTTTAAAGTTCACATAATATTTTCAAAAGAAAAAAAGTGTACATGAATATGAATAAGTATGTCAATTTTAAAAAATTACATGAATTTGAAAAAAACACATGAAATTTAAAAAAGTACGCGGATTTAAAAAAAGTACGTGAACTTAGAAAAAGTACACGGATTTGGAAAAAGTACACATTTTTTTAAAAAGTTCACGTATTTGAAAAAACTACCCGAATTTGAAAACATTAAGCGGAATTGGAAATGTACGTGAATTTGAGTCAGCTCGGTCAAAACCGAGGTGGGACAGCACCAAAACCGTTCAAAACCATGAACAGGGATGAATCTTGTCCGGTTTTAATAGTTAAGGGTGCAAGTTGTCCGGTTTTGGAGTTGAGGGACCAAATCTAGACTTCACGAAGAATTGAGGGATGAAAAATATACTTTTCTCTTAATAAAACAATAGTGGCTGATATCCAAAAATCCATGGTGCCACTTGGTATATTCTGTCAGACCAACGAGTTGAATTTATGTTCTTTGTATTTATGGATACATGTTCTAATTTTCATATCATAGTTTTGCTGTTTATCTATTGAATACTTCAACTCAGCATCGATGCTCATTAAGTTAAACCATCCTCACAGGTCACGAGCCAAAGCTTGAGCCGTGAACCGAGTTAAGCTCACAATCCAGCACAATATAAAGTAACTGTGAAGGAAGGACAACCCTGCGATGACATACGAGGTAGGGGACCTGAGTCTTTCTTAAAGGAAGTGATAAATCAGAATGGTCCTAGATTAGCATATGGACAACATCACTCTTTCTCCATCTTTGATTCTTTATCCAACCAACAAAACTCAGGCTAGTGACAGCCTTTAATTTGATTCTTTCTCTTTCATTAAAGTTTTGCTCTCTTGAACTTGTATGCCACACACAAGCCACGGGGTGCAGTACTTCAAGGAATGAGGAACATAGCCAAGCAATATTGAAGTGCGAACTGATCGAGGATTCATTGGCGATGCTTGCCGTAGAACTTAGCCAACACTACATTCAAATGCGGATATTTCATTTCGGCTCTCACGTTCAGATAGTCTTGATATAATCAACGACTTGCTGCTCCGTGATTCATGTCAAGTCGTTGTATCCCGACATGTATTTCCAATTCTTGGAGCAAAGACAATGATATAATGAGTTAATTACATCACTGGTGTTTGAACTTGCAATGAATGGTCACTTTAGTATCACAAGTTGTGGTGTATATTGAAGTGGTGCAAAAACTTCGTTTCGCGGTGCAAATACAATGCAAAACTCGCTTGTATATGTCCAAGGCGCTAACGTGGCATGCCAGCATGGTGTGCGGCCCGCTGTCAGTGACTAGACGATAGGTGACATGATTCAGAAAGAAGACAACCCAGGCTAGCGAGTCCATGGACCATCTGCTGGTGGGATACCCATTTTCGCGACAGGTGTAGCACGACTCCTTCAGCTGGTGCTACCCCCGGCTCCCGCGCCCGCGCACAGTGACCAATTTCTGGACTGGTGGCACGCTACCACGTTGGCGTTCCGGCGGCGCATCGTAAAGGCATCTCCTCGCTCACTCTCATGATCGCCTGGTCCATATGAAAGCATCGCAACTCCTGCATCTTTGACGGCACCGCACCCTCTCCGACCAAGCTTCTCCAGGACGTCCAAGAGGAGGCTCACTCATGGGCCAAGGCAGGGGTCAAAGGGACTAGCCATCATCACAGCATAGGTGTCGTAGGCTAGGTTGGGGCTGAGCTCACCCAATATCCAACATGCTCGCGCTAGGTTTTGCACCATCTGATGTGTATGCATCGCCCTAATGCCCACTACCTAAATCTCATGTACAACAACTCTTCTCCCTATCAATGAATGATACGCAAGCTTTGCGTATTCGCGAAAAAAAGACAACCCGCCTGCAGCTCTCCCGGATTGAAACTCCTGAATGATAGCCTCGAACACCCTCTCAGCATAACTCTATGCTGTCAAAGATCCTTGTGTTTTTACAAAGTTGTTAAATGTATTAATATCAGCCTACTGTTAACAGGGTACTTATAGATGAGCTACCTACAGTGTAAAAACTGATTAGTAGGTAGCAAGCATGCAACTATTCTGGCATCTATACACACTCCACAGTATAGGTGAATGCAGCTACTTCTAATTTTGTTTCCTAAGTAGGCAGTTAGGTGCGCAAAAGAATGCATCACAAATCATTTATCAAAAATATGTTCTATTTCAGATACCTTTACAGAAACTCAAATCATGAATGCTATGAACGAAAATAACAGCACGTGATCCAAAAAACAGCAGAATGATGCCCAATGCTGAAATTTGTTATAAACAATATGTTCTCTGGCATGTACCACATGTTGTAGTAGTGTAGATAGTAGAAAATGAGCAGATAGCGAAATTCAGTTTCTTTCAAAACAATTTTGGTTTCAGACCAACAATTCAATTTTTTTTGCAGAAGAATTGATCTAGAAACACAAAGGGTGCTAGGAGCTTGGTGAATAAGGGTTGCTATATCTAAATGTGGTGAATAAAACAAACCATGTGGTAAGATAGGAGCTTAGTGAATCATTACTGTTGAAATAAAGGAGCTACAAAATTCTCAGATATAGGTCGAAATGTTACTGTACAAAGATTACATTTGATCGAACTAAATATAAATGTTCTCCCATTAGGTGGATTGATGATATTTACTTAAATCAGAATTATCTTAGAGGATTCATCCAAAAACTAGAAGAACTAATTCAATCTACATGGAAGCCTGACTACTTTGCTCGAGACTGCAGTATAGCAAATTCAGTCTACATACTCTCCTAGAACTAATGATTACATGTACTACTTTCCAGAATAGAGTTTAGGTATGTAAGAAAACCAATCAAGGTTGTGGAGATGTTGGACATCTGGTCGTAGCCTGACTACTTTGCTCTCTACGACCTGTTGAACAACACCAGATGGAAGAGTTTGCCTCCAGAAGTCACACGTTGCAACTCAAGTAGGAACAAAACAGTATTCCTTGAACAAACTAGAGGAAACAATTTGGAAGCAAAATCAAATTCATATACTTGGTAATTTTGGTGTATGCAAGAGAACAATCAAGACATACCAAGACATAATTAATGCAGTCCGTTGTACCCCTGATATGACACAAGTAAAGATCCCACTGTCACATATACTCTAGAGGATAACACCTTATCAGTCAAAACATTGTTACTTGATATTGAGATTCTTATAGTGAATTTAGTTTTCTACATTTATACATGATTTAGAATAGCAATCATCTCATAGGGAGTCCCAAGGTTATATGATTTAGAGTAGTGATTGTTTCCTAAAAAAGCAATCTAGGGTTGTGGTGACAATAAGGCATGTAATAGATACTTACATAGAATTTGTCTGCCCTATAGTGGGACAATTCCCTTGTACAATCTGCATACCTACCATAGTTCCAGAAGTGTTGGATTACAGTTACATAGAACAACAAATTTCAATATTATGGTCACTTGCCTCAACTTACTCAGCATATCCTTCAGACTTCACAAACTTTACGGAGCCCATCAGAAAAACCTCTTCGAAAGCTAGAGTATGTCTCAACACGGACCTTCACAACCTCCATAGGGCAGAGGGCATCGTCGGCGATAACCTCGGCGGAAGCAGATCAACAAGTTAGATCAAAGACTTGTAATTGCTTCATACTCAGGTACAAAAATACCCGAGTAATATTTCTGGCAGAACTCACAGACACAAAATTTGCACCTGCCTTGACCAATATATCTAATCAAAGTAGGCACACAACCTCTGAAGAAACCTTTTTCTCCTTGCACTTTCAAGAGAACTCCTAATCCAGAAGAGAAACACTCTAAGTTCTCAACTAGATGATCTTGATAAGAGATGTGAGCTAACTGGGTTATCAGTAGCTGACTATGAACTTAGGAAAGACCTTCAGCGTAGTTTGAATAAGATTTTGAGAGAGGAGGAAATCAAATGGTATCAGCGCTCTAAAGAGAGAGATCTCAGGGAAGGGAATAACATCACTAGATATTTTATGATTAAGGCGAGCGGTAGGAAAAGAAAGAACAAGATCTTTCGTTTTGTGCAGGATGGGGTTATTATCCAGGGTGATAAAGAGCTACTGGACTATGCTACCAAGTTCTATAAAGAGCTTTTTGGTCCTGTAGACCTGTTACCTATCTCCCTAAGTATTCCTGTTCCTACTTGTTTAGATATTAAAGATAAGAAAATGTTAACTGCTAGATTCTCCTTGGAAGAGATCAAGCTTGCTGTCTTCTCTATGAAACGCAACCGAGCGGCTGGCCCCGATGGAATGCCAGTTGAATTTTACCAAGTATTTTGGGATTTAATTTGCTCCGATCTACTTCAGCTGTTTAATGATTTTTTTGATGGCAAATTGGACCTCTCTAGGCTAAATTATGGTGTTGTTACATTGATTGCGAAAGGCCAGGGGGCTGATAAGATTCAAATGTATAGACTTATCTGTATGCTTAATGTTCCTTTTAAGATTTTTACCAAGGTTTTGAACACTAGAGCTATGTTAGTTGCGGATAAGATAGTGTCTAAGATCCAAACAGCGTTTATTAAAGGGCGTTATTTGTTGGATAATGTAGTAATGTTGCATGAGACCATGCACTATCTTCATAGAAACAAGCTCTCCGGTGTGCTTTTTAAAGTTGATTTTGAGAAAGCTTACGATAAAATTAACTGGGACTTTATGCTTTCTGTGTTAGAAATGAAAGGGTTCCCTGAAAAGTTTATTCAGTGGACCAAGTCAACCATTGTTGATGGGAAAGTCGCTATTACTTTAGATGATATGTTGGGTAATTATTTTACTACTAGAAAAGGTCTAAGGCAGGGGGATCCCTTCTCCCCCTTGCTGTTTAATATAGTTGTTGATGTCCTGGTGACCCTGGTTGGAAGGGCTCAGGAGCAAGGGTTTATAAAAGGTTTAGCCCCTCAGATTTATGAAGGTGGCCTTTCTGTTTTACAATATGCTGACGACACAATTTTTTGTTTTGAGGACGACTTGGAAGGAGCTAGGAATCTTAAAATCATCCTTTGTGTCTTTGAGCACTTGACTGGTCTAAAAATTAATTTTTTAAAAAGCGAGGTTTACTGCTTCGGTGAGGCGAAAGTAAGACAGGAGGAATATGCTCAGATCTTTACTTGCACAATTGGAACCTTTCCTTTTCGCTACCTGGGTATGCCTCTACACTATAAGAAACTTAGTAATAGCGATCGGAAACCTGCTGAGGAGAAATGTGAGAAGAAAGCAGCTACCTGGCAAGGGAGCTTGCTTCCTATGGGAGAGAGACTTATTCTAACTGAGACTTGCTTGAGTAGTGTTCCTAGTCACATGCTTTCCTTCTTTAGATTGCCTAAAGGTGTGGGTAAATGCTTTGATTTCTTCCGAGCTCGTTTGGTTTGGCAAGAAAGGGAGGGAGTGCGGAAGTACCACCTGGTCAACTGGAATGATGTGTGCCAACCTAGGGACCAGGGAGGACTGGGGGTTACTAATCTAGATGTTAAAAATGTTAGTCTTCTTTGTAAGTGGCTCTGGAGACTAGAAAATGAGGAGGGGGACTGGCAGGAGTTGATTAGAGCAAAGTATCTGAAGAAGAAAACTTTGACTCAATGTGAATCATCTCCTAACAACTCCCACTTCTGGAATGGCTTAATGGAAGTTAAGAATATTTTCTATAGCTGTTGTCAGAGAATTGTGGGGGATGGTCGTAAAACTAGATTTTGGGAAGATGCGTGGATAAAGGATAAACCTCTTTGTTTGATTTTTCCTCGTCTTTATAATCTAACTTTCTGCAAACATGTTACTGTTGCGAAAGTATTNAACTTTGACTCAATGTGAATCATCTCCTAACAACTCCCACTTCTGGAATGGCTTAATGGAAGTTAAGAATATTTTCTATAGCTGTTGTCAGAGAATTGTGGGGGATGGTCGTAAAACTAGATTTTGGGAAGATGCGTGGATAAAGGATAAACCTCTTTGTTTGATTTTTCCTCGTCTTTATAATCTAACTTTCTGCAAACATGTTACTGTTGCGAAAGTATTTACCATGGAGTTTAATTGCATTAGGTTCAGAAGATGTTTATATGGGGAGACTCTTGATATGTGGAGTAAGTTACTTGATATGTGTGGTCAGGTGATTTTGTCGGATAAGCCTGACAAAGTTAAATGGCTACTTACAAACTCCGGTAGCTTCTCTGTTAAATCTCTGTATCACTATCTTATAGCTAGACAAGTCGTTTCCCTTTTAATAAACTATGGAGGATGAAGATGCCTCTTAAAGTTAAGGCTTTCTCTTGGTTAGTAATCAAAAATAGGATTCTGACCAAGGACAATCTGAATAAAAAAGGCTGGAAAGGTGCTAAGTTTTGTGAATTTTGTGACTGTGAAGAGAGTGTGAATCATTTATTTTTCTCTTGTTCCTTAGCTAAGTTCCTGTGGAATATTGTGGGATGTGCTCTAGGGAGCCAGAGAGCTCCCATGTCTTTTTTTGACTTATGCCAGAACTGGTTGTCTAGCTATACTGGCAAAGATAGAGTAGTTGTTTTATTGGGTATTGCTGCTCTCTTGTGGTCTATATGGAAAACAAGGAACAAATCCTGTTTTCAAAGTGTTATGCCTAGAGATCCTACTGACATTATNGAAGAGAGTGTGAATCATTTATTTTTCTCTTGTTCCTTAGCTAAGTTCCTGTGGAATATTGTGGGATGTGCTCTAGGGAGCCAGAGAGCTCCCATGTCTTTTTTTGACTTATGCCAGAACTGGTTGTCTAGCTATACTGGCAAAGATAGAGTAGTTGTTTTATTGGGTATTGCTGCTCTCTTGTGGTCTATATGGAAAACAAGGAACAAATCCTGTTTTCAAAGTGTTATGCCTAGAGATCCTACTGACATTATCTTTCTTGTTTGTTCCCTACTTGACTCATGGAAAAATCTGCAGAAAAGAGGGGTGCAAAGCATGCTTCATCAGGTGTCTAGGCGTATCGTGAGGGTGACTCGTGATATCTTCAGAGGAGGGCATGGTTTGACGCCGCATGTGAGAAGGATTTTGTGAAGCTAGTCGCTGGAAATGCTTGCTGGCTTCAAAGCATAATGTTAATTTGGTTATTGTCATTTAGTTTGTTGATACCCTTGTAACTAGCGTAGCACTAGGCCCTTCCATGGCTAGTTTTGGGCAGTTTGAAGCATCCTGATGTGGTGATATAATATCAGTGGTGTGATGATTAGGCTGGATAGGCTGGAGCATCATGTGGCTTCTAGATCAGTGATGTAATGGTGGTTTTGATGCCTTGTAAACAACTCCATTTTCATAATGAAAATGGGGGCCGTGTGGCCCCTTCGATCGAAAAAAAATTAAGAAAAATGATATTACATTACTAATTGGTTTCTCACCAATGATAAAACATAGCAGACTGATACCATATTTCGTTGAAATGTAAGGAACTACACGATTCCTTCGAGTCTACTTACAAGCAGCTTTGCAGTATCCCGTCCAACATAATAGAAATTTCGTAGCAATGACCAAACACAATGTAAGGGGCATTAAGCCCAGATCACATCACGTACAAAAATCATGAGATAACTAGGCATGAATGAACAAACCCCCACCATAACATTGTTTCTCTAATAGGGGGGTACCAAGTAAATGAATATCTGCGGTTCAGATCAGATCATTTTTAACTCTTCTCACAACTTGTGTATGGTTTTTGGAGCATGATTTCTCTATCTAAACTGTGATACCTTAAAATAGAAAATAATTTTTCATCTAGGAATTTTCACGAACACCTTGTGGGCACAAAGCCACAAATGGATCGGATCTCCATTAGCGAAGAGCACAACGAGAAATGCTTTGAGGAAAAAAAGCTTAAAAGAGGCTGGGAGAGATTTCAAGCCATAATTTGAACAATAAAAAATACGAGACTAGCAAGAGGAGTTGAAGTCCAAGTACGCCTATATATAGTCAAAGTAATTCACAGGCAAACACAAGAGTGAAATCGGCATCGGGGGGCAGCGAAGACCTGGAGATGTGTGGCCAGGTGGAAGTGCAGGGAACCTAGCACGGTAGTGCTCTCACTGGCCGACAAAGGCGCGTGATGAAAGGTACAGATGCGGGGAGCCGAAACACGGTGGTGCTCTCACCGGCCGCCATCCTACTCGTCGAGGCGTCGAGCAACATGCCACCGAGCCTAGACGCCGACCACCAAGCCACGCGCACACCCACGGACCACCGCCCTCTCGCGCCCACCGGCTGCTCGGCATGCCGTCGGCTAGCTGTCGCCCGCCGGCGCTACCCTTCGAAACTGCTGGTCGCCGCCTGATTAGAATAGGACATGGGCGTGGCTACCTCCTAATCCCCATGACCAAAAAGCGGTTTGGGCGTCGACATTAATTGTGCCGGTGCGGTCGGACCAATGTTGTAAAACGTAAAAATACAAGACCGTGTTGTAATCTTACCGCAAGGGACGGTCGGTTTCTTTTTTGATTGATGGAACCGTGGCTCGGCTCGGTCGTTCGACCGGGGCGAAGAATTACTTATTCTTCACCCAGGGTCATATATATATATATATATATATATATATATATATAGTGATGCTATTCATCATCCAGGGTGCAAAATAACTTATTCTTCACCCGAGGTAATCTTACGATCATTTCATAATTAAATTACGTTTGGAATTCAAATAGTTACATTCCTATTCATTCACTATGTAATATTTGACATAAGAAAATAAAAATATAGGTCATAAGACAAGAAATTTTTGTAGTTTATGTGTATTTTACACTATGTTTTTACGTTTGTAATTTTACATAATATAAAAAAAATTACGACGATTATATATTTTCTTACGATCTTTTTTTATGTCGATAATAAGACAAAACTTACGAAACGTAAAATT
>LR880972.1:57992535-58032807 GCA_904067115.1 Aegilops sharonensis | reverse complement strand
GTCTCCCCTTCCTTCTGGGGAATGATATGTAGATCACTGGCCTGGCCATGAGTTTGGTGGCCTCCTGTGAAGGCGCCAACGAACTCATGGCACATATCCGACCAAGAAGAAATGGAATCCACCGGCAAGTGCATCAACCAAGACATAACATTGGGCTTCAGTGCCAGCGGGAAATAATTGGCAAGCACCTTGTCGTCACGAGCTCAGGCAACCTACATCGCGATGGTGTAGATGTTGAGGAACTCGGACAGATGGGTCTTGTCATTGTACTTCTCGCCGACGTCCACTACAAGAAACCTGTTAATCCATGACGGATTCGTGCTGACGTTCCTAGAATCCGTCACGAATTATGACGGAAAACAGTGACCCGTCACAACTACCGTCACCGATTTGTAAGCCGTGGTTAGGCCCGAAAACAGCGGGCCCTTGATGACGAACGTCGGGCTACCGTCACAGAATCCGTCGCGGATTGACCAAGCGGGCTTAGTCGGGCCTAGCGTTTTTTTAATATACACCATCTGGACCGTCGCGGATTATGCTCTTGCTGATGTGGCGTACATGCCCATTCGTTGGTCCACATATCGGTCAGACCAGCTCAAGAAAATAAAACTGTGAGGATACGTGTGGGTGCCATTGGACACATGATAATGTATTATGTGTTATGTTGCTTCCCGTAAAAAAGCAGTGGAGACTTTCTTTTCACCGATTCTCAATCCTCCAGATCCCGTCAACCGTCGTCGCCGCCGCCGCCGCCAGTGCCATCGACGACTGCCCGGGCGAGGGTGGTTAGATCCGGCAGAGTGGTCCATCTCAGCCTCTTACCTCGCCGTCGGGCGCCCTTGCTGCGTCGACAAGCCAGCGTCCGCCCGCCATTGCCACGCCAACAATCCAGCCGCCGCACGGACGA
Source organism: Aegilops sharonensis (assembly GCA_904067115.1). Lineage (NCBI taxonomy): Eukaryota > Viridiplantae > Streptophyta > Magnoliopsida > Poales > Poaceae > Aegilops > Aegilops sharonensis. Next base: position 58,031,900 of record LR880972.1, on the reverse strand, counting down.
GCCAGTCGCTGCCCGCACTTGCTCACCGGACAAGCCCCCGTTCTTTCCCTACATCAACGTCAGCCAGGAGCGAGCGGTATGTCCCCGGCAGAATTCATCTCTCTCTCCTTCAGAATTTGTTGACTAAATATTATGATTTGCAATTTTCCCCTTCAGAATTTGGGGTGAACTTTTCCCTTTAGGTTTCAGCCTATTTAGATCTAGAGGTATGACGCAGAGCAAATGCTTCTGGGATTCATCTCCCTGCTGGGTGAACTTTTTCCCTTTAGGTTTCAGTCTATCTAGATCTAGAGGTATGATACATGAGCTGTTGGTCCTGCTAGCTTCAGCTTTTCAGAAAGATATAAACTGATAAATCAACATCAGCTTGAGTAGATAATTTGGATTTCATAATCTGCCACGGCCGAAAATCAGCACGGTGGCCCATTGAATTCTTTGCCACGGCAATGAAGTTACACAATCTGTAAATAACTTTGTGCACTTTATATCAGCAGCATTTTTTACATGAGCTGTGATTCCTACTACAGTTTCAGCCTTCATCCAGCAAAGCTGATGAATTAATAGCTCGAGCTCTAGGACATGCATTCCTCTGTTTTGGGGTGGTCCAAAGGACATGTATTCCTCTGTTTTAAAATTTTATAACTAAATCAACCCTACACCAAGAGACAAGATGAGTTTATAGTAAGTAGATTATGAGAGGATCATGCCTATAAATTTCCTTGCATCCAACTACCCAAGATCATTACCCTTGTACAAACATTTTGTGCAAACAGGTGTGTACAAAATGTGTACTATGGATTTGTAGACCTCTTTAATGTGGAGTAATCAGTGAAATATTGTCAAATGGTGAATGTTCCTTTGTTAGAGCAAAAGAAAAATCTTTTGATGAACTGTGTTCACTATAGTGTGAAGCAATATAATTATAATTATGAACATATTTTAGTTTGCTATACTGTACATTTTAATTTGATGGCCGGGGTAAACCTTTGATTGAGTTGGTTATTTTTCTGCAGTGCAGATGGATAGACGTTGGATTCATGGTACATTGTTTTCCCGTGAGTACATCCAAGGTGTCAAAGAATTTATGAAATTCATTCAAGAGAAATTCAGTGAGGATGATAAAATACTCTGCCCATGTAGAAAATGCCTTAATCATAACTACCAGCATCAGACCGTTGCGAACACACACATACTGACGTATGGCATGGAAAGTACATATACTCGCTGGATATATCATGGAGAAGACTTTGATGTAGATGTTATTGAACATCCTGTTGATGTGCATGACACTGAGGATGGTGACAATGGCGCTGACCAGTTTGAAGAGATGTTTGAAGACCTACGCACAGCAGTAGAACAAGCTCAGAGTGAAACTGAAAATCAAGATGCTAACAATGGTGGAAACCCTTCTGAGAATGAGTCTTTTTTGAAGAATGTGATGAAGGAGGCAAAACGACAGCTTTATCATGGTTGTACCAAGTTTTCAAGGTTCTCCTTTGTGGTAAAGCTTCTTCACTTGAAGTCATACCATAGGATCCCAAATAGTGCATTTACTGAAATTTTAAAGCTATTAGCCGAAGCATTCCCTGAACCCAATACACTCCCAAAATCATATAAGGAAGCAAAGAATCTTCTAAAGGAATTAGGCCTTGGGTATGAGTCTATACATGTGTGCTTGAATAATTGCATTCTGTTCAGAAAGCAATATGCCAATCATGACAACTGCCCAGTTTGTGGACTATCAAGGTGGAAAGACCCTGCTAGAAAGAAGATTCCACAGAAAGTGTTGAGGCATTTTCCTTTGGTGCCTAGGCTAAAGAGGATGTTTCTTTCCAAAAAAGGTGCAGAAGAAGCACAATGGCATGAGCTAAAGAGGCAACCCAATGAGAAGGAACTGAGTCATCCAAAAGACGGTGATGCNAGGTGTGTACAAAATGTGTACTATGGATTTGTAGACCTCTTTAATGTGGAATAATCAGTGAAATATTGTCAAATGGTGAATGTTCCTTTGTTAGAGCAAAAGAAAAATCTTTTGATGAACTGTGTTCACTATAGTGTGAAGCAATATAATTATAATTCTGAACATATTTTAGTTTGCTATACTGTACATTTTAATTTGATGGCCGGGGTAAACCTTTGATTGAGTTGGTTCTTTTTCTGCAGTGCAGATGGATAGACGTTGGATTCATGGTACATTGTTTTCCCGTGAGTACATCCAAGGTGTCAAAGAATTTATGAAATTCATTCAAGAGAAATTCAGTGAGGATGATAAAATACTCTGCCCATGTAGAAAATGCCTTAATCATAACTACCAGCATCAGACCGTTGCGAACACGCACATACTGACGTATGGCATGGAAAGTACATATACTCGCTGGATATATCATGGAGAAGACTTTGATGTAGATGTTATTGAACATCCTGTTGATGTGCATGACACTGAGGATGGTGACAATGGCGCTGACCGGTTTGAAGAGATGTTTGAAGACCTACGCACAGCAGTAGAACAAGCTCAGAGTGAAACTGAAAATCAAGATGCTAACAATGGTGGAAACCCTTCTGAGAATGAGTCTTTTTTGAAGAATGTGATGAAGGAGGCAAAACGACAGCTTTATCATGGTTGTACCAAGTTTTCAAGGTTCTCCTTTGTGGTAAAGCTTCTTCACTTGAAGTCATACCATAGGATCCCGAATAGTGCATTTACTGAAATTTTAAAGCTATTAGCCGAAGCATTCCCTGAACCCAATACACTCCCAAAATCATATAAGGAAGCAAAGAATCTTCTAAAGGAATTAGGCCTTGGGTATGAGTCTATACATGTGTGCTTGAATAATTGCATTCTGTTCAGAAAGCAATATGCCAATCATGACAACTGCCCAGTTTGTGGACTATCAAGGTGGAAAGACCCTGCTAGAAAGAAGATTCCACAGAAAGTGTTGAGGCATTTTCCTTTGGTGCCTAGGCTAAAGAGGATGTTTCTTTCCAAAAAAGGTGCAGAAGAAGCACAATGGCATGAGCTAAAGAGGCAACCCAATGAGAAGGAACTGAGTCATCCAAAAGACGGTGATGCATGGAAAGATTTTGATGAAAAATTTCCAGAATTTGCAAAAGATGCCAGAAACTTTAGGCTTGGCATTGCCACTGATGGGTTCAATCCTTTTGGAAATTTTAACACAACCTATAGTATGTGGCCTGTATTTGTTATACCATACAACCTTCCACCTTGGGCATGCATGGATCAGCCAAATTTTATGATGGCTTTGCTGATTCCTGGTCCCAAATCACCTGGCAAGCACTTCGATGTCTTTCTGCAACCACTTCTAGAAGAATTACTTGAGCTCTGGGAGGGTGTGCGTACATATGACGCTCTTAGTGGAAAAGTGTTTGATCTTCATGCTGCAGTTCTATGGTGCATTCACGATTACCCAGCTCTGAGCACTCTTTCAGGGCGTACCACAAGAGGCTATTTTGCATGTATTCATTGTGACAAACACCCTCTTTCTTACAGCCTAAGGAGTAAAATTGGGTATATTGGTCACTACCGTTTCCTTCCAAGGGGTCATCGTTTACGGAGAAACAATGAATTTGTTGGTCTTCATGAAAGCAATGATGAGCCAGGTAAATTCTCTGAGAAAGAGTTGCAAGAAGAATTGGAGAAGGTTAGACCTGGGAGACACCAAGAAAGTAGGAAAAGGAAGCGTTCTGACCTGGGCAACAAGAAGGATCATGTGCCAATTTGGGGCCGGAGGGTTTGTTTGTGGGATTTGAAGTATTGGGCAAAGTTGAAGCTGAGACACAATCTTGATGTCATGCACATTGAGAAAAATATTTGTGAAAACCTCATTGGGACAATTCTGAATCTGGAGGGTAAGACAAAGGACACACTTAATGCTAGGATTGATCTGAAAGATTTGAATATTAAAGAAGAGTTGCAATTGAGGAAGGAGGGAGACTCATATGTGATTCCTCGGGCCCGATATACCTTGTCCAAAGAACAAGTTGTTGCATTTTGTGAATTTTTACGAGAGTTAAAGTTTCCAGATGGGTTTGCTTCCAACATCTCAAGATGCACAATGCTGATGGAACCAAGGTACAAGGCCTGAAAACACATGATTGTCACATTCTTTTGCAGAGAATCTTACCTGCCGGCATGAGAGGATTTTTGGACAGTGATATATATGAAGCAATAGCTGAGTTAGGCAAGTTTTTCAGAGAACTGTGTAGCAAAACTCTTAATAGGGATGTCTTGGCTGAAATGAAGAAGGAAATCCCTGTAATTTTGTGCAAGCTTGAGAAAATTTTCCCGCCTGCATTCTTTGATGTGATGGTGCACCTTGCCGTACACTTACCTAAAGAGGCATTGCTTCGAGGTCCCGTGCAATATGGGTAGATGTACCCAGTTGAAAGAAGGCTATATACTTTAAAGCGCTATGTGAGGAATAGGGCGCGACCAGAAGGTTCGATTGCTGAGGCATATATTGCAGATGAATGCCTGACATTTTGCTCCAAGTACATGGATGATGTTGAAACAATATTTAATTGGAAACCAAGAAATGTAGGTTTTTCAGATGAAGAAGCCTATGGTGTTGACGTTTTTGGGCTGGAGTTAATTTTACTTCAGGATATGAATATGAATATGTGCATGAGCAAAAAGAATTTGACCAGATGGTGTGGTATGTGTTGAACAACTGTGATCAAGCTAAGAAAATATATCGAGTACGTTGTCACTTCTGAAACTTGCGTTTGTTGCATTGTGTTGTACATATGTCACGAGACTAATTTGTTTTATTTTACAGTATGTTCAGAGATGAGTTAAAGAGGAAACTGTTGCCGGACAGTGATAAAGAGCTTCAACAAAAATTTCAGACATGGTTCAGGAACTATGTTAGTTTTCATTAACATCTAGTTTTAATTTTTGGTTGTCAAATTTCAGTGCAGATTCTAATGTATGTGTTTGTGTGTTGTCGCAGATGATGAGGCTGCGAGATGAGGATGGTGAAGAGGTAGATGAAGATCTCTTTGCCTTGGCATGTGGTCCTGATCGGAGAGTCCGGAAATTCTCATCGTGCATAGTGAATGGGATTAGATTTAGCACTGTTGCTCGTGATAGCAACAAGAGGACACAGAATAGTGGAGTCATGACCGAAGCCGAACATAACCATAAGGTCATAGATTTTTATGGAACCTTGAAAGAGATCATTCAGCTAGATTATAACTTGGACGATAGGTCAGTTGTTTTGTTTAAATGTGACTGGTTTAAACTTGATGGAAAGAAGACTGAACTTAAAAATGATGGTTTTTTCAAAAGCATACATGTTGGAAGTTGGTGGTACAAGGACGATTCTTTGATTCTGGCTACTCAGGCTAGTAAGGTCTTTTATTTGCCAGACACGAAGTATGGGAAAAATTGGCAAGTTGTGCAAACATTCTGACTGTGCCGACAGGGAAAACTACCGCTTGTCATTCCAGAAGGGAGGATAAGGCCGGAGGCACCTCTTCTTGCTGCAAAGTTTGCAACTGAATGCAACGTCACAGTCAGACACCATATGCCTGTGTTTAAGCGCTGGAAGGATTACAAGGACCCAGATGGACATGTACGAGATGGGATCTTTAGGAACTTCGTAGGCAAAGTTGGTGTAAGTACATAGTCCAGGCCTTTCTCCCTCTAATGGCTATCAACCTGTCAATTTTGTGCTATTGTGTTAATTATGTGCAATCATGATACTTACACATGTTTTTTCATCGGACTAGAACAAGTTTCAGATGGACGTAGATGTTGTGCCAGTTAGGAAGGCTTGTACGGAAATGCTGAAACGTGCGACTCGCCAACAACGATATAGGCACAAGAAAGAGTTTTTTGACCCTCACCCACTCCATTTGGTGACGAGAACTTCTCTTGTCCCCTCGATGACTGATGAGCAGTGGAATGAGCTGGTGGAAAGCTGGAAGGATCCCAAAAAGATGGTATGTTTCTTCCTCGAGGCCAATCTCTCGCCTTCTATATGCTAATCTAGAAAGTGTGCCTTACATGTAGTCGGTCTATTGATGTAGGGGATATGTGAAATTAACAAAAATAATCGAGCTCAAGTTAAGTTTCACCAAACTACTGGCGCGCGCAGCTATCCTGTGCATTGTGATAATCTGGTAAGTCAAACATGTGGCTCTGGATGTGCATTGTCATGAGAAATATTCATGACCATAGGTTCATGTAAACTATTGTGTCCATGTAGTAACTGTGTACGATGCTCCCTTGCCTTCATATTTGTTGTTTCCAGGGCGACAAATACAAAGATAAAGAACCCACTGCATTGGATTTGTTCAAGGAGTGTCACTACAGCAAGAAAAAGAAAAGCTACACTGATGTCGTGCAAGCTGCAATTGTAAGTCAGCTTCAAAAGACTACCAACCATCAATTTTTACCTTTCTGCATGGCTAGAACTAATATTGTTTGAGTCACTTTACCTGATTGAAAACTGATAATCAAATGTCGGCGTATCTTAATACAAAATGTTAACATGTTCACTTAACTATCTTGTAATAGTCTATCCTGTATGATTGTACCCTTTTTCAGACAACTGATATGATTTGTAGCGATTGAAAAACATGCCCTGTATATTGCAATTTTGGCCAAACTCAATGTCTTATCTTTTAGTATATATATTGTCTTATATTTTAGTATATATATTTTAGAGATTTACTTCCAGAAATAATTTGACTTAAACATTGCTCACTTGTAGTTAATTCAGGAAATAGTCCACTTTGCTGTAGATGTTAGTATATATGAATAACCTGAATCACCTCCACACAGAAAAAAGATTAGTCTAACTGTTATCATAAATGTCTAGTTGTAAAGGATACATGATAGCTTTCCTTACAAAGACGATATATGTAAGCTTGTTGCTGTCGTCTTCTCTACTTGTGCTTAAGCCGTCTTATAACCATGATTATTGCTTGCATTGCTAGACTGAGATGGAAAACAAGGCCTCTCAACCTACAGAAGATGGTCAGGAATCAAACTCTGCAACCGAGGCTGTAGCTGAAGTGCTTGCTAAGCACACTAAGAAGCCAAGGTTTCTTCAGCATGTGGGGATCCAGCATGTCCATGCGAGATCCAGTGCAGAAGTGGCAACGGAGAAGAGGGACAATGTCGAGCTTCGGGCACGTGTTGACACCTTGACCAAGCTGTTGAAGGAGTCCGAAGAAGCAAGGATCAGGCAAGACGAGGAGCACAGGAAGAGAGATGAGGAGAACAGGAAGAAGCAAGCTGCGATGGATGCAAAACTAGACTTTCTGCTAAGTCAGTTGCAACCAAGATCAGCTCAAGGGTAAGTTGTTTGAGTCCAAGATCAGTGTCTTTCTCTACTTGATGCATGGAAGCCATCTGAATGTAATATACCGCTGGAACCAACCTTCTTATTTTGTAATGCTTTTGTTGTGCAAACTGCACACTGTTGGAAGCAAACTTGTTGCATTTTGCTGCTCCATGTTCAGTGCATGTGGAGATGTAAGCCCAATGTTACTTGTGCTTTCTGATGCTGTGTTTTTTTTCTATCTTTGTGATTTTGTGCCTTTGTCTTCTGATGTTAGTGGATCTTGATATGTAAGCTCAATGTTAGCACATATTGTGCGTAAAAACAAAAATGGGATGGGCCGGGTTGAATAAACACTAATGGGCCGGACGAAGTGGGCCTGGAAACGGACTTTGTGGTTAAACAAAAAACATGAGTGGCCTGTGATTTTGATGGGTTGATGTGAATATTGAACAAGTAGAAACGGGTCAGCCCAAAACAAACGGGCCAACCAGGCTACGGTAAAATGGGCTAATAGGCCTGGCCATACAAAAATAAATGGGCCAGACCATATTGGGCCGAATGCTACATGGGCTTGCACGACGCCATGTCAGACCCACGTTGGCGCCACGTCAGACCCACGTTGGCGCCACGTCAGACCCACTTTGGCGCCACGTCAGACCCACGTTGGCGCCACGTCAGACCCACGTTGGCGCCACATGGAACTTATCTTACTACACGTCATGTAAATCCGTGACGGAACAGTCCGTCACAGGGGATCGGGCCTTGGGCGGGCCGAACGGGCCTAGGGGCAGATCGATGACGGAGAAAGACCGTCATGGATCATGACGGAAACCATAATCCGTCAAGGATGGATGGGTTGGCAAATTATGACGCGATATACATGACGGACTGAAGGATCGTCATGCGAAGCCATGCTTGACGGTTTTTGTCACGTCTGTGACGGACAGCGACTGTCACAGATTAACAACTTTCTTGTAGTGCATACTTACACCCAAGGATAACTGGTTGCAATAGAAATCAATTCAGGAGTAGCAATCTGAGGGTTTTTTTTTTTGGTTGAGGCAAAGCAATATGAGGGAAAGCATGGCCAGTTCGCAAAGCCCAATTGAACTGCCCAAATCCTATTCGGGCGCACACCCCCGCTTTACACTTGGTTTTATAGCGGGCCGGCCCATCTAGCTTTCCTGTTTGTCTCTTAAAACCCCAAAAGGTAGCTGGTTTCTTTTCTTTATATAAAATGAGAAAAAGGCAACTAGTTTCCCTGTTTCCTTTCTTTTCTTCTATCTTTGTTTTTTCTCTTTTCTTAAAATTCGTGAACTTTTTCAAAGGCGACGAGAATCGGTGAATTTTTTCAAATTCGATGAACTTTTATCAAAAATCAATGGACTTTTCTTCAAACTCAATGAACTTTTTTGAAACTCGATGAACTTTTTGTCAAACTCGATGAACTTTTTTGAAACTCGATGAACTTTTTGTCAAACTTGATGAACTTTCTTTCAGATTCGATGAACTTTTTCAAACTGATGAAGTTTTTTTCAAAATCGATGAACTCCTTTTCAGACCGATGATCTTTTCTTTCAAAATTAATGAACTTTTTTCATTTTTGTGATTTGTCTTCAAAATTGATATACTTTATTTTGGGATTTGTCCTAACTTTTTTTTGAGGGTGTTCATTCGAGAGCAAACGTATCTGTGTGCGATCGAGAGCGGTCTTTCTCTCTTCTGAGCTAGCGCTGCTAATCCAGGGACCGATGCTGTGATTTTTTAATGGTCCGGCTCAATTGTACGAGCGCGATGGACTCCGAATTTCCTATATGACATCCAGCGCGTCTAATAGGCGCCCGACGGACAGGGGTGCCCCAAACTGGGATGGCCCATTTTAACAGCGAGCTTTCTTTCGATTTTCTGGGGTCTGTTTCTTTTTTTTCGTTTTCATATTATGTTCAGAATTTCAGAAAAATCTTCACATTTTCTAAAAGGACCCGGAATTTCAAAATAAAATTATTATTCTCAAAGATTACTCACAATTCAAAAAATCAATTGGGTTTTCAAAATTATCTCATAAATTAAAAACGTCTGTGTTTTCATAAAAATGTTTGTGTTTTTTAAAATTTGGTTAAGAAGTTCAAAAAAATTCCAATTCTTAGATTTTTCAAAACAAAACAGAAAATTTCCCATTCTCTAGAAAAATGTTTGGGAAATTTTAACACAATCGCAATTTTTGGAGAAATGATCAGCATTTAAAATTTTGTTCGTCTTTTTAACAAAATCTTCCGAGTTTAATATTTTTCTCTCAATTTTTTAATTTTTTTCTACATGATTTCAAAAAACTTTTCAAAAATGTTCACATTAATAAAAATTTGTATGAAGAATTTAGAATTAATTCAAATATGTTCGAAATTTAGAAAATGTCATTGTTTTTATAAATTGTTCGTGATTTCTAAAATTGTTCAATCTTTTTGAAAAATGTTCTTGTCTTAGTAATGTCCCAATTTTTCAAAAAAAAATATTTGCAAATACTCCCTTCGTTCCTAAATATTTGTCTTTTTAGGGATTTCAAATGAAATACCACATACGAATGTATATAGACATATTTTAAAGTGTAAATTCACTCATTTTGCTCCGTATATAGTCACTTGTTGAAATCTCTAGAAAACAGATACTTAGGAACGGAGGGAGTATTAAAAAATGGCCATGTGTTTTTTTTAAACCGCAACATTATGTGTTGCTTTTTTACAGGAATTACGTGTTGCTATAGTGTGCACAAAAAAACACCACAACACGTGTTGATACAGCACACGTCAAAACAGTTGCTAAACCCCGTGTCGTAACAGTGCTACTACAGTACTGCGGGCTGCTGCTGTCCGCGAATGGGTCAGCCCAGTCGCATCGTCCTATGTGCATCCGGCTGCTCCAGGACACATTGAGCAGCACATAGGGACTCCCGTTGGACCCCATCAGTTCCATTAACACACCAGGCCGCCACTGAATTGTGGCCAATGCGTGGGTAAGTGAGGGAGTGTCTACTATATTTGACAGATGAGAGATGTTACCGACTGTTTTTGTAGGGGGTCTCTCTTCCTCTGAGCTCTTGGTAAAGCAGGAAGAGCAGAGAAAGAGTGGCCATCACCGACACTCGATGAGACTTGTTCTTGGAGGAATGAAATCGACTTTTGACGATGCCAGTCAATCTGGGCGAGTTCTTCCTGTGATATACCTTTGTAACGCACGATGTACTCGCCCAACTTGACCATCACCGAAACTCAAAATACCCATGAGAGAGTATCCACCATATACACAACCACCGGAGAGATGAGAGTTGTAAGAGATCTTCCAAAGGAAAAAAGCGACTTTTGTCGATAACGGTTGATTTGGGCGAGTTCATCCCGTGATACCTTGAGTATGCATGATGAGCTCGCCCAAATCGATCATCACTGAAAGTCGAAATACCCACGAGAGTGCCCAAATCAATCTTTGATCTTTGGTTCTTATGTTATTTTTCATTGTGTGATGAAAGGTGTTAGCACCGATCGATTTCGCGGTTATGGCTTCCTACAATGACGCAAATTCCGTTATGGTCGACTCCACGGTCAAGGAGAAGCGCGCCGGTGAGGACCCCTTGGCGCGCTCATTGAGGAGAACTGCGCAGTTGATCTTAATAAAGTTTGTTTTCCGAATTTGGTCAAGAAGAGTCCACCAACTAAGGATAGCTAGGCCCTCCATGTAAGGAGAGTGACGACCCAGTGCCGTTGAGTCCACCGACCATCATTCCCGACGACGCTTGGTCCTCCACTGTGGCGGTGGCCCCACATGCTCTGAGTCAACGATCACTGGTTTCACTGATTACACCTCGAAGTAGTCCACCTAGATAATTTGGCGTTGATTTAGTGATATAGTTGTGTAGCTGCTGATGTGGACTTCGATTACCACTTGTGATGCTTTTGGGTATATGAGTGATGAATGCTTATGTGGATTATGTATGATGTGTTGTTTTTACTTTGCATTCCTTCTTGAAATCCTTTTCTCTTTCTTTACAAATGAAGTGGTATGCGGTTTACAGAGGTTTTGTCCACGAATCTACAATTAATGGTCCGCATGCAATGAACAAGGGCATCGTTACAAAGGAAGCTCCCACGATTCGTTCAATAGTAGAGAGGAGGCAGAGAATCATTACAATCAATATGTGCTTGGGCTTATCGGCTTAAGAACTTGATAATTCTCTTTCAGTTTCGTCCTAATTGTGGTGTTGCTTTTATCATGTGGCTGCATGTAGACCAGTACAGGCCACTTTGTTGTTTAATAAGTAGGCACTTGTGCTAAAGAACTACTTTGTGTCTTCATATGAAACTTGTGTGAACTATATATATAATGCCTTCGTGAGTTTGTTGTTAAGCTTGGCTTGACCATATATAAGCCCTTTTTGAGTTTGTTGTTAAGAATGTGACTTCATATGAAGGTTGTGTGTTGTAAATCTGTTTTTGCTGCAGGGTTAGATGAAAAAGAGGCGAAAAAATGCTGCAATGAATCTTTGCCGAGAGCCGCACCCGGCGGGACAACCTTTCTTGAGAGCAACACTCAGCAGGTGGTACATGTGGCATGCGCTGGCATTTTGGTTATGACTTTGCCAAGCGGCAAACAATCGCACTCAGAAAAGGAGAGTTGCTGGAACTCATATGTTTCAACTAAGCTCAGTAGGGCCTCTCGGTAATGAGTACCACTTTGCCAGAGGCTGGCTCTCGACAAAGACATTACGGAACCAGCGACCGTGAAGTCAGTTTATTTTGCCGAGATACACTGTTTGGCTCTCGGCAAACTGTTTGCCGAGTGCCCGGCGTTTGGTTCCCGGCAAAGTTCTGTTTGCCTCAGAGGTGTACGTCAGGTGGTATTTGCCGTTCTTCGCAAAAAGAGGTGGTCTTTGCCGAGAACAATTCTTGGCAATGGCTTTTCCGACTGTATTTGGCCCTTTGCCGAGTATTCCTAGCCCTCGGCGCAGGGTGGAATTCTAGTAGTGCCAGTTGCACTTAATTAAATAAAATAGCGGGCTCTAGTGCTGCCAATACATTGCTATAGCTTTTTTTTAACAATGTCTCGCTAAATAAATCATTATACAATGTCTCTCTTGTAACATGCTAATATCGGATTTTAAGGGTGGCCCTATTTTGCTATAGCGCTATTTTTTTCACTTGTTGCAATTATTGACTTACTGCATCAAATTCTTTTTTCGGGGATACTGAATCAATTTTTCTCTTTTGTCTGATTAACCTGACACGTATTTTTATTTCCAAGATTGTTGAGCCAAACTGAAAACACCACGTGGTTGTCATGTGGGAAGCTGTTGGAGATGTAATAGAGTAGATTAAATTCCTTGGCAATAGAAGTAGTAATATTATCATTGATTCATAGATCATTGCCTGATGAAGCGGTCCTAGAGGAGAGAGACGGGTGTGGTGACTTCATGAAGAAACAATGCTAAGCGTGTGAACCTAGGCAAAACATTTAAATGAAGGAAGCCCACCAATACATGAAGAGTTTTAGTTGTTAAATCATTAAATAAAACAAGCTTAGCTATCATAAGCTAAACACCCATGCATTGGGGAGTATAGTTGCCAAACTATTTAATGTGCTTAGCACCTCATCTAAGCACCGATGCATTGGCAGCCTTCCAACTAGCGGGGTATTATAAATGTCATTGCTTCTAACCCAAGTTTCGATGTTGCAAATATCACTACAAAGTGCAAATTTGCCTCTACCAAAGTGTTCGTGCAGGAGTGTGAGTATCGTGATACATATGTTATGGGAATGGAAGACATTGGGACAATTATGCTTGGTAAATACTCCTTTCTGCACACGAATCAGAGGGTACCAAGCACCAAAATATTGCATTTATCTTTGCGAGGCAACCATGCTTTCTCTGTGTAATAAATCTGATGTGCCTTTATCGACGTTCTTGCAATCAGCACAGTGGATTAGATTCCTTTACGGTCAAAGGGCGATCCCTAGTTGACCTTGGGCATGCTTAGAACCTCTCCTAGCTTCTCTAAATCTGTAGAACTGGCTTCCCTCGCTAGCCTGTTCGGCTGCACTTCGGCCCGACTGAAAGCAGCACATTGCGGAGGCATTGAACATATAAAGGACGAGCTAGTGCGCCCAACTAGCGGCACCAGCCACGTCTCCTCTTATTCGCGCGATTTCTATTGTATCGCCCAGGGAAGGGATAAGGTCCCGAACGCCGTGGCCAGCATCCTCTCCTCTCCCTTTCCCCTCGCTCACTTCCTCCGCCCTCACCCGCAGAACCCTAGCCGCCTTCTCCCGCAGCACCTCAGCCGCCTCCTCTCCCTCTCCACCCAGCCGCCCCCTCCCTGACGGCCTCCGCCTTCTCCCTCTCGACCAGAGCAGGGCGGCCGGCGCCCCCCCCCCCCCCCCCCCCCTCCCCCCCCCCCCCCCCCCGCCCCCCCCCTGACGGCCCCCGCCTCCCCCCCCCCGACCAAAGCAGGGCGGCCGGCGCCCCCCCCCCCCCCCCCCCCCTCCCCCCCCCCCCCCCCCCGCCCCCCCCCTGACGGCCCCCGCCTCCCCCCCCCCGACCAAAGCAGGGCGGCCGGCGCCCCCCCCCCCCCCCCCCCCCTCCCCCCCCCCCCCCCCCCGCCCCCCCCCTGACGGCCCCCGCCTCCCCCCCCCCGACCAAAGCAGGGCGGCCGGCGCCCCCCCCCCCCCCCCCCTCTTCTCCGGCCGCCCGAGCACCTCCCGGGAAGCAGCAGGTTCTCGTGGTGCGGTGGTGCTGCTGGGAAGGAGGAGGCCAGCCGCGTCCCTGGGGTGCCGGTGGAGCTGCTCCTCCGCGAGATCCGGCCGTGGAGAGAGCCATGGTGACCCAGCCCTTCTCCTCCCGCGTCCCTTTCTTTATCACCAAGCTCGCGTTGTTGCTCTTGCTGACTTCTTCCTCCTCCTTCGTGCTCAACAGGTGAAGCACAACCAGCTGGTGCAGAACATCCGCCAAACCTCGCCGTATTTGGGCCTCTCAAGCAGGTGCACACACTCTTGTCATCTTCCTAATTTCCCTCCTCCTTCCAGTGTATTTGTCTGTGCAGATTTTTTTTCTGTACGCCTACAAGGTGTTCGATGAAAGTCTTAGTAGGCTGTAGGGAAGGAGTGCTCTATGTAACCATGTGATTTCATTCTTCCAAAAATCGCCTAATGGTGTTTGATGAATGTCCTAGAAGTCTGGAGGACATGAGTGATCTATGTATGTGATTTCATTCTTAAAAAAAGTCAGTTCCAGTCAATTATAACAATATGATTTTGAGATTAATAAGAATCCATGGGGTAAATAAAAATCTAAAGAACAAAAGAACTATTAGTTCCAGTCAATCATAGCAAGAATCTGTGTGGTAGATATTTACTTCTACCTTGTGGGGTTCTCGACCCATAAACTAGCATTTGGTAGCTTGATTTCCTTCCCTGCTCGATAGGACTGTAGGAGACATGAAACTCGTTAGCCTATGATGTTGTGTGGCTGCCGTTGGAATTTATTCTGTCTATCGCGAGGATACTATATTAAGCATGAAATTAATCCTTTAGAGTATTGTTCATGTTTTGCTGTTTCTTTCTTCAGGTGGCACCCTCTTGGAACTGTTATGCATCCGCCCATGATAAAAAAAACTGGTCCAAAATTATGTGGTGTACAGTTTCTCAAAAACTTGTTTGAATTTATCTAATGTGAGTAGCAAAGATCTTGAAATGATGCTTGAAAGTAAATTAGTTCGAGTTATCTATTTTATGTTCTATGCTTTGTAGACAAAAATACAGATGCTCAGTGCTATATATAATCATGTGGTATAAATAAGATAATTAAGCTATATAATTTTGTGCTTCAACCTCCTTTTAGTTTCAGATGGCCAATCATTAACTGTTAGAGATGAGAAGTACCTAATGTAAGACCAAAGGTGGGGTTCTGATAGTTTTGCTGGATGGCTGCAGCTAATCGAGTGGTGTGAGACCCCTCTTGCGTCCCCAAGACATTGGTCCATGCTTCTTTTTTTTTGGATGCGTGCCTCTGACAAGCAGAATTCTTGTTTTTGCAGCTATGCACAGAAAGATTTTACACGTAAGATGTTTGCTTACATTCCCACCTTCAGTGCCTTGTACAACTGCTACTTTTCATCTCACTTTTCCTGCAATGTGTCATGTTCATAGTTGTCAATGTCGACCTCATTTGATATCTTTTGGTTTTGTTACAAGAAGATCAAGATCTTTGATAAGATAGTAATGACACTTTGTTCTGCATTCTAGGAATGAATGGAACTTCAAGACCCTGTTGAACATGCACTCAATTTAGCCACCAAGAAAAATAAGAACAATTGTGTTGGGCAACCTCGCCCACAGGAGGAAAATCTCACAGTTTGGATGAGGATCTGAAGTCCAAAGGTTGGTCAGGTCCTGATGGATTGAGAAGGTGACACTAGTAGAAAAAGGGCCTATTGTCCCGGTTGGTGAGGGCCTTTAGTCCCAGTTTATGAACCGGGACTAAAGGATCGGTACTAATGCCCTGGTCCTTTAGTCCCGGTTCAATCCAGAACCGGGACAGATGGGCCTCCATGTGGCCTGTGCGCTGAGCCCAGGCAGGAGGGCCTTTGGTCCCGGTTGGTGGCACCAACCGGGACCAATAGGCATCCACGCGTCAGCATTTCTGTGGCTGGGGGTTTTGGGGGGTTAATTTAGGTGTTTCATATATTGTGTTAGCTAGCTAATTAATAGAGAGAAGTGTCCTCTCTTTTGTCCGTGCTTGGTCGACGCCACGTACTATACATACGTATAGAGAGGACTAGCTAGACACGCTAGCTAGCTAGTAAGCAAACGAAGGAAACAGAAGATCGTCATGAACATATATGCATACGGAGAGAAGTGATATCGACCACCTCTCCTTCTTCGAGAGATTGGTCGAACAACAAGTTCTTGTATATCTATCCGACACTACCGGCTACATATATACAATAATTATCTTTTACAAATATAATCTCCTAACATACGGACGCGTGGTCCACATAGTATTCTCCATCTTCAGCGATCACGTTGTCAAGAAAGAATGCCGCCAATTCCTCTTGAATTGCTCGCAGGCGATCTGGTGCTAGGAGTTCATCCCGCATCCGAAACATCTAATTTTAAGAAGGGGGTCAATACATATATATATATATATGAATGAATGAAACTAAACACAAATGATGGTAATAAAATAAAATTGTGAATATTGTTATTTACAGACTTCATATTGTTTGTCAGAGTAGCCCTGCTCATAGGTCGTGTGGCGGATGGACTCGCAAATGTAGTATCTACAGAAATCATTCCCTTGTTCCTGCCACAACCACTTTACAAGAAATAGAGGTCAATCAAACTGATAATTAGCAAGCATGCTAAATGGTATTGATGAAACTAGCGCTTGAATCACTAGGAGATGCGTGGAATATGCTACTATAGTACTTACTTTCAGGTGTCTAAATTGCAGCTTCTTCGGCAGTCCCGGAGCTTTTTTGGTGAATTTTCTCCAAACCCTTCCATACAAAGAAAACAATTACTTGATATCAGAAATGAACAAAGTTGTTGATATGGTGGATAATGATCGATTTAACTTACTTCTCGAGCATTTCAGTCATGTCCGCATACTCCTTGGGATCTTTTCGTTTGGAGTCTAAGACAGTTACTACTTCCTGCTCAAGCTTAATCTCTAGAAGAATATAGTGGTACCTGCGCACGCATGCATAACTCATCAATATTACATTACTATAACCTGGACTAATAAGGAAAACCGAATATGCCAGAAGACAGTAACACTTACATGAATAAATCTTTTCTTGCGATTGATTTCTTTGTGCTTTTGTTTCAATTGATTTAAGAGGTGAGAAACCTTGAGATTTCTGAATGTTTTTTCCCAGTATGGTTGATCATGGTTTTGGACAGACTCATGTTTGATAAGCCTTGTGTTTTGTGTCTTCTGGCCAAGGAGTGGAGAGGTTTAGGGACCATTATACTTATCTTCATGCAACTAACTGTATGTTTATATTCGTTAGCTATAGAAGTCTTCGTACTCTTTGGCCGTTTAGTTAGTTCTGAAGACAGATGGTGAATTGATTTTGCAACTACAGTGCTTAGAAAATATTTTTTTGTAATTGTTGATCGTTTAGTTAGAAATGTATCAACAATCTGTGATGTATAAAGATTGCACTGATCATTAGAGCCTATAGTTTTGGGCTAAAAAAGAGTCTCGGGTTTGATCTTCAGTTTGATACAAATTTTGCAGCTTTGCAGCCCACGACATGCTTGAATTTTGGTACACGTAAGATGTTAGATTATCCATTTTTATTATTTTTATACACTGTCTTCTTTGCTTTCACTTACCGAGTACCTTTTTTTACGGAACCTTTGCTCTCAACCTGTATTAATTTACTTTACCCTCACAACCTAAGTATCTTTGATTTCAACCTGCATTATTATTACTATCTCTGATGCAAGATAAACATATATCTTTGCTTTCACTTACTGGGTACCTTCCTTACTGTACCTTTGCTCTCAACCTATATTAATTTAAAATTGAGGGAGATTGAGTAGGAGTGCCTTTTTTATATAAAATGGATTCAACAACCAACTTTAGCCAAGAACAAACCATCAACAAGGAAGTGTAACATGGGATAGGTGTGCAGAAATCCTTGAGAAAAGACACAAATCACACTGAAATGCTACTTTTCAGGGATTTATTATGGTTCGTCAAATTTTTACTACAAAACTAAAAATGGTTATGGGGAGAGGAAGTTGATTTTCACATTTCACTTCACTTTACAATTCAAATTTTTTGTTGAAAGAAGAGTGAGTTCCACCATGAACATGCATGATTATATAATTACATGCTTGCACCTCAACGACAATCGACGTCTGCTGGACCTATGAGTTTTTTTGGTCTGATGAGTTCGTTCCTGTTTGTTTTGCAGGTTCTATGATATCGTGCTTTGTTCCATCTCTGTTCTATTCATCAAGCTTTGCTCATTTCAAAAGGAGAATCCCTGCAGGGCAGCCACACATGACCCCACTCCCCAGTTTATTCGTTCATGGCACATCAGCTCTTTCACCCACTTGACCCAGCGATAAAACAAAGGGTTCAGTTCACCCAGTCATGTCCAAAGTAGCCTCACTCCATTGTATTCCCTTGCAGGACTTGATCCGCTGTCACTCTCCGACTTATTATCATTCAAGATGGAGGTTTTACTTTCCAGCTTCACCAATTTGTTAGATACGAGTGCAAAAGTTATACAGGCATGCCAAACAAATCTGAGCTATTCATGTTAACCTGCTCCTCATTCATTTCATTCAAAAATTAAATCAGAAAAATTGTGGATGTTATTGTGCCATCAATACGGCTTCATTCCGCTTGGTCCAGCGTGGCAGAGGTCAATCTTCATCATGAATGCCTATATGCATTTATTAATATCTTTTGTTGTTTGTGTTTAGTGAATAAAAACTACAGTAGATTCCCACCTCTTATTATGGATGCACAAGTGCTTCACAATGTTTCCGTTGCTGATATCTTTGCCCTGTCTGTCTAGGTTAAATGTCAGTGCTTCACAATGCGCTTTTTACTTTGCACGATTTAACAATGCATGCCAGACCTCTGATAATTATACAATAGTATGCAGCGATGCTAATAAGACATGCTGAATGCGGAGTTTTATTTCATCTATGTTAGTACCCATGCGAATATTGAATTATTTTACTTCGGTGGTTTAACACATGTCATAATATAGTTGGTAGTAAGGAGAAGGCATTAATCTTTTTGTTTTTCAGCAAATAGTTCTCATGTTATAGGGTGCGTAGACAAACAGATGCAAGGGGCGTTGTTTCATACAACACCCGCACCAATGACCACTGGACGAGTGAAGCAAAGGGACTTGTGAACAACATGAAAAACTTCCAGCCATCTTTTGATTACATGGAAATATGCCTTTGATGCATATGTGTTATTATTTACTGACCGATTGTGTTTAGCAACTTCAGTGTGTATATCAAAATTACTACTCCCTCCATCTGAAAAAGCTTGTCCCTCAAATGGATGCATGTAGCATCAAGTTAGTGCTAGATACATCCATTTGAGGAATAAGCTTGGGACAAGCTTTTTCGGACGAAGGGAGTATATGATGTAATTGACCACTATCACTAAGAAGTGCTTCTGGACATAATGCTCTATATTATCATGTCTTTAGTGCATTTTATTGTGCCATCTGCGTATATAGCTACTTGAATATTCTAATTGCAAACTCAAACATTTGCATTTATTCTTCGTTTCAGTTGGGCTTTTGCGTCAATTTTATCAATTGCATACATTACAAATGAGAAAAAATATTTTTTATACAGATCCACGACGCTTTGCAAAAGAGCATACATCAACATCGTTTGCTACCAAAAAAACAAAGTAATCTCTTTTAGTTCTTGCTTCAAATTTGTCTCGCGCGCCAAATGGCGCAACAGGTCATCTAGTCTCTAGAATGGCTGGAAGAGGGAGGGAAGACGGGCTAGGATGCACGAGATGAACCTCGCTACCTCAGGGGAAGGGGGCCGACCTAGTGAGCTCCGGCGATGAAAACGAGCTCAAGGGGTGTGGCCGACGTGGTGAGCTCCGGCGAGAAGTAGGCGGTCTACCAGTGGAAATCGGGCGGAGATAATCGCTAGACGGCTGGCGATGGGGTGGCCGCAGGGTGGCGGTGCTGCCTAGGATGTGGACTACTATACTATACTCGTTAATAAGAGAAAAGTAATAGAGCTGCTGTCAGTAGTACTAACTATTTAAGCTTGATCGATGACTGAACACACACACAAAGAGAGGAACAAGGTTGTACTACTCTTTTAGTACGTACAAAGCAAACACAGCAAGATGCAAAGCTAGCGCTAGCAGTAAGCGCTGAAAAACCTGTATGTACCGTAGCAAAGAATTTCAAACGTTTCATCAACAAACTAGTTACAAACATGAGTAAGTGCTAGAGTACTTACCTAATCGAGTTCGTACGACTTAGTACTTGGATCCGAATGCACTGTACTAGTTGAAGAAATTTCCTCTGCATGCGCCGGTGCAGCAACACTGATTTGGGACGGGGCCCCTCAAGTTGATGCGGCGCAGCGCTCCACACCACACCTACTTCCCTCCAATTAGGAGTAGCAATGATATCAAACATTTGACAATCAAACTCGCTTCAATTAGGAGTAGTGAGCACTACTACCAGAATGAAACCGCTGCCAAATCTGGACGACTTGCGCTGTCCTCATCCAGTGTTTACACCATGCCTGTTTGTGCAGATTCTTTTTTCTTTTCTAGTTTTTGTTTGAAGATCAAAATATAAGTATTCAATATTTAATTTCAGTTCGAAAGTTACTTACTACCTCCGTCCTTGTTTATTGGTCCCATTGTTGTTTGTGCCAAATTTTGACGATAAATTTAACTAATAAAATGTCCATGCATGTCACCAAAAATTATATCATTACAAACTTTGTTCAAATACGAATCCAACGACATCATTTTTGTTGACATGCATTAACCGTTTGTTAGTTAAATATTTG
Source organism: Aegilops sharonensis (assembly GCA_904067115.1). NCBI lineage: Eukaryota > Viridiplantae > Streptophyta > Magnoliopsida > Poales > Poaceae > Aegilops > Aegilops sharonensis. Next base: position 58,011,003 of record LR880972.1, on the reverse strand, counting down.
GTCAAAATTTGACACAAATTATAAAGGGAGGCAATAAACCAGGATGGAGGTAGTACCACACACACAATGTGGTTGTTTGTGCAGACCAAACTTTTAAATACCTGGCTATAGCCCAACTATAGGCCCAATATAGCGGTTTGAGCAGGGTGCCGCTAAATGATAGGCTATAGGATTCATTTACAATTCTTCAAAAAAGTTCTGAAGTAGCTGGCTATGGCCCCGCTATAGTTGATTTGGAGGACCGTCGATATTTTGCATAACCAGCTATTTATAACAACTAGCAGAGAGGCCCTCGCAAATGTCATGGTACTATCTTTATTGTGTTCGGACTTTGAAGTGATTGAAAATAAATTTATGATGTACTGGATGATCTCGTTATAGGTTAGGAAACAGTACAGTTATCATGCTAAATAAAATATCACAATTCCAGGAGAGAATTTTTTTCATGCCTTTTTAGGATCAATATTTGATATTTTTATTTGTATGAGCCATAATGAACCACTTCCTAGATAATGAACCTATAACATGGTCCCTGAGTACACTTCTCAGATAGTTGACATGTTCATATATATCAGAAATAAAATAAAATCTTACAGGTATTATACGTCTAAGGAATATTTCCTTACTGCTTCCTCAAGTTGAAGAGAAAAAAAAACTTCCACAATATTATTTTGTAAATAATGATGGACACAACTCAAACATTATTCCACCGTGTATATCAAAGATAAACAACTGCAATGAACCAATAAAAGAAGTTATGAACTATGAATGGAGGATGGTTAAGAAAATGATATTTATCAATTTTTAACTCACAAAGTGTCCAGTGCATTGATAACTAATAAATAATAGGTAGTTTTTGTGTGTGATAAAATAGGTTGGTTACTACTGCAATAGCATACATGTCTGCACGTACACTTGTATTAAAATGTTAACCCATTATGTCACATTAATTGGTCACAGAAGAGTAGCACACATATTAGGGGTATTTACAAAGGTACACATGCATGTAACTAGACGAAACATGAATATTTGAGGTACTATATATCTCTCTGCAAGTTTCCCTCGCGTAATTTTAGTAGACGGAACCCATTGTGATTACCTAGCAGATGAACATAATATGATTACTAGATGAAAGTGTTCCTTGGAAATAAATTTTTTATCTTTTTACATTTAGTATGAAAACTATGGGGATGGTTCTATACAAATATCTTTAATAACTTAAGATTACCTTTGCCACCCTTATGGAGAAGTGCATGATTACCAAATAATCTCTTAGAATCGTTACCTGCAATAACTCTATGGAATGATAAAAATGTGGAAGTACACTGCATATGTAGTAAAGTGTAGAAAACCGAGCATGTCATTCTCAATACAACTTGTATCTTGTTGTCTGCTCCAAAAATCACCGAAAGCACGCTCAATCAAGTATATGATGCAGCAACGATTTGTCCATCTGTGAATAGAAACATCATTTGACTTATTATCAAGAACCGTGTGTATCACTCGTCAGTGGAGCACATGCTAGCTCTACATAAAAACATCACGCATGCTAGCTCTACATAAAACATATAATTATGACTGAAAGGTTGGAGCAGAAGGTAAGCATAACTTTCTAACTTTAAATACCAAGTTGTAGATTGCATATTGAAGTAATGGTTAGATAAAAAATAATGTAAAAATGTCAACTTAAAAATAGCAATTCACATTCAACTAACAATAGGATATTTGCGGAGAGATGATGTTCGTGTAGATATAGATGGTGGAGACCAAAAGCTGGAGGACATACTTGTATGGTGATGAGTATATGCATGAAAAAACTGAAATATGTCAAATTGGTTGCTTGCACGTGCTAAGACCTCTACATCTAGGAATATGAATTATGAATGGATAGAGACCTCTAATGGATAGAAATAGATAGATCGGTATAGGCACAAGGAGAGAAAACTGAGAGTACCAATCTGTGGTTGGATGGTTAGATGGACAGTGGTATTCTCAGCCCACCAGGATTCAAGTTCTGGTGCGCGTTCAGTGGGAGGATACGTTCCCGACGACTACGAGGCGTCTTTGCTGACTTCTTCAACCTTAAAATGATATGCCAGCTCAGTCTCCCCGCGATGCTCATAGTGTAGGATGTGCGTGTGCGTTCATAGGGATGAGAGTATGCGCATATATATGAGCGACTGTGTATGTGCTTTGTTCAAAAAAAACGTGGAAGCGATAGTTTTTTTTAGGATCGAAGGCCGATGTTACGTTCCCAAGTTCTAAGTGGGAACAAACCTGTGGTTGGATGGTTAGAGGAACAGTGGTATCCCCAGTCCACCAGGGTTCAAGTCCTGGTGCTCGCATTATTCCTGAATTTATTTCAGGATTTCGGGCGATGCGCTTTCAGTGCGAGTAGACGTTCCCGTCGAAGACGAGGCGCCTACGGCGACTTCGTAAATCTCAAGATGATATGCCGGCTCAGTGTCTCGAAGGTGCTCATAGGGGTAGGGTGTGCGTGTGTGCATTCATAGGGGTGAGTGTATGCGCACATGTATTTTTTTCTCGAATACACACGAGTGTGCATACTATATATTAAAGAAGAAGAGCCAAGACGGCTGATACAACGCCTTTCGGCAACGTGCCACCCATCAAGGTTAGCACCCACATCCACCGTGACAACACAAACAACTAACCCACCTTGCCCATACTCAAGCCAAACAATGGCGAAGAGGACGAACACATAACACACAAACCGCGTCCTCCTAAATCAAACACCTCAAAACACGACAAAAACACCTAACCAAACTAGATCAACGCACTCTCCACCCTTGGTGCCAAGAGGATCGGCAGGCGGACAGCGGGAGCTAGCCTGACTCGAAGAAGACGCCGTCGAAGAGGTGCCGATGATGGAGTACATAGCGCCCCAGATGCTCCTGCCCACAGCAACAACCCGCACATGACAACTTGGCACCCAAGACTCGCCGCCGAGGCGAACGAGACAGCCCACCAGTAGCTCCTCCGGACGCACCCTGAGTACCTAGGCAGTGCCTCCAAGAAGGGGACGGCGTCGAGGCGTCGCCACTGCCCGGCCCGGTGAACCGAGCCGAGGGTTTCCCCGGTGACAGAACAGGGGGATGGACATGGCCATGACAATGCCCCCAAGGAGGAAACGGCGCCCACAGGCGTCGTCGTTGCCCGCAGCGGCAGCCACGCCGGATTTCTCCTTGGTCCTGTCCATCAAAATCCGAAGCACGACAAACTGGGAGGGAGGGCAAAGTTGCCACCTTGGGCCATCACCATGGAGAGGGGGTAAGCCGGATGCCGTCACACTGCCGACCGGCGAGACCACCGCAGCCCCTGGTCGAGGAAGACCAGGACCTGCATCCACCGCTACAACCCCGCCGCCCTCACGGCCAGGGAATGCAGTGTCGCCACCTTGTCACACCTCCGCACCGGAAAGAGGAGGACAAATCCACCGCAGCCTGGGGCCGCCGCCCCAGCGTACCAGCGCCGGAGGAACGACGGGAGTCCCCGGCGCCACCCGCAGCCCCGGCGGCTAGATCTGGCCAAGCCAGAGCACGCCAACACGGCAGCCACGTGCGGCCCTTCGCGCCAGCAGCCGTGCTGCCAGCCCCATGCCGCTCCCGCGCCCCTCTCCCTCCGCTTGACCACAGTCGAGGCGCCCAACCCATGGCCATGAGGCCAGATCCGAGCCACCGAGACGCCATAGCGAATCCACCATCAAGCACCGCCAGATCCGCACACTGCACTGCTCCAGGAGACGGCACGCCACAGCCAGGCCCCGGGGCCGCCTCCCCCGGCGTCCACCCACCGCCAGCCGGGCGCCTCGTCCAGGGCCGCCGCGCCGTGCCGACAGGGGATCTCCCCGCGCGAGACGAGAGGTCCCGCCGCCGCCGGCCGCCACGCGGGCTGTGCCCACCGACGTTGCCCAGCGGCGGCGAGGGGAGGGGCTGGAGTGGGGGTGGCGGTGGTGGCAGCGCTAGGTTCGCCCGAGCCGCTCCCCTGGGAGTGACGCGGACGCGGACGTAGTTTCGTAAAATTTTATCTTCATAATGTAAGCTTGTGTCTGTGCTGTATTAAAAAAAAGTTGTAATGTAAGCTTCCCATCCCTAAGAACGTGAGCTTTCCATCCCTAATTGTTGATCTCAACCGTTAATTATGTTAAGACAGACCCACACGGTGAAAGGCCAGATATTTCGTATTATTCTATGACATTCTAGTATAATTCTCCTTTTTTTTGATAGCCCGCAAACTACTTTAATAGATATGCAACCTGGGAAGCATTGGTTTGGCCAACGATCTACTCCTCACAGGTAACTTGGTTTTCTCAGATTGTGAGACCGTAATAAATAGTGCACCAACCTTCACTTGTGTGAATAATACTGCTCCCACATATAACTCCATCTTCACCGAGGCGATAGAAAGTTCAGTGGTTTGTTCGGCCACACTCAGTAGTCACTCCTCATTTCATTTGCCTGTCAAAGGTGACAAACACGAAGGCGGAGAAGATGGCATGCAGGAGAATAACCAAAGAGCCCAACCACTTGGGAACCGGAGGCATCAGGAGAAAATCAATCCTTTCTCAGTAAATCTAATGGCCTTCCTGTGTGTATATATTTGTACGGAATACGGGAGACATCTCTGCCTGTATTAATAGGCCTACCTCAGATAAGTTTCTCGCGAGAGTTTCCGGAAGCATTCGTGCCAGCTGCTGAAGTTCCCTTGTAGGCATCGCGAATTCTTGGGCTCCGAACAGTAGTAGAAGTTCGGTAGCTAGCTGGATTGACGTGCTCACACTGGCTCAGCTGTTTGCCTGATGGTTCGGACTCATGTTAGGGATCTGGACGGCTTCGTCTTTTTTGTTCACTCTACACCGTATAGAATTGAGTATGCACGTGAATGAACAGAATGAATTACTGATTAACTCTTATTTTTCTTGTGAAAAAGTAGTGATTAACTCAACTCAAGTTGAACCGTAGGTATATCAGGTGAGCCTTCCGTCACCACTACTGCCTATACACGCTGCAACCATAATTGCGGTGGCGCCACTGCTACACTAGACTTTGCACGGATTAGCATCTACAGGAGCTTTAGCTTAACAATCTCATTCTCAGAGTATAAAAAAAAGGCATACAGAAAACTGTTCCATCCTCAGTACCTATTTTATTAGAGGCTCGACCTACATTCTCAGCTAACATCCTCCATATAGGCTGGCTACCATCATGTTTATTTGTTGCTCAAATTTCAGTTCCCACCTCCATCGCCCACAACTTTTTTTTTGTTTTGAAAAGGAGGATGACCCTCAGCCTCTGCATCAGTAACGATGCATGCGGCCATCTTGTTAAAATCCAAACAAAAAAAGGCTGCAATTTAGTACAGGTCACAAAAGGAGCACAAATGAAAACAGAGGATAAACAAAGCCACAAACGGCGACCTAAAAAAAGCTGCATGCATGATTACTTGTTTAAAACTCCCTAAAAAATATTACATGTTTAAAACACAGTTTCAAACAGTGCCACTCTGGTGTTATATATCAATCGTCATACATTAGCACCAATAACTCAAAGTGGCTTGCCTTTACGTCACTAAATAAGTATACATCCCAATACCTATTTTTCCTATCAACTCCTTAAGGCACATCACTGGTATGTTCTTTTTGTATTCGCCACTATAGATCTTTTGTTAATAATTTGTTTGCGCATCTCTCTGCAATCATGTTTTTTTGGAGTACTATAATAATTGTTTTATTTGGATATCTAATTGAAATATTCAGTTCATCCATCAATGTGCCGCAATCTACTACCTCTTTAAACTATGGTGATCTAAAATGTCTTATCTTAGTTTACAGAGGGGATATTTATTTAGACTTTCTTCATGCTCCTGCTGAGGTGAAATGCAAGATATGGACCGATAATCAATCTTGTTCGAAAACAAACGAAGCCACTCTATTTATATTTTACAGTAACGAAGCGGTGTTGCTCCTGCTCGGTGAGGTGATACATCGAGTAAAAATGGAGTGAATTGCAAAAACCATCGACATTGGAGGCAAGGTAACACATGTTTACAGATTTGTGCCAAAAACCATTAATTCTGCACCGTATTCTTTTTTGGAGAAAACACTAGTCGGCGGCTTATATCGTTTTGAGCACGAGTATGACATATATAACCCACCTATAAGGGTGACGTGGCATGACATAATGGATCACAAATAGATAGAATATCATAGACTAAATTGTAAAAGGGCATAAAGCGATAAGGTCCTCCTTGCAAAAAAGATAGGATAAGGTCACTACTAGCTCATTGATCTTATCCCCAGACGTGCCTATTCTCTACGATGCCCCATTGAGCTCCCGGCCGGCGAGCTCGGCGTGCTGCTCACCTCCACAACGCCCCGCCTCCTCCTCTGACTCTCTCCCCCGCTACCACCTGCCTCCTGCTCCCCGGCCTCGGCCTCCCCTTACTGCATCAATGTCGTAGCCTCAGGGGAGGACCATGAAAGCATCTGCTCGGTGAGCCATCCTTGCCTTGCGTTGCTGCATGCCGGAGCCTGCTTTCACATTCCCGCCGCTAGGAATCTCGCCATGAGCCCCCGAAGGAGCACCAAATGGTGCACCACGCATGTGACGTGCCTGCCGCCGCCGTGCACAGCACAGGACACCAGGCCCATGAACGGCATGCTACATCCATTGTACACGAGGTCGTTGTGGCGTTGCACCAGCTTTTGTTACCCCAGCTGCATAGTGTTTGCCCGCTGCGCCACTGTCCTCCCGAGCGGCTATGACATGCTGGAGGACCCGATTGCTTTTTTCAGGGGTCCTTTTGCAAAAGAAAACTGTATCGGTATGTAATTGGCTCATGTCATAATCGTGTTCAAAACGGTATAAGCATCCGATTGGTTTTAGCATAAATCTGTGAACATGTGTTTCCTGTAAACCTTGCCTCCAATGTTGATGGTTTTTACAATTCACTCCATTTTTATTGGATGTATCACCTCATCAAGCATGGTGTGCATGATCAGATTTCTGATGGTTGCACGAAACCAGTAGAATTTTCGAATGGCATCGGACGATACTAAGTCACACGGTAGTCCATTTCCCAAATGTTATATCTAGAAGTTGCTGTGCTGCCTCATGAAACTAAAAATTGAACAACATTCAAATATTATTATTTGAACAGACAACCATGCTACTCTATTAGGGTATTGTGTGCATGTTCTTGATGCTTTCGTAAAACAGCGATTATATAGGGAAACAAATATGAAGGCTCGACGTGCACCCACACTTAAGGCCCCTATAGAAACAGATGGTCATTCAGCTCACGGACACATAATGAATATACTCTGCCAACCTATCACATTTGTGTGCATAATGCTATCCACCTCTCCTCCATACATATACTGATCGATCTTCACCGATGCAAGTAGGAAGCCATGTCACAAAAGTACAGTATGTAGAAAGCCACAATGTTCATTCATCCACACTGATATATGAACCCCTTCTTTTTAGACATAGTCCTACATATTAGCACAACAGATAGGTGACACCCACATACCCAGAAGAGAAGATGAGGACAGAATCAGAGAGACGACATGTATATGGGAATTAGAAACATCAGAAGACTAGAAAACTGCATCACGTCAGTCTTGCTAACCATAATTCTTGATGTAAGCCGCCTCCACCACTGCTTGATCTCCGTCAGCGCGATCAGGACTGTCCCACTGTACAAACTGTGCCACTTTCATTTGGAGTAGATGCATGCCTTCCCACGTCCGATTCTTCAGTTGGTTGCTTGGTTGAGCTTCCGTCCACATCGGAGTAATGCTCATCTAAAAGGAAATAGTCGACCCCGAGGAGGGTGGGTGCCCTCAGTGCCTAGAAAATCTGGCGATGGTTGATGAGCTAGCACTAGGCTTCACATTTGTCGCTGATACGTCCATTTTGTATCATGCTTTTATATCGATATTTATTGCATTATGGGCTGTTATTACACATTATATCTCAATACTTATGGCTATTCTCTCTTATTTTACAAGGTTTACGATGAAGAGGGGGAATGCCGGCAGTTGGAATTCCGGCTGGAAAAGGAGCAAACGTTGGAAACCTATTCTGCACAGCTCCAAAAGTCCTGAAACTCCACGAAACAACTTTTTGAAATTAATAAGACTTTCTGAGCGAAAGAAATACGCCAGGGGGCCCACACCCTGTCCAGGAGACAGCCCCCCCTATAGGGCGCGCCCCCTATCTCCTGGGCCCCCTGGTGGGCCTCCGGCGTCCATCTTCTGATATATCCTGGAAAAAACTCGTGGGCAAGCTTACGGGACGAAACTCCGCCGCCACGAGGCGGAACCTTGGCGGAATCAATCTAGGGCTCCGACGGAGCTGTTCTGCCGGGGACACTTCCCTCCGGGAGGGGGAAATCATCACCAACGATCCTCTCATCGGGAGGGGGTCAATCTCCATCAACATCTTCACCAGCACCATCTCCTCTCAAAACCCTAGTTCATCTCTTGTATCCAATCTTGTATCAAAACCACAAATTGGTACCTATGGGTTGCTAGTAGTGTTGATTACTCCTTGTAGTTGATGCTAATTGGTTTACTTGGTGGAAGATCATATGTTCAGATCCTTTATGCATATTATTACTCCTCTGATTATGAACATGAATATGCTTTATGAGTAGTTATGTTTGTTCCTGAGGACATGGGTGAAGTCTTGCTATTAGTAGTCATGTGAATTTGGTATTCGTTCGATATTTTGATGAGATGTATGTTGTCTTTTCCTCTAGTGGTGTTATGTGAACATCGACTACAAGACACTTCACCATTATTTGGGCCTAGAGGAAGGCATGGGGAAGTAATAAGTAGATGATGGGTTGCTAGAGTGACAGAAGCTTAAACCCTAGTTTATGCGTTGCTTCGTTAGGGGCTGATATGGATCCATATGTTTAATGCTGTGGTTAGGTTTACCTTAATACTTCTTTTGTAGTTGCGGACGCTTGCAATAGGGGTTAATCATAAGTGGGATGCTTGTCCAAGTTAGGGAAGTACCCAAGTACCGGTCCACCCACATATCAAATTATCAAAGTAACGAACGCGAATCATATGAACGTGATGAAAACTAGCTTGACGATAATTCCCAGGTGTCCTCGGGAGCTCCTTTATCATTATTAGAAATGGTCCAGGCTTATCCTTTGCTACATAAAGGATTGGGCCACCTTGCTGCACTTTATTTACTTTATTTACTTGTTACTCGTTACCATTTATCTTATCACAAAACTATCTATCACCTACAATTTCAGTGCTTGCAGAGAAAACCTTACTGAAAACCGCTTATCATTTCCTTCTGCTCCTTGTTGGGTTCGACACTCTTACTTATCGAAAGGACTACGATTGATCCCCTACACTTGTGGGTCATCTGTTGCCCGACTATAGAGCTATGTTTCATCTACTCTCGGCATGTGTCATCTGCACTCGGTGGTAGCACTGTTGGAACCGTCTCTCTCACCGAGTCCGAAGATGTGCCTGACGATGTAGTTCTCTGGCATGGGCAACTCCCTCGTGAGCAACGGGCCAATGTTGACACCTGTTGTTGCTTCTGCCGTGGTCTCTCGCTTGTGATTCTTTGCTATCAATCTCCGTTGTAAACCACACATATATTCATTAGAAAGTTTCAGCCCTAAAAAATATAGAAATATTTTGAACTAAATTTTCTGGATTTCTCATCAGGTATAACGGACGAAAATGGCTTCCTCTAATATGAGTAGTGCAGCAACATTTTTCTATACAATTCATGAACTGAAGGTAGCTACAAATCAATGAAAAGAATTGTGGCATGTTTCTTTTCTTTTTGGAGGGAATAGTTTGCGTACATTGCATAGTATCCAGTGTGCTTCGTTAGGTGCAAATTTAGCAATGAACCATTTCCCACCAATAGGTCGGAAAAGGTTTTCAGGCACAAGTGTTATGAACATTGAAAATACTGCTTGTAAGCAACTCCCTCCGTTCACTATTATAACATGTTTGAACTTTTCTCAAAATCACATGTATATAGACCAGGGTTTTGGCTACCGAATCCTAAAAAAATCACATGGGGCATCTAGTTTTCGGTTACCGTGGTAACGGACAAGTACCGAGCAGTTACTGAATTCCATTTAAATTTCATTTAAATTCAAAATTTTGGGATATCTTGCTCGTCTAGGGCACCAAGGTCTGTGGTTACCGCCCGGTAACCAAATTTCTCGAGTGCTTCGTTGGTGTGTTTGTTCACTCATTTTAGTCTCTATCTAGTTTATATTAAAGTATCCAAAACATCTTATAATTCAGAACAGAGGCAGTAGTAGACATTAGAGTATTGGGTATCATTGTTGAAGAAGTAGTCCCAACTAATGGGAAGGAGCAGCCATTGTGGTAAGGTTTTCTCCTATGCTTTGAGTACACACCCATGGATTTGCATGCCCCTTCGAGAGCCATGGAAATGAGTTGAGCTTGAGCTTGACATGCTTCCTATCTTGCTTGGACTAGCTCCTGAAGGGACTTGGTCATGTCGAAGGGATCAATGTAGGGGTCATTGAACAGCATGGTGTCCCCATCCACCCACCTTCTATCGGGCCTCCACTCTACTGCGCTCGATGTCACATCAACTGCTGATATCTTCTTCGGCAATAGCGCGAGCCATGGCGAGGCCAGCATTTTATATCAGTTTGCCAAGGCTGCAGCGGCTTCGATTGTGTCACGCTTTCCCGAGATTCTTGACACTGCTATCCGTTGTACTCGCACACGGACATGGGTTATCCTTGCGTCACGCTCTCCAGCATGCATTTTAAGGTATTAGGTTTATAAAAATAGAGTAACACAATAAGTAAGATGACATAATGTAGATAGAAAGAAATCTAGCAATAATATTAAACCCTGTCGTTTTTCCTTAATAGAAACAATAAAAGTGCGTGTCTTGTCCCTATTCTGTCATTGGAATTATATCACCGTAAGATTGAACCTAATACTATGCACCATTGCCCCTAATGAACTACCCATCTATCTTGATCAGAGAAGGCAAATAACTCGAAAAGCATACATGGCTACTCAATTACACAACAAAGAAACTTTAAAAGATTCAATAATATTCAATAAAGAATCTAATCATAAATTAACAATTCATCAGATGCCAACAAACATACCATCAAAATTACATTAGAGATGTTAATAGATTAAAGTAAATTAATGGTCAATGGAAATAATGTCAACATTCATTCATAGATATTTGCGCTGTGATATAATACTAGTGTATTACTGTTAGTTGGGCACTATAAGTGCCATTGCTTCCAAACTAGCTTTCCATGTCGCATAGGCCACAAGCAACTTTGCAAATAGCACGCTTTTCATGTCCTCCATATACGTACATTCAACAGTGCGCGTGTAAGGTTATGAGCGTCTGGATGCATATAAAGTGGGATCGGGAGACCTTGGGAAAACTGTGTTAGGTACAAATATGTATGTCCGCATGAACTAGAGGGTACTTGCACACAACATCCATCTCCTGGGGTTCTATGCAAACATGCCTTCTCTAACATTGTCCTGGTAGGAGTTTCTACCACGTCCTTCTTCGAGTCAACATAGTTGTATTGATTCTTTTGTAGACAATAAATGGGCCTAACTTGAGTTAGTTTAACATGTGTAAAACACATTCATGGTGTTTTAACTACAACTTATTGTTGCGGACAGTACTTTTTTAGCCGGTTTGAACACTCTGGTTGGCCAGAGGAAATAGACCACAAAGCAGGCCCGTTCCACAAAATAAAACTATCCTCTTCTTCAATGATATGATAATAAATTTAAAAAAATATCCAAGCTACAGAATTGTCACAAACTAGCCTTTTTTAGTGAAAATCAACACATTAGCATATAACAGAATTGTATTGAACTATGCCATTGTTTGATGGATACTATATCTCTTAAGCAACTCACACAAATTGCCCTTTTGTAGGTTGCTCGTTAAGACGACTGGCTCCATCAACTATTTATGCTCTCCATGCTAGGAGGACGCTTATCATTCACCCTCGGTGCCGTCGGTAGTAAGAGTCTTTTCATTTCAGTTTGTTTGTCGCGTCGACACAAGTCATAGGAAGGCGGCAACACAAAGTCAGAACCTACGGTAGCAAATGCTGCTATGCTGAGAAGGGTTTGACTTGACTGACCCCCCCCCAAGCATGTCCCCCGGTTGAATGAATCGTAGCATATAACTCGATACACACACAAAAAAACTCGATAAATGTCTCAAAAAAGTACAGTGGCAGATAAGGTATTGAAATCAGCCTTGCGGGAAAGGGAGCTGAATCTGAATCCAGAAAATTTGTTCGCGGGAGTTGGAAGCTGTTACTATTGTGCTTTGTAAAGCATAGTCACTGATGCAAACTAGTACTACGTGATAACAATCCCAACTGAAAAGGGTAAAATCACTGCCAAATCTGAACTAGTGAACACTCGTGCTCCATGCTTCCAGTACCATTCAGAAATTATTTGGAGTCATTGTAGGACTTTCCTCTGCACGGATTCAAGGTGGAGGGCCATACGCTCACCAAAATTGAGGATTCGAAGGCCACCTATATCCTTGGCATGAAAAACCATGCCCCAGTTGACAAGTGAGTGGCCATGCCATGCGTGATCGTCGTTGTCTACTTTACAAACCATCTTATTAATCTTCTAGTTGACCCTTTTCAGAGGATGAAGAACCAATTTTTTTATAAATACCAATCACCAGAACCAAGATTTAGCGAGAATAATTCTTCTAGCACAAGTAAAATTCTTCCTTCCATCCTTTGAGCTTTCAGCCCACACTATTTGTTTGTAGCTAGAACTCAAAGTTGATGGGCTTCCTAAAGTGCACAGACAACCCTAGTAATAGTAATCGTCCCATCTTCGCATGAAAAGAAAGGTGGCATCCATGTAAATCGCCCGTTTGGCATCTTATCAAGAATTTGTTTCTTTTCTTTTCCAGGTTGGTAAGCAGCCACCATCAAAGCACTTTATTAAGATTTTCACAATTGTACGAATCTCATGAACACCCGCATCAGAAAGATTTCCACATCACCCGCATAAATAGAGAGCATGAAGAAAATGCATTTTGCTATGATAGGCTTTACAACCCATACTTCACTCCCGCATAATCAGCTTTTGCAGGGGGGCAGTAGCAAGGATGAACAGCATGATGGAGACCTCAATCCTTGTCAAACGACATGCCAGATCACCGTTCTGGAGTACCTCGGAAGTGATCATGGCGAAGAGAAAACATAGCTAGTTCATGTATGTTTTGACCACAACTGAAAGTGGCAAGCACCTCGGGCAAGAAAGTCTAGTTAACCATATAAAACGATTTTGATGTTTAATTTGATGAATATCCTGAAATGACCTTCAGTGGAAGTCATGGAGGGGGTGCTGACACAATGTCCTATTGGGTCGGAGATTTCTTCATGGCCAATAGCTTGGTTTTTTCTGTTGCAAAGCTATGAAACAATCTAAGTGGCTTAAACTTATCCACATTTTAGTGAACCAAGATGATTTTTGATGAGTTTAACAAAGCCCAAATATGATGTCTTAAATTCATCGACCTTGTCAATGGAAGTGTGGGGGACACCTTTGATGACATCCCAACATACTATTAAGAATATTTTAATGAATCTTTCTAGCCCCGAGGCCTTCACCAAAGGGATAGGAAGAAAAAACAATAGAGACGTCCAATTCATCCTAGTTGAAGTTGGCCTCTAGAGTTGTAATGTCCGAGGGTATATAGCCTTTTAATGAGATATATTGGCATTTGAAAGTTGTTCAAGATCTAAATGATGTTTGGTATCCAATAACCATAATATTGGAAAAAAGAAAACCATAGATTGCCAATGGAGTTAAAATAGGCAAGCCGGTGTAACATCAATCTGCAAAATCGCACATGCATTTTGCAATGAAAAAAGCTCTACAGAAAGAAAAAGAAAAAGAAATAAATAGTGCACCAACCTTCACATGTGTAAATTATACTACTTTTTTGATATATAACTCCATCTTCACAGAGTCGATTGCAAGGTTCGGTTGTTTGTTTGTCCAAATTTTAATAGTCACTCCTCCTTTCATTTGCATGCCGAAAGTGACAAACACTTGAGTAGGGAAAAAGGCATGCAAGATAATAACCAAAAGAGCCCAACCACTTAGGAATAAGAGGCATTAGAAGAAAATTAATTCTTACTCGGTAATTCTAATGGCCTTCGAGGTAGCGCATGTCTCTACAAAATTCACCAGACATGGCTCCTCTTACTAGAAGGCTAACAATTTAGTCTGTCACACGGGAGTTTTTGAATGCGCTGCTGCTAACCTCTCACGTTCTCGTGTATGCATCAAATTATTGGGCTCCATGTAGCAGTAATACTTTGCCACTTTGAATGTCTCATGGGCTCGAGTGTCTCTCGGCAGTAATAGTGCTTTGGATAGATCTTGGAATGTCCCACTAGCTTGCTAGGATGCTGGCCAGACTTGCACGGCCTCCTTCTCTTTAGCGTAATGTGTATATTGCCTGAGTAATTAACTCGTCAACATAGCAACCTCGAACACAATATGATCGCCAGACTTGCACTTGTATGAACAATAGTGTTTAACTCTGACTGCAATTGAACCTTACGTACATGTACTTACTCGTCTTAACAACTGCCTACGCGCTCCAACAAATCATCAATTAGCTAATGAATATATAGCTAAAAAATAATACTTTCAGGGTTAGAGTTTAAAAGACAACATGTTTTATAAAATTCTCAAAATACTATCACAACATTTTGTTGGTGGCTTAAAAAGACTCCAGTTGTTCACTCGGTTAAAATTAAGAACAATTGATCCTCAAAATTCTTCTAAGGACAATTATGACAAATTGAGCCCAGTCGTGAGGCCACGTGGTGTTGGTAAATAAAGTCAACACAATAAGTTGAACCATCCAGCGCCCGTCTCATCCCCATCTCCGTCCCCTGCTCGGTTGTGCGACGTCACGTTCGAGCTGCGAGACAATGAGATGGCAGTCTGAGAAGCCCGGCCATGGTTGTTGGGCGGCCAGGGCGTAGCCGACCAGCTGGTTGTCGCCCTGGGAAAGCTCGGCCCGATGCAGAGGAGAGCCATGGCGTGGGCGGCTATATAGGGCAGGGCCCTGAGGGCGACGCCGTCCGAGCAGGTGCCTTCCTCCCGGGCATCGCTCTGCACGCCGCCACCTTGAAGCACGGCCGACGTTCGCCTCCGCGTGATAAATTTAACATCATAAATTTTTCATCGAAGTATGAAGTATTGAAAGTTGGCATAACATTAGACGGATTTTCTTTTTATTGAGGCAAGGCATTTGAAGATAAGCTCAAAAATATCATAAGGTTTATTTTTTCTGCAAGGAACCAGTGTCAGCATATTGATATGATAGAGATTCAAACTTTTCAGGGGCTGGTCCATGAACTAAAACTGGTATCTTTGAGTGAGCTGGTCCTTCTACATATTCTTATTTCAGGAGTTTAGCATGAATAAATTCAAAGCTAAACTGGGGGCTAATATTGGGGATATTCCCCACGACCAAGACCCGGCTCATAAGGATAAGCCGCCCTAAGGCTTAAGTCATCTCTGGGCTTAAGTCACCCTGACCATAAGTCTTTTGTGGACATTAAGCCACCATCATGTTAAGTTCTCTTTGGACATAAGCATCCATCTTAACCAGACACTTTAATCCGCCATGATGAGTCCCGGAGATGAGTCCCGGAAGATGAGACACCTCAAGATAAGCCTTGGAGATGAGCCCAGAAGAAAAGCCCCGAAGGCAACCCGACCGGGTGTAACCAGCCCGGCGTAACCAGCCCGGCATAACCAGACCGGCTGTGAGCCGCCCGGTGTAACCTGCCCGGCGTAAGCTGCCCGGGTATAGCCCGTCAGACAGTTGTAACCCGGCAAACAGATCCTAACCCGACAAGTACTTAGCCATGAAAATGAGCCGCCTAGAGATAAGAAGCCCACGGTGAGAAGCCCGTGATAAGAAGCCCACGATGGGAAGTCAGAATAGGTTTAATCTTAATCGGAATTGTACTCTACATGTAAGCCGCCCCTTCAACTTATATAAGGAGCGGCAGGTCATCCCAAAAGGGTCAAGTTTCTAGAGGGTCATGTTTTAGAAGGTTAAGATAGTTAGGATTTAGACAGACAAGTCCTAGACAAGATCAAAGTAGATGCTCTTGAGATAGAAGTAGCGAAACACCACCCTTCTATCCGAGATCTTCATCATCATCAATGTCAATCAAGTAGGATGTAGGCTTTTACCTCCTCCGTGAGTGGCCCATCCTGGGTAAAATCTCGCGTGTCTTGTCCCGCTCAACCCCGTTCAAGCTACTACCTAGATGCGCTGGCCTCACGACTAAGTCCTCACACTGGGACTGCCATGACAGAACCACGACACACGACGCTTACCAAACAAAAATATTGACTCATATTTGAATAAATTTGTATTTAGAGTAGTGGGTCGATTGGGTGGTACTTCTCAAGTCTCTAGTCCGGAGCTCAGGGGTGAAAGCCCTAGTTTTGACCCTAGTTAGTCATACCTAGCAATGGTGACGCTCTTTGTGTCCTTACCATGATAAATACTACTCTATCGGATAGTGTGTTTTCACCCAAAGATCAAATCCAAGAAACTCTGAACAATGTCTTTATTAGGGTAACGACACAGAGCGCCGCCATTGCCAGGTATGACCAACTAGGGTCAAAGCTAGGGCTTTCACCCCTGAGATCTGGACTAGGGACTCGAGAAGTACCACCCAATCGAAGTCCTCTTGTGTTGTCTCCTCCACTTTCCTCGATCCCAATAGATGCATATGCGTACGGTCCTTGTGGCGAGGGTTGGCTATGCACACATGAGTAGACTGACTTGACACGACAAGAGCCTCTCGCCACCATCCGACGAAGTCCTTGACGGGGAGGAAGCACTGCGGCACCACCAAAGTCCTCATTTGGGGACACTCTAGAGACCCCGGAACATCCTCACAAGTGACAGCCGATGACTGATCTGTATCACGACCGCTCGCGCGCTGCCACTAGCTCCGCCATCCTTGCATGTGGACGCAAATCATCCAGGTCGAAGACCCTTGGATAACCATCATCCAGCCGACAACCGCCCAGCGCCATGCTCGCCAAATTGATGACCAACGCCTCCTTGCGCCAGCGATGGAGGCGACGGTCGCGGCAACTCGCTTGGCCACCACCTCACCCGCCACGCACCAAAGCGAAAGAGGCACCTGAGGAGCAGCGGGGGCGAATAGCTCCCATGCGACGTCGTTGGTGTGAACTGTCTCTCATGCGACGTCGTTGGCTGTAATAGCTCTCATGCGACATCTGCGTTGGAAAAAATAGCTCCCATGCGACACACCATTTACGCGGCTAGTTGGTTGTCCGTTAGGCTGAGATTTGGTTAGGACACTGGGGGTTATGTGCTCGGACTGGTGGGGTCCACCTATGGCCACGTAGCCAAGAGTCAACCATCCACGACTCGACCGGTGACTGTGTGACCGTGGGGCGCCCGTGACCGTGCTCGACTCGCCCGAGCTGGACGGCGGCGCCGCCGTAAGCATCTTCTCCGGAAGCGGTTTCTTCTCCGCGGTGTGGAGCTATTACGAGGTGAGCCCGAAACCCTAGTCCCACTCCCCAGAATTTTGGGGGATCTGTGGCCTCATGCTGCCCTCTGTTTCTTGGCGATTTAGAATCGGGCTCCATTGGATCCGGGGGTTGTTTCTTCTCCGCGGCCCGGTGGTGGAGCGCCTATCTCTGCAACGGCTATTGCGAGTGAGTATTTTCCAAACACTACTCCCATTCCACTGAATTTTGGATAAATCTGTGGCCTCATGCTGCCCCTGTTGCTTGGCGTTTTAGAATCTCGATTGGATAGGAGATGGAGCGAGGGCTGGATGAGATGGAGCGAGGAGACAGTGCTTCAAATCGGTAATGCCACCCTCTTTTCTTGGCGACCCTTTTAGAATCGAACTCGATTTGGTTGTGACTGCCGCCGCTGCCTGCCATTGACAAAACAGGGGAGGTTCAGATTCTTCCACCACATTTGCAATTATAGTGGAATTTTTTCCCTGTAAAGCCAAGCTCAGTGATGGCAGTGTCCAAGAGATTGATAGAGATACCACCGTGAGGTTGGATGTCGAATTTGCAGATGTTGATCCCCAGGAATTGGAGAGCATGAAGGAGAAGGCCGTGGGCAATTTGGTGGAGAGAATTGGGGAGAGTATTGTTTGGGGTCCAGAACAAGAGGTATCTCTGCAACGTTTCGATAACTATAATGGTGAATATGTGAGAATTGAAGATGGAGAATCCATGGTTGCTGAAATTGATCAGCAAGAAGGGTGGGCAAGCAAACAAGTAACATTTTATGCAGAGCTAATTGATCTGCAAACTCATTCCAGAGTTGGTTATGTGCCATC
>LR880972.1:57974855-57987578 GCA_904067115.1 Aegilops sharonensis | reverse complement strand
GTGGTAGAAAGAAGCAAAAGAAATAGAGTCGAAATCATTCAAATTTGATGTGAAAACTTAAGTTTGTTGTCATTTGATGTGAAAACTTATGTTCTTTCATGTGAAAACTTATGTGCTATGATGTTGATTTGACTTGAAATAAAATTCAAATTTGAACCGACATTCAAATTTGAACCTATCTCCAATATTTTTTGAGTTCATTTGTTTGTTCTGTGATGTTGCATCGTTTTATGTACTACTATGCACTTTAGTTCATAAATCCAACCCTTTTTGTGAAGTCCAACTCATAGTCACTGAAAATGTTGTCCAAACAGGCTCCAAAGTAAGGGAAAACGGCCCCATTTGTAAGCAAGTTTTTTTCGACCTTCTCAAAATCACCCAAAAAAGATTTTCTTAGCTTATATTATACCTATATAGGATCAATACGAAGTCTCACCATTTTTTGAATAAGTATTCATATTATTTAATTTATTTTTGAAAAACACCCTTTAATACAAAGTCAGCAATAAAACAAGTTTAAAAATTTAAAATGCAAAAATAACTTCAGATCCTCCTTAGTCACTCTAAAATGAAGCTAAGGTGATGTTTTTGATTTTTTTGCATTTTTAAAACCTCAAACCCTCTTCTCACTCCTTTGAACTCTATGCACCCTCAGTTGAGATAGTCCAATTTGTGAAGGTTTTTTCATGCAAAGATCATTAGATCAAGTTTATCATTTTATATCATAACTATGTAACATAAAAAGGCTATATGCGCATGTTTTTCATTTTTTAGATTTTTTTGAATTAGTTATACACATTTGAATGTTCGGTCAAACCTTTCAGAACCCCGTTGACTGCCTCCAAACCCCATGTAACCCTAGCGCCAAACGTCCACCGTCGATCTAACCCTAACGCCAAACTGCGGCCGTCGGATAGGCATTCTAGAAGGATTCCGCGGGGGCGATCCGTGGGCTCCAATCTGATTGGCCACCGTTTTTTCTCTCTGACGAACAGATAACGTTGAGCGGGGGAGCATCTAAGTGACCGTTGGGCCGAGCGGATCGGGCCCGGCAGAGTCTGGCATGCGTGCGCACGGTCGTCGAGAGGGGGGGATGGGCTGCATGCGAGAGGGTCAATGACATCTGGGCTATCCCTGTCCCATGCATGGCATGCAACGTCGCAGCCTAGGTATTCTTTGCTCGGGAATACCTAGCCATTTGCATGCGGGATTGCATGCACGCATCGATGCAGTAAAGCACGGTAGGGCCGCAGCGTATAGGTACGTACGTCGCATCTAAGCTATTTTAACAAATGCATGTTTGAACGAGACGGACGCGTCGGTGGTGCAGCTCCTTTTTCAGTGTCACGCGCGGATGAACGGGCCTGTTTCCCACGCGACGTCACTGCCGATGCAAGTGCACGAAACGATGCATCTCGCCTGTGCCGCCCGTGCCTCTTTGGATGCTCTGCCCGCCGTTTTTCGAATTAATGCCCGCAATTACTTATGCCAGTGCGAACGGAGAAGAGAAAACGATCGAGAAGGGCACCTTGTACACATTGACCATGGCTGCAACGCGGCTATAAAAGGGCACCATTTCCTCATCCTCTCACACTCATCTCTCAAGCCTCCTCCCCTTCTTCTTTTCGAGCCAAATCCACCACTCGAGCCACCATGCAGTTCAACGGCCCTACCTACCGTCGCCCTCGCACAGTGCCGGAGAGGCAGTACCCGGCCGGAGTCGTCGTCGAGAATATCCTGAGGGTGTGGGCCATCTCTAGGTGGAGGGGCCCTAGAGAGTTGGCTCGCTTCTTCCTCCAAGCCGGCTACCGCCACCTCCCTCCGGGCACTCCGCCCATGTTCCACCTCCACGAGCAGTACGATGGCAACGCCGGGCCCAACGGCATCGTCATCGGCCTCTACGTCACCTTCACTAACCCCTACGACGCTCACCACCTCCTCGGGGAGGTGTTCTGGTGTGGATGCGAGTTTATCGTGTTCACGACCTACAACATCTTCACCAACTTCCACAACATCTTCCCTCACCCCAACGGCATGCACACCCTCCCCTACCAGATGCCGGAGAACGACGAGTGAGGGGCCCAAGGAGGAGGGGCCAAGGAGTTGTTCAAGTGCGAGTCTTCTATCTATCTAGTTTGTGTTTGTGTTGGTTCGGGCGTGTGTGCCCGTGTCTTCTATATATCTAGTTTTAATTATTTTACTTTCATGTTTTATGAACTATATGTAGTGGGGGGATGCCCCTCTATATGTTCTATCTATCTATGCTACTAGGGTACCCGATGCCCCTCTATCTATCTATATGTTTTTTCGGTCCTAAAGTTTCTCCATTGCATTTTATTTATGTGGCCATGTGTACTAAAAAATGCACTAAAACATGATCCAATCATATAAGTTGTTGTTAGCACATGTCTAGTTAATTATCTCCCTTTTATGTTTTATGCACTATATGTTGTAAGGGGATGCCCCTCTATGTTGTAAGGAGATGCTACTAGGGGCACACTAGATGTCTTCTTTTTTTGAGAGGGGCACAACCTTTTTCGGTTGAAACACACGAGTAAAAACTTTGAAAACACCATAGCACAAGTCAGAAAAAATATTAAAAAATGGTGCTTGGTTGAAATAAACTAGAACCAAACAATTGCAACTTTTTTGGTTCACAAAGACTAGAACCAACCTTGGTTGAAATAAACTAGAACCAACATTTTGTTTTAGCCGAAACAACACGGGCCCCTACAATCGGACACGATAGCTTATGCATAAAAATTGCTCAAATAATTACCAGATGAGTTATCTAAAAAAAGGTGAAGGCAGGAAACTTAACATTTGTGAAATAACCTAAAGCCGAAAAGATATATCGATGTCAATGACCGTTTGCACTTTTTTTTGCACTAGCTACACTTCTTTTATCAATGGGCCTGGATATGTTCTATTCGGCCCTGCCTAACTTCTATATGGGCCGGGCCTTTTCGGGCAACTGTGGACAAACCNATGCCCCTCTATATGTTCTATCTATCTATGCTACTAGGGTACCCGATGCCCCTCTATCTATCTATATGTTTTTTCGGTCCTAAAGTTTCTCCATTGCATTTTATTTATGTGGCCATGTGTACTAAAAAATGCACTAAAACATGATCCAATCATATAAGTTGTTGTTAGCACATGTCTAGTTAATTATCTCCCTTTTATGTTTTATGCACTATATGTTGTAAGGGGATGCCCCTCTATATTGTAAGGAGATGCTACTAGGGGCACATTAGATGTCTTCTTTTTTTGAGAGGGGCACAACCTTTTTCGGTTGAAACACACGAGTAAAAACTTTGAAAACACCATAGCACAAGTCAGAAAAAATATTAAAAAATGGTCCTTGGTTGAAATAAACTAGAACCAAACAATTGCAACTTTTTTGGTTCACAAAGACTAGAACCAACCTTGGTTGAAATAAACTAGAACCAACATTTTGTTTTAGCCGAAACAATACGGGCCCCTACAATCGGACACGATAGCTTATGCATAAAAATTGCTCAAATAATTACCAGATGAGTTATCTAAAAAAAGGTGAAGGCAGGAAACTTAACATTTGTGAAATAACCTAAAATTGAAAAGATATTTCGATGTCAATGACCGTTTGCACTTTTTTTTGCACTAGCTACACTTCTTTTATCAATGGGCTTGGATACGTTCTATTCGGCCCTGCCTAACTTCTATATGGGCCGGGCCTTTTCGGGCAACTGTGGACAAACCTTTTTTTTCCTTTTCTCCCTCTACCACTGAAACTGATGACGAACTGAAAAACTGAAAAAACGAAACAGAGTGGAGAAGACATGCCGAATTCATATAGCGCAACACTTTAATTCAAATGTACATATCATTACGATTACAAATGATGCCCAATCTATTCACTTACGACTAATTATCATCACATAAACAAATGCGAGAGTAACTACACAAACATAAAAATGTCCGGCCATCAGCCCCATCAAATTGCCCTGCTTCTGCAATTCGATGAGTTTCTTCATCTGCTTGTTCAGCTTCTTCAGCTCTGCCGTCACTCCTGCATCCCCCACAGTAGCACCCATGGAAGGGCGGGCGCCCCCAATGGAATTGCCAGATCCAGATGCGCCCGATCCAAACTTGCCCAACTTCTCCGCCTCCAACGGTAAATCGAGCTCCCCTGATGCACCCTCCAGTTGAATCCGCTCTATGTACTCATCTAGCCACTCAAAATGGGTGCATTGCTTCAATTTCTGAAATCGGAAAGATGAACCCTAAATCCCAAATCCGATGGGGAAAAATGGGCAAATTTGAAATTGGGAGACAAAAACCAAAATTGGCATATTGAGAAGTAAAATCTCACCTTTCCCTGCTCTGGTTTGCTCTCGCATTTCACGAATTCCCGCCCAAGGTTGCCATTCTTGTCGGTCGTTGTGACTAGCCGCTTCAGGGGTGCGATACGTGGGCATGCAGGGCACCTTGTCATGGGCACTACGCCATAGCGCGGCCATGAGCGGCGGGAGGCTGAAGCGGAGCTCGACATTGCTAGGTCGCGGCCCGGAACGGCGTTGCTGCCCGTCGTCGCCGGAGAAGAAGAAGAACAACGGTCGGGGAGGGGGGGGGGGAGGATGGGCTCGGGTGCTGCACGGCTCGGTGTCCTCTTGTACCAATGCTGACTTGGATAAGTTAGTGGGTCCCATGCTGTGGGTCCCGCTCACCTGACCAATGCTGAGTTGGATAAGTTAGTGGCTCCCATGCTATGGGTCCCGCTCACCTGATTCGAGTTTTAAACATGTGTCTTTGGATTAGGCAGCAGTGTCGCATGGGAGATATTTTTTCCAACGCAGATGTCGCATGCGAGTTATTACAACCAACTACGTCGCATCAGAGACAATTTACACCAACGACGTCGCATGGGAGCTATTCACCCGGAGCAGCGGTCCTAGCATCGGTGTGCTAGCAGGTTGGATGCACCGGCTGGGCTCCCTCGGGTGGATAAAGTCACATGACGCAGCCGTAGATGAGTAGCATCACATGCGTTCCGTGCTCCCATGCATGTCAATGACTGCGCCACGACCCACGAGTGACCATGATGTCGATCTGGCGACTTCAAGCCATGCTTCCGCCGGATGCATGGAGTGCCAGATCGCCGCCGCAGCATCAGCCTTCACAGCGTCCAACCGTCACCTACACCTCGTCAAACGTCGCCCACAGATCGACGGGAATGGAGCCCCGCCGCCGCCGTCAGCCAGCCGGGCAATCCCTGCAGCGCCGACCGGCAGCGACGAGGGGAGAGCGCACAGGAACGGCTGCCGGGGAAAACGAATCGGAGCCGCCGCCCGAGTCGCCAATGCGGACGACCCGGGGCCTGTGGTTTGCTTTACAGAGTTAGTATTTTCTCCGTCTAGATGTATAAGTCACCTTATAAAAACCAAATAATCTAAAAACTCTTAGGCACGGCGAATTAACTTTCACCGCATTTCTTATTATTAACATAAATAAAAGAACCAAACAATAAAAAAGAGTGTACATATTTTTAATGACTTGAGACAACAAACACAACATGCAGTGGTCAGTATATTGCATGAAATCTTATATTTATTAATTGGAGGCACCGTATGAGGCTCTACGTTAATCCTCAAAACTAAATAAATTGTCCGTACGACCTTCAAATTAATCATCTATAACCGTCAGATGAGGTACCTTAGGAGTCCTTGGCTTCTATCCCACGTGTATACCTCCTTTTTATATAGAGAGAAAAAACAGGGCTGCTATTCCATGTTTACTTCTTTTTAGAGAAAAAAACCAAGGCCAATCTCCCACGTATACCTCTTCTAGCGCAAAAAAAAAAAAAAAAACCAGGACTCTCTCTTTTTCCCTTTTTTTTTTAGGGGGACTCTCCCTTTTTCCCTTTTTTTTTTAGGGGGACTCTCCCTTTTTCCCTTTTTTTTTTAGGGGGACTCTCCCTTTTTCCCTTTTTTTTTTAGGGGGACTCTCCCTTTTTCCCTTTTTTTTTTAGGGGGACTCTCCCTTTTTCCCTTTTTTTTTTAGGGGGACTCTCCCTTTTTCCCTTTTTTTTTTAGGGGGACTCTCCCTTTTTCCCTTTTTTTTTGAGGGGGACTCTCCCTCTTTCCCTTGAATAATAAACGTGAGGCTCTCCTTTCCCAAGCGTACTCCACTCGGACTCTATCTTCATTTGAATAAAAAAGAAAAAAAATCTGAGTCTCTCCTAGATTTGACGTACACAAGGCATAGAAACAAAAAAGTTCTGAGCGCCTCCCCTTGGTCCCTCTTCGTGTCTCTCATGACAAAGTTCTCAGCGTCGGCGTCGTCTCCTTTGTTGACATGCACCCGGTTGACTTAGCCAGTGCATGAACGGTGCGGCCACTGCATGTGCATCCCCATGGCCTCTCCGCCACATCACATAGAAGATTTTGAGGCTCCACGGCTCCATAGCACATAGCCGCGATGGTTAGGTTTGCTCAGCCATCTTCCTTAATCTTGGTCGGAATCCTGTACTCTGATCTGAAATAAGTTTTACTGATCTCAGGTAAGAAATGTGTTCTTTTCATTCCCGCTGGTTCCATGTTTTAATTCTGGAATAGGTGAGATCACTCAGTCATTTAGGGACGTTATTTCCTATTTAATTTTCACATGATTATATTGCTAGATACTGTAAAATAAGCTGCAGTTCAGATTCTAAGCAAGTGGATCTCCATGAGAAGTTACGCATCGATAGCATTTGTGCATTGGTAATGTGATTGATACTATGAATACTCTGTTAATCAACCGTTAAACCATGTACTGACTCTAAGTGCACAAATGAATTATTCAAGGCTACATATGTTCAGATGAAAATATCAGTTGTCCAATATTGAGCAGTCGATGAGTTGGCAAGAGTTCATCTAT
Source organism: Aegilops sharonensis (assembly GCA_904067115.1). Classification (NCBI taxonomy): domain Eukaryota; kingdom Viridiplantae; phylum Streptophyta; class Magnoliopsida; order Poales; family Poaceae; genus Aegilops; species Aegilops sharonensis. The sequence continues at coordinate 57,980,678 of LR880972.1, read as the reverse complement.
TACTGTACGAGGCGATGGAAATACTTCTTTGTCTGGTGCTATCTTTTTCTTTTCCCATGTTGCCTATCGGCTAATTAATCTATCTAATTTTTTTAGGAAAGGTTCCAAGTTTAACCTAACTCAATTTTTGATGAAAAGTTCCAAATTTTTAAATGTATAAAGATTGACTTATGTAAGTAAACTATTACTTTTTATTTTATCTGTTACATTGATATGGGATTTATGATGTTTGTGATAGCTACCCATGCAGCTTATATTGGTAAAATATATAGCGATCTTCCTTCTACAATAAAATCTTAAGCAAGCGGCAATGGTATTTCATGAATCCATATCTCCCCAAATCGATTGACAAAACTAAATGTATGCTTCTATGATAGTATGAAAACATAAAAGCAATATTTTATCAAGCATTAGGATAATATAACAAAATTGTTTTAGAATCACTAGCCCGTGCAGTAGCACGGGTTAACGATTAGTACTATGAATTAGCAAATAAACGTTAAGTCATCTCGTTTTCCCCTCCGCCTGGATCACGGTGCACAATCTAAGATGACTTATGCATCTAGACGGAGGGAGTACAGAGTTAGTACAGCTGTATACATCGCTAAAGAAAAACTTCATTCTAAAACGGCGATTATTAATAAGGATCGAAGGAGTAGTACTTTTCTCTTTCTCTTTTGTGAACACTGGGTAAATAATAAATATGCACTGAACCTTAAGACCTGTGCAAATGATGTTGTCCGCTTGAGCATCTCTTACATGTACCACATCGGCTCGAACAAGCATGGTACTACGCTGTTCATTGCTCCACACTTTTATTCGCCTTTTGTTTACATATATCAGCACAATGAGAAAGAAAAAAATAGGGACGTGCAAGGACAAGCAGGATAAGCGCTGCTCTGGGCAGTCTACGATGCTGTAAATCAAGCCCACGGGGCATAAACATCACGACGCACACAACGTACGTGTTTCCTGCCGCGGCCACGCTAGGCACGCCACGTCAACACAATGCCGCCTCTTGAACTCGACTGCGCTCACAGCCACGTATCCGACCAATCGTGTGAAATTCAGCATCACCATATTCCGTTTCCTCCCCCTGGAGCGAAATCGCGGCCCTCCCACCGTGGCAAAAATAATCAACTTTTCCATTGTGCATGGAAACATGGAACGTGGAAAGCAAAGCAATCACCGTCTCTCATGCCGTTCACTGTTTGCTGCCGTTCACATGTATTATTGCTTCTGCTACATTGCTGAAAATATATGAAATCATCTCCATGAGCCCATAGACTATCTGGACCGATCATGCATGCATGATTACATGTTTAAAACACAGTTTCAAACAGTGCAACTCTGGTGTTATATATCAATCGCCACACATTAGCCCCAATAACACCAAGTGGCTTGCCTTTACGTCACTAAATAAGTATATATCCCAATACCTATTTTTCCTATCAACTCTTTAAGGCACACTGGTATGTTTTTTTTGGTATTCACCATTATAGATCTTTTGTTAATAATTTATTTGTGCTATCTCTCTGCAATCAAATTTTTTTGGAGTACTATAATAATTGTTTTATTTGGATATATGATTGAAATTATATTCAGTTCATCCATCAATTTGCTGCAATCTACTACTCCCTCCGTTCCAAATTACTCGTCGTGGTTTTAGTTCAAATTTGAACTAAAACCACGACGAGTAATTTGGAACGGAGGGAGTACCTCTTTAAACTATAGTGATCTAAAACCTCTCATCTTAGAGCATCTACACCCGGACCCCTCAAACCCGCCTCATACACAAGGCGGGCTGCCGGCCGGTCACTTTTTTTGACCCAGACGTCCCCCTCAAATGGCCCTCAAATGCCCGGGCTGACCGGCATCCATCATATCCAGCCCAAATATGGGACTGATATGGGGCCGCCCTGGCGTGCCCGGGCATGCCCGCCACGTCGGACCCGTCCCACGCTGCCCACCCAACCCCACATAAATTCCTGCCCATCCGCTTGCCGGACTAAACACTAGCCACTTCACTCCACTCCCTCGGCTCCCCTCCGCCACCCAAGCTCGGCTCCAGCTCCTTTCGGCCGTCTTCAGCATGGCGGGCAGTGGATTCGAATCCTTCACCTCCAGATCCGTCGATCCCGAACTCATCCCACGTGGCCCGGAGAAGCTAAACCCTAGCCACTTCCCTCTGCTCCCTCGGGTTCCCTCTTCCACACAAGCTCGTCTTTAGCTCCTTCCAGCCGTCTCCGCATGGTAGGCAGTGGATCCGAGTCCTTCACCTCCAGATCCGTCGACCCCGAGCTCATCCCACGCGGCCCTGAGGAGGAGATGGCCGTCCGGCTTGCGCTCCGCCGCTCCAGGGAGGAGGCGCGTGGATCCGATGCTAGGCCAGTCGTAGCTACCTCGCCAGAGGTCGTGTGGTCCGTCTGACGCCTGAATGCCCTGGAGGACGCGCGACTCTTCCATTGGCGTGCAGAGCATGGGGACGCACCATGGGCCTCGTCCGACGAGGCCATGGCACGGTGTGCCCGCCATGCAAGGCACCGGGCGTGGGAGACGGCGGCAGCCCTTGTGGCGGTGGACATCAGCACGGCGGAGTCGCATTCTCCAGCGCCCCGTGTGGTCCATCAGTCCGGGCGCGGCAACCGCATCGTTGTGGACGTTTGTGGCTCATCCCAGGACGGATCAGTCATCGTCCACCGGCACCGTTCGGGTTTCGGGCTCCGACGAGGGAGCGTAGGGCATGGGAGATGGCGGGGCCTTGAGTCCCGTGAGCCGGCTCGTGTCACATGCCCTACTCTACCTTGCCGGCGACCGGACCAGCATTCCGAGGAGTGCAGCCAGCCGACAGACATGGCTACAGTGGAGATGGGCGAGCGGGGAGCGGTACCGGGCGACCTCCGCTTACATTAGGTTTCATGTTGCATGTAATAATATGGATTTGATGTTTCTAATTTCAAGTATCCGAAATGTGAAATGCATTTTTGAGGCGTGACCAGTAACTGTCTGCGGACGCGTCCGCGGGCGTTTGAGGGGTTAGATTTGCCAAGTTCGGTTGTAGATGCTCTTAGTTTACAAAGGGAGTGTTTATTTAGACTTTATTCATGCCCAAGGTGCAGCGGGATCGCGCTGAGGTGAAATGCAAAATATGGATCGACAATCAATTTTGTTCGGAAAAAAAAAGAAACAAAGCCACTCTGTTTTTATTTTACTGTGACAACACGGTGTTACTCCTGCTTGGTGAGACGATGCATCAAGTAAAAATGGAGTTAATTGCAAATAGAAATATACTAGAAAATACCACAAAAATCAGAATCATCCAACCGTTTATTTAATCAATTAAAAATCAATAGCCATCAGATAAAATTTACGTGTAAAAATTACCCACCATTGCCATTATGATGGGAAAAAACGTTTCGCCAACATTGGCATGTATAAGAAGATGATCCCACGCTCCATGAAGCTCCATGAATAAAAAAACGAATGTTACGTTGCTCAAAAAAAAGGTGGCATGCGTGGGTTGGTTTCTATCTATATACATGCACCAAGCCCCATAAGAAAACAAAGCTACGTAGGATGACACACACACAAAAAACTACGCTGGACATGGGTTTTTCATACCCCTTCACACATATCTTTCCCTAATCTCTCCCTAATAATAAAGCACGGATTGGGTCTCCTGGTTCACCGTCACAATACGCTTTCTTTCCGTGATTTTACGCTTTCAGTTTAAATTTGAAACATATTCGATGTGGTACTAAATTTCTGTCTCGGTAATTCAATGAGGCGAATCTTGCGTCGGTTCGCCAACTGGCGCGCTTGTAATTGGGCCGGCCCGTTTTTCCTTTATTTTTTAAACCCAAGCAAAAAAGGTGAATGCGCCGGCAGGGTTCAAACTCAGGATCTCTACGTGGAGACTGCAAGTGCACTAACCACTAGGACACCAACTCACTTGTGTACAAATACATGTTACCTTCTTTTATTCTTTGCCCGGTCGCGGTTCTTATTCCTTATTCCCTTTTTTTGTTTTCTTCATTGCACGAACTTGGTTCAATAAAACTTACGTGTCGTGTCAAAGTCATGTACTACTACTAGAAAACCAATTACATAAGAAAACAAAGAAACTCACGATTAGGACTTCCAGTTGAACCTTCCTAACCCTCCCATATATACGATGCCCGGGATCACGTGCTCTCCTATACCTAGGCGAGACGCCGAGACCTCGCATCGAGGAAGAGCAGCGCTGAGTCCGAGGAAGCACGATGGGCGTCCTTGGTCTTCCTCCCGATCGAGATCGGCCACGGTGTTGCCCGAAGTCGTGTGCATGACTTCCTTGATCTCTCACGATGCGTATGTTTGTTACCTTGCTCACGTCCTCCTCGACTCGATCGGCTCCAGAGAGCTGGATCGTCTCTTGTGATAGATCGCAATGGCGGCAAAGGTCCCAAGAACGCCCGCTGGACTTCACTCCAGATCGAGCTCTACCAGTACCCGTTCACCCCATGAGATTTGTCCGCCGACCGTCTCCTCCGCTCAGCGCCGCCCCCGCTGGACTCTCCCGCTCCCGCCTAGCGCGTCCGTCAACCGTGATCGGGCTCTTCTCTACCGGCACCGATCATCAGTAGGTCGCCGCCTCCCAACCTCATGCATCGATCATCCTCCACTCATTGCTCCCTTCATTGGCAGTTGCAGACGTATGTTCTCGCTGTTCGTCATGGTGCGGTGCTTAAGGTGTTCCGGGAGCCGCTGGCTGGCGCGGGAAGAAGCGTCTCGCCGGTTTACCACTCCATCGCCTATCAATGGCACCACCAAGGTATGTTGATCGAGGTCGAGGTTCACACAACATTGTGAATCAGAGATAGAGTCGTGTGCTTGGTGTAGTGGAGTGGCCTGTGACTCTGAACGTTGTTCCAGCTTTCCTTTTTCTCATATACTTCCCAAGCAGGTAGAAGAGCGTTGATCCCAATTTTCATGTTCTAACCTTGCTATGAGCTGTAGACGAGCGTGAACTACATCCTGGTGAGGTGATGGCTTTTCATGCAGGATGCAGCAGCAGCAGCATGCAGGGATGGATGAAAGTAAGTAGCAGACTAGCACTTTGCACGTCTTATGATTCTCCCTAATTGGTGATGACAAATCTTTGACTGAATATTGCATCAGTAACGTATCCGTTCAGCAATCCTTCTGTTATTGCTGCTGCTCCGGCCTATGAAGATATCTATCCATGCATATCTTCTTGATGGACAGACATAATATCTTGGATGCCCATAAATATGTTAGAAAACATGGGTTGTGGGAATCACTTCCTTTTACTTAACATATATTTACATACAAGTTTTGGCTTTTATATGCTTCAACTGCAGTGCCAACTGGGTGAGACTTCGCGGCGATGACAAGAGCCCAATTGGAGTGTCTGATAAGAAGAAATCCCAATTTATGCATGAAAAAATAATTCTAACCTGCATGAGCAGACAGGGCCAAGCGAAGGTTGCATGGACTTGTGTATTAGTATACAAGTCTCCTATATATGCTTCAAAGAAAAACTCTATAATACAATGCAAACCTATATATACTTGGCATCAGTGAGATCCATAGATGAGCTAGGTAAGTACAAAGCTACGAATTTTCATGTAGCTATGTGAGTTTGTGATGTTTTCCATATGTATTTCCTTAAGACAACAAAAGCATCCTACTTTTCAGTCTATAAGTTAGTTTATGAGTTGATCCAGTGCCAAACACAGTTCAGTTGAACATGTCTGTTGCAACATTTTTACGACATGAGCGTGAATTTTGAAGAATTAATTGCTGGGTTAGATCGAAATA
>LR880972.1:57955556-57966990 GCA_904067115.1 Aegilops sharonensis | reverse complement strand
GAATTTTCATGTAGCTATGTGAGTTTGTGATGTTTTCCATATGTATTTCCTTAAGACAACAAAAGCATCCTACTTTTCAGTCTATAAGTTAGTTTATGAGTTGATCCAGTGCCAAACACAGTTCAGTTGAACATGTCTGTTGCAACATTTTTACGACATGAGCGTGAATTTTGAAGAATTAATTGCTGGGTTAGATCGAAATATTATAGTATATCTTTTAGAAAACGTTTCTTGAAATTCAGAATAATTCTTTGAATTATCAATTTTTTTGACAACCAAGATATTTTTTCAAAAATGTGAACATTGCTTTAGTTTGGGAATAAATTTGAAAAAGGGTACATTTTCTTGCATTTGTAAATAAATTTTAAAAATCATGAGATGAGATGTGAAAAAAATGTGGTCATAACCAGTGAAGAATATGATTTTTTTTCTCCCGTTGCAATGCACGGGCTCTTTTGCTATTAATAATAAAGTACGAATTGATTTCTTGGGTTCACCGTTACAATACGTTTCTTCCTGTGAATTTACGCTTTCAGTTTTTTCACTTATATTATTTCTATATACGATATGGTACTATCTTTATCTTTACCGACTGGGCCTTCGTTATGTTAATTTATTTTGAACATCAGTACAGACACAAGCGCTCATATACACGCGCATACACTCACCCCTATGAACGCACGCACGCACACCCTACCCCTATGAGTATCTCCGAGAGACTGAGCCGGCATATCATCTTGAAATTTACGAAGTCACCGTAAGCGCCTGTCGTCGACGGGAAACATCTCCTCCCACAGAAAACGCATCGCCGGAAATCCTGAAATAAATCCAGGAATAATGCGAGCACCAGGATTTGAACCCTGGTGGGTTGAGGATACCACTGTCCACCTAACCAACTCAACCACAGGTTGATTCGCCTTCGTTATGTTATTTGAGGTATGGNAGGGTACATTTTCTTGCATTTGTAAATAAATTTTAAAAATCATGAGATGAGATGTGAAAAAAATGTGGTCATAACCAGTGAAGAATATGATTTTTTTTCTCCCGTTGCAATGCACGGGCTCTTTTGCTATTAATAATAAAGTACGAATTGATTTCTTGGGTTCACCGTTACAATACGTTTCTTCCTGTGAATTTACGCTTTCAGTTTTTTCACTTATATTATTTCTATATACGATATGGTACTATCTTTATCTTTACCGACTGGGCCTTCGTTATGTTAATTTATTTTGAACATCAGTACAGACACAAGCGCTCATATACACGCGCATACACTCACCCCTATGAACGCACGCACGCACACCCTACCCCTATGAGTATCTCCGAGAGACTGAGCCGGCATATCATCTTGAAATTTACGAAGTCACCGTAAGCGCCTGTCGTCGACGGGAAACATCTCCTCCCACAGAAAACGCATCGCCGGAAATCCTGAAATAAATCCAGGAATAATGCGAGCACCAGGATTTGAACCCTGGTGGGTTGAGGATACCACTGTCCACCTAACCAACTCAACCACAGGTTGATTCGCCTTCGTTATGTTATTTGAGGTATGGGTCACGGCTGTTTTGTTTTGGTCCGTGGAAGTCCCCGTACCAACGAAGCCGACTATCCCAAAAAAAAAACCAACGAAGCCAACTCGATTTTGCCAAGCCACCCATCGCTTCTCTCCCCCGTTCGTGTCTCCCTGTGCCTCCCTGTCCCTCACGATCAGGACTCTCGCTCCGAGTCGAGTCGAACCCGTTTCTTACCCATCCCATAAATACGCAGAGTCGTTGGACGATGAGGCATAAGCCGAGGCCGATCCCACAGGTACGTGCATCTCCGTCGAATCAGGGCAAGCAGGACGGCAGGCCGCCATGGCTGCCATGATATCTCGCGGGAAGAGAAGAGCCTCGCCGAGGCTGACGACGACGAAGCTAACACCATCATCCTCCCCTCATGCGTGGTTGCACACTTTACCCCCTTCCTTCACCTCTTCTTACGTCTCAGCTCCTCAGGCCAAAGCACACAAACTATCAGCGGCAGCCGAAAAACAGGAGACAACTCTGCCTCCAAGCACGCAAACCAGACCAGAGACAAACCTTTCTCTCTGTTCAACTCGGACCACGCCATGCCGGTGCTATGGGTGCTCAGATCGGAGGGAAGGCTAGCGGGGTCGCAGAAGGGTGCTCAGATATGGCCCCGTTGGTAATCAAGAAGGGGTGTCCGTCTGGAGTTTGGAGGGGATATATGAGTTCAATTTTGTTGGGATTGAATCTGCGGGTGGCGGCGTCGGTTGCTGTGCGGCAGCTGGGGCACGAGGGTTTTTCGGCCGCTGCTGCTTCGGTGATGTCTCTGTGAGATTACAGTTTTATGGTGCGGAATCCCACAGGTCACTGTGATCTGAATTCTCAGGCGACTTTTTCTTTCTCGTACGTTTATGTACTACCGAGGTAATCAGGCAAAGCTAACGAGAAAGGTCTGATTTGGGAGCTGTTATCAAGATTTTGCTAACCAAAAAAGCAAGTGATTACCACGGATTTGGTTTTGGTTCCGAAGTATAGATGATATGATATCTCGATCTCTATTTATATGCGTCTTATTATTCTGGTTTTCCCATGTACGCCAGGACCTAAAGTCAGTACTCAACTTCAATTCGGGTACTTTGCTGTAGAGTCTACCTTCACAATTGTGCCTTGAGAGCAACACCAACAAAGGGAATTTTTAATGTCTATTTTCTTTTGTACTAATGAAAGAACACCGATCTTTTTCAGAGCAACTTCTCCGCCTAGAAGACAACCTCCAACTATGCACGAGTGCTCAAGAAGAATTACAAGGAAACACCCGTGAAGGATCTTTGTACTGCGGCAACGGTGTATACTGATATAATTTTTTTTCTGAACCTGTGTTACCTCCTCCTTATGCACTTCAGGATGTTAGATGATCAAAATATTGTTGTTCTCTTTTGGTGCTTGTGTAATTCTGGTCAAACCAAAAATTTGTGCCTAACAATTTTTAGCAGGAACTTCACGCACTCATCTGCTCCAACTTCCATCCATGGAATTCTCTATCCACATCTCTCTCTGTCCGTGCAAGAACGCCGCGCGCTCACCAATCCATAGCTTTGATAATGTTTCATGAAGCGTCGAGGAGGCACATGCGAGGAGTCGACTCGACGGCCACCGGACTGAACAAGGCCTCCAATATTTTTCTGAATAAGTAACAACTACGATATGGTCAGCAAACATATTTTTTAATACAAGTTTTAGAGTGGTTGGGCTTTTTTAGAACCGTTCGTTGATGTCGATCTAACGGCAGACAAATACGAAGTACTGGGTAGTACTCCGATGAAAGTACGCGAAAGTACTAAAACGAGTGGGGCCAGTACTCGTGACAAGGCGGGGACGCGTTTTAATCTAGGGCAGTTTAGTCCTAGGAAAATTTGCACGCACCGCCCCTCTCGTCGAATGCATAACCGCCGCCATGGTGATTCACATTCCACAATTACTCATCGGCGGCCATCTCCTCCCTCTCCTCCAAGTCCACCTCAGTCATCTCCCCCCACCCACCCGCACCCCCTCTTACACGGCAGATCGAGCTGATGGCCGGCGACGAGAACACCGACTTCGTGCAGATCGCCGGCGGCGACCAGGTCAAGTTGGCCAGGTTGAGGGAGATCCGTTCTTGGTTTGACAACACAAGGCAGATGAACTGGACGGCAATGGCCACTCTCAAGAATATGACGAAGAAGGAGAGGGCAAAGCTTTGCCCCCCGCCCGCACAACCGATTGACAAGATCGAGATCCTCCTCTGGGCGATGGAGCAGGCCAATTCGTCCAGCGAGTGGACCAGGCGGAGGTGGTGGGCGTTCAGATCCATGGTAGAGCATCCACTGGATCAGGAACCCACCGTGCACGAGGTGCCGTTGCATCCGTTCCATCCACTGGCTGGGCCGACAACCTTCGTGCCACATTGTTCACATTGTCCAATTAACACTTTGTATAGATTTTTTTGGTTAAAATGAAAGAAATAATGCAACTAATCTGAACGTAACGTTTGGCATTTATCAAACCAAGTTGCTACTATTCCTCAAAAAAAAAACCCAGTTAGCCACTAATTGTGCCAAACATATCTGGTAATTACCAATGAAAATGGGTTGACAATTATATCTGGAAATTCTTGGACTGAATTTATTGCTCTTCCTTTTTTAGAGAACTATAAGTTAGAATGGTGGGCGGCGGGTTGGCACGGGCACGGCGATGGCTCGGGCTTGTGTGATATGTGGTTCGACCTGTGGTCAGTGCACATGTTTTGGAAGCCCCGAAAAGATCGCGCTCGTTAAAAAAAAACTTGCATCGAAGCGCATTACTTCAAAATAACTAATTAACCCTACAATCACGGATATATACCTTCCCATTCTACCGCATATCTACCCTATCCTAACCACCCCCATCTACCTTGTTTCTCCTCACATAGCCATCGCCGGGATCGCNAAGTTAGAATGGTGGGCGGCGGGTTGGCACGGGCACGGCGATGGCTCGGGCTTGTGTGATATGTGGTTCGACCTGTGGTCAGTGCACATGTTTTGGAAGCCCCGAAAAGATCGCGCTCGTTAAAAAAAAACTTGCATCGAAGCGCATTACTTCAAAATAACTAATTAACCCTACAATCACGGATATATACCTTCCCATTCTACCGCATATCTACCCTATCCTAACCACCCCCATCTACCTTGTTTCTCCTCACATAGCCATCGCCGGGATCGCGCCATCGGCCGGATCGCGCCATCGCTTCTCAAGCGACCACGCCGACGCCGGATTAAAAAGGTCTCTTCCACGGCTTCTCTCATCTTCGATTGCAGTGCTGATTATTTTTTCCATTGATTCGACAAACAAGTAATTTCCGAAGAGATTAGAAAATCCAGCTTTTGCCATAGTTGAGTAGTTCTGGTGTGATTCGAGTACAGGATGTCATGCAAGAGCTTTTTGATTGATAGTTTGTACTAGTTGATCGTACGAACTGATTATGAATATTTTTTCACGGTCGTATTGTTTCGAATTAGGTGGATGAGGGTGTGGATATAGTTTTCATACTATGGGTATATGTGTTGCTGTAGGGACCATGGTCTCAGAGGCGTATAACAACCGTGCGGAGTACGACAAGTCTTTGCATGAAGCGCGTCGGGAGATCGACTTGAAGGTGCAAAAGGATCGCGCTGAGGTAGATAAGAAACTGAAAAAAGAACGTTCATACGTGGACAAGATGATAAAGGAGGAGCGTCAGGAGTTTTCCCTTAAGATGGCGAAGATGCGTCTTGAGATTGAAGAAAAGTATAAGAGGGACTGTGAGTACATGGAAAAAAAGTTTTCTTTAGGCTACAAGGAAATGCATCAAATGTTGCAGAAGGACCGGAAGCTTGTGGACAGTATTATACAGACAGAGCGAGTCAAGATGGATGCCTATGTGTTGCAGGCACGTGCGGATATGGACAGTAAGCTGTTACAGGAGCGGTCGGACATGGATTATAAGGCCATGCTGGAGAAGGTCCGCTTGGAAGGACATATGTTAGAAGACCGTGCGATCTCACGGCCACCCCGACAACATGTCTTCAATTATTCTCCCCCTGTAACTATCTCGCACCGATTCTATATATTAAGGACCTACGTATTCTATGATACAAACATCTTCAATTTGTGGCAACCTTATGTCGGTGATTGTATGTAGGCTAAGCATCATGAGACGGCACAGTCGCCATTCACTCGAGACATTGCGATAGAGTCACCCGTTCAATGCCACATCAGTCCACCCCAACAACATATCGTCAATTCTCCCCTTGTAAGTACCTCGCAACGATGCATACCCAAGATATGGTATGACCTTTCAAAACTTGTGTGTAAACCCACTATCGACGTTTCATACGCAGGATAAGAAACCTGTGATGGCAGAGTCCCCAGTCACACCACATGAAGGATACATTCAACATAATAAGGTGAGAAGGTTTGAGATGGCACAATCCCCAGTCACTCCACATGAAGGATACATTCCACAAAAGCAGGTAACAACGCCGCAATGTTGCTATGCACATAAAAGTTATGTTTGGCCCTTTACTCATTNTATGTTAGAAGACCGTGCGATCTCACGGCCACCCCGACAACATGTCTTCAATTATTCTCCCCCTGTAACTATCTCGCACCGATTCTATATATTAAGGACCTACGTATTCTATGATACAAACATCTTCAATTTGTGGCAACCTTATGTCGGTGATTGTATGTAGGCTAAGCATCATGAGACGGCACAGTCGCCATTCACTCGAGACATTGCGATAGAGTCACCCGTTCAATGCCACATCAGTCCACCCCAACAACATATCGTCAATTCTCCCCTTGTAAGTACCTCGCAACGATGCATACCGAAGATATCGTATGACCTTTCAAAACTTGTGTGTAAACCCACTATCGACGTTTCATACGCAGGATAAGAAACCTGTGATGGCAGAGTCTCCAGTCACACCACATGAAGGATACATTCAACATAATAAGGTGAGAAGGTTTGAGATGGCACAATCCCCAGTCACTCCACATGAAGGATACATTCCACAAAAGCAGGTAACAACGCCGCAATGTTGCTACGCACATAAAAGTTATGTTTGGCCCTTTACTCATTGAATGTATTAACTCTGATGTGAGATACTAGGTGCTGGTCATGGAATTTTATGTTAGTAGGGATGATGAGATGTCACATGTCCCGAGAGCATACTTTGATGAACACCCGGCAGAAGTCAGAATTTTTGAACCCGCCAAAGTGACCTACGATCTCATTATGAGTGAAATGAGAGATAGTTTTGGTTGCAAAATGGGAGCAGAACTATACTACTTCTTACCCGGGTCTGCGTGCAAGCTGCCAGAAGGAATGTTCTTGATTGCAGGACCAGATGATGTAATAAAAAATGCTTTCTGATCTGAATGGCAGCAAGACATGTCACCTATACATTGTGTACAATAGAACTACGGGTTGTTATCCCGAGGATGACTTTGATCCCGAGGTTCAAATTTTAAATGTTGCATGTATCTAGTTTATGGCTACGTCTTTTTTGAGTTCTTCCTAATACAATTCCTATGGTTTTCTACAGGAAGTGAGAATCCAAGAAATGGAGGGTCTTGCTAGAGAGTTGGCAGAGAAAGACCAAGAACAACTTAAGTTGTATGGTTACATTGATGTTAAAGAGAAAAAGATTGAAGCACATGGGTCGTCGCCAAGCCCGACGCAATCTCCAACGACGCAACGCAAGAGGTCACTGGATTTTCGCAGTGCAGAAGACAATATGGAGTAGGCTCAATTGTTTTTCAACCAGTTTACGCTTCAAACCAGGATTATTTAGTTGCAAACAAACCTTTTGTATTCTGTTTCACACTATGTTCGCAATTATGGTACAATTTATTCATGATACAGTTCTTTGAACAACAATGCATGTATTTTATGATCAATCATACAGTTGTTTCTGAGTTGTTTTTGGGATGGCATTGTGTCTAAAGAAGTTTCCATCTACAAAACTTGGCACGCAGTCGCATCGGAATCGCGTATCACGCGAGAGGCGTGCGTCGCATGGGAGAGCGTCGCACGCGAGCTTGTGTTCGGGTAGAAATCATAACATATTTCGGATACATAGGGGTTGTTTGGTTCTAGGCCTAGGAGTGCCACACTTTGCCATACAATGTTGCCAAACTTGCCTAAGGTTAGTTCTTCAAAATGAGAGCCACAAGTTGGCAAGCCTAAGGGAATCTTGCCACACTTTTTGTGTGTATGTGATGTGGGACCATAGTGTGGCTTGCTTAAGATGTGGCCTGATCCAAACACACACCTAAGTTGGTCAAACTTGCCTAACCTTAGATTTGGCAAGCTTTGGCAAACTTAGTCTCAAACCAAGTTCACGTCCGCCACCCGCGCATGCAAACCCACGTCGCCGCCATTCCCATGCATGCATGCCTCAGGCGCAGACAACGGGACGGCCCATCCGAATTAGGCCCATCCGAATTAGGCCCATCCGAAGTAGGCCATTAGAACCCTCCACTCCACCTATTCCCCTCGCGCTGTGGCCTCCCTCCCTCCATCGCCAGATCCCCCACTCGTCCCCCTCTGTCCGCCGCCCCTGCACGCCGTCGGCGACTCCAGCCTCGCCGCCCCCGCGCCCCCCCAACGGGATCGGCCGGATCCATCTCCTCAACCACCGCAGGACAGCGCAGGTACCCCCAGTTTCTGTTGACGTCTCAATGGTATCCATGCTGATAATGCTAGGTAGATCGACTGAGTGTAGCAATTTTGTGCCACCAATCCACTTTTCTGGAAAATTCTTGCTAGAAAACCATCTGAAACTTGTGATGCTTGCTACTGTATAATATAGGACTTTTCAAAGTTCTGTTATGATGGCACTATTGGACACATACAGTAGAGCTGCGTTTTTAGTTGTTATACTTTCAGTTACCATCACTGCTTGGGAAAGGACGAATTGGATGCATTCAGGTCTGCAGTTGATAGTGTATCATCATAATGTGTGATTCTTCATGCTGAGAACTTCAGCTTTGTCAGTTATAGTGAAAGGCTTCTGTATAAAAAAACTACTAAATGATCACAAAAACTTCTAGATAACATTCTGTACAATCTGACCAAATCTTGAACTAAATGATCACCAAAAGTTGAAGGATTTTGCATCACATCACAACCATAAGTGTTCTGCACCAGCATCATAACAATCACATAACTACATAACAAAAGCAAACTTGTTCATCATTACAAAAGCAAACTTGTTCAACATAACAAAAGCTAACTTGTTCAGCATTACAAGAGCAAACTTGTTAAACCACATAACTGCAAACTGAGACACATAATACCACAAACAACTCAATATCGCCAGTAGTAGGGGTCATCCCAATGATCCTCCGCCTCTTGCCAGTACTCCAAACCTTCTTTGACGATTTCGATTTTCTTCCATGCCTCGTAGGTGACGTACGCATCTTTCGTTGCGTACTCGATGAGGTTGTTTGGCAGTGGGCTGTCCCCCCATAGTTTGTGGTCGACTTCCTGGTTGATCTTCTTCTTCATTTCCTTGTACGATGGGTGGATGAGGCTGGCTGCAAACTCAGCCAAAGCCTGCCACTTCTTTCCATTATTTGGAACTCTCCATTTGCGCTGCATGTCGACGTACTTGTCGGGGTTGATCTCCAAACCAGACAATTTCAGCTTCTCCTTGTCACCTCCAATGGAGAAGCCAACAAAGGTGTACAGCTTCTTCTCCTGCAGGAGCGGGCGGAGTTCCTTGGGCCTGCATCAAATTAATCTGGTGCATCAAATTCATCTACTTCAAAAACTTCAGAAACTACTAATTAGACATAAAATTCAGAACTAGTATTGCATCTACTCCAGAACTTCAGAACTAGTATTGCATCTACTTCAGAACTTCAGAACTATTGCATCTACTTGAGAAACGCCAGAAACTTCAGAACTATTGCATCTACTTGAGAAACTTGAGAAACTACTAATTAGACAGAAACTTCAGAACTTCAGAACTAGTATTTCATCTACTTCAGAACTTCAGAACTATTGCATGTACTCCAGAAACTTCAGAAACTACAGAAACTACTAATTAGACAGAAACTTCAGAACTTCAGAACTAGTATTGCATCTACTTCAGAACTATTGCGTCTACTTTAGAAACTTCAGAAACTACTAATTAGACAGAAACGTCAGAACTTCAGAAACTTTAGAACTGGATGTTTTTACCATTTAGTTGCCGCGGTGATGTGGTATACTAGGACGAGATCCTCCACGCATAACTGCAGAACTGCAGCAATTTGCGGAGGTTTGTCTTCCCTGGTATACTCGACATCAACGCCGATATTTCGAGAAAGCATGCCGCCGAGCCTCCTCCTCATCTTGCGGATCATCTTGTCGGATTCGTCTGGATTGCTGGTGCATACGACATCCAGTGGCTCCTTCAGGTGGATATCAACCTTGAGCGGCACGGTGTAGTCCCGCTTCTGCCCGGGGACCGGAACGTCGTCGTCGANCGGTGATGTGGTATACTAGGACGAGATCCTCCACGCATAACTGCAGAACTGCAGCAATTTGCGGAGGTTTGTCTTCCCTGGTATACTCGACATCAACGCCGATATTTCGAGAAAGCATGCCGCCGAGCCTCCTCCTCATCTTGCGGATCATCTTGTCGGATTCGTCTGGATTGCTGGTGCATACGACATCCAGTGGCTCCTTCAGGTGGATATCAACCTTGAGCGGCACGGTGTAGTCCCGCTTCTGCCCGGGGACCGGAACGTCGTCGTCGACCACCAGCGGCTCCTTGCCAGACGCCTCAGCATGGTGATGCTTGGCAGACAGAGGGGAGTTGATCCACGATGCCTCCGCCATTCTCTTGGCAGACGGAGGGGAGTTGCTCCACGATGCCTCCACCACTCTCTTGGCAGACGGAGGGGAGTTGCTCCACGATTCCTCCGCCATTGCCCTCCTGGCTAGCGATGGTGGAGGCAGAGGGTAGTTGCTTGATGGTGGAGGCAGAGGGAGGAAGATGGAGCGGCAATGGAATGAGGAGGGAGGCAGAGGGACGCAGATTGAGCGGCAATGGAATAGGAGGGGAGTTCCCTGCGACGTGGGGAGTTGCCAGTGGAGGGGAGTCGTGGGGAGTTGCCAGTGGAAGGGAGGCGTGGGGAGTTGCCTCGAAAACACAAACGTCCTGCCCTTTGGCCCTCGAAAAATCTGGAGGGGAGACGTGGGCCCTTTGGTTTGTCCTGTTTCTGAAACAAAAAAAATAACAACCATATTTTGCTCTCACTGCAACCATATTTAGAGATCAAAAATGGCACCAAAAAGTCACTGCAGCCATCCTAAATGGCACGAAAACAGCACCAAAACAACATCAGCCAAAACAGCAAAAAATGCATCCGTCGATCGTTCTTTATTTCTTCTAACATTCCATGTTCTGTGCAGTGAGATAGACACAACGCTACAAATGCAGGCTGACAACGCCCGCGATTTCATGACCATCAGGACAGACGGCGGCTTCATCCACGCTCTGGTCCCATGAGTCGAGTCGAAAGTAGTGATGCTATGTGTAGTTCTGAAACATTGATTGGCTCATGTTGTAATTAAACTTTAATGAATTGTATGTCTCTTTGGTTTGGACAGTCGTTAAACTTAGATGTAATCGATGCTATTTATTACTAGGACCATGAATTGTGCTATTAATGTCTTGCTTTTCTCTTCCGATCCTTTTGTTGCATACTTATTTATTGCTTATGTATTGTCTGTTGTTTGGCTTGTGCATAGAGATGCCGTCGTATGTCGTGTACAAGGGTAAGGTTCCCGGAGTCTACGACGACTGGGAGGAGCGTCGGAGACAGGTTCACCGTTTCAGCGGTAACAGTTACAAAGGGTACACCACTAGGGC
>LR880972.1:57920093-57954079 GCA_904067115.1 Aegilops sharonensis | reverse complement strand
CGATCCTTTTGTTGCATACTTATTTATTGCTTATGTATTGTATGTTGTTTGGCTTGTGCATAGAGATGCCGTCGTATGTCGTGTACAAGGGTAAGGTTCCCGGAGTCTACGACGACTGGGAGGAGTGTTGGAGACAGGTTCACCGTTTCAGCGGAAACAGTTACGAAGGGTACACCACTAGGGCGGAGGCGGAATCTAGATACGTCCGCTATCTAGCGGGAGAGAGGACGGAGTGTTGGAGGAACCGGATGAAGACCAGTTTCATCGCGATGATGCTCATCGTGATGACCGCAACTCTCTTCTATGTGATGGTAGTTTAGATGATCGATATCGACTTGTAATATGAAGACAAACTCGATACTCGCGGTCTCGAGACTACTAATGTTCTATCTTTGTTCGGTCTTTTCAATTCGGAGACTAATATGATGAATTGTATTCGGAGACTAATGTTCTATCTTTTTTCGACCACCTCCAAATCACCTCAGTTTTGGCACACATGATCTCTTCCACAAACAAAACTAGGTTTCCAAGTTTTTGTATTTTTTAATTTTTTTTTGAATTTATAATGCCCTCTAGACTGACTGCTGAAAACATCGGTCTATGCCTCAAGGGGGCATTGTAAAATAATTTTTTTTCAAAATTTTCTTGCATACACATGTTTTGCACATGTGGGTGACCATGTACAATAAAATTTGGGTGATTTGGAGGTGGTGGAAAAGTTCACGTTTTTTCAAAAAATGGCTTAAGTTAAGACCAAATGGTCCCTCCGGTGATGCGGGCATTTTTTCGACCACCTCCAAATCACCTCAGTTTTGGCACACATGATCTCTTCCACAAACAAAACTAGGTTTCCAAGTTTTTGTATTTTTTAAATTTTTTTTGAATTTATAATGCCCTCTAGACTGACTGCTGAAAACATCGGTCTATGCCTCAAGGGGGCATTGTAAAATAATTTTTTTTCAAAATTTTCTTGCATACACATGTTTTGCACATGTGGGTGACCATGTACAATAAAATTTGGGTGATTTGGAGGTGGTGGAAAAGTTCACGTTTTTTCAAAAAATGGCTTAAGTTAAGACCAAATGGTCCCTCCGGTGATGCGGGCATTTTTTCGACCACCTCCAAATCACCTCAGTTTTGGCACACATGATCTCTTCCACAAACAAAACTAGGTTTCCATGTTTTTTTATTTTTTAATTTTTTTTTGAATTTATAATGCCCTCTACACTGACTGCTGAAAACATCGGTCTATGCCTCAAGGGGGCATTGTAAAATATTTTTTTTCAAAATTTTCTTGCATACACATGTTTTGCACATGTGGGTGACCATGCACAAGAAAATTTGGGTGATTTGGAGGTGGTGGAGAAGTTCACGTTTTTTCAAAAAATGGCTTAAGTTAGACCAAATGGTCCCTCCGGTGATGCGGGCATTTTTTTGACCACCTCCAAATCACCTCAGTTTTGGCACAGATGATCTCTTCCACAAACAAAACTAGGTTTCCAAGTTTTTGTATTTTTTAAATTTTTTTTGAATTTATAATGCCCTCTAGACTGACTGCTGAAAACATCGGTCTATGCCTCAAGGGGGCATTGTAAAATATATTTTTTTCAAAATTTTCTTGCATACACATGTTTTGCACATGTGGGTGACCATGTGCAAGAAAATTTGGGTGATTTGGAGGTGGTGGAAAAGTTCACGTTTTTTCAAAAAAGGCTTAAGTTAGACCAAATGGTCCCTCCGGTGATGCGGGCATTTTTTCGACCACCTCCAAATCACCTCAGTTTTGGCACACATGATCTCTTCCACAAACAAAACTAGGTTTNCCATGTGCAAGAAAATTTGGGTGATTTGGAGGTGGTGGAAAAGTTCACGTTTTTTCAAAAAAGGCTTAAGTTAGACCAAATGGTCCCTCCGGTGATGCGGGCATTTTTTCGACCACCTCCAAATCACCTCAGTTTTGGCACACATGATCTCTTCCACAAACAAAACTAGGTTTCCTAGTTTTTGTATTTTTTAATTTTTTTTTTGAATTTATAATGCCCTCTAGACTGACTGCTGAAAACATCGGTCTATGCCTCAAGGGGGCATTGTAAAATATATTTTTTCAAAATTTTCTTGCATACACATGTTTTGCACATGTACAAGAAAATTTGCGTGATTTGGAGGTGGTGGAAAAGTTCACGTTTTTTCAAAAAATGGCTTAAGTTAGACCAAATGGTCCCTCCGGTGATGCGGGCATTTTTTCGACCACCTCCAAATCACCTCAGTTTTGGCACACATGATCTCTTCCACAAACAAAACTAGGTTTCCAAGTTTTTGTATTTTTTAAATTTTTTTTGAATTTATAATGCCCTCTAGACTGACTGCTGAAAACATCGGTCTATGCCTCAAGGGGGCATTGTAAAATATATTTTTTTCAAAATTTTCTTGCATACACATGTTTTGCACATGTGGGTGACCATGTACAAGAAAATTTGGGTGATTTGGAGGTGGTGGAAAAGTCACGTTTTTTCAAAAAATGGCTGATGCGGGCATTTTTTCGACCACCTCCAAATCACCTCAGTTTTGGCACACATGATCTCTTCCACAAACAAAACTAGGTTTCCAAGTTTTTGTATTTTTTAATTTTTTTTTGAATTTATAATGCCCTCTAGACTGACTGCTGAAAACATCGGTCTATGCCTCAAGGGGGCATTGTAAAATATTTTTTTTCAAAATTTTCTTGCATACACATGTTTTGCACATGTGGGTGACCATGTACAAGAAAAATTGGGTGATTTGGAGGTGGTGGAAAAGTTCACGTTTTTTCAAAAAATGGCTTAAGTTAGACCAAATGGTCCCTCCGGTGATGCGGGCATTTTTTTGACCACCTCCAAATCACCTCAGTTTTGGCACAGATGATCTCTTCCACAAACAAAACTAGGTTTCCAAGTTTTTGCTTTTTAATTTTTTTTTGAATTTATAATGCCCTCTAGACTGACTGCTGAAAACATCGGTCTATGCCTCAAGGGGGCATTGTAAAATATTTTTTTTCAAAATTTTCTTGCATACAAATGTTTTGCACATGTGGGTGACCATGTACAAGAAAATTTGGGTGATTTGGAGGTGGTGGAAAAGTTCACGTTTTTCAAAAAAAGGCTTAAGTTATAGACCAAATGGTCCCTCCGGTGATGCGGGCATTTTTTGGACCACCTCCAAATCACCTCAGTTTTGGCACACATGATCTCTTCCACAAACAAAACTAGGTTTCCACGTTTTTGTATTTTTAAATTTTTTTTGAATTTATAATGCCCTCTACACTGACTGCTGAAAACATCGGTCTATGCCTCAAGGGGGCATTGTAAAATATTTTTTTTCAAAATTTTCTTGCATACACATGTTTTGCACATGTGGGTGACCATGTACAAGAAAATTTGGGTGATTTGGAGGTGGTGGAAAAATTCACGTTTTTTCAAAAAATGGCTTAAGTTAGACCAAATGGTCCCTCCGGGAATGCGGGCATTTTTTCGACCACCTCCAAATCACCTCAGTTTTGGCACACATGATCTCTTCCACAAACAAAACTAGGTTTCCACGTTTTTGTATTTTTAAATTTTTTTTGAATTTATAATGCCCTCTACACTGACTGCTGAAAACATCGGTCTATGCCTCAAGGGGGCATTGTAAAATATTTTTTTTCAAAATTTTCTTGCATACACATGTTTTGCACATGTGGGTGACCATGTACAAGAAAATTTGGGTGATTTGGAGGTGGTGGAAAAATTCACGTTTTTTCAAAAAATGGCTTAAGTTAGACCAAATGGTCCCTCCGGGAATGCGGGCATTTTTTCGACCACCTCCAAATCACCTCAGTTTTGGCACACATGATCTCTTCCACAAACAAAACTAGGTTTCCAAGTTTTTGTATTTTTTAAATTTTTTTTGAATTTATAATGCCCTCTAGACTGACTGGTGAAAACATCGGTCTATGCCTCAAGGGGACATGCATGCAAGAGTCGGGGACCTGCATGCAAGAGTCGGGGACCTGCATGCAAGAGTCGGGGGCCTGCATGCAAGAGTCGGGGACCTGCATGTGAATACTGATTCATCGAGGCCTTGACAGCTACTGGCACAGCGGCTGCCGCCCGATTTGCATGCAGCAAAGATGAACGTGCATGGAGGTTTTTCAAAGATTTCCAAGCACACCCGAGTGGGCCCCGCTTATTTAAAAAATACGTCAGTCATTATTGCTCTGTAAATGAAGAATATGCCTGATGATTATGAATATGCAAGACAACCATAGTAAGGGTGAAGAATCATAGTGCCCAATTTGTCGAAATACATCATCATTCTTAAAGTTGGACATCACATGATACACACAGAAAGTGGAAACGAAAGATGTCGAACTAATACAGTAACATGGCAGTACAACCGCACTTCACTAAATTACTGTCACGATGAAATAGAATGTAAAGACCACGTCACACAAAGCTGAATGGCACACGACTTTCTCTGGCTCATCGTCGGTTCATGCTGTATGTAGATATCACAGTTCAGCCTCGAGATCCTACACAGAAGAATAGAATAAATCACATGGACATCAATTATGAGTAAAACACATGCAAAAAAAATATGAACATATTTCGTACCTCTAGCAATTTAGCGCATTTACGTCGATTGTGACCTGGTTTCTTGCAATAGCCACAGATATTCTGTGATCTTGACTTCTTTGTCTTTGCCTGCAGCCTTTTCTTCGGTGCACCTCGTCCTGGCACATGCACGGGATCCAGAACCTTATCATCTTTCTGCGAGTGCGGCATCAACGGGCCAAACCTAATGCTGTTATGCTGAGCATTAGGTGACTCCTTGTTGTCAGCTAGTTCAAAACTTGATTGCTTTCCACGATGTTGTGCTTGCAAAAGCATCTTTAGACGGTGATAGTCCTCATCAGAGTGGCATGCCTGGAAACTTGCGGCGTGACTACAATTCCGCAACTCGCGGTACCTCTGCAGGCTTAGCGAATAGTCATACATCTGGTTTTTTCTGGTAGGTGCATATGCACATTTTGCATTCATGGTCCACCTAGTGGGAACGCAACAACCGGGCAGAATTGTTTGTTTTAAAATCCCCAATATGTAAAAAATGTGGGAACATGGTGTGCCTGCGCATTCCAGCTTACGGCAAGAACAACTCACCCTGTGCAAAAGACCTCCTTGCTCTTCAATGCGCACTCCAAACTTTTTATCCATTCTTTCCTGCTTGGACACAACATAAGTGGAATCTTCTGATCCGTCTAGTATCTCTCTAATCTGACATTTGCTGACAGCATCTATGCTCCATAAGACCATCTTAAAGACCCTAGGTGTGAAAACTGTTGCGGAGTGTTTCTCAAGCGGCGAAGCATTTTCCTCTGTAAATGGAACGGACTGCAAGGCTTCGACGTCATGGAGAGCTTCGTTAATCCGTCGCGACGCAAGGCAACGCTCATAGTGCTCTAGAATTTCAAACAACGACATCTTACCCTCAAGATGCGTATGTAGCACAGAGTTCAAGCTCTCACTCCTTTGATTGCTGCTCAATCCTAGGAAACAACGCCCCTCAAGATATGGAGCACACCACAACTTTCTCATCTGATACATCTGATGCAGCCAAGACTCCTCACTGGTTACTTTATTCCGTTGTAAGAATTGTATCCATTTTATCTCATGCTCTTCAATGGAAGAAGTATCATAAATGAAAGATCTGAATTCCTCCTTTACGTCGTCATCATGCAGATGGCGTACAATGTTCTGCTGAATGTGCCATATACATAGTCTATGGTTTGAGTCTGGCCAGACCACCCTTATTGCTCTCTGCATTGCAAGGTCCCCATCTGTGATCACAGATATCGGATGCTTCTGTGCCATGCAATCAGAAAAGGTCCGCAACATCCACTCGTATGCCTGGCTTGTTTCATGAGAAATTATACCACAGCCAAATATAACAGTGCTGCGGTGGTGATTCAACCCGACAAAAGGCACGAATGGCAGATTGTATTTGTTGGTTCTGTATGTGCTATCAAAAACAATGACGTCTCCGAAAGCCTCGTAGTCAAGTCGCGATTGACTATCAGCCCAGAACAGTCCCTTCAGATGGCCATGCTCGTCTACCAAGTACTTGAAGAAAAAATCCACATCTCGCTATCGCCTCGCCATCATGTGCATGATCACCGTTTTAGCATCACCGGCACTGATTGTCTCCTGCTTATTAGCATGGCAGAAATTGTAAATGTCCCTCTTTATGCATCCAACCTTATCAAATCCACCGTATTGAAAGCACAAAATATCCATAATACGGTATTTACGGATCCCACATTTTTCCATGTCCGCAATGTCTGCTTTCTGCTCATCGCTAATTCGTCTGTGCGAACGCAGCAGACAAGAAAGATCCCGTGGGGCTAGAGGATGGTTGTGCTCATCGATGAAATCCTTGACAAACCACCGACCGGTTTCCTCCTGTCTCGTAATGACCAATTTAGCATTACACCCAACACGAGTTAAACTTCGTGGCCTCCTCTTTCTATCTTCCATCTTTCTTTTCATTTGCTTATCTTCGCGAAACCCTTGACGACTACACACAATTTTCCTTAAAATTATGTATTTGTTGGATCCATCCCACTCAACGTAGCTTTTCCTCACACTAAAACCTTTTTCAAGAGCATATTTGCTGTAGAATTCATAGCCTTCAGCCTCACTATCAAACATCTTGCTGACAACATTTACATACTCGAACATACTCTCATCACTTGCATACGCCATGTCTTCCTGCATATGACATGTGAGGGAAACCAATCATCAACATCTTTCTGTTTATCAATGTTGCAGGTGTAAAATAGCTCATAGGCAAAGACAAGTGCATGGAAAAGACTTTGCTGGTTTGACATGTGAGGGAAACCAATCATCAACGTCCAACAAGTAGTATCTCATCTTCCTTTAAACTATATTTCATGCGCTATGCAAACCTAAAGTGATGCTGACTTTAATAAACTAAATTAAGTGAACTATGGAACCAGTATCTCATCTTCCTTTAGTATATCTCATCTCAAACGTCAACATCTTACTTAAACAAACATGATGCGATTAGATCAAGAGAAACTATGCCACGATGAAGCTTTCCATTCGTTGTTCTAGTCAGTACCCGGATCTTGTGGGGTTGAGGTTGTACTGCATGCACGGTGGAGGGGCGCAACGGCCAAGAGAACGAGCAGAACACCAAGCCGAATTCATACCTTAAGGATGGTACGCGCGAAGAGATGGGATCGCCCGCCGCGCTCGCCGCCGATTCAGCCGGCGCAGATCTGGCCTTCTTCTTCTTTGGTGACGGCGTGGGGGGCTGGGGTTGGTTGGGTGGAGGACGAGGACGATGAATTTATTCCTCTCGCCGGGCAGGTCGAGGACGGAGAAGGTCAGGAGCGGCGAGCGGAGACGAATAGATCGGAGGAGGATTCTGTACTGGATCGAGTAGACATGGATCTGGTCCTCAGGTGATCGGTTCAAGAAAAGATATTTCCCCCTGGACCATTATGCCCTTATCGCAATTAACATATTAAATTTAATCAATTAAAATTCCCCGTAAGATCTGACGGCTAATAAAAATCAGATCTGATCAGACATGTAAGTACTGCTAAGTACTCCGAGTACTAACCCAATCACCGTAAAACAGCTCATTTTTTAAAGCATCCAATTGGCATTCTAGCATTGGAATCATAAACTGCAACACTAGAAGCTATTGTTTCCTAACAAAATTGTTATCTCAGACCAAGTTTCTTTCAGTTTTTAATTTTACCTGTTCCTAGAGTTTTAGGTCTGAATTAGGTAAGGACAATATGAGAAGTACCTGGGATTGATTGACTACGAGGAGTTTGTCACTGTCTCACTACAATGGAGCACATGAACAAAAGGGATGGGGAAGATCACCTCTATACTGCATTTCTATACTTCGACATGGACAACAGTGGGTAAGATTCCAATACAGGGAAGAGCAGAAGTTGTACGATACAAGCATGTCATCATCAAAGCCGATTCTGACGATGTAAGGAAGAAAAACTAAGTACATATATGGTGCATATACATGACTAAACCTATGTACTTAAAGTGCATATACATGGCTAAAACTATGTACTTACGGTGCATATACATGACCTAGATGCCATGTGAGTATGTGACACATCAGTGTCATTATAGATACAAAAATACATACATAACAATAGATGATAAATACATCGAAAGAATTGAATGTAGATTTTTCACCGTATGTAGGATGGAGGATAGATTATTCAGAAATCGTGGGGATGATGATGGAAGGAAGGACAACATGGGAGGCTGACCGCAAATTAATCGCACACATAAGGATTATCAAATTTATATGTGGGTTTGATATTTGTACACTAGAGAAAGGTGTAACAGCTCCCCAACACAGTTTTTAAAGAAGATGAAAAAGAATTAACTTATAATGTTACATTAAAAAACAATTTCTGCAAACTACATAACCACCAATATTAAAATATAGATTGAATGGGTGAGACGAACATCAGGAAACATCCAAGTCAATTACATTGTTTAGCTGAATTTTCTCAAAAACATGAGAGTTGGTTGTTTGATGAATTGCCACAGTAGCTTTTAGGTCAAAAAATATGTGTTTATCCATATTCCTGTGATGCGGCGAATGCAACAGAGAACGAAAGCTAGATGGCATATAATTGTTACTTCAGCACATGTATTGTTCTATTATTGATTTCAAATTCAAGGGCACCTTCATANTGATGGAAGGAAGGACAACATGGGAGGCTGACCGCAAATTAATCGCACACATAAGGATTATCAAATTTATATGTGGGTTTGATATTTGTACACTAGAGAAAGGTGTAACAGCTCCCCAACACAGTTTTTAAAGAAGATGAAAAAGAATTAACTTATAATGTTACATTAAAAAACAATTTCTGCAAACTACATAACCACCAATATTAAAATATAGATTGAATGGGTGAGACGAACATCAGGAAACATCCAAGTCAATTACATTGTTTAGCTGAATTTTCTCAAAAACATGAGAGTTGGTTGTTTGATGAATTGCCACAGTAGCTTTTAGGTCAAAAAATATGTGTTTATCCATATTCCTGTGATGCGGCGAATGCAACAGAGAACGAAAGCTAGATGGCATATAATTGTTACTTCAGCACATGTATTGTTCTATTATTGATTTCAAATTCAAGGGCACCTTCATATAGTCTTTGTTTAAAACACTACATGCTTATTTGAATGAAAAGTCATGCATATGCAATAGCTGATGCTAACGCTTTTTGTTGACGTTGTTCTCAAGTGGGGGCCATTCATTAAGTTTTGGTGTAAGCAAGATGTGACATGGTTTTTTTGCAAACTTTACAAGGTGTGGTTTAATGCGTTCCACGGGTTATGTAAATTGTTTGATCACAAATAAAATCCATTATATNAAAAATATGTGTTTATCCATATTCCTGTGATGCGGCGAATGCAACAGAGAACGAAAGCTAGATGGCATATAATTGTTACTTCAGCACATGTATTGTTCTATTATTGATTTCAAATTCAAGGGCACCTTCATATAGTCTTTGTTTAAAACACTACATGCTTATTTGAATGAAAAGTCATGCATATGCAATAGCTGATGCTAACGCTTTTTGTTGACGTTGTTCTCAAGTGGGGGCCATTCATTAAGTTTTGGTGTAAGCAAGATGTGACATGGTTTTTTTGCAAACTTTACAAGGTGTGGTTTAATGCGTTCCACGGGTTATGTAAATTGTTTGATCACAAATAAAATCCATTATATCACTAATCTCCCTAGAGGTTAAAGGCCTCTCATTCAATTGAGTACGTTGGTTTTCGATTGGGTTTCCAATTTTCATTTGGTCCACAATTTTTAAAGGAACTCTATCATTCAAGTGGGGTGTTTAATTTTAAATTTGGTTCATGATTTTGACTGGTCAATAATTTCTCAAATATATATATGTAATTTCCAAACTAGGAGATGTGACACATCGTTCAACAACATGGGGGCATTGTCCATGAGGTCGTAGATGTAGAGGCAAAGCTCAGATGAACTGGGAACCGCAACCAAGGTTTAACATGCCACCATTGTTACTAGAAGCCAGTGGGGAGCATGAAAAAGGTTGGCTAGAGCTGAGGAATATGATGTGATAGCCAAGCATAGTTTTTTTTGTCTCCCGTTGCAACGCACGGGCATGTTTGCTAGTTTATACTTAATAAAACATTACGGGCTGCCCTAGCTAGCTTTTTCTCATGCACGTCCTGTCGGCCGGTAGATTGGCAGTCAACCTCATGCACATGAGGACCTCAGATTTTAAACTTCAAATATGCATTCGGGCAACAAGCAGATATATGTACGTGATAGCCAGAAGATTTCTTTGCCACTTGTGTGTACGCCGCCGACGCCAACACCGAGTTGGCTCCATGCTTACGGCGAGTCAGTTGGGGCTCGGGTTTTAAACGTGCATCAGCATGCATCCATACAACAAATATCCGGTACAGCGAGGAGCACATAATGGCATAAAATTTGCCTTTCGGTTTAGGTATACGCCGCTGCCGCCGCGGCGTTCGCTCAGTACCTCCCACCAGTGAAGCAGGCAGCCAACATCTGCATATGAATGACCTCAAGGTTCAAAATTGTATGCATACATTCATACAACAAGGAGGTATAGGTACATGATGGCATCATGTGTATGTACAAAGTAAGTACAAAATACATTGTTGGACTTACCACATGCACACAACTCAAACCAAGGTACTGCTACGTGACATTTATATAATTTTATTTCTTTATCTATTTCCGCCTCATATAAAATTCCTTATCAGTATCTGCATCAGCAATTCAATACATGATCAAGGAATTTATCTATCATATGGCATTTGCAAAGAACATATGCCATCTTGCTACAATGTTTCGATTCAGTGGAGTACGTACTTTTTTGCTCATGAAAATATTGATATATGAAAATCTGCCCAAGTATTCTATCAAAGGCGAGGAAACAACGGGTATACTCGGAATAAGAAGAACCTTAAATTTCATAGGATGAATACTTTAGGAAAAAAAGATTGAATTATCCTACAAACCTGGTATACCATATGGCATTTGCAAGCAATCATGTGTGCCATCATTCAAACAATATATCTCGACTATTATTTGCTGACCTATCTATTTACATGTGTACAATCGAGCAACCAACATGTCGTCTGGATGGAATTTCTTTTATGATATTATTATGAATACAAGATGAATCACACAATTGTGAAATATACATTAAATTAATGATAGATAGATTATTGATAAAAGTGCAGGAATTAAACAGCAATAGGTTATCTACATGGCTCACAAAACTTCAGTGGTTGTTTTTGTATGCAGAATTATATTTCGAGAAAATGCCACTTACAAATTCGTTCCTCATGCACGTCCTATCTGCCGGTAGATTGGCAGTCTACCTCATGCACATGAGGACCTCGGGTTTTAAACTTCAAAGATGCATTCAAACAACAAGAAGCTAAGTACGTGATAGCAAGAAGATTTCTTTGCCACTGGTGTGTACACCGTCGACGCTGGTGCCAAGTTCGCTCGATGCATACGGCCAGTCAATTCGGACTCAGGTTTCAAATGTGCATCAGCATGCATCCATACAAAAAATATCCCGTACAGAAAGGGGCACATAATGGCATAAAATTTGCCTTTCCGTTTAGATATACGCCACTGCCGCCGCGGCATTCGCTTACTACCTACCACTGGTGAATCGAGCGGCCAACATCTGCATATGAAGGACCTCAGGTTCAGAATTGTATCATGCATACATTCATACAACATCGAGGTAGGTACATGATGGCATCATGTGTATGTGCAGAGTAAGTACAAAATACATTGTTGGACTTACCACATGGGCAGAACTCAAAGCAAGGTACTGCCACATGACATTTTTTTTTAATTTCTCTATCTATTTCTGCATCAAAACATATATAAAATTCCTTATCAGCATCTACATCAGAAATTCAAAACGTGATTAAGGAGTGTATCTAACATGGATATGTATATATGGTGATATGCAAAGAACACATGCCATCTTGCTACAATGTTTCGGTTCCATAGAGTACGTATCTTTTTTCTCAAGAAAATAGTGATATAAGACAATCCGCCCGAATGTTCTATCGAAGGCGAGGAAACAACGGGTATACTCAGAATAATAAGAACCTTAAATTTCATAGGAACAAATACTTTTTGAAAAAAAAGATTGAATTATCCTACAAACTTGGTATACCATATGGCATTTGCAAGCAATCATGTGTGCCGTCCTTCAAGCAATATATTTCGACTATTTTTTGCAGACATATCTATTTCCATGTGTGCAATCGAGCGGCCAACATGTCTTCTGGATGGATTTTCTTTTATGATATTGTGAATAGCAGATGAATCACACAACTGCGAAAGATAAAATAAATAAATGATAGATAGATTATTGATAAAAGTTCAGGAATTCTACTGCAATAGGTTATCTACATGGCTCACAAAACTTTAGTGGTTGTTTTTGTATGAAAAATTGTATTTTGAGAAAATGCAACTTACAAATTTGTGTTGTTACATGTGACTATTTCTTTGTAATTTTTTTGGTTTCAATTCCAGCATAGAACCATTCAGAGGAATCCGATCATTTTTATAGAGATATCTGAATAAATGTATTCCACCTTTAATCATTTTGAATGGTTGTTTCAACACAACACTACCTATAAATGAGCTAAAGATGTTTCCCATGCACATGTGAATGACACTATTTGATGTTCAACTGTAAAAGGTAATTGTAGCAAATTACAAGTTTTGCCAAACCGTGGCAATTATATAGCAAGACTAGATGTTCAATCATACATATAATTTTCCTTTTAATATGTGAACCTGTGGTTTTCACTAATAGAAGTCAGCAATGTAATATATTTTTGGTTTAAGTAATCATGAATTGTTTTATATTATTCATGAACTTATTATATTTTAACATCATGTTCCTCGGTTTTCTTCTGATGCTTTGCATGTAGGATTTACAAATCTTCACTTTGATGTTTAAATAGAAATAACTTGTCTAAATACCATTGTTATCACAATGTTGAAAATAAAAATAATTA
The DNA here is from genome assembly GCA_904067115.1 of Aegilops sharonensis. Lineage (NCBI taxonomy): Eukaryota > Viridiplantae > Streptophyta > Magnoliopsida > Poales > Poaceae > Aegilops > Aegilops sharonensis. The sequence continues at coordinate 57,940,916 of LR880972.1, read as the reverse complement.
TAACTTGCATTTACTAAGATATTGCTCTTAAATTGTAACCTAATTGATAGCAAATAGGTAGCTGTACCGGGAATTTCTGAGACAAATCTTTTGACAAATCATCTCTGGCCTTAGAAAAATTAATATATCTTTCGGTTACATTTGACTAATAATTCAGCCAAGCAAGTGAGGTAAAACAAAAATGATTATTCCTTTTCATTGGCGAGGTTGATTCGAACAAATAATTCAACAAATGATGAGACCTAAATAAGGAATGATAATTTATTGCCCTGCATAGATATCCGTGATGAGTATCGCTGCCCAAAAAGTGTATAAATGCACTATATATCAATCTGGACAGCATGAGAAAATTTACATACGTCAATAGATAACAAAGAAAACTATTAAGACATGTCTGATGAATAAAATATAACAATCCAACATCATAAAAATGCAACAAAAATGATATAAATATGATTTATACAAAGTGACCGATCATAAAAATATTGTTAGTAGGGCATGCATAATTAGAAGATAAATGTTAAATGGTTAACATATATGTGGGTGTGGGTGTCTATATATATAAAGATAAAACTATGTTTCTAGCTAAGATAAAACCATGTTACTAGAAGTCCTATATTTGTAAATGCAATCAAATTTGGTTCAAAGTTTGCTAGACAAATAAAATAATATATTCTCACAATTGAACTTTCCAAAATCTTGCCCGCGCATCGAGCGGGCCACTTTGCTAGTTAGATGCAAGGTAACACATGTTTACAGATTTGTCCCAAAAACCATTATTTCTGCGCCTAATTTTTTTTTTGAGAAAACACTAGTTGGCGGCTTAGACCACTTTGAGCATGATTATGACATATAGGACCAACCTATAAGGGTGACATGGCATGAAAAACGGATCGCAAATAGACAGAATAGTAGAGACTAAATTGTGGAAGGGCATAAGACGATAAGGTTTTCCTTGCAAAAAAGAGAGGATAAGGTCACTACTGCTCCCTTCTTCTTCTCCCCAGCCGTGCATCTTCTCCACGACATTGCATTGAGCTGCTGGCCTGTGAGCTCGGCATGGACGACGGCATGCTCCTTTCCTCCATGATGCCCTGCCTCCTCCTCTTCTTTTCTCCCTCGCTTCGACCTACCCCCCGATCACCCGCCTCGACCTCCCCTTACTGCATTAGTGTCGTAGCCTCAGGGGAGGGCCACAAAAGCGTTTGCTCGGCCAGCCATCTTTACCTTGCACTGTTGCATGNTCTAGCTAAGATAAAACCATGTTACTAGAAGTCCTATATTTGTAAATGCAATCAAATTTGGTTCAAAGTTTGCTAGACAAATAAAATAATATATTCTCACAATTGAACTTTCCAAAATCTTGCCCGCGCATCGAGCGGGCCACTTTGCTAGTTAGATGCAAGGTAACACATGTTTACAGATTTGTCCCAAAAACCATTATTTCTGCGCCTAATTTTTTTTTTTGAGAAAACACTAGTTGGCGGCTTAGACCACTTTGAGCATGATTATGACATATAGGACCAACCTATAAGGGTGACATGGCATGAAAAACGGATCGCAAATAGACAGAATAGTAGAGACTAAATTGTGGAAGGGCATAAGACGATAAGGTTTTCCTTGCAAAAAAGAGAGGATAAGGTCACTACTGCTCCCTTCTTCTTCTCCCCAGCCGTGCATCTTCTCCACGACATTGCATTGAGCTGCTGGCCTGTGAGCTCGGCATGGACGACGGCATGCTCCTTTCCTCCATGATGCCCTGCCTCCTCCTCTTCTTTTCTCCCTCGCTTCGACCTACCCCCCGATCACCCGCCTCGACCTCCCCTTACTGCATTAGTGTCGTAGCCTCAGGGGAGGGCCACAAAAGCGTTTGCTCGGCCAGCCATCTTTACCTTGCACTGTTGCATGCCGGAGACTGCCCCTCACCTCCTCGCAGCTAGGCATCTCGTCATGAGCCCTCGAAGGAGCATCGACCGGTGCACCATGCTTGTGACGCGCCTGCCGCTGCCATGCACAACAGGGGACACCAGGTCCATGAACCCCATGCTACAGTCGCCGTACACGAGGTCGATGCTGCACTCCACCAGCTGTTGCAGCCCCAGGTGCACGGTGTATGCCGGCGACGCCACCTTCCTCCCTGGCGGCTATGACATGCTGGAGGAGTTGATTGGTTTTTTAGGGGTCCTTTTGCAAAAGAAAATTGTATTGATATGTAATTGGCTTTTTATGCTACGTAACTTTTATAATCTGGTCACGCATGTCATAATCGTACACAAAACTGTATAAGTAGCCGACTAGTATTCTCTCCCAAAAAAAGGCACGAGTGGTTTTTGGCATAAATCTGTAAACATGTGTTTCCTGCAAACCTTGCCTCCAACGTGATGGTTTTTACAATTAACTTCATTTTTATTGGATGTATCACCTCACCAAGCAGGGAATGCATGATCAGGTTTCTAATAGTTGCATGAAACCAGCAGAATTTTCAAATGGCATCGCACAATACTACATCGCACGGTAGTCCATCTCCCAAAAGTTATATCTAGAAGTTCCTATACATATAGTGGATGTAGGACCCTTTCAACGAAATTGCAGCGCTGCCTCATGAAACTAAAATTTGAACAACGTTCAAATATTAGTATTTGAACAGACAACCATGCTACTCTATTAGGGTATCGTGTGCATGCTATTGATGCTTTTATAAAACACCATTTATATCGTGGACCCACACTTAAGGCCCCATATAGAAACAAATGTTCATTCAGCTCACGGACACATAATGAATATACTCTACCAACCTGTCACATTGGTGTGCATAAGGATATCCACCTCTCCCCTATACATATACTCATCGATCTTCACCAGTGTAAGTAGGAAGTCGTGTCACAAAAGTACAGTATGTGGGAAGCCACAATGTTCATTCATCCACACTGATATATGAACCCCTTCTTTTTGGACGTAATCCTACATATTAGCACACTAGATAGGTGACACCCACAAGCCTAGAAGGGAAGATGAGGACCAAATCAGATAGATGACATGTATGTAGGAATTAGAGACATCAGAAGATTAGAAAGTTGCTTCACATCGGTCTTGCTGATCATGACTCTTGATGTAAGCTGCCTCCTCCACTGCTTGATGACGGCCGGCGTGATCGTGACTGTACATCTGTACAAACCGTGCCACTTTCATTTGGAGCAGATGCGTGCCTTCCCCCGTCCAATTCTTCGGTTGATTGCTGGCTCAAGCTTTTGTCCACATTGGAGACTTGCTTATCCAAAAGGAAATAGTCGATGCCAAGGAGGATGGGTGCCCTCAGTGCCCAGAAAATCTGTCGTTGGTTGAAGAGCTAGCACTGGGTTTCGCATTTGTCGCCCGATTCGACAACACTGTTTCCTCTGCTCTCGGCATGTGCCATCTACACCCACTAATTGTGTCTCTGGNGGATCGCAAATAGACAGAATAGTAGAGACTAAATTGTGGAAGGGCATAAGACGATAAGGTTTTCCTTGCAAAAAAGAGAGGATAAGGTCACTACTGCTCCCTTCTTCTTCTCCCCAGCCGTGCATCTTCTCCACGACATTGCATTGAGCTGCTGGCCTGTGAGCTCGGCATGGACGACGGCATGCTCCTTTCCTCCATGATGCCCTGCCTCCTCCTCTTCTTTTCTCCCTCGCTTCGACCTACCCCCCGATCACCCGCCTCGACCTCCCCTTACTGCATTAGTGTCGTAGCCTCAGGGGAGGGCCACAAAAGCGTTTGCTCGGCCAGCCATCTTTACCTTGCACTGTTGCATGCCGGAGACTGCCCCTCACCTCCTCGCAGCTAGGCATCTCGTCATGAGCCCTCGAAGGAGCATCGACCGGTGCACCATGCTTGTGACGCGCCTGCCGCTGCCATGCACAACAGGGGACACCAGGTCCATGAACCCCATGCTACAGTCGCCGTACACGAGGTCGATGCTGCACTCCACCAGCTGTTGCAGCCCCAGGTGCACGGTGTATGCCGGCGACGCCACCTTCCTCCCTGGCGGCTATGACATGCTGGAGGAGTTGATTGGTTTTTTAGGGGTCCTTTTGCAAAAGAAAATTGTATTGATATGTAATTGGCTTTTTATGCTACGTAACTTTTATAATCTGGTCACGCATGTCATAATCGTACACAAAACTGTATAAGTAGCCGACTAGTATTCTCTCCCAAAAAAAGGCACGAGTGGTTTTTGGCATAAATCTGTAAACATGTGTTTCCTGCAAACCTTGCCTCCAACGTGATGGTTTTTACAATTAACTTCATTTTTATTGGATGTATCACCTCACCAAGCAGGGAATGCATGATCAGGTTTCTAATAGTTGCATGAAACCAGCAGAATTTTCAAATGGCATCGCACAATACTACATCGCACGGTAGTCCATCTCCCAAAAGTTATATCTAGAAGTTCCTATACATATAGTGGATGTAGGACCCTTTCAACGAAATTGCAGCGCTGCCTCATGAAACTAAAATTTGAACAACGTTCAAATATTAGTATTTGAACAGACAACCATGCTACTCTATTAGGGTATCGTGTGCATGCTATTGATGCTTTTATAAAACACCATTTATATCGTGGACCCACACTTAAGGCCCCATATAGAAACAAATGTTCATTCAGCTCACGGACACATAATGAATATACTCTACCAACCTGTCACATTGGTGTGCATAAGGATATCCACCTCTCCCCTATACATATACTCATCGATCTTCACCAGTGTAAGTAGGAAGTCGTGTCACAAAAGTACAGTATGTGGGAAGCCACAATGTTCATTCATCCACACTGATATATGAACCCCTTCTTTTTGGACGTAATCCTACATATTAGCACACTAGATAGGTGACACCCACAAGCCTAGAAGGGAAGATGAGGACCAAATCAGATAGATGACATGTATGTAGGAATTAGAGACATCAGAAGATTAGAAAGTTGCTTCACATCGGTCTTGCTGATCATGACTCTTGATGTAAGCTGCCTCCTCCACTGCTTGATGACGGCCGGCGTGATCGTGACTGTACATCTGTACAAACCGTGCCACTTTCATTTGGAGCAGATGCGTGCCTTCCCCCGTCCAATTCTTCGGTTGATTGCTGGCTCAAGCTTTTGTCCACATTGGAGACTTGCTTATCCAAAAGGAAATAGTCGATGCCAAGGAGGATGGGTGCCCTCAGTGCCCAGAAAATCTGTCGTTGGTTGAAGAGCTAGCACTGGGTTTCGCATTTGTCGCCCGATTCGACAACACTGTTTCCTCTGCTCTCGGCATGTGCCATCTACACCCACTAATTGTGTCTCTGGTGGTGATATGCGAATCTCATGAACGATGTGGTGTTTTGGGTTCTGTAACCGTCTTTCCCCCGGAGTCTAAAGTTGTGCCCTCGGCATTTAGTTCTCTGGTGTGGCTAACTCCCTCGTGAGCAACGCGCTGATGTTGATGCCTCTTGTTGCTTCTGCAGCAGTCTCTAGCTTGTAACGCTTTGCTAGCTATATTCATTGTAAACCACAGATATATTCATCAGAAAATTTCATTCCTAAAAAATGTAGAAATATTTTAGACAAAATTTTGTGGATTTCTCATCAGTTATAAGGGATGAAAATTGCTTCCTCGCCTACGAGTAGTGTAGCAGCACTTTTCTATACAATTCATGAACTGAAGGTAGCTATAAATCAGTGAAAAGAATTGTGGCAGCATGGTTCTTTTTTTTGCAGGAATAGTTGCATACATTGCATAATATCTAGTGTGCTTCGTTAGGTGCAAATTTTAGCAACGAACCATTTTCCACCAATACGTCAGAAAACATTTTCAGGCACGGGTTTTATAAACATTGGAAATACTGCTGTAAGCTAATCCCTCCACATTCACTATTATAACATGTTCTAACTTTTCTCAGAATCACATTTATATAGACGGTTTTGGCTACCCAATCCTAAAAAAGTCACATGGCGCATCGAGTTTTTCGATTAAGGCGGTAACCGACAAGTACCAAGCAGTTACTGGACGAGTTTTTGAATTCGGATAAATTAAGTTAAATTTCATTTTAAATCTAATTTTTGGGATATTTCGCTCCTTAAGGTGATTACTTCTAGGGCACCATGATCTGCGGTTACCGCCCGAGAACAAAATTTCTCGAGCGGGTTACAAAAACCTTGATATAGACGCGTTTAGTGTGTTTGTGCACTCATTTCAATCCCTATCTAGTTTATATTAAAATATCCAAAACATCTTATAATTCAGAACAGAGGCAGTAGTATACATTAGAGTATTGGGTATCATTGCTGAAAAGTAGTCCAAACAAAAGGGAAGGAGCAGGCACTGTGGTATAATTTTCTCCTATGCTTTTGAGCACACACCCATGGATTTGCATCCCCTTCGACGAGCCATGGAAATGAGTTGAGCTTGAGCATGCCATGCTTCCTGTCTTGCTTGGACCAGTTCCTGAAGGGACTATGTTGTGTCGAAGGGATCAATGTAGGGGTCATTGAACAGCACGGTGTCCACCATCCACCCACCTTCCATTGGGCATCCACTCTACTGCGTTCAATGTCACACCGACGGCTGACCTCTTCTTCGGCAGCAGCGTGAGCCTTGGGGAGGCTAGCATTTTCGATCAGTTTGCCCAGTCTGTAGCGGCTTCAATTGTGTCACGGTCTTCCGAGATTCTTGACTGGTATCCGTTGCACTCGCGCACGGACATGGGCTGCTTTGAACTCTTGGCAGTTGTGGAGTTTGCCATCAAGGTGGGTTTTATGTGCATGCAGTAGAGAAGGAGTGCAGGTGATCTGCAGCGGCAGTGCTACGGCGCTGGAGCGAAGAGAGGAGCAACACCATGGTGTCACCCATGTTCCAGCGGATGCGATAGTTGCGCATGAACCAGAGGCTGTCGTGCACCTTCATGTCCGTTGCTTATTCCTAGTAAGGGTGATTGGGTAACCCCGAGTATAAGAGTGAATTAACCTAGAAATAAGTATTTCGCACAGTATATAACCAAGGTTTACCAAACCATGAAGAGTTCTTCCAGAAAACAAAATCACTGGTACCTGCACACAAAATTCAGAACAAAATTGTCCCCAAAATGTCAACAAGGTTGCCAAGCTTCTTGTCTTACTAGTTACAAAATTAAAATTAAATTGCATGGTATGATAGGAACTGATAAATAGATAAAATTAACAAAATGATAGAACAAGAAAAAAATATTTTTACTAAAGTTTTTAGTATAAGAACATAGACCCCAGGTCCATTAATTCACTAGTGGCATCACTCCAAGCGTATAAGTGTGGTGTGGTTAATGAATTATAGTTGGGCGGCGATTCAATTGCAATATTTATAAGACTATGATCATTCATGATATAATATTATATAGCATTGTGTCTGTGATATGTATACTGTTATACAAGCTAATCTACAACTAATACTCCTCCCCAACACTACTATCAGCTACTCCTGTAGGAGCTGTGGGATTTCCTTGAAAAGGAATGGTGATGTAGCACATAAACTAAAGTATTTGTATCAATTAAGAACCAATTTTTAATCAAACTGGTACGAGTGAACAAGCTAAGAAGAAAAGGAGCACCTGCACACAAATAAAATAAAATACTTGCATCCAACTTGATAAGGGTGTGTCAATCCCCTCGTCTTGCTAGTTATAAGGTTTAAAAGCAAATGGTTAATAGATAATGGTATATTGAAGTGGCAAAATAATGAAAGCAAATGAAAGAGCAATTATGTAGAAGTTGTTGGAAATATGCCCTAGAGGCAATAATAAAGTGGTTATTATTATATTTCCTCAATCATAATAAAAGTTTATTATTCATGCTAGAATTGTTTTGACCAGAAACTTAAATACATGTGTGGATACATAAACAAATATTGTGTCCCTAGTGAGCCTCTACTATACTAGCTCGTTGATCAAAAGATGGTTAATGTTTCCTAACCATAGACATGTGTTGTCACTTGATAACGGGATCACATCGTTAGGAGAATGATGTGATGGACAAAACCCATCTGTTAGCATAGCATATGATCATTCAATTTTTGCTACTGCTTTCTTAATATCAAATACATATTCCTTCGACCATGATATCATGCAACTCCCGGATACCGGAGGAATACCTTGTGTGCTGTCAAACATCACAACATAACTGGGTGGTCATAAAGATGCTCTACAAGAATCTCCGAAGGTGTTTGTTGAGTTGGCATGAATCGAGATTGGGATTTGTCCCTCCGTATGACGGAGAGGTATCTCTGGGGCCTCTCGGTAATACAACATCACAAGAAGCTTGCAAGCAAAGTGACTAAGGAGTTAGTTACAAGATGATGTATTATGGAACGAGTAAAGAGACTTGCCCCTAATGAGAACTAAATATGGAGATACCGACAATTGAATCTCGGGAAAGTAACAAACCGACAGACAAACGGAACTACATATATTGTCATAAAGGTTTGGCCGATAAAGATCTTCATAGAATATGTAAGAACCAATCTGGGCATCCAGGTCCCGCTATTGGTTATTGACTGGAGAGGCATCTTGTCCATGTCTACACCATTCTCGAACCCGTAGGGTCCACACGCTTAACGTGCGTTGATGATATAATATTATATGAGTTGGTGACCGAATGTTGTTCGGAGCCCCGGATGAGATCACAGACATGACGAGGAGCTCTGAAATGGTCCGGTGGTAAAATTGATATATAGGATGATAGTATTTGGTCTCCGAAAAGGTTTTCGAATGCGCTGGGTATTTATCGGATCACCAGAAAGGGTTCCGGGAAGGTCAGGGGAGTTAATGGGCCTCAACGGGCCAAGGGGAGGGAGCACACCTGTCCTCAAGGGGGCTGGCGCACCCTATCCTGGCTGCCGGCCCTAGGGGAAGGAAAGAGGAGGGGCTAGCCCCTCCTGCCTGTCTCCTCATTTAAGGAGAGGAAAGGAGGGGGCGCCTCCCCTCCTGCCCTTCTCCCATGCACCTAGGAAGGAACAGGAGGGGTGCCTAGTACGGCACCCTAGGGCTGGCAGCCTCCTCTCCCCCTCCACCTATATATATTTGAGGAGGGGAGGGGGCAACACACACCACAATCCCCAAGTCGTGCGAGGCGCCCCCTCTCCCTCTAGTGGCATAGTACCTCCTCCGTCCACGCCGTTGTGCTTGGCGAAGCCCTGCGAAATAGTTTCACCACCACCATCACAACACCGTCGTGCTACTGGAACTCATCTAATTATTTGTCTCTCTTGCTGGATCAAGGCCCAGTTTTTTTGCCAGAATCTGGGGATTCTCCCAGAATGCGACACCTACCCATCTTCCCATCTTCTCCCAGAATCTTTGAGCCCCATCTTTTTTACAATCCTATCTAATTAGACCCTAACTAGATAGGATTGTAAAACAAATGGGGCCCAAAGATTCTAGGAGAAGCTGGGTAGGGGTCGGATTCTAGGAGAATCCCCAGATTCTGGCAAAAGAATTGGGCCCAAGAAGGCGAGGATGTCATCGAGCTGAATGTGTGCTGAACGCGGAGGTGCTGTACATTCGGAACTTGATCGGGAGGGATCATGAAGGTGTACGACTATATCAACCGCGTTGATAAACACTTCCGCTTAGCGATCTACAAGGGTATGTAGATGCTCTCCCCCTCTCGTAGCTATGCATCTCCATGGATAGATCTTGCGTGTGCATAGAATTTTCTTTTTATTTCCAATGCAACGTTCCCCAACAGAAGCAAGTATTAATAGAGAATAGACGCGCGCGCGCGGGGGGGGGGGGTGGTGGTGGTGGGGCATAGATTCACTATTGGCATCTCCCTTGAAAGCATGTAATGGCATGGTAGGAAAATTATTGTTGGGCAATTGATAGAAAAGCATCATTCCTAACTATGATCATTCATGGCATAATCTTGAATAGACATTACGTCCCTAATAATTTGACCATTATCCAACTGCATATTAATCCACCCTAAAAGAGTGTGCACGAATGAGGCCGCCTGACGAAGCGCGGTCACCCGAAGAGGCCGGCGCCGACGCGGCCGGCGCCGATGCGGCCGGCGGCTCAACGCAGAAACCAATCGTGGCTGATCCCCCATCTCTCCTGCCGTCGACGGCGTGCTCTCTCCCAACTACTCGTGCGGCGGCGCCGTCAGGTGGAAAGGATGTACGAGCGGCAACAGTGGGAGCGAATCTCGACATCAAGGTGGATGGTGAGATAACGAGGGAGCAGCCGAAGCTGCGGCAGTGGCAGGTCCAATTCTCTGACGAGACGGATCCCGACACTTGGATCGTGGGGCGTCTTTGTTTTTCTCCATCGTCACGATGGAAGGCTCTGTTGGATTTGGAAAACGATGTGTTGGCCGGCGATTATCTCCCGGACGATAACCAGATCAAGGCAGGGTTTCAGTTCTCCTTGGATAACTATGATGTAGTTGTCGGTCCTTGTGTGCAGGTTGATCAGATCCCGGCGGTGGATTTTGTTGATTTGACTAACAGAACAAGAATGGATCGACCGTGAGGACGTTTCNAGGTTTTCGAATGCGCTGGGTATTTATCGGATCACCAGAAAGGGTTCCGGGAAGGTCAGGGGAGTTAATGGGCCTCAACGGGCCAAGGGGAGGGAGCACACCTGTCCTCAAGGGGGCTGGCGCACCCTATCCTGGCTGCCGGCCCTAGGGGAAGGAAAGAGGAGGGGCTAGCCCCTCCTGCCTGTCTCCTCATTTAAGGAGAGGAAAGGAGGGGGCGCCTCCCCTCCTGCCCTTCTCCCATGCACCTAGGAAGGAACAGGAGGGGTGCCTAGGGACGGCACCCTAGGGCTGGCAGCCTCCTCTCCCCCTCCACCTATATATATTTGAGGAGGGGAGGGGGCAACACACACCACAATCCCCAAGTCGTGCGAGGCGCCCCCTCTCCCTCTAGTGGCATAGTACCTCCTCCGTCCACGCCGTTGTGCTTGGCGAAGCCCTGCGAAATAGTTTCACCACCACCATCACAACACCGTCGTGCTACTGGAACTCATCTAATTATTTGTCTCTCTTGCTGGATCAAGGCCCAGTTTTTTTGCCAGAATCTGGGGATTCTCCCAGAATGCGACACCTACCCATCTTCCCATCTTCTCCCAGAATCTTTGAGCCCCATCTTTTTTACAATCCTATCTAATTAGACCCTAACTAGATAGGATTGTANCCTCCTCCGTCCACGCCGTTGTGCTTGGCGAAGCCCTGCGAAATAGTTTCACCACCACCATCACAACACCGTCGTGCTACTGGAACTCATCTAATTATTTGTCTCTCTTGCTGGATCAAGGCCCAGTTTTTTTGCCAGAATCTGGGGATTCTCCCAGAATGCGACACCTACCCATCTTCCCATCTTCTCCCAGAATCTTTGAGCCCCATCTTTTTTACAATCCTATCTAATTAGACCCTAACTAGATAGGATTGTAAAACAAATGGGGCCCAAAGATTCTAGGAGAAGCTGGGTAGGGGTCGGATTCTAGGAGAATCCCCAGATTCTGGCAAAAGAATTGGGCCCAAGAAGGCGAGGATGTCATCGAGCTGAATGTGTGCTGAACGCGGAGGTGCTGTACATTCGGAACTTGATCGGGAGGGATCATGAAGGTGTACGACTATATCAACCGCGTTGATAAACACTTCCGCTTAGCGATCTACAAGGGTATGTAGATGCTCTCCCCCTCTCGTAGCTATGCATCTCCATGGATAGATCTTGCGTGTGCATAGAATTTTCTTTTTATTTCCAATGCAACGTTCCCCAACAGAAGCAAGTATTAATAGAGAATAGACGCGCGCGCGCGGGGGGGGGGGGTGGTGGTGGTGGGGCATAGATTCACTATTGGCATCTCCCTTGAAAGCATGTAATGGCATGGTAGGAAAATTATTGTTGGGCAATTGATAGAAAAGCATCATTCCTAACTATGATCATTCATGGCATAATCTTGAATAGACATTACGTCCCTAATAATTTGACCATTATCCAACTGCATATTAATCCACCCTAAAAGAGTGTGCACGAATGAGGCCGCCTGACGAAGCGCGGTCACCCGAAGAGGCCGGCGCCGACGCGGCCGGCGCCGATGCGGCCGGCGGCTCAACGCAGAAACCAATCGTGGCTGATCCCCCATCTCTCCTGCCGTCGACGGCGTGCTCTCTCCCAACTACTCGTGCGGCGGCGCCGTCAGGTGGAAAGGATGTACGAGCGGCAACAGTGGGAGCGAATCTCGACATCAAGGTGGATGGTGAGATAACGAGGGAGCAGCCGAAGCTGCGGCAGTGGCAGGTCCAATTCTCTGACGAGACGGATCCCGACACTTGGATCGTGGGGCGTCTTTGTTTTTCTCCATCGTCACGATGGAAGGCTCTGTTGGATTTGGAAAACGATGTGTTGGCCGGCGATTATCTCCCGGACGATAACCAGATCAAGGCAGGGTTTCAGTTCTCCTTGGATAACTATGATGTAGTTGTCGGTCCTTGTGTGCAGGTTGATCAGATCCCGGCGGTGGATTTTGTTGATTTGACTAACAGAACAAGAATGGATCGACCGTGAGGACGTTTCTGGGTTCTAATCGAGAGCAATGTCGAAGAAAAGGCCGAGATCGAGCATGCCAAGATGACTTCTGTTACGGTTTCGAACCCGGGACCAGAGAGATCGCCGGAGTTTAAACATGCAATTGACCGTCGTCGGTCCAAAGCTCCGAGCTCGAAGAAAGTTGTCAAACATTGGATCGGACCGATCCCTAAGGTATCTCGCACACCCGTAACACTGTCAGATTTTATTCCGGAGTCATGGACTATACTAACTAGATAGAAGAAAGGCAAGAAAGGGCAGTCATCGAGGCTGGCACCGCAGCGATCGCTGGTGGCGACAGTGGCTACCATGATTCGAGCGGCCAGGAGGGCACGTTTGAATACGTTGCTAGGCCTCGATGCTAGATCGGAACCGACGCCGGTCGTGGGCTATATGGACTCGGGGCATGTGGCCCAGTCGGAAGCCTAAGCCACGTCATCCGTTTCTACGTGCATGCATGAACCGGACAGGCCCGAGTCGTCTGTTGTCGTTCCGGCTAGGGTTTCTCGATCGCCTAGCTTCCCGTCGCTCGGTGCGGGGCGTGCTACCAGGATCTCCGGCGCCGGCGCGATGGCTGGGCGCGGAGGACCGCCTCCCACCAGGCAGGGGCCGCCAGCCGCCGCTGGGGCCGGCCGCGGTTCTTCTCCCCTCGCGAGGCAACTACTATCAGCTGCTACTGGGAATGCGCCGACGCCCGTTGCTGGGGCTGGTCGAGGAGCTCTAGGTGCTGGCCGGCCGAACGCACGACAACCGGATGAACCGACGCAGTTGCCGGCGGCCAAAGCGCAGGCGCTGGGGCGGGATCATGGTGCGAATCAAGGATGGGACGGCCATGGTTATGGCGGACATGGTAGAGATGGTCCTTGGTTCAATCGGTATGTGCAGTGGGGCGAAGATGTGTATGGCGAAGGTCAGCACTGTGGATCATCCACGGGTGATGATTGAGGAAACAACTGGCATAATGGTGGCGGGCAAGGCTTTCAGGGACTGCCCGGGAATTTTGTTGAAGATGTTGTCGGCCCTAATGACCGATACCGGGGAGGATATATATCATCGCGGGAGAGGGGGTGGGAGGTGCCCACCTCCATCACGCCCACCTCCACCACCACCTCTGTCGGCGGTGATAGATCCCGCAGCTTCTACGGCGGCAGCTCCTACTCTTCCCACGNAAAGGCAAGAAAGGGCAGTCATCGAGGCTGGCACCGCAGCGATCGCTGGTGGCGACAGTGGCTACCATGATTCGAGCGGCCAGGAGGGCACGTTTGAATACGTTGCTAGGCCTCGATGCTAGATCGGAACCGACGCCGGTCGTGGGCTATATGGACTCGGGGCATGTGGCCCAGTCGGAAGCCTAAGCCACGTCATCCGTTTCTACGTGCATGCATGAACCGGACAGGCCCGAGTCGTCTGTTGTCGTTCCGGCTAGGGTTTCTCGATCGCCTAGCTTCCCGTCGCTCGGTGCGGGGCGTGCTACCAGGATCTCCGGCGCCGGCGCGATGGCTGGGCGCGGAGGACCGCCTCCCACCAGGCAGGGGCCGCCAGCCGCCGCTGGGGCCGGCCGCGGTTCTTCTCCCCTCGCGAGGCAACTACTATCAGCTGCTACTGGGAATGCGCCGACGCCCGTTGCTGGGGCTGGTCGAGGAGCTCTAGGTGCTGGCCGGCCGAACGCACGACAACCGGATGAACCGACGCAGTTGCCGGCGGCCAAAGCGCAGGCGCTGGGGCGGGATCATGGTGCGAATCAAGGATGGGACGGCCATGGTTATGGCGGACATGGTAGAGATGGTCCTTGGTTCAATCGGTATGTGCAGTGGGGCGAAGATGTGTATGGCGAAGGTCAGCACTGTGGATCATCCACGGGTGATGATTGAGGAAACAACTGGCATAATGGTGGCGGGCAAGGCTTTCAGGGACTGCCCGGGAATTTTGTTGAAGATGTTGTCGGCCCTAATGACCGATACCGGGGAGGATATATATCATCGCGGGAGAGGGGGTGGGAGGTGCCCACCTCCATCACGCCCACCTCCACCACCACCTCTGTCGGCGGTGATAGATCCCGCAGCTTCTACGGCGGCAGCTCCTACTCTTCCCACGGTGGCTGTAGACACAGTCAGGGCCCTGGCAGCAGTCCCTATTCTGGCGGCCACTGATGCTGCTAAGATAAGTGATGGTGGACCGGGCAAAAGTTCAGACAAACTGGAAGGCAAAAAACTTTTGAAGTGGGCAATTAATTCCTCAGGACGGGGATGAGCATCGGGATATGGACACTACTGAGGGAGACGGAGCCCTCGGGAATCAGGAAAAGGGGCCCGAGAGTGCGCCAAGAGACACGGCTAAGGGGCCGAATTTGCAGCCAGATAAGACGGATTTGGCTGCCAAAGAGGCGCCACCGTCCACGACTGCAGACATCTTGACTGCGAGTGGGGGGTGCCGTGGGCAGGAGGCCGGTAGCGTCCACCCTCGCGCGCCATCCTTGAGCTTCTCTGGGGAGGGGGCTGGACAGGAGGTCCGCGGAGCCCTTTCTCCCCCGGCGCCTACGACTGAGTTGGGGAAGTGTCGCGGGCAGGAGGCCTGCGGTCTCTCCTTTTCGCGGGATCCAAATGTGCAGCACGGGCAAGGGTTGTGCGGCCCTGATGCTGGGGGAAGGAGTGGGACCATAGAGCAGGTGGCTCCACGGTCTACTTCCTCTATTACTACCGTTGGCGATACCCGCTCGACCGCACCTTACCCTTCTTCACCAGCGCTAAGGGGAGGGTGTGGGATTCGGGTGCATATGCCTAGGGAGAGGACGGCGGAGGAGCTTATCGCTTTCGGCGGGATCACGGATCCGGTGACGGCTGGCAGGCGTGTCAGCAGCCGGATCCAGGGACAGCCGGACACTGACGACCTGCAGATAGTGCGCGCCAAGAGGGCAGCTATGCTTCGAGATGTCAAGGGAACTACATGTGTGTCTTTCGATAAGAGTTGTTCAATTTTACATTTTACCGAGCACAAAATAGTTGATAAGGAAAATGACTTAGGTATTTCTTTGGGTTCAAGTGAGAGGGAGGTTGCAAAATCTGTGAATGATCTTTTAGACTTAGAAGCCGAGTGGGCTTTAGAAATAATTCGGAATCTTGCATCTGTCAAACCTATGAATGACGATGACATGAAAAATTTAGGAATGGATCCTCTTGCAAACATCTGCAATAATCTCTTGCCTAGTGCGGAGGCCGAAGATGAGGAGGAGTCAGAAACTACGGACACTGTAGAGCCTCTAGTGATAGAGGGTACTATCTCAGGTACTGCCGATCCAATGTTTTCAAAGGGTGATGGGGAGAAGCCTAAGGCCCCGCTTGGATGGTCGTTTCGCAGCCCAAACCACCTCTAAATTGTACCCCTGTAGAAAGAAACCGGCTGGGCTTCGTATAGGTGATTGGATGGTCGTTTTGGAGGTGTAAAACTTACACCGGTTTCTCGATTTACACCCATAACAGGCCGGTATATGATACAGAGCTGAAGTGGTCGTTTTTATTCCTCCCAACCCTCCTCGCTCCACGCGACCTAGAAAGACAAGGCCGAGGGCTACGCTGCGCCGCCGCAGCCACAAGGACGGGGAGGCGCTGGCTCCGTTATCCGCGAGGAGGCGAAGCGACAGCAATGTGGTGAGGCTCCGGCTCCGTCGACCATGACGGGGGTTAGGCGCCGGGACAGGGGCTAGGCACCGGCGATCGTGAGCTGACGACGACGGTGACGTCGACTCACTCCTCCTCCTCCTCCTCCTCACCGGCGGTCGTGGTGCGGCCAAGTTCGTCACCCCCACCGACGTGGACTCGCTCCTCCTCCTCCTCACATGCTTGTGACATACACAGTAATTTACAACCGTATTGCAACCCTCCATTCAAGCACGGCTTACAACCAAAAGCAAATACAACTCCGTCGCATGTATTCGATTGGAGACAGGTAAGTTACAGGTGTAGAACTTTACAGGTGTAGAAAAAATCCAGCGATCCAAGCGGGGCCTAAGCGAGCCTAGAAATGGAAAATTTATCCTACTTCGGCGGTTCGTAGAAGCGCCAGGGTTAAGCTTAAGAAAAAATTCCACGATGACTTATGAAAGTAATCTTTTGGATTAGCAGAGGTCTAGCTGACTTGGCTAAACGAAGGTTCTTGGCTGAGACAACGATAGAGCAACATTTAGATTTTATTGCGATTATGGAAACATGGAGAGATAACTTTATCTCACAATTCCTTTCAACACTTTCCGGAGGAATTGATTTTGATTGGCACGTCTTACCTCCTAGAGGAAGATCTGGTGGGATTTTACTAGGGGTTCGATGTGAAACACTTGAGGTGCTTAACGTGGTTCGGGGAGACTTTGCGGTCAAGTTCCGGGTTTCTGATGGTCTCCCGTGGCTGTGTATAGGGCAGCACAACCGGAACTCAAACCTGATTTTTTTAGCCGACTTGGTGCGAATCTATGGAGATGAAACTCTGCCGATCCTAGTCGGAGGGGATTTTAATATCATTAGGAGGAGAGACAAGAAGAACAATGATAATTTTGATGGACGGTGGTCCATGATGTTTAACATGGTTATCGAGAGTCTTAATTTGAGAGAAATTGAGCTCATCGGTAGACAATTTACATGGGCCAATACGTTGCCCACTCCGACTTATGAGAAGTTGGATAGGGTTCTGGCTAGTGTGGATTGGGAACAAAAATACCCTTTGGTGTCGGTGAATGCAATGCAGAGAGCGATCTCAGATCACACACCACTTCTTGTAGACTCGGGAGAGGCTACTCATTTTGCGAACAAGAATGCCTTCTCTTTCGAACTAGGATGGTTCGAGAAAGACAACTTCTTGGAGATCATTGCACGCGAATGGGCAAAACTAGTTATTGGAAGAACTAGTATTGAGAAATGGCAAAACAAAATCGGACACCTGAGACAGTTTTTGCGAGGTTGTGCGAGAAACGAGAGTGGGATTTACAAACAAGAAAAAGAGAGACTCACTCTGCTGATCGAAATGCTAGATTTAAAAGCTAATAGTAACCTTCTTAAGGTTAATGAGCAAAGGGTCAAGTCCGAAGCTGAGCAAGGCTTACAAGCTCTTCTTAGAGAAGAGGAGCTCAAGTGGGCATTGCGTGCTAAAGTGCTCAAGGTTGTCCAAGAGGATGACAATACACAATGTCTTCATAAGATTGCGAATGTCAAAAATAGGAAGAAGAAAATAATTCAGCTTGACCAGGACGAGGGGACAATTTTGGGGCATGAGAAAAATCTAAAAGCTTATATCTCTAATAACTATAAACAACTCTTTGGGCATCCGGAGGCAAGCACGGTGACCCTAGATGAATCTGTTATTGGGGATATACCTCAGCTTCAGGTAGAGGAGAATGATATTCTATCTACACCGTTTACTAAGAAGGAGGTTCTTGATGCAATCTCACAAATGAAACCGAATAAAGCTATGGGACCAGATGGGTTTCCAGCTGAATTCTATAAGAAATCTTGGCATATTATTAAGAATGATCTTATGCCTATATTTCATGATTTCTTTGACGGTTATTTGGAGCTGTTTCATCTTAACTTTCGCATGATTACGTTGTTGCCAAAGAAAGAAGAGGCAGTCCGGATCA
Organism: Aegilops sharonensis; assembly: GCA_904067115.1. Taxonomy (NCBI): domain Eukaryota; kingdom Viridiplantae; phylum Streptophyta; class Magnoliopsida; order Poales; family Poaceae; genus Aegilops; species Aegilops sharonensis. The sequence continues at coordinate 57,922,715 of LR880972.1, read as the reverse complement.
AACAATTCAGGCCCATATGCCTTCTGAACGTGAGTTTCAAAATTTTCGCAAAGGTAGGTACCAATAGATTGACACAGATTGCTCACTCAGTGGTAAAACCTAGCCAGACTGCGTTCATGCCAGGTCGACATATACTGGAAGGGGTTGTTGTTCTGCATGAAACGCTACATGAAATTCATTCCAAGAATCTAGTAATATCTTCAAAGTGATGATAAAGTTATATGATAAAGTTAAGTGGGTTATCTTCAAAGTGGATTTGAGAAGGCATATGATAAAGTTAAGTGGCCTTTCCTTCAGCAGGCAATGGGTATGAAAGGTTTTAGTGAGGCCTGGCGGCACCAAGTGGGTTCTCAAGTCCAGAAGGGTAGTGTCGGAATCAAGGTTAATGATGATATCGGTCATTATTTTTAGACACACAAGGGTTTGATACAAGGGGATTCCATGTGTCCTCTCTTGTTCAATATAGTGGCCGATATGTTGGCCATACTTATTGGCAGGGCCAAGCAGCATGGTCAAGTGGAGGGGTTAGTTCCTCATCTGGTTGATGGAGGAGTATCTATCCTAGAGTACACCGACGACACTATCTTATTCATGGATCATGACATCACGAAGGCGCGTAATATGAAACTTATATTGTGTCTCTTCGAACAATTGTTTGGTTTAAAGATAAACTTTCATAAGAGTGAGTTGTTCTACTTTGGGAAGGCCAAAGCTGAGTAAGATACTTATAGACAATTGTTCGGGTGTGAATTAGGTTCTTTATCATTTAGTTATTTGGGTATACCAATTCACCACCGCAAGTTATCCAATAAAGAATGGAAGTGTATCGAAGATCGAATTGAAAAAAAGCTTAGCTCCTGGAAGGGCAAGCTTATGTCTTACGGAGGTCGGCTAGTGCTGATTAACTCGGTACTGACTAGTATGCCCATGTTCCTACTATCGTTCTTCGAAATTCCAAAAGGGGTACGGAAGCGACTTGATTTCTTTAGATCTCATTTCTTCTGGCAGTCAGATGAGGCCAAGAGGAAATATCGTCTCGCACGATGGGATATCCTTTGCCGACCAAAAGACCAGGGGGTCTTGGTATTGAGAATCTAGAAATCAAGAATAAATGCGTTATGAGCAAATGGCTCTACAGGTTAGAGATGGAGCCTGAGGACATATGGGCGCAGATTATGCGTAATAAGTATTTACAGACGAAAATGCTTGCCCAGGTTACTATGAGACCAACTGACTCGCCGTTCTGGAAAGGGATTATGAGCACAAAAGACCTGTCCTTTCATAGGGTTAAATTATTGATTGGCAATGAGATGTCAACAAGATTTTGGGAGGATACGTGGTTAGGAGAGCCGCCCTTGGCCGTACAATATCCCACCCTTTATAAAATTTTGCAACGTAAGGAGGATTACATAGGCACTATTTTTCCAAACGATTCCCCTGAACATTCAGTTCAGACGCGTGTTAGTTGGTGAGCGATGGGCTGCGTGGATGCACTTGGTCTGGAGATTGATAGATGTTCAACTCTCTGACCAACCGGATTCGATGCAATGGAAATTAACTAAAAATGGCGTATTCTAGGTGAAATCTTTTTATATGGATTTGATTAATTCTGGCCCAATCTCGAGATCGTTGCATATTTGGAAGATTAAGGTTCCCTTGCGTATTAAAATCTTCATGTGGTTTGTCCACAAGTATGTAATACTCACCAAGGATAACTTAATCAAGAGGCGATGGGTACGTAGTTCACGTTGTCGTTTTTGTGATCATGATGAAACAATACAACATTTATTCCTTGAATGCCCACTTGCCAAGTTGCTTTGGAGAACGATTCATATGGCCTTCAACATTAATCGTCAAGTGGACATTGAGTCGTTGTTTGGAACGTGGTTAACTGGGGTTCAACATAGTATTGCGGCTCGTATTCGTATTGGAATATGTGTGCTTCTGTGGGCTATATGGAACTGTAGGAATGATTTGATTTTTAGTAGACAACACACATTTACTTTGTTGCAGGTCATCTTCAGAGCTACCGCATGGATTCGTACGTGGTCCTTACTCACTCCTTTAGAATCCAGGGAGCCTTTCTTTACTGGATGCAACCAGTGGAAGATGGTAGCATGGGCTATATTCAACCGGTTCGGATGGCGGTCGCATAATAGGATAGGAGTTTAGGAATCTTATCCTTCTTTCTGTCATTCCGGTTGTAATTGCCATCATGTACTTTTCTTTTTCTTTAGTTTCACTCCGCTTACGAGCTGTAATACTTTGATGACTTTGTGCTACTTCGCGGATCGTTCAATAAGATGGCTGCATGCATCGTCATGATGCAGAGGCCAGGGGCACGCCTCCATTTCCAAAAGAAAACTGCTATCAAAGATACATTTGAAGGTATTGCTTTTATAAAAACAGAGAAACACAATAAGTAAGATGACATAATGTAAATAGAAAGAAATCTATCAATAATACTAATATGTGACAAGTCCCTATTCTTACTAGCAACAATACAAATACGTGACTTGTCCCTATTCTGTCATTGAGATATATATCACTGTTAGATTGAACATAGTACTATGCACCACTCCCCCTAAAAAACTGCCCATCTAGATTGATAAGAGAAGGCAA
>LR880972.1:57885580-57888340 GCA_904067115.1 Aegilops sharonensis | reverse complement strand
TTCTCCTTTAGTTTTTTTCTCTATCTAGAAGTGGAATAGAATAACCCGGTTGAAGGGTAATGATCATACGTCTGTAATGCATTGTATGGCCCAGAATAGGTCCTATTCTTCTACCTTTTCCAGGTAGTCGATGGCTATTCACAGCTACCACCTTAACACCAAAGAAGAGTTCGACCCAATGCTTTATTTCTGTCTTAGTGAATCCCGATTCGACATTAAAAGTATATTGATTCTTTCCCAATAAACGAAGACTTTTTTCTGTAAATACTGCGTATTTGATTCCATCCATAAATCGACTTTCCCTCCTATGCTCTGAGTTCCAGTATCGATAAGAATTCGAGTTCTTATTGTTCTTATGTTATGGTATGAATATACCATACCAATTCGTTATGTATGGATGATGGATGAGATTCCATGGATAGAGAGCCAGTTCCAATAGACTTATGGAATGTTCCCGTTCGTGTGCATCCAGCAGGAATTGAACCCGCAAATTTACCAATTATGAGTTGGGCGCTTTAACCATTCAGCCATGGATGCTTAACAGGGATCATCGTACATCGTAAATAACCAATTTTCATATAGAAAGACATATCATAGAAAAATGAAATCGAAAATATTCCGAGATGGCAAATATTCGGAGATGACTATGAAAACACCTCTCTGGATCCTCGAATTGAAAGAGAGATTGAGAGGGATCAAGAATCCTAATTCTCGCTATTTGGAATGGATCCAATTCTATTGAGTCTGACTCATAGTGATCATTTCTCTTTAGCAAAGAATGACCTTGGTTATCAAAGGATTGAACAACTGGGATCCATTTACTTATGATACCTAGTTGGCATTGATAACAAGGATCTAATGAATTATGAGTTTAATAGATCCTCTTTAGCAGAAAGACGTATATTCCCTGCTCATTATCAGACAATCACTTATTCCCAAACCTCGTGTGGGACTAATCGTTTTCATTTACCATCTCATGGAAAACTCTTTTCGTTCCGCTTAGCCCTATCGGGTATTTTAGTGATAGGTTCTGTAGGAACTGGACGATCCTATTTGGTCAAATACCTAACGAAAAATTATGATTTTCCTTTCATTAAGGTACGAGGGCTTCTTATTCCACAAGAACGAAAGCACCTTTTCATTCTTTCATATACTAGAGGTTTTTACTTGGAAAAGACAATGTTCCATACTAAAGGATTCGGGTCCATAACCACGAGTTCCAGTGCACTAGATCTTGTAGCACTTAGCAACGAAGCCCTATCCATTAGTATTCCACATAAGAAATCCATTCTAGAAAAAATACAATTAGATTAGCTCTTCATAGACAAACTTGGGGTTTGCGAGCCAAGGTAAGATCGGCTCGGGATCATGGGACCCTTTTCTATCAGATAGGAGGGGCTCTTGTACAAAATAGACTTACTAAGTAATAACTCCATAGAATCTATCTATATAAAGATAAAGAGGCAATCGTGTCAGGAAGCGGGTTTTTCTTTGGCCAAAAGGTACTTCGAACTTGGAACGATCATGAAGAGATTAACGAGACTTCTTTCTCTTTTGAGTTTTTCTGGCGGACCTGCCACGCAAGATCTTTGGTCTTCCCCTGGAACCGATGAAAAAAAGTGGATCGCTTCTTATGTACTCGCTCAGAATGATTCTTCTCTATCTATAGTTCATGGCCTATTAGAAGTAGAAGGTGCTCTGGTGCAATCCTTACCGACAGAAAAAGATTGCAGTCAGGTTGATAATAGTCGAGTGACATTACTTCATCGGTCCGAACTAAGGAATCTGTTAGAAATGTTTTGAAATGGATATTGTTCTCTCTTTGATCAGGGATTGCTATATGAAAAGAAGTGGAGTTTGAAAAAGGGAACGGAATGCTCAAACCGGAACTGCTAGAGGAACGAATTTTCAATAGCATAACTTGGGCTCCTAGAATATGGCGCCCTTGGGACAATCTATTTGATTGCAGGGTTTTGTTCCGAAGCAAAGATATCCGCGGAGGCCGGTTCGTTCGTCCTATTCTGATATTCAGGACCAAGAGGTACTGGATTCTCTTTCGGATAGGCCCTGAAAGGAGAAGAAAGGCTGAAATGCCAACGGACCTCTGTCTATTCTCTAATTCACCCGATCCGATAGTACCCGTTTTTGGAACGTCCAGTGCCAAAGTCACTGAATGGGTAAGTCACCAATCCAATCCCTTTGACAAATCGGATGTCATATTAGATATCATATTCTATATATATAGAAATATCATAGATAGAATAGACATATAGAATTTTTGGTCGGCAAATTCGAAGGAATCATTGAGTGAAAAAGGAGCAAAGAATGACAAAAGACGAGACTCTACTAGTCTTCACTCTTGTGGTTTCCTCTTCCTCGGTTTCTGTTTTCTTATTCGGGATCTTGCTTTTCATGGTTCTCATCTCTGCAACTCGCGATTTTCGCGAGAGAACCAAATCCAAGTTGGTGAAGATCATGATTTGGGCTGGCACGGGGATCGTTTGATCGATTTCCTTGATTTGATCGCTACTTAATGGGCGTGCGCTCAAAGGATACAAACAGGGATTCGCAAACAAAAAGGGGAATTCGTAGTCACTTTTTCCTGTCGCGTAAAAAAAAAGTCTTTACGCGAGAGCAATAGAGGTTGGGATACATCTATCTCTTCTGAGCAACCTCTTTTGGATTCTTAAGACCACCCTTGCAGTAGGATACCATCTGCTTTGGGTTCTTTATTATCTCCTTCGAGGGATTTTTAGGATC
>LR880972.1:57875580-57878080 GCA_904067115.1 Aegilops sharonensis | reverse complement strand
CTCATACCAGTATCGAATAGAACATGCTGAACAAGATCTTCTTCATGGAAACCTGCTCGATTTAGATCGGGAAAATCGTACAGATTTTATGAAACCATGTGCGATGGCTCGAATCCATAGTCAATCCTACTTTCGATAGGACCAGTTGACAATTGAATCCAATTTTTCCCATTATTTGACTATCCATAATAGTGCGGAAAGAAAGCCCGGAGGAAGAGTGGCCTTGAGTTTCTCGCCCCTTTGCCTTAGGATTCGTTAATTCTCTTTCTCGATGGGACGGGGAAGGGATATAACTCAGCGATAGAGCGTCACCTTGACGTGATGGAAGTCATCAGTTCGAGCCTGATTATCCCTAAACCCAATGTGAGTTTTTTCTATTTTGACTTACTCCCCCGCCACGAGCGAACGGGAATGAATAAGAGGCTTGTGGGATTGACGTGATAGGGTAGGGTTGGCTATATATATATATATATATATATATATATATATATATATATATATATATATATATATATATATATATATATATATCATAGTCCGTAGCAACGCACGGGCTTTATGCTAGTATAAGATATAACATTGAGCCCAGTTCTCAGGCCACGTGGTATTGGTAAATAAAGCCAACACGATAAGTTGGATCATCCAGCGCCCCGTCTCGTCCCCATCTCCGCCCCCCTGCTTGGTTGTGCACCATCGCGCTCGAGCCAATCTCCGGCGAGACTGTGAGGTGGCAGTCGGAGGAGCCCGGCGATGCTGGCTGGGCCTGGGCGGCCAGGGCTTGGCCGGCGAGCTGGTGGTCTCCCTGGGCAAGCTCGGCCCGATGCAGAGGAGAGCCATGGCGGCTGGCGGCGGGGGCGGCTATATAGGGCGGGGCCCTGAGCCCCTGAGGGCGACGCCGTCCGAGCAGGCGCCTTCCTGCCGGACCTACTCCTTCCTCCCGGGCATCCCTCTGCGCGCCGCCACCTTCAAGCACGGCCGCCGTTCGCCTCCGCACGGTGAGCTCCCCGCACCGCGCCGCGCAGCAGTAGCTAGCTCCCGCACCGCCGCATCGTGCCCGTAGCTCCTCTCTCCGCCGCTACCCCGCCCGACCGCCGGCCGACGAGTCTCCCTGCACCGCCCTGCTCCGCGTGTGGTATGTTGGTGCCAGCCCGGCGGATCCGATCCGTATGGAGTTCAGATATTAGCAAAATGATGTCGATCTCGATCGATTTGAGACGCGATGCACGTAACGCGGCGATGGTTCAGATATTGGTTTTTGGCCATGAATTTGTCGTGGGGGATTTGGCCATGTCTGCCGCGGGAACTCAAAAACAGAGAGCGCACAATAGATTACAGGGGATTTGGTGCGAGATCACATTCAATAGATAGTTTCTGGAGCTTAGATGAACCACTCGGGTATTCAAACAGACAGTAGACACCCAAATCCATGACCTCAAACAACACACCATTACATTTGTTCAATCTTAGTTGCAGGGCACACCCGTACACACCATTACATATGCTCAATCTTAGTTACAGGGCACAAATTTATAATAAGTAGCAGGGGCACACACTCAGTCAGTCAACATACATAGATACAGAATATATATGTCCACACGTGCACTGTGGACAGAAACACGCAACAGCAAGCCAAATAGCACACACAAACCACACCATGGGATGGGACTGGAGTTGATGATGAATGGATATGATAGGAACGGCACCTCTGGCATCAATCCTGGCTCTTCCAGCAGGATGGGAATCTTGCGGCCTTGCCCATTTCTTCTATGTTTCCCATTTCTAGGTATTGGTTTTCTGGTTGGTTGTGCATAAGCTTAGGTTTGTTCTTGTGTTTGTTAATTGCTTCTTTCAACTCATCAGGGATCAAATCGCCATTGAACTCAAGCTCCTTCAATTTTGGAAGGTTGACAATGCCGAGGAGACTCTCCACAGTGCCCCTTGTGAAGGACCAGATGATTTTCTCCAGCTTGGGAGCAGATCCGCTGGCAAACTCTATCTTGGTGATAGATGAACCGCCGACAATAAGAAGGTTGAGCCTTGGGAACTCATCTTTGTTGAACAAAATCTCGTTTTCAACACAAGCTTTCTCCTTCAGCACTAGGCAGCGCATATTCTGTATCTTGGCAAACATTTTTAGATCATCTTTGCTCAGTTTGGTACCACAAAGAGTCACCTTGGAAACTTTCTCGGCCTTGTCAAATAATGAAAGCTTATTGTTGTTGTTCAACTCGACTTCCTTCAGTTCTGGAAGGTCTTCGACTCCAGAAAGAGATTGTATGATATCAGTGGAGCATAAAATGATCTTCTCGAGCTTAAGGGCTGCTCCACCTTCAAACAAGATGTCAGTCATGTTGGAGCCCTCAACAAGAAAGCACTTGAGATTTTTGAATTCGTCCTTCTTGAAGGTGAGCTTGCCATCGGTGTATGCTTTGTCCTGGAGCCTGAGACAAACAATATTGGGAAGCTCGTTGAGGACCTTCAGATCATCCTGCTTCAGTCG
>LR880972.1:57838220-57875483 GCA_904067115.1 Aegilops sharonensis | reverse complement strand
GGTATTGGTTTTCTGGTTGGTTGTGCATAAGCTTAGGTTTGTTCTTGTGTTTGTTAATTGCTTCTTTCAACTCATCAGGGATCAAATCGCCATTGAACTCAAGCTCCTTCAATTTTGGAAGGTTGACAATGCCGAGGAGACTCTCCACAGTGCCCCTTGTGAAGGACCAGATGATTTTCTCCAGCTTGGGAGCAGATCCGCTGGCAAACTCTATCTTGGTGATAGATGAACCGCCGACAATAAGAAGGTTGAGCCTTGGGAACTCATCTTTGTTGAACAAAATCTCGTTTTCAACACAAGCTTTCTCCTTCAGCACTAGGCAGCGCATATTCTGTATCTTGGCAAACATTTTTAGATCATCTTTGCTCAGTTTGGTACCACAAAGAGTCACCTTGGAAACTTTCTCGGCCTTGTCAAATAATGAAAGCTTATTGTTGTTGTTCAACTCGACTTCCTTCAGTTCTGGAAGGTCTTCGACTCCAGAAAGAGATTGTATGATATCAGTGGAGCATAAAATGATCTTCTCGAGCTTAAGGGCTGCTCCACCTTCAAACAAGATGTCAGTCATGTTGGAGCCCTCAACAAGAAAGCACTTGAGATTTTTGAATTCGTCCTTCTTGAAGGTGAGCTTGCCATCGGTGTATGCTTTGTCCTGGAGCCTGAGACAAACAATATTGGGAAGCTCGTTGAGGACCTTCAGATCATCCTGCTTCAGTCGTGTTCCAGTTAGAGTTATCTTCGCAAGTTGGAATTCGTCACTATGTTTGATCAGCAGTTGAAGAAGTTTCCCCTTTTTTGTGGTTCCAGTAATGCTTAGGCTCTCAAGAAGAAGCTTGGGAGGTTTTTTATAATAATTGAGAACAGTATCTGAAAAATCTTCGTTGGAAGGATCTTGCTCAGTCATGGGAAGAGTGATTGATAGAGACTTGAGGCACTCATGCAGGTCACTGATAGCTCGAAGCAAATTCCTAATGAGTTTGTCATTGTCTTCAATAACCACACCAAGCTTCCTCAGCTGCCATAGCTTTCCAATATCTTTCAAAACTTGATGATTCCGTGCCTTGACATTGGACAATACCTCCATGTTTAACATTTTTCCGATCTTGTCAGGAACATAAGATATTTCAGTACTGCCTGCCCTTGAGTTCAGCACAGCGTGTCCAGCCAGCAAACGCTTCAGCTTCAGGAGTAGGACATTTACTGTTGCAGACTCAGGCACATGGGTGTCCCGAATATCCAATACTTCCAGCTCACGGAGGTTGTTGATTTCACTCGGCAGCTGTTTAACATCTGTTCCTCTTAGACTCAGATACTTGAGCAGTAACATCGTCCTGCAGATGTCCTTGAGGTACCGCTGGTTCTTACCACCAAAGCATTTACAGCCTTCTAGATCTAGGACCTTGATAATGGATACTCGAAATGATTCTTCATAGAGCTTTTCGAAGAATCTGTTGATTTTATCAGAGCGACGGATTCGGAGATTGTTGAAAATGGAGAAGTGGCGAGCCAAGTAATGTGACAGGCGTGTTTCTACAATGCGCTGTTTTCTGGCGATCTTGGTTATGAATCCATGAACTACATCACCTATCACACAGCTCTTCACCTGTCCTGTAGCACCAATATCAGCAGGATAAACAAGCCACCGGTTAATGAGCGCCTCAAAACATCGATTGGCATGCCGAACTGAACTGGCCCAGTCTTGCTTGGTTATCAACCCTTCTACAACCCACCGTGCTATCAAGGTTGACCGCCTGATGTGTTGTCTTCGAGGGAAAATTGCGAGGTATAGCAAGCAGGACCTATATTCCTTAGGCAGGTCACTATAAGAGAACATGAACATCTTCTTAGCAATGATATTGTTGTCCAATGAGTTGTGTGCAGATGTGTGTGAAGCTTGAGGTACCGGCAGCAGGGCTTTGTGCAACTTGCTTAGCTCTTCATTGCTCCTCTTGGGGTTGGCGTGCAAAGCATGAATGAAGATCTTCATGCAGAATTCATGTTGCTTACACTTGTCCAAGATGTCAAGATAAATCTTCGGGTTATCTTCAAGCATGTGGTTTTTTGTAAGCTCAAGTGCAGTATCACGGTAGAGGCCAAGAAGACAACAGTCTATAGGCTCCCGCACTGGCCAGCAATATTCTTTGGCTCGTGCTATGTTATCTTTGAATGTCAACATCAATGCACCAGCTATGCGACCAAACATGCTGAAAGCATTTTTGGTCTCCTCCCATCTGGATACCCAGTCAGCATCGAGTTTGAGGATAACCAGGATCTTTTCATCTTGTCTTGTCAAACAATCTTCAATTTTGCCCATGATTCCTTTGATCTGGAGCTGGTCTTGCATCGTGCACTCGATTTCCTGAATCTTTGCTATGGTTTCTTCAATTAGAGCATCGGGGATACAATGCTGACTTTGTATACCATCAGCACCTGGTTTGTGTACGGATTTCTCCTGAAGGACCTTGCGGATCATTTCTTTGATTTGATCCTCGACCAATATGATGGTGCTAGTGGCGCTGACGGCGGTGGCTTGCTCCTGGATCTGCGGGTTCTTCTTGGTGGTCACCGGGGGGAACACCTCCCTTAGGATCTGTTCATAATGGGCTTCATTGAGACGAATTGCCTCTGTGCCTGCATCTTCTTCCATATGCCCTTTAAGCTTCTCGGCTGTTCTCTTGATGATATATTTGTGTGTGAATGTGTCTTCCTTCCATTCCTGGTCTTGGTTGGTAGTAGGCTCATCTTCAATAGGCTTGTGCTTGAGCTGCCGCAGTGCACGAAGGAGTACCAATAAGGGTTCATCTTTAACAGATTCTGGCAGACCCAGCGGGTCTTCATCCATTTGTTGTAGGTTGATCTGCGGCTGTCCGCCCTTCATTCCTTTCATTTTGTCCTTGATTTCAGAAAACTTCTTGTCCACCTTCATTGCTTCGATTTGTTGTGTGATATCATTGAGCAGCTCATATTTTTTTAAGCGAATATCAATTCTTATTTTTTCAGCCTCCTCTTCACTGACTTGACCTTCCTGTTGCTGGGGCTGTGGTTCGACAGATTGAAGCTTCCGCAGGATGTAGTACAGAATGTCCCGAGTTCGAAGGGCTCGGGAAAGGATGTGCACTGCTGGGATGTCGACCATGACACTGCGCCAGTTGGGACAAGTTTCTTTCCACATTGCCGAAGCTTCCTTCGCAATAGCCAGGGTTTCCTCCTTATCCGGTGCCACAACGGCGACCGATGGTATGGGCTCCCCCTCAGCAGTGCGGCCTTGTGAGACATCCTTTATCCATTCTGCTAGCTTCACCGTAATGTTCTCCTCCGGCGTACGAGGCTGGTAAAATGTCCCTCTTACACCAGAAAGGTTAGTCGTTGCCACTGCTAGCATGAGTTGATCGTTGCTCTTTTCTTTTTCATCTCCGGAACTAGCGGATGATGCAGACGCTTGCTCATCCGCTGTAGGCGACAGTGCCTCTGCTGCCTCCTTCGCCGGCACCTCAACGCCGTACCTGTAACATGCCAGAAATAATTAATTAGAATGAGAAGTTCAACCATGTAGCTAGAACAACAGATGAAGAAAAATAACTTCTGTAATTGCAATATATATATAAGCCAGATGGAAATTCCAAGACCTTTGGTAGGTTTATCTCATCAGAACAGTCAAAATGTTGTGGTGGTTTATTGAGGTAAGACTCTGGACGAGGGGGGAATGGGCTTGATGTTTTGACAATGTTTTCGCAATGTTCATGTATATACACCTTAAAGCAAATTATATTCAAAATTATACTCCCTCCGTTCCTTGATATAAGGTGTATAGATTTTTGAGAAAAAAAATCTGAAATATAAGGTGTATTGCGTTACACCACTCGTTTGGATAATTTTTTTAGGGATTTGATTACATTTCCTTATATTAGGCAATCTCCTCAATTTTCTTATGTGAATTAGTCAGGTGTAACGTCGCCCAAAACTTGTGGAATTATCCCTCCATGTGCGTTCTTTAACATTCGTGCCAAAAACTATACACCCTATATCTAGGAACGGAGGGAGTATTATGTGACAAAATAGTTGCTTGGTAGTGAGTGAGGCGTTTTGGCTCCCACGATCATCTGCACCTGTGCTGAGTTAAAAAATCAAAACAAATACTAGAAAAATTCAAAAAATTCCAATTATTTTTGGCATGATAGATAATTTGGTGCGTGATGTCCGCCTCAAATTTCAAATCATTTGGACATCAGAGTAGCTCTCGGCAAAAAGACAAATTTGGGGTCTGTTAAATAGTGTATTGTTCATATATTGTTCTTACTCAATTTGTCTTTTTTACTGAGAGCTATTTAAATGTCCAAATGCTCTGAAATTTGAAACGCACCTCATGCACCAAGTTATCTACCTTCCATAAAAAAATTGGATGTTTTTGAATTTTTTTGAATTTTTTATGAATTGTTTTTTCACTGGGTGCGGATGAGTCCGGGCTTAGAACTAGATATTCGCTCGGTAGCTAACTACTCCGTCCGTCCGTGAATAAGTGTACATCTAACTTTTGTTCTAAGTCAAAGTTCTAAAATTTTCACCAACTTTATAGAAAATAGTAGTAACATATATGACATCAAATTGATATATAATTAAAGGAAATGTATTAAAATCATTATTTACTGGAAAAATGAACCGCGTGAAGCCATTGCCACGCGTCACTGTGTGGGCGCACAAACCGCTCGATCTCACGATGAAAGCATTTTCATTCACGTTCCATTTACAGCGCGAATCGCATCTGTCCGCTGTCGCTGCGATCCACGCCGATTGGTCCACCCGAGCCCACTGCCAGAGGTCCTATTTTTCTATTTCATTCGGCTATACAGTTGAAATACAGTCAAATCGTATACACTTTATTTCTACCTAAGCCTACTTCACGCGTGACTACATAATACTGCCCCCCTCTCACTGTTATCTCCGAGGCCAGATCCAATCGGCCCGCCCCACCCACCCCATCCACAGTCAACCGGCCACCGTCGCGATTTGGAGGCCGCCGACCAGATCTTCCTCCCAACCATGACCTGGGTTGCGCGGCTCCCGGCTTTACAACCACGCGCCTACTGGCGTGCTGGCCGTCGAGCGAGCCCCACCATGGTGGTGACCACCATCTTCTCCTTCTTGTCCTCCGGCCAGATCCACCCGGTGCCCCTCCGATGAGCTTCACGGCCATATCCACCCCAAGCAGTCGTTGCGAGCTTGCAAATTTTGGTGCCCTTTGTTATGAACGGCGTTTCATATAGCCAGCGGAGGCCCAATGCCATGTCTAGTTAGGGGCTTAGCCAACTTATCTTTATTATTATTAGCACTTCAAGGATTATATAAACACTTGTAAGGCCACCCTTTGGATTAAGCAATAAGTCATAACTATTGCCCGGCTCCCTCAGGAGCCGGAACCGTAAAACCCTAGCCTCCCCTGCATCCGCCTCATCTCGCCGCGCAGCCATGGCGCCAAGTTGCCGTCGCCCGCGCCCACTTCCTCGCCATCCTCCCTTCCATCCCTACAACCTAAGGGCTAGACCTAGTAGGATCCCAACTTCTATCAATCTAGTATTAGCTGTCTCAGGATCGATCATGTCTGCACCTCTTCCCATCACCACCCTTCCGCCATCGCCAACCACCACCACGCCGCCGGTCACCTCCGCGGCGGGGGCACCGTCCTTGTCAGGGCCGGTATATTCCACCGCCTGGATGCCACCGCTCGCCGCCCCCGCCGCCTACACCCCAAAGGAGATGATGGCTGCCCTCCGGGACCTCACCTAGGCGGTCGCGGGCATCCGCGCCTTCCTCGCCAGCCCCTACGGGTAGCAGCCGGCGGAGCCCTTCACCACCGTATCGCCGCCGCCACAGTTGCCGCCGTGGCAGTCGCACCCCTCGGCGAACCCCTTCACTCCCATCGCGCAATAGCCGCCATGGCAGCCGCCGCCCTCGGCGCACCTCGGCGCCTCCACCATACAGCCGCAGCAACAGCCCCATGTCGCGCCCACCGTGGCGCTACCGCACCAGCACTTGCAGCCGCCACCGTCCGTGACCCAGGGTTCCCAAACAACGGCGTCGGGGGTGTCCATGCACCAGGTCTGGTTTCCCTCATCGCCATCACCGCTACCGTCCTGGTTCACGGGGTCCCTCGAGCCAGTCTACACAACAGCATCCGGACAGCCACACGTGTCGTCCCCATCGGTGCCTTCCTCCGCCATCCAGTTCGGCGGCTCCTCGGGATCCGACGACCCCTACAACAGCGTCAACGGCCCCTTGTTCCAGGGTGGGCTGCTGATGCCCACCTACTCGGCTCTGTCGTTCTCGTTGCTTCGCACCGATGAGGTGTACCCCTCCGCCGTCCATGGCCAGACACCGCCGCGTTTTTCCAAGCTCGTGTTCGCCACCTATGACGGCACAGTGGATCCCCTGAACTGGCTCAATCAGTGCGACCAGTTTTTCAGGGGGCAACGCACGCTCGCGTCAGACCGCACCTGGATCGCCTCCTACCACCTTCGTGGCACCGCACGGACATGGTATTACGCCCTCAAGCAGGATGAGGGCGGCATGCCTCTGTCGGAGCGTTTCCGCGAGCTTTGCCTCTTACGCTTCGGCCACCGATACGCGGGAGCCGACTGGCGGAGCTTGGGCGCCTACCCTACACCTCTACGGTGTAGGACTTTGCCGACCGCTTCCATGCCCTGGCGTGTCACTCACCCGGCGTCACGGCTCGCCAGCAGGCCGAGCTCTTTGTTGGCGATCTGCCGGATCACATCCGCGTGGACGTGGAGATGCGGGGTCCATAGGACCTCCAAACGGCCATGTACTATGCCTTTGAACGGCGCGTGGTGGCCATGCAGCAGGCGTCAACGTCCCGGGGCGCTCGACAGCCCGCCCAGCCACCACCGACGCCACTAGCGGCGGGCTGTCCGGCCCAGGCCCCCATGACGAGCCCCTTCCGTCGGCTCACCCCGGCCGAACAGCTCGAGCGCCGCCGTCAGGGGCTGTGCTACAACTGTGACGAGCCCTACGTCCCGGGCCACGTTTGCACGCGCCTGTTCTACTTGGAGGCTGCGGACTACATTGAGGAGGATGTCGCCGTCGCCGGGCTGGGCGACTCGGCCCTTCCGTTGGCTGACCAGATTCCGCCAGGGCCGGCCCAGGAAAACTTCCTCATCGTCTCCCTCCATGCTCTCGCGGGCATCCCTACAGAGAAGACTATGCTGCTGCCGGTGACGATCCACGGTAAGCGGTTCCTCGCTCTCCTGGATACGGGCTCCACCCATAACTTCCTGCCCGGAGCCACCATGCGCCGCGTGGTGCTGCAGCCGACCGGCGAGGAGTAGCTATGCGTTATTGTTGCCAACGGTGACCGTCTCCAGTGCCGGGGTATCGCTCGACATGTCCCCATCATCATCGGTGCCGAGCACTTCACCGTCACCTGCATCGACATTGACTTGGGCTGCTTCGACTTCATCCTCGGCATCGACTTCTTGCGGACTCCGAGTCCCATTCTCTGGGACTTCAATGCCATGACGATGATCTTCTGGCACCTAGATCGCCGCATTCGGTGGGAGGGCGTTGGCGGCACCTAGCTCCCGGCGACCCCTCAACCCTAGTTGACGGCGGCCGCCATCGACACTAAGCATCCCCTGTTGCCTAGCCTGTTGCAGCAGCACAACGACCTCTTCGACGAGCCACAGGGCCTGCCACCGGTCCGGCCCTACGACGACCGCATCCACCTGCTGTCGGACACCGCTTCCGTCGCTGTGCGGCCATACCGCTATCCCCAGCTGCAGAAGGACAAGCTGTTGCGGCAGTGCGCGGTCATGCTTGCCCTGGGCATCATCTGAATCTCGACATCGCCTTCTCAGCGCCGGTTCTCCTAGTCCGCAAGGAGAACGACACGTGGCGCTTCTGCATGGACTATCGTGCTCTTAACGCCAAGACGCTCAAGGACAAGTTTCCCATTCCGGTCGTGGACGAGCTACACTTCTTCACCAAGCTTGACCTACGTTCGGGATATCACCACACCCGGATGATGTCACGAAGACGGCCTTCCGCACTCATCACGGCCACTCCGAGTTCTTGGTGATGCCCTTTGGCCTCTCCAATGCGCCGGCGACCTTCCAGGCTTTGATGAACGATGTCCTCTGCCCCTACTTGCGCCAGTTTGTGCTTGTTTTCTTTGATGACATTATTATCTACAGTTCATCCTGGGTGGAGCATCTACAACACGTGGCCATTATCTTCAATGAGCTTCGGGCGCACCATCTGCACCTCAAGCGCTCGAAGTGCTCGTTCGGCACGACATCGGTCACCTACCTCAGCCACGTCATCTCGGCGGAGGGCATCGGTATAGATGCCGACAAGGTGGCGGCTGTCGCGGCGTGGCCAATGCCGCAATCACCACGGGCCCTCCGCGGTTTCCACGGCCTCGCGGGCTACTACCGGATGTTCATCCGGGAGTTTGGCCTCATTGCGGATCCCCTCACGCGCCTGCTCTGCCGCGACGCCTTCTCTTGGGATACTAAGGCGACTGAGGCGTTCGCGACCCTCAAGCAGGCGCTCACGACGGGGCCAGTCCTCCAGATGCCGGACTTCGACAAGCTCTTCGTGGTGGACTGTGACGCCTCGGGCGTGGGGTTTGGCGCCGTCCTACATCAAGGTGATAGGGCACTTGCGTTCTTTGGCAGGCCCTTCGCATCTCGCCACCACAAGCTCGCGGCCTACGAATGGGAGCTCATCGGCTTGGTGCAGGCGGTGCGCCACTAGAGGCCATATTTTTGGGGGCAGCCGTTCCGTATTTGTACGGATCACTACAGCCTCAAGTTCTTGTTGGACCAGCGCCTCTCCACCGTGCCGCAGCATCAGTGGATCAGCAAGCTTTTTGGCTTCGACTTCACCGTCGAGTACTGTCCGGGCCGCCTCAACACCGTGGCCGACGCATTGTCTCGTCGCGACGCCAACCACGACACCGACACCGACAGCCCCGCGGGCGCAGCCCTCTGCATCCGCTGACGACATCCTCCGGGCCACTACGAGCGTTGACTACATCCGCTCCGCCTAATCTCATGCTGCAAAGCAGCGTCTACTAATTCTTCTTCCCACGCGCGTTGACTACTTATTTCTTAATCTCGTCGGCATGTCTCCACCATCTACTCCGGCACTCCGTCCACGCCGTGTGCCGCGCACCCCTCCGTGGATCCGCCAACCACTCCCTCGCCCAAGCTGACGTGCACTGCATTGACTACACGAGACCACCACTGCTACCAACCACGCTGCAGCGCTTTTGAGTGGAGGAAAACCATTGTAACGAGCGCGGCGACTCCGCTGTGAGCCGACGGTCGGCATTGCTGACGAGGGGGTGATGGCCGGAGCTGAGATGTCGCAGCAGACGCTGCTGCAAACAAGGGGGTCTTGCAATCAGGGGCTCGCCCAGTTTCGCAGCATCACTTGTGCTGCAAGGAGTCGCCGGTGCTACCATGGAGCATCCGAGGGTGCGGTTCGCTATGATGGGGCATCATTAGGGCGGCCGAAACATCGCCGTTGCTGCAATGAAGCTTTGCGGAACATCACCTGTGATTGTATGTAGCATCGTCGGGTCGTCGGAGCATCAACTGTGTTGTGATGAGCATCGTAGGGTCGTCGGAACATCATCGTTGCTACAGTGGAGCTTTGTGGAGTATCACCGGTGCTGTTATGGAGCGTCGTCGGAGCATCACCACTGCTATGATGAGCATCGTCGGGGCTGCCGGAACATGGTCGTTGCTACAATGGAGCACGTCAGTGCTACAATGGAGCATGGCCGGGCCGCCGGAGTATCGTCGGGTCATCGGAGCATCACCGGTGCTACGATGAGCATCGTTGGGGCTACCAGAATATCGCCGTTGCTACATGGAGCGCGTCGGTTCTGTGATGGAGCATCACCGGCCCACCGGAACATCCTCAGTGGCGCGATGAAGCAATCGTCGGACCGCCGGAACATGGACGGCGCGATGAACATCCTCAGTGGCTGATATATGGCAAGCTCGCCAGCCATTTTGCTGTAAGGTGCCAGCGACATGGCTGCTGCCACCTGAGGGGTCACACTTGGTGCTGTAAGCCGATAGCTGCTGCTTTCATTTGAGTGCGCGTGCGGCGATATTGCGTTGGTGGCAGGAGCTGCGGGAGACATGTGCAAGTTGGGATTTAAGTCATGCCGTGGTCCACTCATCGGGGAATCCAGCGGCCCAGATTGTACCGTATTAGCGGAAATCAACGACCGGCAAGGCGGCTTATTTACCCAGGACATCATCCAGATGACGCCTAGCAGGCGCCATTATCAAAGTACATTTCCAAATGAATCTAATGATACTAATTTGATGCCATAAATGCTTTTACTTTTTCTTAGAAAGGTGATCAAAGTTTTAGAACTTTAACTTAAGAAAAAAGCTAGATGTACACTTATTGACGGACGGAGGAAGTAGCTATAATAGTCAGTTTCAGCCGAGAGTTTGTCATTTCATTTATCAGTAGGTATTCATCTCAATGCTGCCAGTTGCATAGCCATATACACTAGTAGCATATGATTCCTCCCCTCATGTATTAGTTATTACTAGTAATTGTTCATTATATTATCGGAGGCTGACATTTAATTGTACTCCCTCCGTTTTTTTACTCCACATATTAGTTTTAACTGAAGTCAAACTTTACAAAGTTTGACCAAATATTTATATGATGTGAAAGTACATTCAATAATAAATCTAATGATATTGATTTGTTATTATATATGTTAATATTTTTGTCTATACGAAACTTGACTTTGACCAAACCTGATATAAAAATGGAGCGAGTAGCATGAATGAACTGTCAGCCTCATTTATTAGTTCCTACTAGTTAATTACTATGTTTATAAGCCAAAAACCAAAAGGCCAAAAATTAAGCCTAACAAAGCACAACTAATGTTGCATCCCAACAATGTCAAGCGAGCAAGGCCGAACGCCGAAGGCGAGCAAGGCCGAACGCCGACGTCGTACATTGCATGAAGGGCAGCTGGACTATATCCTACCGAGGAATCGCCGAGGGAGACGGCCGTTGATGGCTGACTAGGCCTAGATGCTTTTTTATTCCATGTAGCATATGTCTAAAATACTCTCTTTTATTCTCTCTAGCATAGTGATACATGGGTTTGTATGTGTGCATTGTTTCTTCTACATGAATAAGTAAATTGTTCATCATTATTTTGTGTGAGAAAAATTGTTCATTACTCCCTCCGTTCCATATTAAGTGTTGTTGATTTATCATAACTTTGTACTTAAATTTCTTTTAATTTCTCGATTTCACAATAGGTATTACATCCATTTTATTGTTTGATATGTACTATTTTTCGTTTCACGTACTTTCCGTATTTAATGGTTTCTGTTGTACTTCTTTTAATCTATTTTGCACCTCTTAATCCTGAATATTCATGACGACTTCCTTTTCAGATGAGTTTTCCCACCGATACTCGTGGATCCCACAGGTAATCGCGGGTTGCATTACAACAACTTTCAATTTCTTCGAATTGATTTTTTCTATTTCACTAGTAATTATGAGTTTTTTCCTCTAATGATATTATTTTTGTTCCACTTTTCTAATTCTTACAATAATTATGTTCCATGATGAATTTTAGTAACCTTGAGTTGCATCATCATGAATTTGTTCCAGTTACATTAATTTCTCTGTTAGAGTATTAATCTTGAATTATTCCACCATGGGATTATTTTGGTTCCACTTTTTTTGTCCCAACAGAAATCCTAAATTATTTTGAAGATGATTTGCACTTTTTTTGTTCAAGTTGTTGTATTGAATAGTTGCATGGTGATAATGTTTGTTCCACCACTTACTATGGGTTGTTCCAAGTTGGGTTCCTTTTTGTTCCATTGTTAATTATAAATTGTTTTTTTGCTATTTTTTATTCTAATAGTAATAATGGTGTATGATGATTTTTTATTTTTGTTGCATTAGGAGTCCGAGTTGTCCAATATGATTGTCTTGCTCTACTTATACTATTTCCTTGTCTTAATAACCCGGATTTGTCCCACAAATTCCTTTTTTGTCTCACTTATTGTTGTTTTTGTCCAATAGAACTCCTAGATTGTTCCACTTATTTTTTTTTTNTTGATAATGGATACTCGAAATGATTCTTCATAGAGCTTTTCGAAGAATCTGTTGATTTTATCAGAGCGACGGATTCGGAGATTGTTGAAAATGGAGAAGTGGCGAGCCAAGTAATGTGACAGGCGTGTTTCTACAATGCGCTGTTTTCTGGCGATCTTGGTTATGAATCCATGAACTACATCACCTATCACACAGCTCTTCACCTGTCCTGTAGCACCAATATCAGCAGGATAAACAAGCCACCGGTTAATGAGCGCCTCAAAACATCGATTGGCATGCCGAACTGAACTGGCCCAGTCTTGCTTGGTTATCAACCCTTCTACAACCCACCGTGCTATCAAGGTTGACCGCCTGATGTGTTGTCTTCGAGGGAAAATTGCGAGGTATAGCAAGCAGGACCTATATTCCTTAGGCAGGTCACTATAAGAGAACATGAACATCTTCTTAGCAATGATATTGTTGTCCAATGAGTTGTGTGCAGATGTGTGTGAAGCTTGAGGTACCGGCAGCAGGGCTTTGTGCAACTTGCTTAGCTCTTCATTGCTCCTCTTGGGGTTGGCGTGCAAAGCATGAATGAAGATCTTCATGCAGAATTCATGTTGCTTACACTTGTCCAAGATGTCAAGATAAATCTTCGGGTTATCTTCAAGCATGTGGTTTTTTGTAAGCTCAAGTGCAGTATCACGGTAGAGGCCAAGAAGACAACAGTCTATAGGCTCCCGCACTGGCCAGCAATATTCTTTGGCTCGTGCTATGTTATCTTTGAATGTCAACATCAATGCACCAGCTATGCGACCAAACATGCTGAAAGCATTTTTGGTCTCCTCCCATCTGGATACCCAGTCAGCATCGAGTTTGAGGATAACCAGGATCTTTTCATCTTGTCTTGTCAAACAATCTTCAATTTTGCCCATGATTCCTTTGATCTGGAGCTGGTCTTGCATCGTGCACTCGATTTCCTGAATCTTTGCTATGGTTTCTTCAATTAGAGCATCGGGGATACAATGCTGACTTTGTATACCATCAGCACCTGGTTTGTGTACGGATTTCTCCTGAAGGACCTTGCGGATCATTTCTTTGATTTGATCCTCGACCAATATGATGGTGCTAGTGGCGCTGACGGCGGTGGCTTGCTCCTGGATCTGCGGGTTCTTCTTGGTGGTCACCGGGGGGAACACCTCCCTTAGGATCTGTTCATAATGGGCTTCATTGAGACGAATTGCCTCTGTGCCTGCATCTTCTTCCATATGCCCTTTAAGCTTCTCGGCTGTTCTCTTGATGATATATTTGTGTGTGAATGTGTCTTCCTTCCATTCCTGGTCTTGGTTGGTAGTAGGCTCATCTTCAATAGGCTTGTGCTTGAGCTGCCGCAGTGCACGAAGGAGTACCAATAAGGGTTCATCTTTAACAGATTCTGGCAGACCCAGCGGGTCTTCATCCATTTGTTGTAGGTTGATCTGCGGCTGTCCGCCCTTCATTCCTTTCATTTTGTCCTTGATTTCAGAAAACTTCTTGTCCACCTTCATTGCTTCGATTTGTTGTGTGATATCATTGAGCAGCTCATATTTTTTTAAGCGAATATCAATTCTTATTTTTTCAGCCTCCTCTTCACTGACTTGACCTTCCTGTTGCTGGGGCTGTGGTTCGACAGATTGAAGCTTCCGCAGGATGTAGTACAGAATGTCCCGAGTTCGAAGGGCTCGGGAAAGGATGTGCACTGCTGGGATGTCGACCATGACACTGCGCCAGTTGGGACAAGTTTCTTTCCACATTGCCGAAGCTTCCTTCGCAATAGCCAGGGTTTCCTCCTTATCCGGTGCCACAACGGCGACCGATGGTATGGGCTCCCCCTCAGCAGTGCGGCCTTGTGAGACATCCTTTATCCATTCTGCTAGCTTCACCGTAATGTTCTCCTCCGGCGTACGAGGCTGGTAAAATGTCCCTCTTACACCAGAAAGGTTAGTCGTTGCCACTGCTAGCATGAGTTGATCGTTGCTCTTTTCTTTTTCATCTCCGGAACTAGCGGATGATGCAGACGCTTGCTCATCCGCTGTAGGCGACAGTGCCTCTGCTGCCTCCTTCGCCGGCACCTCAACGCCGTACCTGTAACATGCCAGAAATAATTAATTAGAATGAGAAGTTCAACCATGTAGCTAGAACAACAGATGAAGAAAAATAACTTCTGTAATTGCAATATATATATAAGCCAGATGGAAATTCCAAGACCTTTGGTAGGTTTATCTCATCAGAACAGTCAAAATGTTGTGGTGGTTTATTGAGGTAAGACTCTGGACGAGGGGGGAATGGGCTTGATGTTTTGACAATGTTTTCGCAATGTTCATGTATATACACCTTAAAGCAAATTATATTCAAAATTATACTCCCTCCGTTCCTTGATATAAGGTGTATAGATTTTTGAGAAAAAAAATCTGAAATATAAGGTGTATTGCGTTACACCACTCGTTTGGATAATTTTTTTAGGGATTTGATTACATTTCCTTATATTAGGCAATCTCCTCAATTTTCTTATGTGAATTAGTCAGGTGTAACGTCGCCCAAAACTTGTGGAATTATCCCTCCATGTGCGTTCTTTAACATTCGTGCCAAAAACTATACACCCTATATCTAGGAACGGAGGGAGTATTATGTGACAAAATAGTTGCTTGGTAGTGAGTGAGGCGTTTTGGCTCCCACGATCATCTGCACCTGTGCTGAGTTAAAAAATCAAAACAAATACTAGAAAAATTCAAAAAATTCCAATTATTTTTGGCATGATAGATAATTTGGTGCGTGATGTCCGCCTCAAATTTCAAATCATTTGGACATCAGAGTAGCTCTCGGCAAAAAGACAAATTTGGGGTCTGTTAAATAGTGTATTGTTCATATATTGTTCTTACTCAATTTGTCTTTTTTACTGAGAGCTATTTAAATGTCCAAATGCTCTGAAATTTGAAACGCACCTCATGCACCAAGTTATCTACCTTCCATAAAAAAATTGGATGTTTTTGAATTTTTTTGAATTTTTTATGAATTGTTTTTTCACTGGGTGCGGATGAGTCCGGGCTTAGAACTAGATATTCGCTCGGTAGCTAACTACTCCGTCCGTCCGTGAATAAGTGTACATCTAACTTTTGTTCTAAGTCAAAGTTCTAAAATTTTCACCAACTTTATAGAAAATAGTAGTAACATATATGACATCAAATTGATATATAATTAAAGGAAATGTATTAAAATCATTATTTACTGGAAAAATGAACCGCGTGAAGCCATTGCCACGCGTCACTGTGTGGGCGCACAAACCGCTCGATCTCACGATGAAAGCATTTTCATTCACGTTCCATTTACAGCGCGAATCGCATCTGTCCGCTGTCGCTGCGATCCACGCCGATTGGTCCACCCGAGCCCACTGCCAGAGGTCCTATTTTTCTATTTCATTCGGCTATACAGTTGAAATACAGTCAAATCGTATACACTTTATTTCTACCTAAGCCTACTTCACGCGTGACTACATAATACTGCCCCCCTCTCACTGTTATCTCCGAGGCCAGATCCAATCGGCCCGCCCCACCCACCCCATCCACAGTCAACCGGCCACCGTCGCGATTTGGAGGCCGCCGACCAGATCTTCCTCCCAACCATGACCTGGGTTGCGCGGCTCCCGGCTTTACAACCACGCGCCTACTGGCGTGCTGGCCGTCGAGCGAGCCCCACCATGGTGGTGACCACCATCTTCTCCTTCTTGTCCTCCGGCCAGATCCACCCGGTGCCCCTCCGATGAGCTTCACGGCCATATCCACCCCAAGCAGTCGTTGCGAGCTTGCAAATTTTGGTGCCCTTTGTTATGAACGGCGTTTCATATAGCCAGCGGAGGCCCAATGCCATGTCTAGTTAGGGGCTTAGCCAACTTATCTTTATTATTATTAGCACTTCAAGGATTATATAAACACTTGTAAGGCCACCCTTTGGATTAAGCAATAAGTCATAACTATTGCCCGGCTCCCTCAGGAGCCGGAACCGTAAAACCCTAGCCTCCCCTGCATCCGCCTCATCTCGCCGCGCAGCCATGGCGCCAAGTTGCCGTCGCCCGCGCCCACTTCCTCGCCATCCTCCCTTCCATCCCTACAACCTAAGGGCTAGACCTAGTAGGATCCCAACTTCTATCAATCTAGTATTAGCTGTCTCAGGATCGATCATGTCTGCACCTCTTCCCATCACCACCCTTCCGCCATCGCCAACCACCACCACGCCGCCGGTCACCTCCGCGGCGGGGGCACCGTCCTTGTCAGGGCCGGTATATTCCACCGCCTGGATGCCACCGCTCGCCGCCCCCGCCGCCTACACCCCAAAGGAGATGATGGCTGCCCTCCGGGACCTCACCTAGGCGGTCGCGGGCATCCGCGCCTTCCTCGCCAGCCCCTACGGGTAGCAGCCGGCGGAGCCCTTCACCACCGTATCGCCGCCGCCACAGTTGCCGCCGTGGCAGTCGCACCCCTCGGCGAACCCCTTCACTCCCATCGCGCAATAGCCGCCATGGCAGCCGCCGCCCTCGGCGCACCTCGGCGCCTCCACCATACAGCCGCAGCAACAGCCCCATGTCGCGCCCACCGTGGCGCTACCGCACCAGCACTTGCAGCCGCCACCGTCCGTGACCCAGGGTTCCCAAACAACGGCGTCGGGGGTGTCCATGCACCAGGTCTGGTTTCCCTCATCGCCATCACCGCTACCGTCCTGGTTCACGGGGTCCCTCGAGCCAGTCTACACAACAGCATCCGGACAGCCACACGTGTCGTCCCCATCGGTGCCTTCCTCCGCCATCCAGTTCGGCGGCTCCTCGGGATCCGACGACCCCTACAACAGCGTCAACGGCCCCTTGTTCCAGGGTGGGCTGCTGATGCCCACCTACTCGGCTCTGTCGTTCTCGTTGCTTCGCACCGATGAGGTGTACCCCTCCGCCGTCCATGGCCAGACACCGCCGCGTTTTTCCAAGCTCGTGTTCGCCACCTATGACGGCACAGTGGATCCCCTGAACTGGCTCAATCAGTGCGACCAGTTTTTCAGGGGGCAACGCACGCTCGCGTCAGACCGCACCTGGATCGCCTCCTACCACCTTCGTGGCACCGCACGGACATGGTATTACGCCCTCAAGCAGGATGAGGGCGGCATGCCTCTGTCGGAGCGTTTCCGCGAGCTTTGCCTCTTACGCTTCGGCCACCGATACGCGGGAGCCGACTGGCGGAGCTTGGGCGCCTACCCTACACCTCTACGGTGTAGGACTTTGCCGACCGCTTCCATGCCCTGGCGTGTCACTCACCCGGCGTCACGGCTCGCCAGCAGGCCGAGCTCTTTGTTGGCGATCTGCCGGATCACATCCGCGTGGACGTGGAGATGCGGGGTCCATAGGACCTCCAAACGGCCATGTACTATGCCTTTGAACGGCGCGTGGTGGCCATGCAGCAGGCGTCAACGTCCCGGGGCGCTCGACAGCCCGCCCAGCCACCACCGACGCCACTAGCGGCGGGCTGTCCGGCCCAGGCCCCCATGACGAGCCCCTTCCGTCGGCTCACCCCGGCCGAACAGCTCGAGCGCCGCCGTCAGGGGCTGTGCTACAACTGTGACGAGCCCTACGTCCCGGGCCACGTTTGCACGCGCCTGTTCTACTTGGAGGCTGCGGACTACATTGAGGAGGATGTCGCCGTCGCCGGGCTGGGCGACTCGGCCCTTCCGTTGGCTGACCAGATTCCGCCAGGGCCGGCCCAGGAAAACTTCCTCATCGTCTCCCTCCATGCTCTCGCGGGCATCCCTACAGAGAAGACTATGCTGCTGCCGGTGACGATCCACGGTAAGCGGTTCCTCGCTCTCCTGGATACGGGCTCCACCCATAACTTCCTGCCCGGAGCCACCATGCGCCGCGTGGTGCTGCAGCCGACCGGCGAGGAGTAGCTATGCGTTATTGTTGCCAACGGTGACCGTCTCCAGTGCCGGGGTATCGCTCGACATGTCCCCATCATCATCGGTGCCGAGCACTTCACCGTCACCTGCATCGACATTGACTTGGGCTGCTTCGACTTCATCCTCGGCATCGACTTCTTGCGGACTCCGAGTCCCATTCTCTGGGACTTCAATGCCATGACGATGATCTTCTGGCACCTAGATCGCCGCATTCGGTGGGAGGGCGTTGGCGGCACCTAGCTCCCGGCGACCCCTCAACCCTAGTTGACGGCGGCCGCCATCGACACTAAGCATCCCCTGTTGCCTAGCCTGTTGCAGCAGCACAACGACCTCTTCGACGAGCCACAGGGCCTGCCACCGGTCCGGCCCTACGACGACCGCATCCACCTGCTGTCGGACACCGCTTCCGTCGCTGTGCGGCCATACCGCTATCCCCAGCTGCAGAAGGACAAGCTGTTGCGGCAGTGCGCGGTCATGCTTGCCCTGGGCATCATCTGAATCTCGACATCGCCTTCTCAGCGCCGGTTCTCCTAGTCCGCAAGGAGAACGACACGTGGCGCTTCTGCATGGACTATCGTGCTCTTAACGCCAAGACGCTCAAGGACAAGTTTCCCATTCCGGTCGTGGACGAGCTACACTTCTTCACCAAGCTTGACCTACGTTCGGGATATCACCACACCCGGATGATGTCACGAAGACGGCCTTCCGCACTCATCACGGCCACTCCGAGTTCTTGGTGATGCCCTTTGGCCTCTCCAATGCGCCGGCGACCTTCCAGGCTTTGATGAACGATGTCCTCTGCCCCTACTTGCGCCAGTTTGTGCTTGTTTTCTTTGATGACATTATTATCTACAGTTCATCCTGGGTGGAGCATCTACAACACGTGGCCATTATCTTCAATGAGCTTCGGGCGCACCATCTGCACCTCAAGCGCTCGAAGTGCTCGTTCGGCACGACATCGGTCACCTACCTCAGCCACGTCATCTCGGCGGAGGGCATCGGTATAGATGCCGACAAGGTGGCGGCTGTCGCGGCGTGGCCAATGCCGCAATCACCACGGGCCCTCCGCGGTTTCCACGGCCTCGCGGGCTACTACCGGATGTTCATCCGGGAGTTTGGCCTCATTGCGGATCCCCTCACGCGCCTGCTCTGCCGCGACGCCTTCTCTTGGGATACTAAGGCGACTGAGGCGTTCGCGACCCTCAAGCAGGCGCTCACGACGGGGCCAGTCCTCCAGATGCCGGACTTCGACAAGCTCTTCGTGGTGGACTGTGACGCCTCGGGCGTGGGGTTTGGCGCCGTCCTACATCAAGGTGATAGGGCACTTGCGTTCTTTGGCAGGCCCTTCGCATCTCGCCACCACAAGCTCGCGGCCTACGAATGGGAGCTCATCGGCTTGGTGCAGGCGGTGCGCCACTAGAGGCCATATTTTTGGGGGCAGCCGTTCCGTATTTGTACGGATCACTACAGCCTCAAGTTCTTGTTGGACCAGCGCCTCTCCACCGTGCCGCAGCATCAGTGGATCAGCAAGCTTTTTGGCTTCGACTTCACCGTCGAGTACTGTCCGGGCCGCCTCAACACCGTGGCCGACGCATTGTCTCGTCGCGACGCCAACCACGACACCGACACCGACAGCCCCGCGGGCGCAGCCCTCTGCATCCGCTGACGACATCCTCCGGGCCACTACGAGCGTTGACTACATCCGCTCCGCCTAATCTCATGCTGCAAAGCAGCGTCTACTAATTCTTCTTCCCACGCGCGTTGACTACTTATTTCTTAATCTCGTCGGCATGTCTCCACCATCTACTCCGGCACTCCGTCCACGCCGTGTGCCGCGCACCCCTCCGTGGATCCGCCAACCACTCCCTCGCCCAAGCTGACGTGCACTGCATTGACTACACGAGACCACCACTGCTACCAACCACGCTGCAGCGCTTTTGAGTGGAGGAAAACCATTGTAACGAGCGCGGCGACTCCGCTGTGAGCCGACGGTCGGCATTGCTGACGAGGGGGTGATGGCCGGAGCTGAGATGTCGCAGCAGACGCTGCTGCAAACAAGGGGGTCTTGCAATCAGGGGCTCGCCCAGTTTCGCAGCATCACTTGTGCTGCAAGGAGTCGCCGGTGCTACCATGGAGCATCCGAGGGTGCGGTTCGCTATGATGGGGCATCATTAGGGCGGCCGAAACATCGCCGTTGCTGCAATGAAGCTTTGCGGAACATCACCTGTGATTGTATGTAGCATCGTCGGGTCGTCGGAGCATCAACTGTGTTGTGATGAGCATCGTAGGGTCGTCGGAACATCATCGTTGCTACAGTGGAGCTTTGTGGAGTATCACCGGTGCTGTTATGGAGCGTCGTCGGAGCATCACCACTGCTATGATGAGCATCGTCGGGGCTGCCGGAACATGGTCGTTGCTACAATGGAGCACGTCAGTGCTACAATGGAGCATGGCCGGGCCGCCGGAGTATCGTCGGGTCATCGGAGCATCACCGGTGCTACGATGAGCATCGTTGGGGCTACCAGAATATCGCCGTTGCTACATGGAGCGCGTCGGTTCTGTGATGGAGCATCACCGGCCCACCGGAACATCCTCAGTGGCGCGATGAAGCAATCGTCGGACCGCCGGAACATGGACGGCGCGATGAACATCCTCAGTGGCTGATATATGGCAAGCTCGCCAGCCATTTTGCTGTAAGGTGCCAGCGACATGGCTGCTGCCACCTGAGGGGTCACACTTGGTGCTGTAAGCCGATAGCTGCTGCTTTCATTTGAGTGCGCGTGCGGCGATATTGCGTTGGTGGCAGGAGCTGCGGGAGACATGTGCAAGTTGGGATTTAAGTCATGCCGTGGTCCACTCATCGGGGAATCCAGCGGCCCAGATTGTACCGTATTAGCGGAAATCAACGACCGGCAAGGCGGCTTATTTACCCAGGACATCATCCAGATGACGCCTAGCAGGCGCCATTATCAAAGTACATTTCCAAATGAATCTAATGATACTAATTTGATGCCATAAATGCTTTTACTTTTTCTTAGAAAGGTGATCAAAGTTTTAGAACTTTAACTTAAGAAAAAAGCTAGATGTACACTTATTGACGGACGGAGGAAGTAGCTATAATAGTCAGTTTCAGCCGAGAGTTTGTCATTTCATTTATCAGTAGGTATTCATCTCAATGCTGCCAGTTGCATAGCCATATACACTAGTAGCATATGATTCCTCCCCTCATGTATTAGTTATTACTAGTAATTGTTCATTATATTATCGGAGGCTGACATTTAATTGTACTCCCTCCGTTTTTTTACTCCACATATTAGTTTTAACTGAAGTCAAACTTTACAAAGTTTGACCAAATATTTATATGATGTGAAAGTACATTCAATAATAAATCTAATGATATTGATTTGTTATTATATATGTTAATATTTTTGTCTATACGAAACTTGACTTTGACCAAACCTGATATAAAAATGGAGCGAGTAGCATGAATGAACTGTCAGCCTCATTTATTAGTTCCTACTAGTTAATTACTATGTTTATAAGCCAAAAACCAAAAGGCCAAAAATTAAGCCTAACAAAGCACAACTAATGTTGCATCCCAACAATGTCAAGCGAGCAAGGCCGAACGCCGAAGGCGAGCAAGGCCGAACGCCGACGTCGTACATTGCATGAAGGGCAGCTGGACTATATCCTACCGAGGAATCGCCGAGGGAGACGGCCGTTGATGGCTGACTAGGCCTAGATGCTTTTTTATTCCATGTAGCATATGTCTAAAATACTCTCTTTTATTCTCTCTAGCATAGTGATACATGGGTTTGTATGTGTGCATTGTTTCTTCTACATGAATAAGTAAATTGTTCATCATTATTTTGTGTGAGAAAAATTGTTCATTACTCCCTCCGTTCCATATTAAGTGTTGTTGATTTATCATAACTTTGTACTTAAATTTCTTTTAATTTCTCGATTTCACAATAGGTATTACATCCATTTTATTGTTTGATATGTACTATTTTTCGTTTCACGTACTTTCCGTATTTAATGGTTTCTGTTGTACTTCTTTTAATCTATTTTGCACCTCTTAATCCTGAATATTCATGACGACTTCCTTTTCAGATGAGTTTTCCCACCGATACTCGTGGATCCCACAGGTAATCGCGGGTTGCATTACAACAACTTTCAATTTCTTCGAATTGATTTTTTCTATTTCACTAGTAATTATGAGTTTTTTCCTCTAATGATATTATTTTTGTTCCACTTTTCTAATTCTTACAATAATTATGTTCCATGATGAATTTTAGTAACCTTGAGTTGCATCATCATGAATTTGTTCCAGTTACATTAATTTCTCTGTTAGAGTATTAATCTTGAATTATTCCACCATGGGATTATTTTGGTTCCACTTTTTTTGTCCCAACAGAAATCCTAAATTATTTTGAAGATGATTTGCACTTTTTTTGTTCAAGTTGTTGTATTGAATAGTTGCATGGTGATAATGTTTGTTCCACCACTTACTATGGGTTGTTCCAAGTTGGGTTCCTTTTTGTTCCATTGTTAATTATAAATTGTTTTTTTGCTATTTTTTATTCTAATAGTAATAATGGTGTATGATGATTTTTTATTTTTGTTGCATTAGGAGTCCGAGTTGTCCAATATGATTGTCTTGCTCTACTTATACTATTTCCTTGTCTTAATAACCCGGATTTGTCCCACAAATTCCTTTTTTGTCTCACTTATTGTTGTTTTTGTCCAATAGAACTCCTAGATTGTTCCACTTATTTTTTTTTTTGTTGTAGTAGGATTATTGATTGATTCCAGCATGACTTTTTTGTTCCACTTATGTTAATTTTCTATTAGTAATATAAAATTGTTCCTTGACGACTTTCAATTTACTGTACTTATTTGATTTTTTGTTTAAATAGGAATCTTAATTTCGTCCATGACAATTGTTTAATGTTTTTTTTAACTAGTAGTATTGAATTGTTCCATGATCATGATGTACTTGAGGTGCGTTGTCGAGTTGTCTACATAATTTGGGCCTTAGTGCATTGAATCCTAGTGCACGATTCCATAGTAGGGACTGCAAGACCTATATGGGGAACCGGCAAACCCTATTCCACACCTTACTTAATGGGCCATCACATTTCCTTCTATAGTATTTTCTTCATTCGTTGCCCAATTTACTTGTCTTTTCTTGTGGTGTTCATGCGATTTTCCCAAGTTTGTGTATTTCATGGTTATTATGTCTTTGAAAAAAAACACCCATTTGTCTTTATTTCTTATCCTTTTTCATTATTTTATTTATTTTCCTTTTCATCATTTTCTGTTCAATTTTATTTTCTGCTAGTGCAATATTTGCTTGAGCAAGGCATTTTTTGTGGATCCCAAACTTATTCCACAAAAAATACAGGGGACAATAAAAGAGCTTGGTCAAAATTTAAGATCAAGGAAGTCAACGTTGAAAAGACTGCGCCACAAGTTGGCATCTCTTTCTAGTCGTTGAAAAGTCAAAAGAGAGGCGAGCTACATCCACTCCTCAGTAAAAGCAAAAACAATATTTGGTGCCTAATTTTTTCCGGAAAGATAATAAGAAATATTATTATAGATGTCTAGTATATATGTACACACATATTTTGGTCAATATATGATTTAGACATAGGGTAAACAACAATAATAATTTGTGGCGCTACAGATTTGTATTTTGGGTAGCTTTTAAACTGAAGTTTCTTTACTAACATTTTACGTGTACTCTCTCAGGTCCTTTTTAATCCACATATAAGATTTCTCTAAAGTCAAACTTTGTAAAGTTTGACAAATTTTATAGAAGAAATATCAACATCTATAATACAAAATCAACATCGTTAGATGCATCATTAATTTAATTTTCATATTCTAAATATAAATGTGGTCAAACTTTATGAAGTTAAACTTCAAATAAATCTAATATGAGAAGTAAAAAAGACCAGAGGGAGTATGTAGAATACAAGTAACGCTAAACTAAGCGTGAGTATAGAATAGCTTATTCTACACTCCTATATATGAAAACATTGAACTTTTTAAAACTTCTAATATATTTTTATTCTGTTGAAAATACCATCTTCTATGGAGCACAAACCAGATTGACACTCTCAACATCCCCTCTAATTTGAGGCTGGCATTTTTAAGGAAATCAATAGATTTTCACTTTTGTGCCACTCTCTTGCAATCCATCCATCTCGATGTCCCTNAACTATACACCCTATATCTAGGAACGGAGGGAGTATTATGTGACAAAATAGTTGCTTGGTAGTGAGTGAGGCGTTTTGGCTCCCACGATCATCTGCACCTGTGCTGAGTTAAAAAATCAAAACAAATACTAGAAAAATTCAAAAAATTCCAATTATTTTTGGCATGATAGATAATTTGGTGCGTGATGTCCGCCTCAAATTTCAAATCATTTGGACATCAGAGTAGCTCTCGGCAAAAAGACAAATTTGGGGTCTGTTAAATAGTGTATTGTTCATATATTGTTCTTACTCAATTTGTCTTTTTTACTGAGAGCTATTTAAATGTCCAAATGCTCTGAAATTTGAAACGCACCTCATGCACCAAGTTATCTACCTTCCATAAAAAAATTGGATGTTTTTGAATTTTTTTGAATTTTTTATGAATTGTTTTTTCACTGGGTGCGGATGAGTCCGGGCTTAGAACTAGATATTCGCTCGGTAGCTAACTACTCCGTCCGTCCGTGAATAAGTGTACATCTAACTTTTGTTCTAAGTCAAAGTTCTAAAATTTTCACCAACTTTATAGAAAATAGTAGTAACATATATGACATCAAATTGATATATAATTAAAGGAAATGTATTAAAATCATTATTTACTGGAAAAATGAACCGCGTGAAGCCATTGCCACGCGTCACTGTGTGGGCGCACAAACCGCTCGATCTCACGATGAAAGCATTTTCATTCACGTTCCATTTACAGCGCGAATCGCATCTGTCCGCTGTCGCTGCGATCCACGCCGATTGGTCCACCCGAGCCCACTGCCAGAGGTCCTATTTTTCTATTTCATTCGGCTATACAGTTGAAATACAGTCAAATCGTATACACTTTATTTCTACCTAAGCCTACTTCACGCGTGACTACATAATACTGCCCCCCTCTCACTGTTATCTCCGAGGCCAGATCCAATCGGCCCGCCCCACCCACCCCATCCACAGTCAACCGGCCACCGTCGCGATTTGGAGGCCGCCGACCAGATCTTCCTCCCAACCATGACCTGGGTTGCGCGGCTCCCGGCTTTACAACCACGCGCCTACTGGCGTGCTGGCCGTCGAGCGAGCCCCACCATGGTGGTGACCACCATCTTCTCCTTCTTGTCCTCCGGCCAGATCCACCCGGTGCCCCTCCGATGAGCTTCACGGCCATATCCACCCCAAGCAGTCGTTGCGAGCTTGCAAATTTTGGTGCCCTTTGTTATGAACGGCGTTTCATATAGCCAGCGGAGGCCCAATGCCATGTCTAGTTAGGGGCTTAGCCAACTTATCTTTATTATTATTAGCACTTCAAGGATTATATAAACACTTGTAAGGCCACCCTTTGGATTAAGCAATAAGTCATAACTATTGCCCGGCTCCCTCAGGAGCCGGAACCGTAAAACCCTAGCCTCCCCTGCATCCGCCTCATCTCGCCGCGCAGCCATGGCGCCAAGTTGCCGTCGCCCGCGCCCACTTCCTCGCCATCCTCCCTTCCATCCCTACAACCTAAGGGCTAGACCTAGTAGGATCCCAACTTCTATCAATCTAGTATTAGCTGTCTCAGGATCGATCATGTCTGCACCTCTTCCCATCACCACCCTTCCGCCATCGCCAACCACCACCACGCCGCCGGTCACCTCCGCGGCGGGGGCACCGTCCTTGTCAGGGCCGGTATATTCCACCGCCTGGATGCCACCGCTCGCCGCCCCCGCCGCCTACACCCCAAAGGAGATGATGGCTGCCCTCCGGGACCTCACCTAGGCGGTCGCGGGCATCCGCGCCTTCCTCGCCAGCCCCTACGGGTAGCAGCCGGCGGAGCCCTTCACCACCGTATCGCCGCCGCCACAGTTGCCGCCGTGGCAGTCGCACCCCTCGGCGAACCCCTTCACTCCCATCGCGCAATAGCCGCCATGGCAGCCGCCGCCCTCGGCGCACCTCGGCGCCTCCACCATACAGCCGCAGCAACAGCCCCATGTCGCGCCCACCGTGGCGCTACCGCACCAGCACTTGCAGCCGCCACCGTCCGTGACCCAGGGTTCCCAAACAACGGCGTCGGGGGTGTCCATGCACCAGGTCTGGTTTCCCTCATCGCCATCACCGCTACCGTCCTGGTTCACGGGGTCCCTCGAGCCAGTCTACACAACAGCATCCGGACAGCCACACGTGTCGTCCCCATCGGTGCCTTCCTCCGCCATCCAGTTCGGCGGCTCCTCGGGATCCGACGACCCCTACAACAGCGTCAACGGCCCCTTGTTCCAGGGTGGGCTGCTGATGCCCACCTACTCGGCTCTGTCGTTCTCGTTGCTTCGCACCGATGAGGTGTACCCCTCCGCCGTCCATGGCCAGACACCGCCGCGTTTTTCCAAGCTCGTGTTCGCCACCTATGACGGCACAGTGGATCCCCTGAACTGGCTCAATCAGTGCGACCAGTTTTTCAGGGGGCAACGCACGCTCGCGTCAGACCGCACCTGGATCGCCTCCTACCACCTTCGTGGCACCGCACGGACATGGTATTACGCCCTCAAGCAGGATGAGGGCGGCATGCCTCTGTCGGAGCGTTTCCGCGAGCTTTGCCTCTTACGCTTCGGCCACCGATACGCGGGAGCCGACTGGCGGAGCTTGGGCGCCTACCCTACACCTCTACGGTGTAGGACTTTGCCGACCGCTTCCATGCCCTGGCGTGTCACTCACCCGGCGTCACGGCTCGCCAGCAGGCCGAGCTCTTTGTTGGCGATCTGCCGGATCACATCCGCGTGGACGTGGAGATGCGGGGTCCATAGGACCTCCAAACGGCCATGTACTATGCCTTTGAACGGCGCGTGGTGGCCATGCAGCAGGCGTCAACGTCCCGGGGCGCTCGACAGCCCGCCCAGCCACCACCGACGCCACTAGCGGCGGGCTGTCCGGCCCAGGCCCCCATGACGAGCCCCTTCCGTCGGCTCACCCCGGCCGAACAGCTCGAGCGCCGCCGTCAGGGGCTGTGCTACAACTGTGACGAGCCCTACGTCCCGGGCCACGTTTGCACGCGCCTGTTCTACTTGGAGGCTGCGGACTACATTGAGGAGGATGTCGCCGTCGCCGGGCTGGGCGACTCGGCCCTTCCGTTGGCTGACCAGATTCCGCCAGGGCCGGCCCAGGAAAACTTCCTCATCGTCTCCCTCCATGCTCTCGCGGGCATCCCTACAGAGAAGACTATGCTGCTGCCGGTGACGATCCACGGTAAGCGGTTCCTCGCTCTCCTGGATACGGGCTCCACCCATAACTTCCTGCCCGGAGCCACCATGCGCCGCGTGGTGCTGCAGCCGACCGGCGAGGAGTAGCTATGCGTTATTGTTGCCAACGGTGACCGTCTCCAGTGCCGGGGTATCGCTCGACATGTCCCCATCATCATCGGTGCCGAGCACTTCACCGTCACCTGCATCGACATTGACTTGGGCTGCTTCGACTTCATCCTCGGCATCGACTTCTTGCGGACTCCGAGTCCCATTCTCTGGGACTTCAATGCCATGACGATGATCTTCTGGCACCTAGATCGCCGCATTCGGTGGGAGGGCGTTGGCGGCACCTAGCTCCCGGCGACCCCTCAACCCTAGTTGACGGCGGCCGCCATCGACACTAAGCATCCCCTGTTGCCTAGCCTGTTGCAGCAGCACAACGACCTCTTCGACGAGCCACAGGGCCTGCCACCGGTCCGGCCCTACGACGACCGCATCCACCTGCTGTCGGACACCGCTTCCGTCGCTGTGCGGCCATACCGCTATCCCCAGCTGCAGAAGGACAAGCTGTTGCGGCAGTGCGCGGTCATGCTTGCCCTGGGCATCATCTGAATCTCGACATCGCCTTCTCAGCGCCGGTTCTCCTAGTCCGCAAGGAGAACGACACGTGGCGCTTCTGCATGGACTATCGTGCTCTTAACGCCAAGACGCTCAAGGACAAGTTTCCCATTCCGGTCGTGGACGAGCTACACTTCTTCACCAAGCTTGACCTACGTTCGGGATATCACCACACCCGGATGATGTCACGAAGACGGCCTTCCGCACTCATCACGGCCACTCCGAGTTCTTGGTGATGCCCTTTGGCCTCTCCAATGCGCCGGCGACCTTCCAGGCTTTGATGAACGATGTCCTCTGCCCCTACTTGCGCCAGTTTGTGCTTGTTTTCTTTGATGACATTATTATCTACAGTTCATCCTGGGTGGAGCATCTACAACACGTGGCCATTATCTTCAATGAGCTTCGGGCGCACCATCTGCACCTCAAGCGCTCGAAGTGCTCGTTCGGCACGACATCGGTCACCTACCTCAGCCACGTCATCTCGGCGGAGGGCATCGGTATAGATGCCGACAAGGTGGCGGCTGTCGCGGCGTGGCCAATGCCGCAATCACCACGGGCCCTCCGCGGTTTCCACGGCCTCGCGGGCTACTACCGGATGTTCATCCGGGAGTTTGGCCTCATTGCGGATCCCCTCACGCGCCTGCTCTGCCGCGACGCCTTCTCTTGGGATACTAAGGCGACTGAGGCGTTCGCGACCCTCAAGCAGGCGCTCACGACGGGGCCAGTCCTCCAGATGCCGGACTTCGACAAGCTCTTCGTGGTGGACTGTGACGCCTCGGGCGTGGGGTTTGGCGCCGTCCTACATCAAGGTGATAGGGCACTTGCGTTCTTTGGCAGGCCCTTCGCATCTCGCCACCACAAGCTCGCGGCCTACGAATGGGAGCTCATCGGCTTGGTGCAGGCGGTGCGCCACTAGAGGCCATATTTTTGGGGGCAGCCGTTCCGTATTTGTACGGATCACTACAGCCTCAAGTTCTTGTTGGACCAGCGCCTCTCCACCGTGCCGCAGCATCAGTGGATCAGCAAGCTTTTTGGCTTCGACTTCACCGTCGAGTACTGTCCGGGCCGCCTCAACACCGTGGCCGACGCATTGTCTCGTCGCGACGCCAACCACGACACCGACACCGACAGCCCCGCGGGCGCAGCCCTCTGCATCCGCTGACGACATCCTCCGGGCCACTACGAGCGTTGACTACATCCGCTCCGCCTAATCTCATGCTGCAAAGCAGCGTCTACTAATTCTTCTTCCCACGCGCGTTGACTACTTATTTCTTAATCTCGTCGGCATGTCTCCACCATCTACTCCGGCACTCCGTCCACGCCGTGTGCCGCGCACCCCTCCGTGGATCCGCCAACCACTCCCTCGCCCAAGCTGACGTGCACTGCATTGACTACACGAGACCACCACTGCTACCAACCACGCTGCAGCGCTTTTGAGTGGAGGAAAACCATTGTAACGAGCGCGGCGACTCCGCTGTGAGCCGACGGTCGGCATTGCTGACGAGGGGGTGATGGCCGGAGCTGAGATGTCGCAGCAGACGCTGCTGCAAACAAGGGGGTCTTGCAATCAGGGGCTCGCCCAGTTTCGCAGCATCACTTGTGCTGCAAGGAGTCGCCGGTGCTACCATGGAGCATCCGAGGGTGCGGTTCGCTATGATGGGGCATCATTAGGGCGGCCGAAACATCGCCGTTGCTGCAATGAAGCTTTGCGGAACATCACCTGTGATTGTATGTAGCATCGTCGGGTCGTCGGAGCATCAACTGTGTTGTGATGAGCATCGTAGGGTCGTCGGAACATCATCGTTGCTACAGTGGAGCTTTGTGGAGTATCACCGGTGCTGTTATGGAGCGTCGTCGGAGCATCACCACTGCTATGATGAGCATCGTCGGGGCTGCCGGAACATGGTCGTTGCTACAATGGAGCACGTCAGTGCTACAATGGAGCATGGCCGGGCCGCCGGAGTATCGTCGGGTCATCGGAGCATCACCGGTGCTACGATGAGCATCGTTGGGGCTACCAGAATATCGCCGTTGCTACATGGAGCGCGTCGGTTCTGTGATGGAGCATCACCGGCCCACCGGAACATCCTCAGTGGCGCGATGAAGCAATCGTCGGACCGCCGGAACATGGACGGCGCGATGAACATCCTCAGTGGCTGATATATGGCAAGCTCGCCAGCCATTTTGCTGTAAGGTGCCAGCGACATGGCTGCTGCCACCTGAGGGGTCACACTTGGTGCTGTAAGCCGATAGCTGCTGCTTTCATTTGAGTGCGCGTGCGGCGATATTGCGTTGGTGGCAGGAGCTGCGGGAGACATGTGCAAGTTGGGATTTAAGTCATGCCGTGGTCCACTCATCGGGGAATCCAGCGGCCCAGATTGTACCGTATTAGCGGAAATCAACGACCGGCAAGGCGGCTTATTTACCCAGGACATCATCCAGATGACGCCTAGCAGGCGCCATTATCAAAGTACATTTCCAAATGAATCTAATGATACTAATTTGATGCCATAAATGCTTTTACTTTTTCTTAGAAAGGTGATCAAAGTTTTAGAACTTTAACTTAAGAAAAAAGCTAGATGTACACTTATTGACGGACGGAGGAAGTAGCTATAATAGTCAGTTTCAGCCGAGAGTTTGTCATTTCATTTATCAGTAGGTATTCATCTCAATGCTGCCAGTTGCATAGCCATATACACTAGTAGCATATGATTCCTCCCCTCATGTATTAGTTATTACTAGTAATTGTTCATTATATTATCGGAGGCTGACATTTAATTGTACTCCCTCCGTTTTTTTACTCCACATATTAGTTTTAACTGAAGTCAAACTTTACAAAGTTTGACCAAATATTTATATGATGTGAAAGTACATTCAATAATAAATCTAATGATATTGATTTGTTATTATATATGTTAATATTTTTGTCTATACGAAACTTGACTTTGACCAAACCTGATATAAAAATGGAGCGAGTAGCATGAATGAACTGTCAGCCTCATTTATTAGTTCCTACTAGTTAATTACTATGTTTATAAGCCAAAAACCAAAAGGCCAAAAATTAAGCCTAACAAAGCACAACTAATGTTGCATCCCAACAATGTCAAGCGAGCAAGGCCGAACGCCGAAGGCGAGCAAGGCCGAACGCCGACGTCGTACATTGCATGAAGGGCAGCTGGACTATATCCTACCGAGGAATCGCCGAGGGAGACGGCCGTTGATGGCTGACTAGGCCTAGATGCTTTTTTATTCCATGTAGCATATGTCTAAAATACTCTCTTTTATTCTCTCTAGCATAGTGATACATGGGTTTGTATGTGTGCATTGTTTCTTCTACATGAATAAGTAAATTGTTCATCATTATTTTGTGTGAGAAAAATTGTTCATTACTCCCTCCGTTCCATATTAAGTGTTGTTGATTTATCATAACTTTGTACTTAAATTTCTTTTAATTTCTCGATTTCACAATAGGTATTACATCCATTTTATTGTTTGATATGTACTATTTTTCGTTTCACGTACTTTCCGTATTTAATGGTTTCTGTTGTACTTCTTTTAATCTATTTTGCACCTCTTAATCCTGAATATTCATGACGACTTCCTTTTCAGATGAGTTTTCCCACCGATACTCGTGGATCCCACAGGTAATCGCGGGTTGCATTACAACAACTTTCAATTTCTTCGAATTGATTTTTTCTATTTCACTAGTAATTATGAGTTTTTTCCTCTAATGATATTATTTTTGTTCCACTTTTCTAATTCTTACAATAATTATGTTCCATGATGAATTTTAGTAACCTTGAGTTGCATCATCATGAATTTGTTCCAGTTACATTAATTTCTCTGTTAGAGTATTAATCTTGAATTATTCCACCATGGGATTATTTTGGTTCCACTTTTTTTGTCCCAACAGAAATCCTAAATTATTTTGAAGATGATTTGCACTTTTTTTGTTCAAGTTGTTGTATTGAATAGTTGCATGGTGATAATGTTTGTTCCACCACTTACTATGGGTTGTTCCAAGTTGGGTTCCTTTTTGTTCCATTGTTAATTATAAATTGTTTTTTTGCTATTTTTTATTCTAATAGTAATAATGGTGTATGATGATTTTTTATTTTTGTTGCATTAGGAGTCCGAGTTGTCCAATATGATTGTCTTGCTCTACTTATACTATTTCCTTGTCTTAATAACCCGGATTTGTCCCACAAATTCCTTTTTTGTCTCACTTATTGTTGTTTTTGTCCAATAGAACTCCTAGATTGTTCCACTTATTTTTTTTTTTGTTGTAGTAGGATTATTGATTGATTCCAGCATGACTTTTTTGTTCCACTTATGTTAATTTTCTATTAGTAATATAAAATTGTTCCTTGACGACTTTCAATTTACTGTACTTATTTGATTTTTTGTTTAAATAGGAATCTTAATTTCGTCCATGACAATTGTTTAATGTTTTTTTTAACTAGTAGTATTGAATTGTTCCATGATCATGATGTACTTGAGGTGCGTTGTCGAGTTGTCTACATAATTTGGGCCTTAGTGCATTGAATCCTAGTGCACGATTCCATAGTAGGGACTGCAAGACCTATATGGGGAACCGGCAAACCCTATTCCACACCTTACTTAATGGGCCATCACATTTCCTTCTATAGTATTTTCTTCATTCGTTGCCCAATTTACTTGTCTTTTCTTGTGGTGTTCATGCG
This sequence comes from Aegilops sharonensis, assembly GCA_904067115.1. Lineage (NCBI taxonomy): Eukaryota > Viridiplantae > Streptophyta > Magnoliopsida > Poales > Poaceae > Aegilops > Aegilops sharonensis. Next base: position 57,842,627 of record LR880972.1, on the reverse strand, counting down.
ATTTTCCCAAGTTTGTGTATTTCATGGTTATTATGTCTTTGAAAAAAAACACCCATTTGTCTTTATTTCTTATCCTTTTTCATTATTTTATTTATTTTCCTTTTCATCATTTTCTGTTCAATTTTATTTTCTGCTAGTGCAATATTTGCTTGAGCAAGGCATTTTTTGTGGATCCCAAACTTATTCCACAAAAAATACAGGGGACAATAAAAGAGCTTGGTCAAAATTTAAGATCAAGGAAGTCAACGTTGAAAAGACTGCGCCACAAGTTGGCATCTCTTTCTAGTCGTTGAAAAGTCAAAAGAGAGGCGAGCTACATCCACTCCTCAGTAAAAGCAAAAACAATATTTGGTGCCTAATTTTTTCCGGAAAGATAATAAGAAATATTATTATAGATGTCTAGTATATATGTACACACATATTTTGGTCAATATATGATTTAGACATAGGGTAAACAACAATAATAATTTGTGGCGCTACAGATTTGTATTTTGGGTAGCTTTTAAACTGAAGTTTCTTTACTAACATTTTACGTGTACTCTCTCAGGTCCTTTTTAATCCACATATAAGATTTCTCTAAAGTCAAACTTTGTAAAGTTTGACAAATTTTATAGAAGAAATATCAACATCTATAATACAAAATCAACATCGTTAGATGCATCATTAATTTAATTTTCATATTCTAAATATAAATGTGGTCAAACTTTATGAAGTTAAACTTCAAATAAATCTAATATGAGAAGTAAAAAAGACCAGAGGGAGTATGTAGAATACAAGTAACGCTAAACTAAGCGTGAGTATAGAATAGCTTATTCTACACTCCTATATATGAAAACATTGAACTTTTTAAAACTTCTAATATATTTTTATTCTGTTGAAAATACCATCTTCTATGGAGCACAAACCAGATTGACACTCTCAACATCCCCTCTAATTTGAGGCTGGCATTTTTAAGGAAATCAATAGATTTTCACTTTTGTGCCACTCTCTTGCAATCCATCCATCTCGATGTCCCTCTGTTCCTCCATACCTTGGGGGTGTCCATGCGCCTCTTAGGTTATGAATATGTTGATGCACGATAGATTCCATTGACACACTCTAGTGGAGAAACACAATCTTGTGCTGTCACCACTTTATGGTACAAGTTCACATTGAAGACCAATTATTTGTATTGGTACAATTGTGTCTCTAAGCATTCTCTTATTGTTGTACTGTATTTATTAATCTTTTGGATTTGAAGAATTTCATGTGTAGATATTCATGCTTCTATTTATACCTTAATGCACTTGAATCAGATGAACAACCATAGTGAATGTAGGGAACTGTGGTCTGTGAGCAAGTACTGGCCCTATTTACTTGGCCTTCACCATAAATGCAAGAACATGGGTGAATATCTTGACATAATTTGGAAGTCTCACAATGAGAAGAATTCTTGTTTAGTATCTTGAAGACTTTTTTATGTTTTAAACCTTATTCGTAGCTTTGTTTTCTTATGTGGCTGTTCCTTTTCAATTCACTCGGGGGGTATTTTTACTCTTTGAAGCGACATGTATGAAATCTGGGAGTAGCACACCCTATCATTTACACACTCCTTCATCATTGTTTATATCTCAACATAAACCACACAACTTAGAAATCCACCTTGCGATTTTGTACGTACATGAACCAAGATGTAATTGAAGTTCAATGGTTTTGTTATTTCTAAGGCAATTAAAACACCTAACTGCAAATCGATACTAGGATTCGCAAGATCTGATCATTGATATTCATACGAGTACAAAGCTATGATAAAATCTTCATCGGATTGCTATAAATAATTAAATATCAAATGAAAAATAAACTATTTGTAAGCCGATTGAGAAATAGCCACTCTTGGATTTCTATTTCTTAGAGCGGTTGTTGAGGCATGTCTTTGTTATGTTCCCCTTGACTGCATGGATGTCTATTATTAGGGAAAGTTGTAATTGCACGACCATACCACTGCACCTTCTATCTTCACTGTATTATTGCATCAAAATTCATGCAAACAAACTTCTTTTTTTTTGTTTCTCCAAATAAAAGAAAATTGAACTTGAAACTTTGCGGATCAACATCACACAAGTATTACCATGTGCAGAAATATTTTCAGATTTCTTGGTGCAATAGGAATTATTCCAAATGATACAACTCATCCAAATTTATGGACAAATTTATGTTCTATCAAAAAGATCGAAAACATTTTACACAAAGAGTGGCACTTGTGTGTAGTTGACTTGCAAAGTTTCAATGTCAAATGTCCTCTTTTTTGGAAGAACAAAAATGAGAAATTTCTATACAAGGATAGCATGGATCTTGATGGAAACTGAATGGTGTAGGTAGAAGGTGTAGGTACATAGGGGTATGAAAAAACCACACTGGTCTATTATTGTTATTTCTGTTGTTAATTGTCTGCCATGGATTAGGAGATAAAAGAGGCTAATTGCGGCAGATATGCTATAGTATAGTGTTCTGAGAATGCAGAGAGTGTTACAGTACCTGACTCGCCGCTCGCCAATGTCATGCGCCCTTTCCCTGAGCACACCCAGCTGGATGGCCGCGCGACGCTGCGCCACCATCTTGTGCACAAACCAGGGAAGCCACGCGATGTAGCGCCGGAGGCCGCCGCTGGCAAGATGGAGGTCGGGGTTGCCGCGGTACAGGTACATGTCGATGCAGTTGTTGCTGTCCTGGGCGAGCAGCCGTACCTGGTTCATCCACGTGCGCATCTGCTCGTCCTGGTCACCACCGCCGGGCGCCTTCTTTGACAGGTGAGTCAAGAAGCTCTGCATGCTCTCCATCTCCTCCTGGATGAACTGCACGTCATGCTGGACGCGGCCCAGCAGCAGGGCCTCGTTGCGGATGACGCCCAGCAGCGAGCGCACGGCGCCCGACGTAAGTTCTGCCATTGCTAGCTCCTCTCTCCGCCGGCCGGTGGCTTTGTGTCTTGCTCTCCTCGCCTCTGTATTGGAGATGCACCGGTTACACCACAACGGTGCCGGCCGGTGGCTTCGTGTCTAACTCAAATCGGTGATGCAATAATTCTGTATGCATCCATTGTGGGTGGCAAGAACTTGTTCTTCTTCACGTCCTCAAGGCCATTCTCTGTACCTTGGTTTTTTCCTAGCATGTGTTAGGTTGTCTCCTGGCATGTGTTAGACTGTCTCGAGTCGAGCCTATCGCCCCGCTGCAATTTTCTACTCGAGGTCATAATTAATGAGCAGCGTTAGGTGCATCTGAACGAATGCAGGCAAGGACGTGATTTGCGGCAACCAACTGCTACACAACTTGTGCTACTACTCCTATGTTTTTATTTGCTCGATTTGACTTCGAGTGGAACTACGCGCCAAATGAAAGCCGGCCGTCACAATTTTTTATTTATATTTTAAACACAGTACAGACGCAAGCGCTTATACATACGCATATACACTCATCTCTATGAACGCACACACGCATACCTATCTCTATGAGCACCTTCAAGAGACTGAGCTGGCATATAATTTTGAGATTTACGAAGTCACCGTAGGCGTCTTATCGTCGACCGGAACGTCTCTCCCCATTGAAAACGTATCGCCGAAAATTCTGAAATAAATTCCGAAATAATGCGAGCACTAGGACTAGAACCTTGGTGGGATGGGGATACCACTGTCCCTCTAACAATCCAACCACAGGTTGGTACGCCCGGCCGTCACAATTGTATTCAATACTACGTGCCTACCTACCCCGACGCTAACGATTAAGGTATATGTTGTTTATTTCTTGTGAATAAACATTTCATCTCCGTACGTGTATCAGCAATTCTCATCAACCTCCTCAACAAAACAAGCAAACCAACGCGGTGCTTCTTATCGTTATTGAGCCTAGTCTCATCGAACTCATCTGTGAAACGAATAAATCAGTGGAGACCTCGTCATTCTGACTAAAGTATGTTCCAGCTAAATTCCTGTACCTGTGATTTTACAGACTTAATATGTTCAAATATTTATTCAAGCTATTTAAATCAAATTTATGCTATTTAGCTGGAACTGATTTTTTGATTTATGCTATTTAGTATAATGAAATCACTTCAAATTTAGAACTAGTTAATAGCTAAGATTAATAACTAATATGTGAGATTTTACGAATTTCATATACTATACCTATTTCTATTTCATACACTATTTCCGTTACGAAAGCCCAATTAGCTCAGAGTCTAGAGCACCACATTTGTAATGCAAGGGTCATAGGTTCAAATCTGATAGTCGGTTTTTTTTTCTCTATAGATGTTCTATGAACAAGAATATCTTTTTTTTTTCAAATTAAATGGAGAATACATGATCTTTTATGTTTTTTAACTTAAAATTTTGCTAGATAAAAACAATAAAATAAATAATATATATATATATATATATA
>LR880972.1:57816097-57837910 GCA_904067115.1 Aegilops sharonensis | reverse complement strand
GAGGCCGCCGACCAGATCTTCCTCCCAACCATGACCTGGGTTGCGCGGCTCCCGGCTTTACAACCACGCGCCTACTGGCGTGCTGGCCGTCGAGCGAGCCCCACCATGGTGGTGACCACCATCTTCTCCTTCTTGTCCTCCGGCCAGATCCACCCGGTGCCCCTCCGATGAGCTTCACGGCCATATCCACCCCAAGCAGTCGTTGCGAGCTTGCAAATTTTGGTGCCCTTTGTTATGAACGGCGTTTCATATAGCCAGCGGAGGCCCAATGCCATGTCTAGTTAGGGGCTTAGCCAACTTATCTTTATTATTATTAGCACTTCAAGGATTATATAAACACTTGTAAGGCCACCCTTTGGATTAAGCAATAAGTCATAACTATTGCCCGGCTCCCTCAGGAGCCGGAACCGTAAAACCCTAGCCTCCCCTGCATCCGCCTCATCTCGCCGCGCAGCCATGGCGCCAAGTTGCCGTCGCCCGCGCCCACTTCCTCGCCATCCTCCCTTCCATCCCTACAACCTAAGGGCTAGACCTAGTAGGATCCCAACTTCTATCAATCTAGTATTAGCTGTCTCAGGATCGATCATGTCTGCACCTCTTCCCATCACCACCCTTCCGCCATCGCCAACCACCACCACGCCGCCGGTCACCTCCGCGGCGGGGGCACCGTCCTTGTCAGGGCCGGTATATTCCACCGCCTGGATGCCACCGCTCGCCGCCCCCGCCGCCTACACCCCAAAGGAGATGATGGCTGCCCTCCGGGACCTCACCTAGGCGGTCGCGGGCATCCGCGCCTTCCTCGCCAGCCCCTACGGGTAGCAGCCGGCGGAGCCCTTCACCACCGTATCGCCGCCGCCACAGTTGCCGCCGTGGCAGTCGCACCCCTCGGCGAACCCCTTCACTCCCATCGCGCAATAGCCGCCATGGCAGCCGCCGCCCTCGGCGCACCTCGGCGCCTCCACCATACAGCCGCAGCAACAGCCCCATGTCGCGCCCACCGTGGCGCTACCGCACCAGCACTTGCAGCCGCCACCGTCCGTGACCCAGGGTTCCCAAACAACGGCGTCGGGGGTGTCCATGCACCAGGTCTGGTTTCCCTCATCGCCATCACCGCTACCGTCCTGGTTCACGGGGTCCCTCGAGCCAGTCTACACAACAGCATCCGGACAGCCACACGTGTCGTCCCCATCGGTGCCTTCCTCCGCCATCCAGTTCGGCGGCTCCTCGGGATCCGACGACCCCTACAACAGCGTCAACGGCCCCTTGTTCCAGGGTGGGCTGCTGATGCCCACCTACTCGGCTCTGTCGTTCTCGTTGCTTCGCACCGATGAGGTGTACCCCTCCGCCGTCCATGGCCAGACACCGCCGCGTTTTTCCAAGCTCGTGTTCGCCACCTATGACGGCACAGTGGATCCCCTGAACTGGCTCAATCAGTGCGACCAGTTTTTCAGGGGGCAACGCACGCTCGCGTCAGACCGCACCTGGATCGCCTCCTACCACCTTCGTGGCACCGCACGGACATGGTATTACGCCCTCAAGCAGGATGAGGGCGGCATGCCTCTGTCGGAGCGTTTCCGCGAGCTTTGCCTCTTACGCTTCGGCCACCGATACGCGGGAGCCGACTGGCGGAGCTTGGGCGCCTACCCTACACCTCTACGGTGTAGGACTTTGCCGACCGCTTCCATGCCCTGGCGTGTCACTCACCCGGCGTCACGGCTCGCCAGCAGGCCGAGCTCTTTGTTGGCGATCTGCCGGATCACATCCGCGTGGACGTGGAGATGCGGGGTCCATAGGACCTCCAAACGGCCATGTACTATGCCTTTGAACGGCGCGTGGTGGCCATGCAGCAGGCGTCAACGTCCCGGGGCGCTCGACAGCCCGCCCAGCCACCACCGACGCCACTAGCGGCGGGCTGTCCGGCCCAGGCCCCCATGACGAGCCCCTTCCGTCGGCTCACCCCGGCCGAACAGCTCGAGCGCCGCCGTCAGGGGCTGTGCTACAACTGTGACGAGCCCTACGTCCCGGGCCACGTTTGCACGCGCCTGTTCTACTTGGAGGCTGCGGACTACATTGAGGAGGATGTCGCCGTCGCCGGGCTGGGCGACTCGGCCCTTCCGTTGGCTGACCAGATTCCGCCAGGGCCGGCCCAGGAAAACTTCCTCATCGTCTCCCTCCATGCTCTCGCGGGCATCCCTACAGAGAAGACTATGCTGCTGCCGGTGACGATCCACGGTAAGCGGTTCCTCGCTCTCCTGGATACGGGCTCCACCCATAACTTCCTGCCCGGAGCCACCATGCGCCGCGTGGTGCTGCAGCCGACCGGCGAGGAGTAGCTATGCGTTATTGTTGCCAACGGTGACCGTCTCCAGTGCCGGGGTATCGCTCGACATGTCCCCATCATCATCGGTGCCGAGCACTTCACCGTCACCTGCATCGACATTGACTTGGGCTGCTTCGACTTCATCCTCGGCATCGACTTCTTGCGGACTCCGAGTCCCATTCTCTGGGACTTCAATGCCATGACGATGATCTTCTGGCACCTAGATCGCCGCATTCGGTGGGAGGGCGTTGGCGGCACCTAGCTCCCGGCGACCCCTCAACCCTAGTTGACGGCGGCCGCCATCGACACTAAGCATCCCCTGTTGCCTAGCCTGTTGCAGCAGCACAACGACCTCTTCGACGAGCCACAGGGCCTGCCACCGGTCCGGCCCTACGACGACCGCATCCACCTGCTGTCGGACACCGCTTCCGTCGCTGTGCGGCCATACCGCTATCCCCAGCTGCAGAAGGACAAGCTGTTGCGGCAGTGCGCGGTCATGCTTGCCCTGGGCATCATCTGAATCTCGACATCGCCTTCTCAGCGCCGGTTCTCCTAGTCCGCAAGGAGAACGACACGTGGCGCTTCTGCATGGACTATCGTGCTCTTAACGCCAAGACGCTCAAGGACAAGTTTCCCATTCCGGTCGTGGACGAGCTACACTTCTTCACCAAGCTTGACCTACGTTCGGGATATCACCACACCCGGATGATGTCACGAAGACGGCCTTCCGCACTCATCACGGCCACTCCGAGTTCTTGGTGATGCCCTTTGGCCTCTCCAATGCGCCGGCGACCTTCCAGGCTTTGATGAACGATGTCCTCTGCCCCTACTTGCGCCAGTTTGTGCTTGTTTTCTTTGATGACATTATTATCTACAGTTCATCCTGGGTGGAGCATCTACAACACGTGGCCATTATCTTCAATGAGCTTCGGGCGCACCATCTGCACCTCAAGCGCTCGAAGTGCTCGTTCGGCACGACATCGGTCACCTACCTCAGCCACGTCATCTCGGCGGAGGGCATCGGTATAGATGCCGACAAGGTGGCGGCTGTCGCGGCGTGGCCAATGCCGCAATCACCACGGGCCCTCCGCGGTTTCCACGGCCTCGCGGGCTACTACCGGATGTTCATCCGGGAGTTTGGCCTCATTGCGGATCCCCTCACGCGCCTGCTCTGCCGCGACGCCTTCTCTTGGGATACTAAGGCGACTGAGGCGTTCGCGACCCTCAAGCAGGCGCTCACGACGGGGCCAGTCCTCCAGATGCCGGACTTCGACAAGCTCTTCGTGGTGGACTGTGACGCCTCGGGCGTGGGGTTTGGCGCCGTCCTACATCAAGGTGATAGGGCACTTGCGTTCTTTGGCAGGCCCTTCGCATCTCGCCACCACAAGCTCGCGGCCTACGAATGGGAGCTCATCGGCTTGGTGCAGGCGGTGCGCCACTAGAGGCCATATTTTTGGGGGCAGCCGTTCCGTATTTGTACGGATCACTACAGCCTCAAGTTCTTGTTGGACCAGCGCCTCTCCACCGTGCCGCAGCATCAGTGGATCAGCAAGCTTTTTGGCTTCGACTTCACCGTCGAGTACTGTCCGGGCCGCCTCAACACCGTGGCCGACGCATTGTCTCGTCGCGACGCCAACCACGACACCGACACCGACAGCCCCGCGGGCGCAGCCCTCTGCATCCGCTGACGACATCCTCCGGGCCACTACGAGCGTTGACTACATCCGCTCCGCCTAATCTCATGCTGCAAAGCAGCGTCTACTAATTCTTCTTCCCACGCGCGTTGACTACTTATTTCTTAATCTCGTCGGCATGTCTCCACCATCTACTCCGGCACTCCGTCCACGCCGTGTGCCGCGCACCCCTCCGTGGATCCGCCAACCACTCCCTCGCCCAAGCTGACGTGCACTGCATTGACTACACGAGACCACCACTGCTACCAACCACGCTGCAGCGCTTTTGAGTGGAGGAAAACCATTGTAACGAGCGCGGCGACTCCGCTGTGAGCCGACGGTCGGCATTGCTGACGAGGGGGTGATGGCCGGAGCTGAGATGTCGCAGCAGACGCTGCTGCAAACAAGGGGGTCTTGCAATCAGGGGCTCGCCCAGTTTCGCAGCATCACTTGTGCTGCAAGGAGTCGCCGGTGCTACCATGGAGCATCCGAGGGTGCGGTTCGCTATGATGGGGCATCATTAGGGCGGCCGAAACATCGCCGTTGCTGCAATGAAGCTTTGCGGAACATCACCTGTGATTGTATGTAGCATCGTCGGGTCGTCGGAGCATCAACTGTGTTGTGATGAGCATCGTAGGGTCGTCGGAACATCATCGTTGCTACAGTGGAGCTTTGTGGAGTATCACCGGTGCTGTTATGGAGCGTCGTCGGAGCATCACCACTGCTATGATGAGCATCGTCGGGGCTGCCGGAACATGGTCGTTGCTACAATGGAGCACGTCAGTGCTACAATGGAGCATGGCCGGGCCGCCGGAGTATCGTCGGGTCATCGGAGCATCACCGGTGCTACGATGAGCATCGTTGGGGCTACCAGAATATCGCCGTTGCTACATGGAGCGCGTCGGTTCTGTGATGGAGCATCACCGGCCCACCGGAACATCCTCAGTGGCGCGATGAAGCAATCGTCGGACCGCCGGAACATGGACGGCGCGATGAACATCCTCAGTGGCTGATATATGGCAAGCTCGCCAGCCATTTTGCTGTAAGGTGCCAGCGACATGGCTGCTGCCACCTGAGGGGTCACACTTGGTGCTGTAAGCCGATAGCTGCTGCTTTCATTTGAGTGCGCGTGCGGCGATATTGCGTTGGTGGCAGGAGCTGCGGGAGACATGTGCAAGTTGGGATTTAAGTCATGCCGTGGTCCACTCATCGGGGAATCCAGCGGCCCAGATTGTACCGTATTAGCGGAAATCAACGACCGGCAAGGCGGCTTATTTACCCAGGACATCATCCAGATGACGCCTAGCAGGCGCCATTATCAAAGTACATTTCCAAATGAATCTAATGATACTAATTTGATGCCATAAATGCTTTTACTTTTTCTTAGAAAGGTGATCAAAGTTTTAGAACTTTAACTTAAGAAAAAAGCTAGATGTACACTTATTGACGGACGGAGGAAGTAGCTATAATAGTCAGTTTCAGCCGAGAGTTTGTCATTTCATTTATCAGTAGGTATTCATCTCAATGCTGCCAGTTGCATAGCCATATACACTAGTAGCATATGATTCCTCCCCTCATGTATTAGTTATTACTAGTAATTGTTCATTATATTATCGGAGGCTGACATTTAATTGTACTCCCTCCGTTTTTTTACTCCACATATTAGTTTTAACTGAAGTCAAACTTTACAAAGTTTGACCAAATATTTATATGATGTGAAAGTACATTCAATAATAAATCTAATGATATTGATTTGTTATTATATATGTTAATATTTTTGTCTATACGAAACTTGACTTTGACCAAACCTGATATAAAAATGGAGCGAGTAGCATGAATGAACTGTCAGCCTCATTTATTAGTTCCTACTAGTTAATTACTATGTTTATAAGCCAAAAACCAAAAGGCCAAAAATTAAGCCTAACAAAGCACAACTAATGTTGCATCCCAACAATGTCAAGCGAGCAAGGCCGAACGCCGAAGGCGAGCAAGGCCGAACGCCGACGTCGTACATTGCATGAAGGGCAGCTGGACTATATCCTACCGAGGAATCGCCGAGGGAGACGGCCGTTGATGGCTGACTAGGCCTAGATGCTTTTTTATTCCATGTAGCATATGTCTAAAATACTCTCTTTTATTCTCTCTAGCATAGTGATACATGGGTTTGTATGTGTGCATTGTTTCTTCTACATGAATAAGTAAATTGTTCATCATTATTTTGTGTGAGAAAAATTGTTCATTACTCCCTCCGTTCCATATTAAGTGTTGTTGATTTATCATAACTTTGTACTTAAATTTCTTTTAATTTCTCGATTTCACAATAGGTATTACATCCATTTTATTGTTTGATATGTACTATTTTTCGTTTCACGTACTTTCCGTATTTAATGGTTTCTGTTGTACTTCTTTTAATCTATTTTGCACCTCTTAATCCTGAATATTCATGACGACTTCCTTTTCAGATGAGTTTTCCCACCGATACTCGTGGATCCCACAGGTAATCGCGGGTTGCATTACAACAACTTTCAATTTCTTCGAATTGATTTTTTCTATTTCACTAGTAATTATGAGTTTTTTCCTCTAATGATATTATTTTTGTTCCACTTTTCTAATTCTTACAATAATTATGTTCCATGATGAATTTTAGTAACCTTGAGTTGCATCATCATGAATTTGTTCCAGTTACATTAATTTCTCTGTTAGAGTATTAATCTTGAATTATTCCACCATGGGATTATTTTGGTTCCACTTTTTTTGTCCCAACAGAAATCCTAAATTATTTTGAAGATGATTTGCACTTTTTTTGTTCAAGTTGTTGTATTGAATAGTTGCATGGTGATAATGTTTGTTCCACCACTTACTATGGGTTGTTCCAAGTTGGGTTCCTTTTTGTTCCATTGTTAATTATAAATTGTTTTTTTGCTATTTTTTATTCTAATAGTAATAATGGTGTATGATGATTTTTTATTTTTGTTGCATTAGGAGTCCGAGTTGTCCAATATGATTGTCTTGCTCTACTTATACTATTTCCTTGTCTTAATAACCCGGATTTGTCCCACAAATTCCTTTTTTGTCTCACTTATTGTTGTTTTTGTCCAATAGAACTCCTAGATTGTTCCACTTATTTTTTTTTTGTTGTAGTAGGATTATTGATTGATTCCAGCATGACTTTTTTGTTCCACTTATGTTAATTTTCTATTAGTAATATAAAATTGTTCCTTGACGACTTTCAATTTACTGTACTTATTTGATTTTTTGTTTAAATAGGAATCTTAATTTCGTCCATGACAATTGTTTAATGTTTTTTTTAACTAGTAGTATTGAATTGTTCCATGATCATGATGTACTTGAGGTGCGTTGTCGAGTTGTCTACATAATTTGGGCCTTAGTGCATTGAATCCTAGTGCACGATTCCATAGTAGGGACTGCAAGACCTATATGGGGAACCGGCAAACCCTATTCCACACCTTACTTAATGGGCCATCACATTTCCTTCTATAGTATTTTCTTCATTCGTTGCCCAATTTACTTGTCTTTTCTTGTGGTGTTCATGCGATTTTCCCAAGTTTGTGTATTTCATGGTTATTATGTCTTTGAAAAAAAACACCCATTTGTCTTTATTTCTTATCCTTTTTCATTATTTTATTTATTTTCCTTTTCATCATTTTCTGTTCAATTTTATTTTCTGCTAGTGCAATATTTGCTTGAGCAAGGCATTTTTTGTGGATCCCAAACTTATTCCACAAAAAATACAGGGGACAATAAAAGAGCTTGGTCAAAATTTAAGATCAAGGAAGTCAACGTTGAAAAGACTGCGCCACAAGTTGGCATCTCTTTCTAGTCGTTGAAAAGTCAAAAGAGAGGCGAGCTACATCCACTCCTCAGTAAAAGCAAAAACAATATTTGGTGCCTAATTTTTTCCGGAAAGATAATAAGAAATATTATTATAGATGTCTAGTATATATGTACACACATATTTTGGTCAATATATGATTTAGACATAGGGTAAACAACAATAATAATTTGTGGCGCTACAGATTTGTATTTTGGGTAGCTTTTAAACTGAAGTTTCTTTACTAACATTTTACGTGTACTCTCTCAGGTCCTTTTTAATCCACATATAAGATTTCTCTAAAGTCAAACTTTGTAAAGTTTGACAAATTTTATAGAAGAAATATCAACATCTATAATACAAAATCAACATCGTTAGATGCATCATTAATTTAATTTTCATATTCTAAATATAAATGTGGTCAAACTTTATGAAGTTAAACTTCAAATAAATCTAATATGAGAAGTAAAAAAGACCAGAGGGAGTATGTAGAATACAAGTAACGCTAAACTAAGCGTGAGTATAGAATAGCTTATTCTACACTCCTATATATGAAAACATTGAACTTTTTAAAACTTCTAATATATTTTTATTCTGTTGAAAATACCATCTTCTATGGAGCACAAACCAGATTGACACTCTCAACATCCCCTCTAATTTGAGGCTGGCATTTTTAAGGAAATCAATAGATTTTCACTTTTGTGCCACTCTCTTGCAATCCATCCATCTCGATGTCCCTCTGTTCCTCCATACCTTGGGGGTGTCCATGCGCCTCTTAGGTTATGAATATGTTGATGCACGATAGATTCCATTGACACACTCTAGTGGAGAAACACAATCTTGTGCTGTCACCACTTTATGGTACAAGTTCACATTGAAGACCAATTATTTGTATTGGTACAATTGTGTCTCTAAGCATTCTCTTATTGTTGTACTGTATTTATTAATCTTTTGGATTTGAAGAATTTCATGTGTAGATATTCATGCTTCTATTTATACCTTAATGCACTTGAATCAGATGAACAACCATAGTGAATGTAGGGAACTGTGGTCTGTGAGCAAGTACTGGCCCTATTTACTTGGCCTTCACCATAAATGCAAGAACATGGGTGAATATCTTGACATAATTTGGAAGTCTCACAATGAGAAGAATTCTTGTTTAGTATCTTGAAGACTTTTTTATGTTTTAAACCTTATTCGTAGCTTTGTTTTCTTATGTGGCTGTTCCTTTTCAATTCACTCGGGGGGTATTTTTACTCTTTGAAGCGACATGTATGAAATCTGGGAGTAGCACACCCTATCATTTACACACTCCTTCATCATTGTTTATATCTCAACATAAACCACACAACTTAGAAATCCACCTTGCGATTTTGTACGTACATGAACCAAGATGTAATTGAAGTTCAATGGTTTTGTTATTTCTAAGGCAATTAAAACACCTAACTGCAAATCGATACTAGGATTCGCAAGATCTGATCATTGATATTCATACGAGTACAAAGCTATGATAAAATCTTCATCGGATTGCTATAAATAATTAAATATCAAATGAAAAATAAACTATTTGTAAGCCGATTGAGAAATAGCCACTCTTGGATTTCTATTTCTTAGAGCGGTTGTTGAGGCATGTCTTTGTTATGTTCCCCTTGACTGCATGGATGTCTATTATTAGGGAAAGTTGTAATTGCACGACCATACCACTGCACCTTCTATCTTCACTGTATTATTGCATCAAAATTCATGCAAACAAACTTCTTTTTTTTTGTTTCTCCAAATAAAAGAAAATTGAACTTGAAACTTTGCGGATCAACATCACACAAGTATTACCATGTGCAGAAATATTTTCAGATTTCTTGGTGCAATAGGAATTATTCCAAATGATACAACTCATCCAAATTTATGGACAAATTTATGTTCTATCAAAAAGATCGAAAACATTTTACACAAAGAGTGGCACTTGTGTGTAGTTGACTTGCAAAGTTTCAATGTCAAATGTCCTCTTTTTTGGAAGAACAAAAATGAGAAATTTCTATACAAGGATAGCATGGATCTTGATGGAAACTGAATGGTGTAGGTAGAAGGTGTAGGTACATAGGGGTATGAAAAAACCACACTGGTCTATTATTGTTATTTCTGTTGTTAATTGTCTGCCATGGATTAGGAGATAAAAGAGGCTAATTGCGGCAGATATGCTATAGTATAGTGTTCTGAGAATGCAGAGAGTGTTACAGTACCTGACTCGCCGCTCGCCAATGTCATGCGCCCTTTCCCTGAGCACACCCAGCTGGATGGCCGCGCGACGCTGCGCCACCATCTTGTGCACAAACCAGGGAAGCCACGCGATGTAGCGCCGGAGGCCGCCGCTGGCAAGATGGAGGTCGGGGTTGCCGCGGTACAGGTACATGTCGATGCAGTTGTTGCTGTCCTGGGCGAGCAGCCGTACCTGGTTCATCCACGTGCGCATCTGCTCGTCCTGGTCACCACCGCCGGGCGCCTTCTTTGACAGGTGAGTCAAGAAGCTCTGCATGCTCTCCATCTCCTCCTGGATGAACTGCACGTCATGCTGGACGCGGCCCAGCAGCAGGGCCTCGTTGCGGATGACGCCCAGCAGCGAGCGCACGGCGCCCGACGTAAGTTCTGCCATTGCTAGCTCCTCTCTCCGCCGGCCGGTGGCTTTGTGTCTTGCTCTCCTCGCCTCTGTATTGGAGATGCACCGGTTACACCACAACGGTGCCGGCCGGTGGCTTCGTGTCTAACTCAAATCGGTGATGCAATAATTCTGTATGCATCCATTGTGGGTGGCAAGAACTTGTTCTTCTTCACGTCCTCAAGGCCATTCTCTGTACCTTGGTTTTTTCCTAGCATGTGTTAGGTTGTCTCCTGGCATGTGTTAGACTGTCTCGAGTCGAGCCTATCGCCCCGCTGCAATTTTCTACTCGAGGTCATAATTAATGAGCAGCGTTAGGTGCATCTGAACGAATGCAGGCAAGGACGTGATTTGCGGCAACCAACTGCTACACAACTTGTGCTACTACTCCTATGTTTTTATTTGCTCGATTTGACTTCGAGTGGAACTACGCGCCAAATGAAAGCCGGCCGTCACAATTTTTTATTTATATTTTAAACACAGTACAGACGCAAGCGCTTATACATACGCATATACACTCATCTCTATGAACGCACACACGCATACCTATCTCTATGAGCACCTTCAAGAGACTGAGCTGGCATATAATTTTGAGATTTACGAAGTCACCGTAGGCGTCTTATCGTCGACCGGAACGTCTCTCCCCATTGAAAACGTATCGCCGAAAATTCTG
This sequence comes from Aegilops sharonensis, assembly GCA_904067115.1. Classification (NCBI taxonomy): domain Eukaryota; kingdom Viridiplantae; phylum Streptophyta; class Magnoliopsida; order Poales; family Poaceae; genus Aegilops; species Aegilops sharonensis. The sequence continues at coordinate 57,826,762 of LR880972.1, read as the reverse complement.
AAATAAATTCCGAAATAATGCGAGCACTAGGACTAGAACCTTGGTGGGATGGGGATACCACTGTCCCTCTAACAATCCAACCACAGGTTGGTACGCCCGGCCGTCACAATTGTATTCAATACTACGTGCCTACCTACCCCGACGCTAACGATTAAGGTATATGTTGTTTATTTCTTGTGAATAAACATTTCATCTCCGTACGTGTATCAGCAATTCTCATCAACCTCCTCAACAAAACAAGCAAACCAACGCGGTGCTTCTTATCGTTATTGAGCCTAGTCTCATCGAACTCATCTGTGAAACGAATAAATCAGTGGAGACCTCGTCATTCTGACTAAAGTATGTTCCAGCTAAATTCCTGTACCTGTGATTTTACAGACTTAATATGTTCAAATATTTATTCAAGCTATTTAAATCAAATTTATGCTATTTAGCTGGAACTGATTTTTTGATTTATGCTATTTAGTATAATGAAATCACTTCAAATTTAGAACTAGTTAATAGCTAAGATTAATAACTAATATGTGAGATTTTACGAATTTCATATACTATACCTATTTCTATTTCATACACTATTTCCGTTACGAAAGCCCAATTAGCTCAGAGTCTAGAGCACCACATTTGTAATGCAAGGGTCATAGGTTCAAATCTGATAGTCGGTTTTTTTTTCTCTATAGATGTTCTATGAACAAGAATATCTTTTTTTTTTCAAATTAAATGGAGAATACATGATCTTTTATGTTTTTTAACTTAAAATTTTGCTAGATAAAAACAATAAAATAAATAATATATATATATATATATATATATATATATATATATAATATAGAATTTGATGAAATTCCTTTATTTGTGGTACTTTAGTTGATTTTACTCTCTTTAACGTGTAGTTTAATTCAATTTAAATTTGATGTCTTTTGTAATGTAAATACAATGAAATTAATTGTGCAAAATGAAATTTCAATAAAATAAAAAAGGAGTCTTCATGTCCCGTTATCGAGGACATCGTTTAGAAAAAATACACCATCTGGGAGATTTACCAGGACTCACTAGAAAACCACCTAAATTCGAAAGTAATCTTAAAATAAATCAATTCTGGAAAAAAGGAGCAATATCATATTTATCTTCAAGAAAAACAAAAATTGTGTTTTATTATGGTCAGAGAGAATGGCAATTAGCTAGATATAAACATATCGCTTGAAAAGCAAAGAGGTCAACATACCAGTATCAGTACAATTACTTGAAATGCGTTTGGATGATATCCTTAAACGTTTGGGTATGGCTTCAATCATTAATGGGGCCCGCCAATTAGTCAACCATAGACATATTTTAGTTAATGGTCGTATAGTCAATATACCAAGTTTACGTTGCAAACCCATAGAAATTATTACTGCGAAAGATAATGAAAGATCAAAAGGTCCGGTTCAAAATTATATTGATTCATCGAACCAGAGGAAATTGCCGAATCATTTCACGATTGACACATTGGAATATAAATGATTAGTAAATAAAATCCTAGATAGGAAGTGGGCCAGTCTCAAATTAAATGAGTTGTTAGCTGTAGAATATCACTCTTATTAGACTTGAACTTAACAAAAAAAGAGAGGTTAATAGAATTTTCTTCACCTCCCCTTTCCCCGATCGAAATCGCCCTAAGACCATTACCATTAATTCGTAGTTTCCCATCAACCAGATTAAATTGATTAACCCTAGGATTAGGATTCTTTTTTCTTTTTCCTCTATTTGTATTTTACATACCATAGTAATTTGCTAGAGAATTTCTAATTTTTATTAAATAAAAATAAGATAATATAAAATATTATTGCTGGAAAAAATTGTTATTTGATACATTGTGATCCTTAGCGTTGATGAATTAACAAAAACTGAAAGAGAGGGATTTGAAACCTTGATAAACAAAAGTCTACATGGCAGTTCCAATGTTATGCCTTGAACCGCCTGACCATCTCTCCTACATAACTTACAATGGAAAATAAACTGGGTGAGGTGCGAGTTTTCTTATTCTTGCAGTATAGGTACAACCGCAACGGGGGTTCCATAGTTCTATAGTTCTATTGGAATAAATCCTTTTGATCTAAGTCCCAAGAGCCAAAGTAGCAAGACCAAGGCAGAGTATCGGTCATGGCAATAACCAACCAGCTTGGAGCACATAAGAAAGAGAGCATCGCATTAATAGCTAGAAAATCAGGATGGTCGCTTGCGTCCCCTAAATTTTTGTCTCAGACCCACATGCATGCCGAACCCTCTGGTGCGGTTGCTGCACGCATTGACTGGCAGAGAGAAATGAGGGCTTCAATTCATGAGGCTGAGTTAATTCCTAGCGTTTCACATGCAAAGTCGAATTAACAACTCCGTGAATTGCTCACATGTAACCTTGTAAATACAGACATTGTGTGGTGGCTCGGGGCTGTATAAACCCGACAAAGGTAGTACTACTAGATAGTGCGCTGAGGATATGTACAGCGGTTCATAAGGCAGTCTTATCTTAATCGAACCACGTAATGTAGAGATGACAGAAAGATATGGTGTACAATGGCTTCTTTCTTAACTTTATCCCTAATAACTAGTTATTCCTAAAAATGTGGCGAGAGATTTGTTGCTAAGAGATCTTCTCATAAATAAGAGAAGACAAAATGTTTTTTCCGATTTCTTTTTTCTCCACCTTAGTATTTATTCTATATCGAACTGCTAAGATAGAACCATTGCAAGTGGTGGCCTTCTAATATGACAGGTAATTGACATGATCGACATATGCTGGTCATAACATACAAATGAATCACCAATAATGCATGTCTCCAGGAATGTCTTGGGTTGCCTCGAGTCGAGCCTATAGCCCCCGCTGCAATTTTCTACTCGAGGTGCTCGTAATTAATGAGCAGTGTTAGATGCGTTTGAACCTAATAAAGAAACAAAAAGCAGCGTTAGGTGCATCTGAACCAATGGAGGTAAGGACGAGACTTCGCGGTGACCAACTGCCAGGCATCTTGTATTGTACTCCCTCCGTCCGAAAATACTTGTCATCAAAATGAATTAAAGGGATGTATCTAGATGTATTTTAGTTCTAGATACACCAATTTTTGTTCATTTTGATGACAAGTTTTTCCGGACAGAGGGAGTACTATGTTTTTATTTGCTCGATTTGTCTTGCAGTGAAACTACACGCCAAATGAAAGGCTAGCAACTCTGGCCGGCCGTCACAACTATATTCAATACTACATGCCTGCGTGTCCCAACGCTTATGATTAAGATATGTTGTTTGTTTCTTGTGAATAAATCTTCGTACATGTATGAGCAAGTCTCATCAACCTCCTCAATGAAACAAACAAACCAACCCGGTGCTTCTTCTCGTCACTGAGCGTAGTCTCATCGAACTCATCTGCGAAACGAATAAATCAGTGGAGAGCTCGTCAAATAGAGGTGGAATGCAATTCGTTCCGGCTAAAGAATGTTCCAGCTAAACTCCTATACCTGAGATTTTATTGATTTCGTATGTTCGAATATTTATTCAAACTATTTAAATCAAATTTATGCTATTTAGTTGGAACTAATTTATTGATTTATGCTATTTAGTATAATGAAATCACTTCAAATTTATAAATAGTTAATAGCTAAGATTAATAACTAATATGTGAGATTTTACAGATTTCCTATACTAATATCTGAGATTTTACACGATTTCCGCTATGTAAGACCACTTAGCTTAGTGGTTAGATCATCACATTTGTAATGCAAGGTTCATCAGTTCAATTCCAATAGTCGCCTTTTTTCTTCTATCGATGTTGTACGAACTAGAATCTCTTTTTTTATGAATTAAATGGAGAATCCAGGATCTTTTATGTTTTTTACCTTACAATTATTCTAGATACAAAACAATAAAATAAATAATATATATATACACACACACAAAAAATACAGAATTTGATGAAATTCCTTTATTTGTGGTATTTTAGTTAATTTTACTCTATTTAACCTGTACTTTAGTTCATTTTTAATTTTGATGTACTCTGTAATGTAAATACAATGATATTTCAATAAATAAATAAATTGTCTCCATGTCCCGTTATCGAGGACCCCATTAAAAAATACACCATCTCACAGATATACTAGGACTAACTAGAAAAACACCTAAATCCGAAAGTTATCTTAAAAGCAAGTCAATTCTCGGGAAAAAGGAGCAATATCGTATTTGTCTTCAAGAAAAACTGAAATTGCGTTTTCATTGTGGTCCGAGAGAACGACAGTTACCTATATATGTACATATCTCTGGAAAAGCAACAAGGTTAACTGGCCAGGTTTTACTTCAATTACTTGAAATGCGTTTGGATAATATCCTTTTTTGATTGGGTATGGCTGCAACCATTCCTGGGGCCCACCAATTAGTCAACAATAGACATATTTTACTCAATGGCCGTATAGCCAATATATCTAGTTTTCGTTGCAAACCCCGAGATATTATTTTGACGAATGATAACCAAAGACCAAAATATCTGGTTCAAAATTACATTGCTTCATCGAACCCAGGGAAATTTCCAAAGCATTTCTCGATTAACACGAATGAATATGAATGACTAGAAAAAAATCCTAGATAGGAAGTGGGTCAGTCTCAAAATAAAAGACTTGTTAGTTGTAGAATATCACTCTAATCAGACATGAACTTAACGAAAAAAAAAGGAAAGGTTCATAGAATTTTCTTCCCCTCCCCTTTCCCCGATCTAAATTTCCCTATGACCATTACCATCAATTTATGTTCTCCCATCAACCAGATTAAATTTATTAATCCTAGGATTAGGATATTTTTTTATGTTTTCCTCTATGTTTATTTTACATACCACAGTAATTTGCTATAGAGAAATTCTAATTTCCATTAAGTAAAAATAAGATAATTTAAGATATTATTTCTGGAAAAATCGTTATTTGTTTTTATGCATTGTGAATCTTAACATTGATGCATTAAGAAAAACTGAAAGAGATGGATTTGAACCCTCGATAAACAAAAGTCTACATAGCAGTTCCAATGCTACGCCTTGAACCGCTTGGCCATGTCACCTACATAACTTATAATGGAAAATAAACTGAGTGAAGCGTGAGTTTTCTTATTCCTGCAGTATAGGTACATCCGCCACCGCTCGAATGTTCCATAGTTCTGTAGTTCTATTGGAAAANTATCTCTGGAAAAGCAACAAGGTTAACTGGCCAGGTTTTACTTCAATTACTTGAAATGCGTTTGGATAATATCCTTTTTTGATTGGGTATGGCTGCAACCATTCCTGGGGCCCACCAATTAGTCAACAATAGACATATTTTACTCAATGGCCGTATAGCCAATATATCTAGTTTTCGTTGCAAACCCCGAGATATTATTTTGACGAATGATAACCAAAGACCAAAATATCTGGTTCAAAATTACATTGCTTCATCGAACCCAGGGAAATTTCCAAAGCATTTCTCGATTAACACGAATGAATATGAATGACTAGAAAAAAATCCTAGATAGGAAGTGGGTCAGTCTCAAAATAAAAGACTTGTTAGTTGTAGAATATCACTCTAATCAGACATGAACTTAACGAAAAAAAAAGGAAAGGTTCATAGAATTTTCTTCCCCTCCCCTTTCCCCGATCTAAATTTCCCTATGACCATTACCATCAATTTATGTTCTCCCATCAACCAGATTAAATTTATTAATCCTAGGATTAGGATATTTTTTTATGTTTTCCTCTATGTTTATTTTACATACCACAGTAATTTGCTATAGAGAAATTCTAATTTCCATTAAGTAAAAATAAGATAATTTAAGATATTATTTCTGGAAAAATCGTTATTTGTTTTTATGCATTGTGAATCTTAACATTGATGCATTAAGAAAAACTGAAAGAGATGGATTTGAACCCTCGATAAACAAAAGTCTACATAGCAGTTCCAATGCTACGCCTTGAACCGCTTGGCCATGTCACCTACATAACTTATAATGGAAAATAAACTGAGTGAAGCGTGAGTTTTCTTATTCCTGCAGTATAGGTACATCCGCCACCGCTCGAATGTTCCATAGTTCTGTAGTTCTATTGGAAAATTTTCTTTTGAGCTAAGTGGAAGGATACATGATCTTTTACTATAAACTGCGCTCGCTATCAAATATAAGTTTTATTTTGGGTTTTCCCGCAATTAGAGAAAAATAGATTGGAAGAATTCTCCTTATTGCATAATAAAATAAAGAAACGTCAGAATTCCGTTCCCATAAGATACACTACACCATACAATCGAATTCCAAAATAGGATATGAGACAACAATAACTTTGAAAACACCAAATAGTTGATGACACTGAAAGTTGAATGAAATCCAGTGTTAGTGAAATATTGCATATCTCTTCGTGTCCAAGCATATGGAAAAGGATACAATTTGAGCTGAGCAGAAAATATGTATCTCTCTTATCCATTTAAAGCATATGGATCAATTTATTTATAATTATAAGAATCATATGTGTTTGTTTTATGTTATTTTGTGAAGGAATGAAAAAAATTATATATAAAATGGGTTGGAAATTCACTAAAAAAAGACACATCCATGACATTATGGTCCAAACAAAAACTTTTTCTGTCATGGATATGACACTTCTATAACGACAATTATGAAAAAAACACGTATTATTATAGACATGGTGGGCTTCTAATTATTTGAAAAAAAATTATGACAGAAAATGGGATTTTTTTCCTGAGCGGGCCGGAGAAGCACCTGCATGACATTCTTTGGGTCGTCAATGATGTAAAAAACCATGGTAGAAGTGAGTGCGAGGAAATTTTTTGGAGTTCCGGCTTACGGTGGGCTATTGGGGCCTTGCGATGCAGTGTGTTGCGCGTTCCTCTCATACACGCGTGTTGTGAGGCGCTCAGTAACTGAACCCGAGCGAGGCGTTCACCTAATAAAATGGAGCAATCGATCGATCCCTCCTCGCAGTAGCTAGCTATGTACTGAACATGAGTGATCGATCCAACTATGTACTAAACCCAAGCGATTCCTTCGCTGCTAACTTAACATGATTGATTACTTCATGCTAACTGAACCTGAGTGATCAATCGTTGTTGCTTCTTACTAAAGCCTATCGATCAATGTGTTGCATCGAGCCCCCTTGCAATACGTAGCCGGTTGAATTGCCTCCCGATGAACCATGCTTGTTGCTGCCACACGAGACATGCATCGATCGAGCCCTTGCGCGAGACATGGTGAGTTGACCTAGCCGGTTGGTTGGCCGTGGATGAACAGTCCCCTTTGCTGTTGCCCACTCATACACCCCACCTCAGCCGGTGGTGGTTGGATGAACCAAATCCCATGGTAGTAGACGATTGCCGCTGGATGGACAAGACCCCGAGGAGGCCACCACACCCTAGCCGGTTGGGGTTGGTGAACAAGGCATCATGGAGGCTCGATGAACAGTAGCCGGCGGAACTGGCGGAAGTCAACCGTAGATGAATAGCAGCCTGTGGAGTCCTGTTTTACGGTACGCCCCACCCCTCTCAATGAACATGACCCCATTTCCACCTTAGGTGATTGGAGAGAAGTCCGGCCACTTCCTCCATTTTGCGGTACATCAGACGCCTTCGGATGAATAGGACTAGGTTTCGACCATAGGAGGTGGGTTAGAAGTTTGTTTCCTTCGTTTTGCGGTACGTCAGACCCCTCTCGATGAACAGGCCCCCGTTTCGACCATAGGCGATCAAACAGAAAGCCGTTTAATTCGTTTTGCGGTACTCCAGACCCCCAGCCGGTAGGGGGTCTATGAAACGGACCCCGTTTCGACTGGTCTGTCCAATCAAGTTGTCTCCGGATGAACTGGACGCATTCCAGCCTAGTCGTTTGATACCTGATGAACACGGCACTGTTTCCTCCATTTTAGCCCAGCTGGTTGGCTGCCGATGAACACGACACCTTTGCTGTCATCCTTTGCATGTCCTTGTATATGAGGCCTGGCTGTACGTATGCGCGAGTACGCGTTCGAGACCCCGCACGTATGTACGTGGCTATATTTTTTGCAGCGGGATTGTATGGACGTGTACATGATTTAGACGGGATTGGGTGACAAGCTACGCCGGGGTCTCTACTGTGACACATGTCTTTCCTTACTCATCCACGGTTCATCGTTACAAAGAGAGCGACTGACCAGTTTGTATGTACACGTTTGCAACCAGACAGCTAACGCCACGTACGCTTCGATCGGGTGGGTCCCAACTATCAGGGGTAATAAGGAGGCACTTCCTTCCGTGCGAAGAAATAGCTGCTGGGTCCTAGTTGTCATGGGGAGGATTCAATTTTTTCGCATACTAAGGAGACATTGTCTTGCGTGTGAAGCTGCAGCTAGTGGGTCCCAACTGTTAGGGAGAGGAATCATTTTTTGTGTGTAATAACGAGGCACTTTCTTCCGTGCAAGGATATCGCTGGTGGTTCCCAGCTATTATCGGGAGGATTCTATTTTTTCACGTAATAAGGAGGCACTTGCTTGCGTGCGAATATGTAACTGGTTGATCCCAACTGTCAGGGGGAGCAATCGTTCATATGTCCACCATCGTGTGAATGCAAGAGCAGTTTTGTAGCTGATAGTTAGTCTACTAGCTTAGGCAAGATTTGTCAAATTTAAAATAAGAGTTGATATCAATGGAAGTCATAGAACTTGTGCCTGATGTGCGGTTTGGTTCTAAAACTTAGAAAATACGGAATTGTGGTCGCTTAACTTGTTCATGAAAATACGGTGCTTACTACTGTATCTGGGAATATGGCCTGCACATGTATCATGACAGCACAGCCAAGGTCCACTTGTAAGTGGCTTTTTTTGCAAATAACTTCCTTCATTTGCTCTATAAAGGAATGACCATGATGATACTTGGTACAATGAAGGGACCCATGTTTTCTTGTCCAATATTCTTTTTCTTTGCTCTATGTAAGAAAACAACTTATATAATTTTTGAAACAAATTAACAACTTATACTCTGATATATCTTGTGTTTTCTTCATGTTGCCTTTGCATTTTACATTGTTCAGATATCCTTGTAGGCATTGCAATCAAAGTATACGCATCGTGAATTAGCTAAAGATAGATTTGATTTTTGTTTCTTATTAGAGATAAATATAGATAAGAGTGCTCCGTGTTGTATAGTTTCAAGATTATGAGTTTGAAGGTCAGCCAACTATATATAAAATTTCTTTATTGGGGAAGCTACATTTAAAGTTAGGTGCAAATTTATAGTTTTGGTCACCCTATTATTATCTAGGGATAATTGACAATTCAACCTAAATATAGAAAGTAATCTTAATCTACCTCACAATGAAAAGTTTAACTACTCTCAAGGAAAAACCTTAAAAAATCATAAATATAGTTTTAGATAGACATGAGATAAGAACTGACAACATAAATATATTTTTTTGCGAGGACTGACAACATAAATATTGTTTATTCTTTGAAAGCACGAGGCGTAAGCTGGTCTGGTGATTAGCCCACGCACACGCGAGGGTCGACTAGGTTTGACCAACCATTTATTTTGTTCCAATAGTGATAAACCACCATGGTACCAAGTCATTGAAGGTTGTTTTTTTTAAAACCAAAGAACTTCATTGATTACAATCCCGACGTAAAATATCAGCAATGATTAGACGCACATAACTAATCCAAAGACAACGCCTACGCGCCTCAGTAGATTGCCTATTACAAAGATGGGCTGTTTCATTAACACCACGTCGAACATACCTTAGCTGGAACGAATCAAACAAGAATCATTGAAGATAGCTTCGAACTAAGAGGGTGGGTGACGCAGACATTGTTATCTGTGGCATCGCTGTCGTCGTTGCCATCATAACATCACAACAAAAATATATAGTACTAGACAATGCGCTGACAGATGCAAGTGGTGGCCTTGTAATACGACAGGTAATTGAGAGGTTCGACACATGCTCGTCACAACATACGAATGAATCACCAATAATGCATGTCTTCTGGCATGTGTTAGGTTGTCTCGGGTCTAGCCTATCGCCCCGCTGCAATTTTCTACTCGAGGTACTAGTAATTAATGAGAAGCGTTAGGTGCGCCTGAACCAAAAAAAAGAGCAGCATTAGGTGCATCTGAACCAATGGAGGTAAGGACGAGACTTCGCGGCAACCAACCACCACACAACTTGTACTGTACAATGTTTTTATTTGCTCGATTTGTCTTGCAGTGAAACTTCGCGCCAAATGAAAGGCTAGACACTCCGGCCGGCCGTCACAACTGTATTCAATACTACGTGCCTGCCTGTTCGGACGCTTATGATTAAGATATGGTGTTTGTTTCTTGTGAATAAACATTTCATCTCTGCACGTGTATGACTGAGCAAGTCTCATCAACATCCTCAACGAAACAAACAAAACAATGCGGTGCTTCTTCTCGTCACTGAGCCTAGTCACATCGAACTCATATGTGAAACGAATAAATCAGTGGAGACCTCGTCAAATAGAGGTGGGACGCAATCCGTTCCTACTAAATTCCTATACCTGAGATTTTACGGATTTACCATGTTCGAATATTTATTCAAAGTATTTAAATCAAATTTATGCTATTTAGCTGGAACTGATTTATTGATTTATGCTATTTAGTATAATGAAATCACATCAAATTTAGAACTAGTTAATA
>LR880972.1:57776111-57790377 GCA_904067115.1 Aegilops sharonensis | reverse complement strand
AACACCCGGGAAGAACATGAGGCAAGGGCGCTATTCCATGGTATGAGGGGTTTTCAGACTGGAACAACGACTACAGAACCCGTGCGAGAAAGAAGATTGCGGAGGAGAAGAAGAGGAAGATGGAGGAGGAGCAGAGGAAGCGGGACTATGAACGCCTTCAAGGACTAGAAGCAAGTCAAGCGGAATTGGCAGTCAAATTCCAGCGGCAGCAGGAGTAGATCGACTCACTTAGCCAGCAAAGGGGGTCTCAGCAGCTGCAGCAGCTAGCGGATGATCCAGCATTGGATAGGACCGCCCCATCCATGCCGAGAAGCAGCGTGGGTTCCGCCCAGGACGACGCAATGCTGGATAGATACCCCGTGGAAGACATCACGGATAACACTAACTGCGAGCTACACGTCAAAATGAAGAACATATCCATGAAGGTGACGGACGCCGTTGCTTTTACAAATCCCCCCAAGGCAACCTTCCATTGCAACCCGATTCCAGCGGGCTATGCTCGTGTCTTGGTTGATGAGGTGGTGGACCCATATTCGGACCTACAGCTTGACATTCCTGGAGGTGACGACGAGCACTTTCTCGGAGAGGCCAAACATCGTATCATCCTATGGAAAAAGGATTGCATCATCTTTCGAAGGCCACCGACACCGCGTCAGCCGANGGGAAGAACATGAGGCAAGGGCGCTATTCCATGGTATGAGGGGTTTTCAGACTGGAACAACGACTACAGAACCCGTGCGAGAAAGAAGATTGCGGAGGAGAAGAAGAGGAAGATGGAGGAGGAGCAGAGGAAGCGGGACTATGAACGCCTTCAAGGACTAGAAGCAAGTCAAGCGGAATTGGCAGTCAAATTCCAGCGGCAGCAGGAGTAGATCGACTCACTTAGCCAGCAAAGGGGGTCTCAGCAGCTGCAACAGCTAGCGGATGATCCAGCATTGGATAGGACCGCCCCATCCATGCCGAGAAGCAGCGTGGGTTCCGCCCAGGACGACGCAATGCTGGATAGATACCCCGTGGAAGACATCACGGATAACACTAACTGCGAGCTACACGTCAAAATGAAGAACATATCCATGAAGGTGACGGACGCCGTTGCTTTTACAAATCCCCCCAAGGCAACCTTCCATTGCAACCCGATTCCAGCGGGCTATGCTCGTGTCTTGGTTGATGAGGTGGTGGACCCATATTCGGACCTACAGCTTGACATTCCTGGAGGTGACGACGAGCACTTTCTCGGAGAGGCCAAACATCGTATCATCCTATGGAAAAAGGATTGCATCATCTTTCGAAGGCCACCGACACCGCGTCAGCCGANGCGAGCTACACGTCAAAATGAAGAACATATCCATGAAGGTGACGGACGCCGTTGCTTTTACAAATCCCCCCAAGGCAACCTTCCATTGCAACCCGATTCCAGCGGGCTATGCTCGTGTCTTGGTTGATGAGGTGGTGGACCCATATTCGGACCTACAGCTTGACATTCCTGGAGGTGACGACGAGCACTTTCTCGGAGAGGCCAAACATCGTATCATCCTATGGAAAAAGGATTGCATCATCTTTCGAAGGCCACCGACACCGCGTCAGCCGACTCCTCGTCGAAGTCCGCCACCGAGTCAGCAGACTCCCGCTCCTGCAAGTCCACCAAGTCCGGCAAAGTGTCAGGCCACTCCTCCTCCAAGTACGGCAAAGTGTCAGGCCACTCCTCCTCCTCCAAGTCCGCCACAGCGTCAGACGTCCACTCCTCCTCCAAGTCCGGCACAACCTCAGGCCACTCCTCCTCCAAGTCCGGCAAAGTGTCAGGCCACTCCTCCTCCTCCAAGTCCGCCACAGCGTCAGACGTCCACTCCTCCTCCAAGTCCGGCACAACCTCAGGCCACTCCTCCTCCAAGTCCGGCAAAGTGTCAGGCCACTCCTCCTCCTCCAAGTCCGCCACAGCGTCAGACGTCCACTCCTCCTCCAAGTCCGGCACAACCTCAGGCCACTCCTCCTCCAAGTCCGGAACAGCTTCAGGCCACTCCTCCTCGTCCAACTCAGCCCCGTCAGCCGTCTCCGCCGCCTCAGCAATCGCAGAAGAGACACCCCGCAGCTATGGTGCGTAGCGGTACGAGTCGAGGTAGTACAGGAAGTACAGGCGGAGGCAAGCGATATAAATATGGTCCAAGCCTCACGCCTCTTCCGCAGAGGCCTTATGACAGGTCCGAGGAGGAAAACGCAGCCATATCGAAGGCCCAGGTGGAAGCCCATTTTGCACCGAAACCGCCACCGCCGCCAAGGGAGAAAGTGCCTGAGGAAACGATTGACCACTTCATTCGTATGGCTCAACCACCAGCTCCCAAGCCTGTTGACACAGACTATGAGCGCCACATCAGGGAGTTAAATCGAGCACGTCTACGTAAGGAGGCGAGCTCGGGATCGAGCAAACAATAAGCAGCTGTCAAAAAATGCGGGAAAACCATTCCCCAGCTGGGAGAACAGGCGGCGCAATCGATCCCCTCGCTTGTTGTGCCAACAACACGTGACAGTACGCGCGCCCAATATTATTATGGGCAAACAGTTTACGTTCCCGAGGTGGGCAATGTGGTAATAACCAAGGACCATATAATGCAGGCTGAAGTTCTCAACATCACTGTTGGACAACTCCTCAAGATCGAGCCCATGCCTGTGCTTACAGAGGTTGAAATAAAACGGAAATATGTCCGGGGCCAACCTTTGGTCAAGCCAGACAAGGTCAAGAACCTCCCAACGAGAATGTATGAATTGCATCAATGGTACATGAACATTACCAAGATTTCCAATCGATTGTCCCTCATGGTGAATCTCAAGGAGGAGCATTACTTCCATGAGAAAGCTCTGTCTGTTGAGTATTCTGAACTGTTTCAGTTATACAATCAAGACGCACTCGACAAATCTATCGTCAGTTGGTATTGTCTGTAAGTGATTTCTTTCTGTAATTTAAGTCTCAAGCTAGCTGTAGTGATCCTTTTGATCAATCATTACCTGTAATTATCCTCACTATAATCTTTTCTGTGGTATTATGCAGGATGAAGATGTATGAAATGAGAAAAGGTGGACGCTTTGGCATTGGGTTCATTGACCCAAACACCGTTAATGAATACACATGGAAAATAAATCCACATCATCAAAAGGCCGTAGAGGACAACATGCTAGAGTTCTTGAAGCGCCTCAAATACAATGAAGATATACTACTTCCTTACAACTTCCAGTAAGTCACACTGTCTTGTACTACAAATTCTCTGTTTTTGCCTACTAGCTAGCTACATGTTTTTGCTTTACATATGCCCGCTTAATTAAGACATGCAAACGTGTGTGCATGCAGATTTCACTGGATCTTGTGTATCATTAAAGTTGACGCCTGAACAGTTGAAATAATGGACTCACTACTCAAAGCAAATATTGACTATAACATCTTGTTTGGGATAGTCAACAGGTAATTTCAATCATTATTAACTATATATCTCGGCCTATTTAGTTCGCCATTTCATGATATGAACTATTTAATAACCCCTTTATTCATTTTCTTTGTCAGCGGGCAGGGCTTGGGCAAGGTTCATTAGCGTCATGGAAGGCGAATGGAAAAAAAAGCTTTAATGGTTTCGACCCAAGGTAAGTAATTAAGTAGTACTAGCTAGCTAGCTAGCTGCCATCTCTTTAATTATCATGCTTGATTAATTATTATCTGATCAAATTCCATTCTCGTAAAGGCCCTGCAGCAGGCGCAGGGGACTGATCTGTGTGCATTCTGCGTTTGCGAGAACATTCGCATGATGGCGTCCGAAAGGAGCAGATCTCAAAGACAGGAATGGGTACGCTTGTCAGAACACTATTCATAATTTTTACACCATTATCGATATCTAGTCACACAACTAATACACATGCATATTGATCTCCTTCTTAACAATTCACAGAGGTGCGGGACAAGCTCCTAGAAACGGAGCGCGTAGAAGCACTTCAAGAGGAAATAGCGGGATTTTTGCTCGACCAGGTCATAAATCCGAAGGGAGAATACTATTACCCGCTACCGCCCCCATGAAAACCACTTCCAATTTTCATCGTGCTCCGAAGGCACCAATTAGGCTAATGCCACTAGCTCCGAAGGCAACATGCATATGTAGGAGAAATTGTATATAGCTATACATGTCTGTATGTGTGAATTAATTAATATGGTGGTTTGTGAGACATTGATGATATATATATGCATGATTGGTTCTACTAGAAATTATATATATATATATATATATATATATATATATATATATATATATATATATATATATATGCATAACGTGTATAATGTGTAGTATCGTAAAATACCAGGAAACGAAAAAGAATTAAAATGGAAACACAAAGTTAAATGAAAAAGAAATCATAAAACTAAAAACCCCACAAACCTTATAGTACCGGTTGGTGTTACCAACCGGTACTAAAGGGCTCCCTGCCCCCGGAGCTGCCTCGTGCCACGTGGTTGGCCTTTAGCACCGGTTCATGCTGAACCGGTACTAAAGGGGGAGGCCTTTAGTGACCACACTTTAGTGCCGGTTGTGGAACCGGCACTAAAGGGCCTTACGAGCCGGTGCTATTGCCCGGTTTTGCACTAGTGCTAGTGCAGTGCACAAACCGCTGCACTGCAGCCCACTTCCTAGGTGCGTCCATCGTCAGGCCACTCCTTGGGTATCCCGGTGAGGTCCTCCCCTAGCGTGGCATCGCATCGACATATCTCAGCCCTCCCTTCTGCCCCTGTACAAGCTGTCACTCCTTCCCTTGCAGTCCAGCCGGCCCGGACTTGCAGTGCCCCGGCGCGCAGAATGCGGTTCCGAGCGTTGTCATGCAGTTGATGCCTCCATGCAGTTTCACTGACGCGGTCCCCTGAGTTGCCTAGGCTGCTCCACCTGCACCAGCTTGACCTCGTCCTTCGACAAGAGAGCACAGTTCGCTCGACATCTGCTCATGTATAGGCGTAGGCTAGCTGCAGTGTGAAGAGCCACGACGTGCAAATTTTTTAGGATTCTGAATTTCAACAAGGCCGTCGCCCCTGACCACCTTCATCCTCTGTTGTAAATGAGATCCAGGACGAGTAGTAACTCACCGCGGCTTGGAGTTAACTTTTTTTTGTTCGTTTTCAGATTTTTGTTGTTGATCTAGTGAATTCATTGTAGTGAATTTTCTAATGTTGTTCGATTCCTTCGTGCAGTTTGCCGGATGATGTGTGCCTCGCACTGCTCGTCCCGCATGAGTCCCCCTCTGTTTCACTTCCTCCGCCATGGAGCACTACCTACAAAAATCACGGGAGCCGTGCGAGGGAAGAGTGGTTTTGTAGAGCTTTCCGGCGGCGCGGCATGCAGTGCACAGCAAGTGGTTTTGCAGGAATGTTATGTGCAGTGCGTTGGCATGGTCTTGCAGTGCGGGCATGAGTTCGTGATGTGCGCTCGTGTTTCCTGTAATGGACGAGCACCCCGACGGCCGAAGCCGTGCGTGCTCATCTTAATGGCACTCTCGCGTCATGCTCATGCAATGCAGTTCGTGGACACGTCTTGTGGTCCGAAGGCTCGGCGTACAGTGCAGCTCATGTTGTGCTTCAGTCCGTTTCAGTCCAAAAACGAAACTGGAAAAGTTTGTTGTTTTGCTCTTGTTTTTGA
Source organism: Aegilops sharonensis (assembly GCA_904067115.1). NCBI lineage: Eukaryota > Viridiplantae > Streptophyta > Magnoliopsida > Poales > Poaceae > Aegilops > Aegilops sharonensis. Next base: position 57,784,723 of record LR880972.1, on the reverse strand, counting down.
CAAGAATTTGGTGCTTCACTTCTGTTAATAAAACCACAAGCAGTATTCTTTCTTTTTCGATGCGGTTCACTTGTACTTTTGTATATGCAAGAAAAAGGAAGCATCATGTGTCGCATGTGGCCGTTTCACTTGTTTTTTGTATGCTTGCAATGCGGTGTATGTACGTTTGCAGTGCACTCCTGCGGTTCCCTTTGTAAAAACATTCCCTTTGTAAAACAATAAAAAATCAACCCAGAAAGAAGTTTGTTTCTTTTTAGATGAAGTCCACTAGTTTCTGCCCTGCGATTCACTTTCACCAACCGAAAACAATGTAGTTCTCTAGCCTGGGCCATGTGGTTCACTAACTTTGACCATGAGGTTCACAAATACGCGTAAAAAGTTAGAAAAAAGAGAAAACTTACTTGCCCGTTCGATGCAGTGCGGTTTTCATTCTGAAGCAGTGCGGCCGGCCTTATGATGTTGTTCATCCCGTAAGTGCAAAAAAATTGTTACGAAAGCGAAAAAAAGTAATGCGGTTCACTTCTTGATAGTGTTGTGGTTCATTTACACCCAATGTGAGGTGCACTCTACTTTCTCGTTCTTGAAAAAATTACGTTTGAATAAAAGAAACCATGCAGTTCTCTTACCCGTGTGATGCAATGCGGTCTTTCGTCCGTTGCAGTGCGGTTTTCAGTCGGATGAAGTATCCACGTCGATTTGGGTGTCGCCAAAAAACAGAGTGTCTGCATTTCGGTAATTCGAAATTCCTCTCAAACCGTAAAGAATTAGAGAGAGTGTTCTACATGAAAGAGTTGTGTATCGTTGATATCTTTCCAACGGCGTATCGTTTGATTCATTCCGACCAGCAGTTTGCAAAAATTTCACGAAAAACAGCCGCTGCCACTCGTCGTCCGCCGCATGATTTTCAAAATTAACTTAAAATCGTAAGAAATCTCAAAAATATCTCAACATATGAAAGTTGCGCCTCGTTCGTAGTTTTCCAATGGCGTATCACACGCCTCGTTTCGACAAACGGTTCAAAAACTGGAGCGAAAACAGTACCGAAAATATTAAAAAAATTGAAAAACAGATTTCCGCGATTTAGTAAATTTGAAACTGCTCTTAAATCGTAATGAATTAGAGAAAGATTTATATATGAAAAAGATGCGCCTCGACGATATCTATCCGACGGCGTATCATTTGCTTCATTCCGACAAGCGGTTTAGAAAAAAACGCGAAAAAACGCTCGCTGCCACTCGTCATCCGCCGCACCATTTTCAAAACTGCTCTTAAACCGTGTGGAATCTCGAAAAGTATTCAACATGTCGAAGTTGCGCCTAATCCATAGCTTTTCAATGGTATATTACANCGGTTTTCATTCTGAAGCAGTGCGGCCGGCCTTATGATGTTGTTCATCCCGTAAGTGCAAAAAAATTGTTACGAAAGCGAAAAAAAGTAATGCGGTTCACTTCTTGATAGTGTTGTGGTTCATTTACACCCAATGTGAGGTGCACTCTACTTTCTCGTTCTTGAAAAAATTACGTTTGAATAAAAGAAACCATGCAGTTCTCTTACCCGTGTGATGCAATGCGGTCTTTCGTCCGTTGCAGTGCGGTTTTCAGTCGGATGAAGTATCCACGTCGATTTGGGTGTCGCCAAAAAACAGAGTGTCTGCATTTCGGTAATTCGAAATTCCTCTCAAACCGTAAAGAATTAGAGAGAGTGTTCTACATGAAAGAGTTGTGTATCGTTGATATCTTTCCAACGGCGTATCGTTTGATTCATTCCGACCAGCAGTTTGCAAAAATTTCACGAAAAACAGCCGCTGCCACTCGTCGTCCGCCGCATGATTTTCAAAATTAACTTAAAATCGTAAGAAATCTCAAAAATATCTCAACATATGAAAGTTGCGCCTCGTTCGTAGTTTTCCAATGGCGTATCACACGCCTCGTTTCGACAAACGGTTCAAAAACTGGAGCGAAAACAGTACCGAAAATATTAAAAAAATTGAAAAACAGATTTCCGCGATTTAGTAAATTTGAAACTGCTCTTAAATCGTAATGAATTAGAGAAAGATTTATATATGAAAAAGATGCGCCTCGACGATATCTATCCGACGGCGTATCATTTGCTTCATTCCGACAAGCGGTTTAGAAAAAAACGCGAAAAAACGCTCGCTGCCACTCGTCATCCGCCGCACCATTTTCAAAACTGCTCTTAAACCGTGTGGAATCTCGAAAAGTATTCAACATGTCAAAGTTGCGCCTAATCCATAGCTTTTCAATGGTATATTACACGCCTCATTCCGATAAACGGTTAAAAAATTAGAGCGAATACAGTACCAAAAAAATAACGCGTGCAGTTTTTCCGATGAGAAGTTCACTAGTCTCTATTGCATTGCTTGTCGTCAAAATGATGCAGTGCGCTTCTGTTGAGCTTGCAGTGCCGAAATGGTGTGCAGAATAGTTATTCTGCTTATATTAGCAGAATAGAACGTCGGTATAGATATATATATATATATATATATATATATATATATATATATAACAATAAAATAGAAAAACATGCTAACATTTCAGTAAGGCAGAAACCATGAGAAAATGCTGTTATAACTATTTTAGTGTCTACAATGTTAAGTGATTGAGATTTCCCAAATTTTAATTTCATGTAAATAGGAATAAGTGAGAACATATTATTATTGGGAGAAGATACTCTCAACATTTCATTTGAGTGGTTCTTGTAATTCTACAGCAACAACACACATTTTACGGTTTATATCGTGACATGCATATATTTAACCTAGGTTGGTAGTCGGTCATAAATTTTGTGTGAATTCTTGTGAACATGACAGGGACATTATGCGAGTTCTAGTCCTCCCAAAATTGTGCAAATTTGCTCCAAATCTTGTGCAATCAACATGTAAAACAGGCAAACCAGTACTTGCAGCTCAAGAGGAAAGGCAATAAATGAAGTGCAATCATGTGAAAGAAAATAAAGTTGCCATGAAACATCTCTAAATGAATGACGTCGACCACCCACCTGCCAAATGCATTTGCAATTAAGGAGACACAAGGAGGAGATGAAGCATGTGCATGCCCACGCTGGCTATCTGGTACAGATAAATTTGTTACCCCACCACACTTGACACTTCGGAGTTGAGAGGCATGGGTGACCTTGTAGGGAGAGAGCAACAGGTTCTACATAGTAACCAACAAAACTAAACATCGCTTGAGAGTAGGTAAATTCGCATAAGAAAGGAAGTAAAATAGGTTTGATACATGGTCACAAGTGACCAACAAAGCTAAACATCGGTTGAGAGTAGGTAGAAGCTACGATTAGAAACGCGATGTCCATGCCTAAGGCATTTCTAGGTTCTACATTGTAACCAGTCGAATGGGTGACTCCCCTGGCCCACAAGATTCCATGTTCGCGAGGCATAGAGCAACAAGAAAAGGCCGTCGGCCACCCTTCTATCCCTTATCTTTTGACATCTCTGCCACCTCCCCTTCCCCTCTTTCTCTCCAATGTGAAATCGAAAGGAGCTCCTGCTCAACTTTAGTTTTGCAGATGAGGAAGGGAAGAAGCTAGTGAATCCCCTCTAACCCTTTTGGAACATTAGGGATGAAGCCATGGAGGATCTTGAACCATGGGAGGTAAAAAGGGAGCAGCGGGTTTGGGACCTTGCACCTACCCCCACCAGCGCCATTTAGTCATGGCCAGCCTGGGATGACTAACGCACCCCCGAAACTACTTTGACACCGGGGCCGAGGTAGGGTTCGCCTGGGATAAGACTGACCATTCCAATTTTAAGGCCATCAAGCCCTCCAGTGCCGCATTTCCAGCCAAACCCAATGTTAGCCCCGCCAGGGAATCCAAGCACCACCATAGTGGTGGTCGTGGCCGTGGCTGCAACTAGTTAATTAGGCTAGTTAATTTTAATTAGTTAGGCTAGTTATTTTCAATCAATGTAAATTGAAGTGCGTCTCTATCTGTAACTATGAAATCAATGCTTTCGTCAAATCGATGTTGCTATCAAAATTTTGTATAAGAGTTTGTGATTGGCCCATATTTATAACTAAGTAGCTATAAATAGTCTCAAGGAACAAACAAGATCTCGTCATGCCAAAGTCTGCCTGGGAAGGCATCTATAGAGGTCAGTGGCACCGGAATTCCCCTCCAGGCGAGTCACCTCGGTCGATGGTGTAGAATTGACCAGCAGATCTATGACCCATGGTCATTGGCAGGGACGGACCGGATGTTCCACCAAGGAGGACTAGTTCGATGGCGGTCACCGTAGAAGCGTAGAGGTGTTGGCATTTGGATGAATTGACCATGGATAGGAGAAGGGGAAGGGAATTTTTTTTCACTATTGAAGGGGTAGGGAATATGAAGGGGTCATGCGTGAGAACATTAGACAAAGAGAAGGGAAGACTGGCTCTGATTTACTCAATTAGTGTTTTAAAGGAGAAACACCTGTGATGAAGGCAAACTAGAGGTGGTTCCTAATTAACAACCGCCTCCAATTTTTCCTGCNCCCTTATCTTTTGACATCTCTGCCACCTCCCCTTCCCCTCTTTCTCTCCAATGTGAAATCGAAAGGAGCTCCTGCTCAACTTTAGTTTTGCAGATGAGGAAGGGAAGAAGCTAGTGAATCCCCTCTAACCCTTTTGGAACATTAGGGATGAAGCCATGGAGGATCTTGAACCATGGGAGGTAAAAAGGGAGCAGCGGGTTTGGGACCTTGCACCTACCCCCACCAGCGCCATTTAGTCATGGCCAGCCTGGGATGACTAACGCACCCCCGAAACTACTTTGACACCGGGGCCGAGGTAGGGTTCGCCTGGGATAAGACTGACCATTCCAATTTTAAGGCCATCAAGCCCTCCAGTGCCGCATTTCCAGCCAAACCCAATGTTAGCCCCGCCAGGGAATCCAAGCACCACCATAGTGGTGGTCGTGGCCGTGGCTGCAACTAGTTAATTAGGCTAGTTAATTTTAATTAGTTAGGCTAGTTATTTTCAATCAATGTAAATTGAAGTGCGTCTCTATCTGTAACTATGAAATCAATGCTTTCGTCAAATCGATGTTGCTATCAAAATTTTGTATAAGAGTTTGTGATTGGCCCATATTTATAACTAAGTAGCTATAAATAGTCTCAAGGAACAAACAAGATCTCGTCATGCCAAAGTCTGCCTGGGAAGGCATCTATAGAGGTCAGTGGCACCGGAATTCCCCTCCAGGCGAGTCACCTCGGTCGATGGTGTAGAATTGACCAGCAGATCTATGACCCATGGTCATTGGCAGGGACGGACCGGATGTTCCACCAAGGAGGACTAGTTCGATGGCGGTCACCGTAGAAGCGTAGAGGTGTTGGCATTTGGATGAATTGACCATGGATAGGAGAAGGGGAAGGGAATTTTTTTTCACTATTGAAGGGGTAGGGAATATGAAGGGGTCATGCGTGAGAACATTAGACAAAGAGAAGGGAAGACTGGCTCTGATTTACTCAATTAGTGTTTTAAAGGAGAAACACCTGTGATGAAGGCAAACTAGAGGTGGTTCCTAATTAACAACCGCCTCCAATTTTTCCTGCAGGTGATTTCATATTTCTAACCACCTTTGGAGCACTGTATAGCAATAATAGCCGCCTATGGTTGTGGTATGACAGGCGGATTTGTTCTATTTGGTCACAATCGCTTCCGAGGCCCGCGTCTAATCCCGTTTTTCAACTAGTGATGGGTGCAACACAAGACTGAGTTCGCCAAGACCTTCGTAGTGCTACCCTAGGTGCTCATAGACTCACGCTCATGGATGATTGGCCTCTCAATCAGTCCAAGGACACCATCTAGTCTGACGCCACGACCTCTACCGTATCAACAACCTAGATCCTCCAACTGGGCTCGTGGAGTCCAAGCACACTCTCGGCCTCCAATATGATGATAAACTGCATAGTGATGTGGAGGATGCGCCAAGATATGGATGCATTGACGCCTGGCGGGCATTCCTCCATTGGTGTGATGACGACAACAACACAGAAGAAGATGGAGGTGTTGGTGGCCTTGTAGGCCATGCGTATGATATCACCATCCACTACTACGCCTGGTTTACTTTAGTTTAGTTTAGCTTTATTTTGCACTTGTTAAATTTCTTCTGCTTGCTTGTAAATTATCGAACTTGCTTATATTTTGTATGTATTCCATGTTTGATCTGGTCGAACTGGCAGACATTTGGTGACTTCGTTTGAATGGTGTCCGCATGGTTGGATTTATACGCACACACCTCCTAACGTCTCCGCCCTTGTTAACATTTCAATAGCATGCACAACAGGAGAAATTGCATTTTAAAATATAGTAGTGTCTGCAATTTCAGGTCATTGAGAGTTTTTAATTTTGTAACCAGCTAAGACTAAACAAAAACATATAATTATTAGGAGACGATACACAACAATTCAGTTCAGCCCTGCTTGTACCTTCTAGTCTTCTATACCAAAGTTACACATTTGTTTGATTCATAATGTGTCAAGCATATATGTACCCCTTGTTGGTTATAAGGACAAAGTTCATCTGCCTTCCCCTTAATACTACACGGGCAGAGTGATGAACTATAAAAAATATATTTAATTCAGCTTAATTTTAACTGAGAAAATATTAATATTGCTCCAAACCAATACATATTAGCTCCAAAGCTTAAGCCATTGAACATCATCTTAGAAAGGTAGGTTGGTACATGAAGCCCCAAAGGATAGGCAATGAGTTGAACGAACTACATTCATGTGAAGTAAAAAGATCTATCTACCGGATCTCTTTGCATGAATAACATGGACGACCAACCATCTGCCAAATTCATTTCCAAGCAAGGAGAGAAATGGAGGTGATGAAGAAATGCACATGCGCATAGTTGCCCACGGAGTATATAAATATGTGAGCACATCCCAGTTGAGAGGCACGGGTGACCTTTTAGCATTGCAATGAGAGAACAATACAAGTTTTTTTCCTTCTCATTCTAGTCTCTCTAGCGACTAAGGAGAATAAGTCACGAGGCGAGGAACTCGTGACACTTAGCCATCAAAGAGCTAATGGGATTAGGAAGGATCGGGAATTTATCTCAGTAGGTCTAAAATCGAAACTCATACATTCACCAAATTGACTATTCAGGGAGGAATCAAAGATGTTGGCACACGGATATTTCTTGTACAGTTGAGCAACGTCCAGCAAGTTTTTTGCAAGGGTTCATCCCACTACAAGCGGCATCCCACGACATATGCCGTGAGAGGTGGTCAACCAACAATTTGTAAAGGAAATAGTGCCTTTTATTGTTTTCAGATCAATCATGTGTTTGACCGACTCAAATCGATTATGAACCCTCTTGTATAGGTGATTGATGGCCAGTGGTAGGGGAAGATGTCATTTACAACATTTCTAATAGGTGCCCTATTTTATGGCATCAAAATGTGTGGAGTAAAACTATCGAAAAAAAGCTTCTGTCCCGTTTTATATATAAAGCACCATAGCCGAAACGATACAAGGTGATGAAAAAACACTTTACGAAGCTAGTCAAAAGTTAAAAAGAAAGTACAACATCAATCGCACCCTACAACAAAACGACCTAGACCGCCGACAAGAAAAGGAAACGGGCCTCCCTGGAAAACCGCCGGACCTCGATGCATCACTCACACCAAGCTATCCCGAGGAGGAACCACTGCCCTCCCTCTCCGAAGTGTGGAGGGTTGATTCTACGGAATGTGAGGGCCGCGAGTGGCACTAACGAGGACCCGATTAAAAGATAAGGAGGCAAGCGATACCGCCTCACGCCAGAATCAAAGGCACTTCAGGATACGATCCAAACTTGCCTCCTAATGACGACTTGGCGCTACCGGAGGCACGTGGATTCCATGGCAAAGTCGTCAAGTGAGTTACGACACAACGTATCTGATGATGTAGAAAACTAGCAGATCCCTGCATAGGGTTACTCATGGGGAGGAATACGCATAAATGATCATATTAGGGTACACATGGGACACGTATTTTACCCTAGTTCAGGCCCTCGTGGTGAGGTAATACCCTACTCTTGTATGTCTGATTGTATTGATTGTGTTTGTCTCGCATTACATATTGGATCTGTTGGATGTTTCTTGGGAGGTCCCTACCTCTCCGTATATAGGTGGATGATTCGTAGGGTTACATGGCTTGTTGCCCAAGTTGTCTACAACTACATTTCTTATGATACAAGTAATGACATATCCTTCTATAGGAGGCATGCCATGTGCGAGGGGCCGCCGGTGTGGTGTACCATTAGTAGGCCCCTACGATGTCTGGAGTTTGAGTCTTTTGCCTTCGGGAATGTGAACCACGGCGGGATCCTGGTGTTTTAGCGACGGTCATGGGCTTTCTTCATGAGCCGACCTTTGAAATAATCGGGTTCGTCAGGTGTGCAGCCTCTTAGGCACCCTTAGCGTAGCGTTCCATCGGTAGCTTGGCTGCGTCAAGGTTGATATCTTACCGAATGTGTTGTCTTGGGCTGCTTTCACTAGTGCAGAACCGGGCAATAGCACCGGTTCGTAAGGCCCATTAGTGCCGGTTAACCGGCACTAAAGTGTGGTCACTAAAGGCCCCCCGCCCCCCCCCCCCCCCTTT
>LR880972.1:57696839-57716437 GCA_904067115.1 Aegilops sharonensis | reverse complement strand
TGGCAGATCTTTGATTCTTCATAAACATGAAGAAGTACGATATAAATTTGTTTAATCAGACCAACTTCTATTAATGCAAAATTGTTATGTGACCTACTGGGACAAGATATTTTGGTAAGCATGTGAGCCTATGGTGATAATAAAACTGAAACATGTAGCTGCTAAAATAGTGCAGTAACCTTTGTTCTTTTCATTCTAGATATCTGGATATTGAATTTATAGTTTGCTAAAATAATGCAGTCACCTTTGTTCTTCTTTCTAGTTATATGGATATTGGATTTACAGTTTGCTGCAGAGCTACAAGCTAGCCCTTGTCTCAGTTTTTATTAAGGTGCTTCTATTTGAGATTGCGACATTAGACAATATATAAACTCAATTTCTATGATAGCGCTTTGTCTCAGTTTTTATTAGGGTGCTTTGCTTGGATCCCGCTCGAGCGCATCGGCTAGATTCGCCCGATTCGTTTGCTTGTCACGACATCACTTTGACGGATCGCCTGTGTCGCCGGTGGTGCCAATATTACTTCAGCTTTGGTGTGTGATTTTTCTGCAATGGGCAGATTTGGACGGCACTTTGTTGTAGTATGCCTTGAATATGTGCACTGGAAGGAAGCACTTTCTTCCACTGTAACATAGTAGTATGCTCGTAGCAGTAGATAGTTTCTTTTTCACGCAAATAAGGCACATGCTCTATATTGGATAGAACTGTTGACCACTTCAGTTCACCTGAAAGTTTTGCTTCTCTGATGAGAACAGATTTTCAGAATGAATCATTTGCGAACACCACAAACTAGTGCTACTGTTCATATACTTCTGATCAAACTCCGTGATTACTCTGTTTCAGCCAAACATTTTTGTTTGTTTGTTCATGTTTGAGCAAGAAAACCAAACATTTTTTTTGTTCAAAACTGGGCCTTCCCAACCAAATCCCAGGTATGATATTTTTAACAACCAAAGTGATGTTTGACTGTTAAAGTTAGCTTTCTTATTCTTGCAGCACACTGTTAATAGTACTATTTCGTTGAACTGATGCAATTTGCGTACTAACAAGTTTTCACTTTCCCACGTGGGCGCAGAGGTGATCGATGCTGACAAGTGCGGCCCGGTGGCGCTGTGCTCTTCAACCACTCAGAGGCGGACTTCGCCGTGAAGACAGGTGGCCACATCGCACAGATGATCGTCCAGGTGATTTCGACGCCGGAAGTCGCCGATGTGGAGGACCTCGACGCCACCGTCTGCGAGAGGGAGGATTCGTGTCCAGCGGCGTCTGAACTCCTAGCCTTGTAGATACATCTAGAGAGTTGGTCTGTTTAGGTTGGTGGCCACTAGGGAAGGTACCCACCTTACGACGATGGTTGTGTGTATCTGATGTTAAATGGAATCTTGAGATGGTTCTGTGAGTTGGTTTGGTTTGCAATGGACGTATTACCATTCATGAGTACTACATCTAATTTTTATTTTTTTTAATTCCTAAATTGTTAGTAGTAGCATGGGTCAAAAGTGAAGGCTACTAGTAGTTAGGTTAGTAGTACCGTGGGTTTTAGGTTAGTAGTAGTGCGGGTGCACACGCGCTACTACTAACTTTTTAGCTGTAGCGTGGGGTAAAAAACACGCTACTGCTAAAAATTAGCTGTAGTGCCGTAGCAGTAGCGCGGGAACCCACGCTACTGGTATGCAAAAAACACACGCTACCGGTAGTGTTTTTCCTATTAGTGTTGGTTCTTCGGGGTTGGCGGAACCTTGGACCCTGTAACAGGGAAGTGCGTCTGGACGGACGAGCAACTACGAATACCCGTCACGAAGCTTCAGCACTATATTAACGCAGCGCAACAAGGGACGTTCGTTGCAGACAGAGAGAATGACGAGCTCATAATGGTCCTCGGGAATCCTGAGCACCCTGGACGGACACGAGGCATGCCAGGCTCCGTCCCGTGGAAGGTTGGGTTTCCGAACGCAGGGGGGTACAAAAGCCAGGAGAGGAGGAAGAAAGTGGAGCATAGCCAACTGCAGGCGCTGCACGCAAGGGTACTAGGGCTAGAGGAACGAGAAGCAGATCGCAGCAAACGACCTGCCGAAGCTTCCCCTGAAGCTACCCCGCCATCTCAGCGGAGAAGCAGCGTGGCTTCCACCGAGCAGCTTCAGCTGGAGCCTGTCTTCACGGCTCCTGCTAGCTACCCCGTGGATGCTATCACGGAGTCTCAACATTGCCACCTTATGGCGAAATGGATGAATTTGAAAGTAAAGGCGGCTGTTGGCTCTTTTTATCCTACTGAACCTGGCGCAACCTACCACTGCCGGCCGATTCCAGAAGGATATGCTAAGGTGATGGTGGATGAAATAACGGACGGATTTGAGGACCTCCATCTTGACCACCCTACGGGTGAAGGGGAGATTCGGCTGGGTTCGGCTCTGAAGACTCTATGCCTATGGCGGAAGGAGTTCATCAACCTTCTGAACTGGACGCCTCCGCCTCCTCCTCCTCCTCCGGCGAGTCAGGGCACTCCGCCTCCTCCTCCGCCTCCTTCTCAAGCGAGTGATCAGGGCACTCAGCCTCCTTCCCCGGCGCGTGGCGGCACTCCACCTCCTTCTCCGCCTGCGCCGGCGCGCCCGATCAGCCAGCCTCCTTCTTCTCCGCCTCGTCAACACAAGTGCGGAAGAGACCCGCCGCCGCTCCGGCTGCTCCGGCGCGTCGTCCTTCTCCCTCCATGTCGTAAGAAAGGAAAGACAGTCGCAGCCGCTCCGTCTGCTCCTTCGTCTAGCAGTACAGCCAGAGGCAGGAGGCAATACAGATTCGGTCCTTCTCTGAAGACTCCAGAGAAGTTACCATACGAGAGGAGCCTGGAGGAAAACACGAAGATCGTGCGAGCCGAAGTGAAGAACTTCTTTGAAGGGCAGAAACATCCACCTCCGGAGGAGAAGATAGATCCGGTGAAAGTGAAGCGTACTCTGGCTGCCCTGAGGAAACCACCAAAGTCTCCGCCGAAAGGCGACTATGAGCGCATCCTTGAAAAGTCATTTGTCCAAGCAGAGCGGTCGGGAATTACTATCAGTGATCAAAGGTTAGCAGAACGACGAGCTAGGAAAAAAATTGCCCAGCTCGGCGAACAAGCGAACCATTCGCTCCCCCCGCTCCAGGTGTCCGAAGATATCGTCGCTAATGATCCGGGCTGGATGATGCCCAGTTATAACAATCCTGGAGATTACCTGCCCGACGATGTATATTATGATTTCTTGGAGGTGGACGAACACAGATACGTGTACGGGAAGCCTCTCGTCAAAGATGAAAGATCTCTAACAACAATGATGCGAAGATAAAAACCTGCAGAGAGTCTGAGGGGAGGAATATTTTGACGCTGAGTGTTAGAGAGGAGCATGACCTCGTTGGAATTGAACTGTTGAATGTTCCATTTGAGGAGTTCTTTGCGTTTTTCAATCTAAAGGCCCTCGGTAAATTAATGGTCACTTTCTACTGCCTGTGAGTAGTACTACTTCTGTCATTAATTAAGTCTCTATATATAGGTCAACTCTTTCATTGCATGTATTTTTAATTATCCTCACTATATTAATTATGCAGATTGAAGATTGCCGAATTGAAGAAAAGACAAGTCGGTGATATTAGGTTCATTAACACAAATCTAATAGATGCATATATGGTTAAATCTCATGCCAAAGATACCGAGGCCAAGATGCTACAATCGTTTGTATTAAATCAAAACAAAGCTATAATACTCTTCCCTTAGGAAGTCAGGTGAGTGTTACTGTCTTGTGCATCCCTTATTAGTCGAGGTTATAGTAATGTAATTGATGAGTTATGCATGCTTGCGCAGGTTCCACTATGTTCTCTTAGAGATTAAGCTTGAGCAGGGACAAGTAACCGTCTTAGACTCAAGACGAAAAGATCCCACGGAGTATGCAGACTTGACTGGAATTCTAGAGAAGTAAGTTAAACTGATCATTATCGCACCATATCGACAACTTTTTTCATTTCGTGGTATCAAGTAAATGTTTTCTTTGTCTGGCAGGGTTTGGAAAAAATTCACCTCAAAAACTCCAGGACTGCCGATGAAGCTGCAATTTAGATATCCGAAAGTAAGTACTATAGTAGCATGTTCCACGCATCTCCTAGCGATTCAAGCGCTAGTTTCATCAATACCATTCAGCATGCTTGCTAATTATCAGTTTGATTGACCTCTATTCCTTGTAATGTGGTTGTGGCAGAAACAAGGGAATAATTACTGTGGATACTACATTTGCGAGTCCATCCGCCACACGACCTGTGAGCGGGGCTACTCTGACAAATAATATGAAGTGTGTAAATAATAATATTCACAATTTTATTTTATTATCATCATTTGTGTCCAGTTTCATTTATTCATATATATGTATTGACCCCCTTCTTCAAATTAGATATTTCGGATGCGANCGCCCGATTCGTTTGCTTGTCACGACATCACTTTGACGGATCGCCTGTGTCGCCGGTGGTGCCAATATTACTTCAGCTTTGGTGTGTGATTTTTCTGCAATGGGCAGATTTGGACGGCACTTTGTTGTAGTATGCCTTGAATATGTGCACTGGAAGGAAGCACTTTCTTCCACTGTAACATAGTAGTATGCTCGTAGCAGTAGATAGTTTCTTTTTCACGCAAATAAGGCACATGCTCTATATTGGATAGAACTGTTGACCACTTCAGTTCACCTGAAAGTTTTGCTTCTCTGATGAGAACAGATTTTCAGAATGAATCATTTGCGAACACCACAAACTAGTGCTACTGTTCATATACTTCTGATCAAACTCCGTGATTACTCTGTTTCAGCCAAACATTTTTGTTTGTTTGTTCATGTTTGAGCAAGAAAACCAAACATTTTTTTTGTTCAAAACTGGGCCTTCCCAACCAAATCCCAGGTATGATATTTTTAACAACCAAAGTGATGTTTGACTGTTAAAGTTAGCTTTCTTATTCTTGCAGCACACTGTTAATAGTACTATTTCGTTGAACTGATGCAATTTGCGTACTAACAAGTTTTCACTTTCCCACGTGGGCGCAGAGGTGATCGATGCTGACAAGTGCGGCCCGGTGGCGCTGTGCTCTTCAACCACTCAGAGGCGGACTTCGCCGTGAAGACAGGTGGCCACATCGCACAGATGATCGTCCAGGTGATTTCGACGCCGGAAGTCGCCGATGTGGAGGACCTCGACGCCACCGTCTGCGAGAGGGAGGATTCGTGTCCAGCGGCGTCTGAACTCCTAGCCTTGTAGATACATCTAGAGAGTTGGTCTGTTTAGGTTGGTGGCCACTAGGGAAGGTACCCACCTTACGACGATGGTTGTGTGTATCTGATGTTAAATGGAATCTTGAGATGGTTCTGTGAGTTGGTTTGGTTTGCAATGGACGTATTACCATTCATGAGTACTACATCTAATTTTTATTTTTTTTAATTCCTAAATTGTTAGTAGTAGCATGGGTCAAAAGTGAAGGCTACTAGTAGTTAGGTTAGTAGTACCGTGGGTTTTAGGTTAGTAGTAGTGCGGGTGCACACGCGCTACTACTAACTTTTTAGCTGTAGCGTGGGGTAAAAAACACGCTACTGCTAAAAATTAGCTGTAGTGCCGTAGCAGTAGCGCGGGAACCCACGCTACTGGTATGCAAAAAACACACGCTACCGGTAGTGTTTTTCCTATTAGTGTTGGTTCTTCGGGGTTGGCGGAACCTTGGACCCTGTAACAGGGAAGTGCGTCTGGACGGACGAGCAACTACGAATACCCGTCACGAAGCTTCAGCACTATATTAACGCAGCGCAACAAGGGACGTTCGTTGCAGACAGAGAGAATGACGAGCTCATAATGGTCCTCGGGAATCCTGAGCACCCTGGACGGACACGAGGCATGCCAGGCTCCGTCCCGTGGAAGGTTGGGTTTCCGAACGCAGGGGGGTACAAAAGCCAGGAGAGGAGGAAGAAAGTGGAGCATAGCCAACTGCAGGCGCTGCACGCAAGGGTACTAGGGCTAGAGGAACGAGAAGCAGATCGCAGCAAACGACCTGCCGAAGCTTCCCCTGAAGCTACCCCGCCATCTCAGCGGAGAAGCAGCGTGGCTTCCACCGAGCAGCTTCAGCTGGAGCCTGTCTTCACGGCTCCTGCTAGCTACCCCGTGGATGCTATCACGGAGTCTCAACATTGCCACCTTATGGCGAAATGGATGAATTTGAAAGTAAAGGCGGCTGTTGGCTCTTTTTATCCTACTGAACCTGGCGCAACCTACCACTGCCGGCCGATTCCAGAAGGATATGCTAAGGTGATGGTGGATGAAATAACGGACGGATTTGAGGACCTCCATCTTGACCACCCTACGGGTGAAGGGGAGATTCGGCTGGGTTCGGCTCTGAAGACTCTATGCCTATGGCGGAAGGAGTTCATCAACCTTCTGAACTGGACGCCTCCGCCTCCTCCTCCTCCTCCGGCGAGTCAGGGCACTCCGCCTCCTCCTCCGCCTCCTTCTCAAGCGAGTGATCAGGGCACTCAGCCTCCTTCCCCGGCGCGTGGCGGCACTCCACCTCCTTCTCCGCCTGCGCCGGCGCGCCCGATCAGCCAGCCTCCTTCTTCTCCGCCTCGTCAACACAAGTGCGGAAGAGACCCGCCGCCGCTCCGGCTGCTCCGGCGCGTCGTCCTTCTCCCTCCATGTCGTAAGAAAGGAAAGACAGTCGCAGCCGCTCCGTCTGCTCCTTCGTCTAGCAGTACAGCCAGAGGCAGGAGGCAATACAGATTCGGTCCTTCTCTGAAGACTCCAGAGAAGTTACCATACGAGAGGAGCCTGGAGGAAAACACGAAGATCGTGCGAGCCGAAGTGAAGAACTTCTTTGAAGGGCAGAAACATCCACCTCCGGAGGAGAAGATAGATCCGGTGAAAGTGAAGCGTACTCTGGCTGCCCTGAGGAAACCACCAAAGTCTCCGCCGAAAGGCGACTATGAGCGCATCCTTGAAAAGTCATTTGTCCAAGCAGAGCGGTCGGGAATTACTATCAGTGATCAAAGGTTAGCAGAACGACGAGCTAGGAAAAAAATTGCCCAGCTCGGCGAACAAGCGAACCATTCGCTCCCCCCGCTCCAGGTGTCCGAAGATATCGTCGCTAATGATCCGGGCTGGATGATGCCCAGTTATAACAATCCTGGAGATTACCTGCCCGACGATGTATATTATGATTTCTTGGAGGTGGACGAACACAGATACGTGTACGGGAAGCCTCTCGTCAAAGATGAAAGATCTCTAACAACAATGATGCGAAGATAAAAACCTGCAGAGAGTCTGAGGGGAGGAATATTTTGACGCTGAGTGTTAGAGAGGAGCATGACCTCGTTGGAATTGAACTGTTGAATGTTCCATTTGAGGAGTTCTTTGCGTTTTTCAATCTAAAGGCCCTCGGTAAATTAATGGTCACTTTCTACTGCCTGTGAGTAGTACTACTTCTGTCATTAATTAAGTCTCTATATATAGGTCAACTCTTTCATTGCATGTATTTTTAATTATCCTCACTATATTAATTATGCAGATTGAAGATTGCCGAATTGAAGAAAAGACAAGTCGGTGATATTAGGTTCATTAACACAAATCTAATAGATGCATATATGGTTAAATCTCATGCCAAAGATACCGAGGCCAAGATGCTACAATCGTTTGTATTAAATCAAAACAAAGCTATAATACTCTTCCCTTAGGAAGTCAGGTGAGTGTTACTGTCTTGTGCATCCCTTATTAGTCGAGGTTATAGTAATGTAATTGATGAGTTATGCATGCTTGCGCAGGTTCCACTATGTTCTCTTAGAGATTAAGCTTGAGCAGGGACAAGTAACCGTCTTAGACTCAAGACGAAAAGATCCCACGGAGTATGCAGACTTGACTGGAATTCTAGAGAAGTAAGTTAAACTGATCATTATCGCACCATATCGACAACTTTTTTCATTTCGTGGTATCAAGTAAATGTTTTCTTTGTCTGGCAGGGTTTGGAAAAAATTCACCTCAAAAACTCCAGGACTGCCGACGAAGCTGCAATTTAGATATCCGAAAGTAAGTACTATAGTAGCATGTTCCACGCATCTCCTAGCGATTCAAGCGCTAGTTTCATCAATACCATTCAGCATGCTTGCTAATTATCAGTTTGATTGACCTCTATTCCTTGTAATGTGGTTGTGGCAGAAACAAGGGAATAATTACTGTGGATACTACATTTGCGAGTCCATCCGCCACACGACCTGTGAGCGGGGCTACTCTGACAAATAATATGAAGTGTGTAAATAATAATATTCACAATTTTATTTTATTATCATCATTTGTGTCCAGTTTCATTTATTCATATATATGTATTGACCCCCTTCTTCAAATTAGATATTTCGGATGCGAGATGAACTCCTACCACCAGATCGTATGCGAGCAATTCAAGAGAAATTGGCGGCATTCTTTCTTTACCACGTGATCGCTAGAGACGGAGAATACCATGTAGATGCATATTGGTCCCGGTTGGTGTCACCAACCGGGACCAAAGGCCCACCTGCCTGGGCTGGCCGCCGCGGCCACGTGGAGGACCATCTGTCCCGGTTCATGTAAGAACCGGAAATAAAGGCCAAGGGCATTAGTAACGACCTTTCAGTCCCGGTTCATAAACCGGGACAGAAGGCCCTCGCGAACCAGGACAATAGGCCCTTTTTCTACTAGTGCTTCCAAGAAAAATATCCTAAGCAGCAAAAAACTCCGACAATTGATTGCAGCAAATGAATTAGACAGTTCCAGCAAACAAAAAGGTTGGTTCTAGCAAAACAAAAAAAGAACTCAAGCAGCAAAAACATAGGTGCCAATTCTAGCAACAAAAAAACCAGTTCCAGCAAAGGCAAACATTGGTTTTAGCAAAAAACGCATCGCATAGGGAGGGCGTGTCCGGTTCAAGNCTATTCCTTGTAATGTGGTTGTGGCAGAAACAAGGGAATAATTACTGTGGATACTACATTTGCGAGTCCATCCGCCACACGACCTGTGAGCGGGGCTACTCTGACAAATAATATGAAGTGTGTAAATAATAATATTCACAATTTTATTTTATTATCATCATTTGTGTCCAGTTTCATTTATTCATATATATGTATTGACCCCCTTCTTCAAATTAGATATTTCGGATGCGAGATGAACTCCTACCACCAGATCGTATGCGAGCAATTCAAGAGAAATTGGCGGCATTCTTTCTTTACCACGTGATCGCTAGAGACGGAGAATACCATGTAGATGCATATTGGTCCCGGTTGGTGTCACCAACCGGGACCAAAGGCCCACCTGCCTGGGCTGGCCGCCGCGGCCACGTGGAGGACCATCTGTCCCGGTTCATGTAAGAACCGGAAATAAAGGCCAAGGGCATTAGTAACGACCTTTCAGTCCCGGTTCATAAACCGGGACAGAAGGCCCTCGCGAACCAGGACAATAGGCCCTTTTTCTACTAGTGCTTCCAAGAAAAATATCCTAAGCAGCAAAAAACTCCGACAATTGATTGCAGCAAATGAATTAGACAGTTCCAGCAAACAAAAAGGTTGGTTCTAGCAAAACAAAAAAAGAACTCAAGCAGCAAAAACATAGGTGCCAATTCTAGCAACAAAAAAACCAGTTCCAGCAAAGGCAAACATTGGTTTTAGCAAAAAACGCATCGCATAGGGAGGGCGTGTCCGGTTCAAGCATCACGGAACACTGGTCGCAGCATCTCCGCTGGCTGGTTCCAGCTTGCAATGAAAACGGGCACACCACACCTGGAAGGTGGCCATAGCATTCACCAGAAGGTGGTGGTAGCAAAAAAAGGTTCGCGATCTCGGTGGCAACTAGGCCATCGATTACATTCATTGCCGTCTCCGGCATGCATGTGCTCTTGCTCTTCACGCGGCGCCGGTGGTCGCCGTTGTCGGTCCTGGCGGTGCCTTTGCAGCACCCCGGAAGTTACAACGCCAGGGTGACCCATCTACAGGCTACAACAGCTGCGATGGAAAGCCAATAAGTGTGGCGAGAAGACACAAGAAAATGAGATGTGATTTGTGTGGGGAGAAAGAGTGGCTGAGAATCTCTCCTGTTCAGCCGCGCGATATAAGTGCCGGGCTGGAAAAATACTGTTTTTCTTTTTGCGCGCGCAGGCGCTCCGGGTGCTCCAGCGGAGGCGCAAAAAACGCGCGCGGCATAAATGGTATTGGTTGAGCGTGCAGGACGAAACAACATTGCGCGCCGCTTATTTCATGCGCCCGCTCCCGCGCATTGCACACTCGAGCGTCCGTGCCACGACTTCCATCTACCGCAATTCCATGCGCTGCCGCCGCCGCCCGCACCACCCCGTTTGCTCCGGCTACCTGACGGTGCTTCCACGTCCTATCCCCGCGACACGAGGGTCACGTTTCCCTAAGGTAAATTAGAGACGTAGTGCTGATTGCTCCCTTTTGCATGTGCAGGACTCCAAGGTTCATTTTAGAAGTAGAATTTTATAAAAGTGTGCGATTCTAACATGGATGAAAATAAAATAAAAAACATAGTCACCTGGTCGTGGTGTGGTCGATTGTGTTGCCTGTAAGATGGCGATGTGGCCATCTTGGCGTTGCTCTTCCATGTTACTGGTACGTCTAGACGTTATCCTTGAAAAAAAACTTATACGTATATGGATCCTCATTGCCTCGATTTAGGTTTGCGTTGACCTGATTATTGATATAGATCAAGCAATAGAACACTCGTGTACCAAAAAATCGCGATAAATGTATCTATATTTGTATACCTATACTAATTAGAGACTCCCTAAATATTCTCACGCAGAAGTTGACTAGGGATCAGAATAGAGTTGCCGATCATCTGGCAAATTATAGTTGTATTGAGTGTACCACGGCTGTGTAGATGCATCTGGGACGGCCATCTATTGAGGATCTTCTTTCATTCGATTGTAACACTCTCAATTTGGAATAAAACTCCTTTCACCGTGCAAAAAAAAATTAGAGACTCCCTAAATATTCTCACGCAAATAGATATTACGAACCGTTTATCTTGTGGGATCGAGTTATAAAGGTGTAGATTAACCCATGTAATTCTTTATCAAAACAAATGCTTAGTTCGATCAATAAATAAAAATAATCCATCTCCACGTTAAACTGTTCAGCAAAAAAATAATCCGTCGGCTCACACGTTAATATGTTTGTCAAGAAGTAGAACTCCCTGTGAAAAAGAAAAGATAATAATGGGGGGATAGGTTGAAGGGGCCCTCTGTGAAAAAACTGGAGAATACGTATATACAAGTATCCGTATATTTTAGTAATTTGATTTTATGAAGCTTCAATAGTTGAATCAATAATATACTCCCTCCGTTCCCAAATATAAGTCTTTCTAGAGTTTCCAACAAGTGATTACATACGGAGTAAACTGAGTGAATCTATACTCGAAAATATGTCTATATAGATCCGTATGTTGTAGTCCATTTAATGTCTAGAAAAACTTATATTTTGGAACGGAGGGAGTATGAACTAATAGAAGTTTTACTGTGAGCTCTACGATCTGGGAATAGCTATAACCGCATTTCATATTTCATATGACAGCTTGTAAGAATACTTAACACACCACACTTATATTCCATATGACAGCTAGGGAAAGAGAGAGGATTTGTGGCACGCAGTTCCTCGGGCGTACTTCTATTTGCGGCTTCTGATTTTTAAATTTTTATATCTTTTGAACGAAAAGTCTAAATTAAATTATGTTTTCATATTCATGTTTGTCGTGACGTGAGCTTTGAATACGTGTTGATGAATTTTAAAATGAATGCTAAGTTTCAACTCTTAAAACTTAGTACGTGGAAACAAGAAAATTTTAAAATGAATGCCAAGGACCGGGTGNGTAACACTCTCAATTTGGAATAAAACTCCTTTCACCGTGCAAAAAAAAATTAGAGACTCCCTAAATATTCTCACGCAAATAGATATTACGAACCGTTTATCTTGTGGGATCGAGTTATAAAGGTGTAGATTAACCCATGTAATTCTTTATCAAAACAAATGCTTAGTTCGATCAATAAATAAAAATAATCCATCTCCACGTTAAACTGTTCAGCAAAAAAATAATCCGTCGGCTCACACGTTAATATGTTTGTCAAGAAGTAGAACTCCCTGTGAAAAAGAAAAGATAATAATGGGGGGATAGGTTGAAGGGGCCCTCTGTGAAAAAACTGGAGAATACGTATATACAAGTATCCGTATATTTTAGTAATTTGATTTTATGAAGCTTCAATAGTTGAATCAATAATATACTCCCTCCGTTCCCAAATATAAGTCTTTCTAGAGTTTCCAACAAGTGATTACATACGGAGTAAACTGAGTGAATCTATACTCGAAAATATGTCTATATAGATCCGTATGTTGTAGTCCATTTAATGTCTAGAAAAACTTATATTTTGGAACGGAGGGAGTATGAACTAATAGAAGTTTTACTGTGAGCTCTACGATCTGGGAATAGCTATAACCGCATTTCATATTTCATATGACAGCTTGTAAGAATACTTAACACACCACACTTATATTCCATATGACAGCTAGGGAAAGAGAGAGGATTTGTGGCACGCAGTTCCTCGGGCGTACTTCTATTTGCGGCTTCTGATTTTTAAATTTTTATATCTTTTGAACGAAAAGTCTAAATTAAATTATGTTTTCATATTCATGTTTGTCGTGACGTGAGCTTTGAATACGTGTTGATGAATTTTAAAATGAATGCTAAGTTTCAACTCTTAAAACTTAGTACGTGGAAACAAGAAAATTTTAAAATGAATGCCAAGGACCGGGTGGCTATCCGGCGGCTTGGGCCCAGTGGGGTTTACGAGTGTACAATACAGTACGGCTATGCCGACCCGCTCGACTTCGAGGAGGATGACCTCGCCGGTCAGGTGGTGAGCGCTCTGCAGGAGCACATCACTCTGGAGGAGGCCGCTCTATTTGAGGAGGCGAGGGAGGTTTCTTGTACTCCAAGATGACTATATATATATATATATATATATAGACACACGCGCGCGCCTATGAGGCATAAGCAACACAATATCGACTATTCCATCAAATCCCTCTCTCCCTTCTAACATGGTATCAGCCTAATCGATCCAACCCTAGCCATCACCCATCGCTTTCGCTCCGCTCCGCCCCCGGGCCGGTCGATCTCCATGATCGCCACCGGGGGCCGCGCGACCCGTACCTAGGGTTCGTCCGCCGATCTCGTCGATCGGCTGCCCTAGAGAGTTTTTTTTCGATCTGTTGTTTCGGATTTTCTCTCTTGCTGATCGCTTGATCGGTGTTCTTTTTTGGTCATTTGTGGGGCTCGCACCGTTCGTCGTTTTGGTGCGCCTCTACTCCAACCTAACGGTGCCTGAGTTCTGCAACTGCACGACATGCGGTGCCCCCCAGGCCCGACCCTGAGGGGGGGCAAGCGGGGCGGCCGCCCCGGGCCCCCGGCGCCAAAGGGGCCCCCAGCAGGTGCACATTCTGTACTGGCCCTGGCCATAGTAGCCGAAAACGGGGAACGGTAGGTCGTCCCTCCATCCCGATTCATCGACCCAGAATCGGATTCGGGAACGAGGTCCGATTCGGTACGATTCGATGAAGATTCGGCGTCCCCGCGGCCTGCTCTTCGATTCAGGTTCGAGGATCCAACAGCCAAAACGCGAGGCATAATTTACTCATGCCATCGTTTCTTTTCTCAAGGACTCCTCGTTCTTCCTCCAGTCCATTAATTGCAAGGCATCCATTAACAGCAAGGAATGCTGACCGTCAGGGAGTCGTCGTTCTTCAGGAACTGCGTTCCTCGACCCANCAGTGGGGTTTACGAGTGTACAATACAGTACGGCTATGCCGACCCGCTCGACTTCGAGGAGGATGACCTCGCCGGTCAGGTGGTGAGCGCTCTGCAGGAGCACATCACTCTGGAGGAGGCCGCTCTATTTGAGGAGGCGAGGGAGGTTTCTTGTACTCCAAGATGACTATATATATATATATATATATATAGACACACGCGCGCGCCTATGAGGCATAAGCAACACAATATCGACTATTCCATCAAATCCCTCTCTCCCTTCTAACATGGTATCAGCCTAATCGATCCAACCCTAGCCATCACCCATCGCTTTCGCTCCGCTCCGCCCCCGGGCCGGTCGATCTCCATGATCGCCACCGGGGGCCGCGCGACCCGTACCTAGGGTTCGTCCGCCGATCTCGTCGATCGGCTGCCCTAGAGAGTTTTTTTTCGATCTGTTGTTTCGGATTTTCTCTCTTGCTGATCGCTTGATCGGTGTTCTTTTTTGGTCATTTGTGGGGCTCGCACCGTTCGTCGTTTTGGTGCGCCTCTACTCCAACCTAACGGTGCCTGAGTTCTGCAACTGCACGACATGCGGTGCCCCCCAGGCCCGACCCTGAGGGGGGGCAAGCGGGGCGGCCGCCCCGGGCCCCCGGCGCCAAAGGGGCCCCCAGCAGGTGCACATTCTGTACTGGCCCTGGCCATAGTAGCCGAAAACGGGGAACGGTAGGTCGTCCCTCCATCCCGATTCATCGACCCAGAATCGGATTCGGGAACGAGGTCCGATTCGGTACGATTCGATGAAGATTCGGCGTCCCCGCGGCCTGCTCTTCGATTCAGGTTCGAGGATCCAACAGCCAAAACGCGAGGCATAATTTACTCATGCCATCGTTTCTTTTCTCAAGGACTCCTCGTTCTTCCTCCAGTCCATTAATTGCAAGGCATCCATTAACAGCAAGGAATGCTGACCGTCAGGGAGTCGTCGTTCTTCAGGAACTGCGTTCCTCGACCCAGGGTACCGTACCGGGTTCATCGTACCCAAACAGATTGGATCGCGTCCCCGCTATAAAAAGATGTATACCCTCGTTGTACCCTATTTTTTTTCAACCACCGACTCTCGTCCCTCGTTCCCGCTCCTTGTCCCACCGTACCGGAAACATGGCAACTATGGCCCTGGCTTTCCAAGTTGCAAAGAAGAGTAGTAGCGTCATGGGGGCCCTGGGTAGCGAGCGCAGAGGCACTGATTTGTTCGCTAAAATAGGTCAGCGCAGGCAGTACGCGCACACGCGCCACGCCGAGATCCCCTCCTCGAAATCCTTTCTGGCCCGATTTGAATTGGTCTCGAGTATCTCCTCTGATCTTATGATGGCGCCAAGATTTCCCCATCCCCCGGTTCTCCTCGAGACCTCAATCCCATCCTCAGATAGATCAATTGACCTGCTGGACAACAAGTACGTCCTCACAGATCTAGACTACATCTCAACCTCAATGTACTCAGTTCAAGAAGATAGACAATTGGGACTGTCATTTTTGAGTTTGGCATGAAAAACTGATGACCGGTAAGGTTTTTGTTGAATTGCTCTATACCTTAGTAACTTTGCTTTAATTTCCATGCACTAATTTTTATTGTCTTTAGATTGTATGCATTTGGCGACGAGGAAAGAGAAAAAGAGAAGAAACGAGCAGGTGAGTTTGAATTCAATGGTACTAGTTTTCAAGAGTAATACGAACAGATGAAGATATCCAAACTAGTTGGTGACAGTTGTTGTGGGGGAACAACTAACATTAATCCAGAAGACGATGGCAGTAAACAAACGATAGCAATGGTGATTATGAACACATATTTAGTTCAACTGCTATAAAATTTGATAGTCTTGACATGTAACCATATTTATTACGGATATATGTTATCCAAGAAATTGGCATAATCTTGATAACAAGGAAAAGGACATAACAGTGGAGAATGCCTTGTAAGAGTAGTTTTAAAAGAATTAGAAGATAAGATGTAAAAAATATTTCATATGAAAATTAATTTCGATGCACTTTCGTTGTTTGTTATAATACGCAACAAATATGTATTTTTTTATGCTTGCATTAAGGGACCTCGGTTTCTAATTTCACCTCGGGCCCCCAAAATCTCAGGACCGGCCCTGGGTGCCCCAGGAACGCCCGTCTTTCGCGCGGCGGAGCGCATCAGGCCGCTTGCGCGGTCCTGCGTTGGCCCGTCGTCCCGCGCAAGAAACACTCGCGCTGGGATTCGATCCCTTGACCTCCTAGCAAAGAGCAAGCTGAGCTAGCCATGGCAACAGATTAGCTTTTATGGTAAATGTCCAGCGCAACTCTAAGAGAGCTAAACTACATCGGTAAAAAGTTAAACATTCGCAAAAAAATCCCAAAAATGAACGTACAAGTGAGGATCGAACAGACGACCTCGTATCACTAAACCAGGTCACTAGCGACCCTCGAACATTTCACGAATAGGAACATTTTTGGGGATTCTCATGCATTTTCTAAAAAAGAAAAGAAATTGTAAACAATACCATTTCTTTGAAATTAAGAAACAAATTCTAAAAAAACATACATTTTCTAAAAAACAGGAACCAAAATTTAGAAATTACGAACATTTTTCACAAAGCATGGAAAATTTTGAAATTGCCAGAACATTTTTTGAATTTTCGAACAAAAATTGGAAACATGAAATTCCTTGAATTTGTGAAGAAATTTGGAAAGCTGGAACATTTTCGGTAATTCCTGAACATTTTTTGAATTTCTCGAAAAAATGCACAATTTTGAAATTACGACCAATTTAGAAATTACGAACATTTTTTAGAAAGCATGACCAATATTGAAATTGCCCGAACATTTTTTCAACTTTCGAACAAAAATTGGAAACATGAAATTTTTTGAATTTGCAAAGAAATTTGAAAAGCTGGAACAATTTTGTTAATTCCTGAACATTTTTTGAATTTATGGAAAAAATGTGAATATATTTTAAAGTTCTCCAAACATTATTCGAATTTGGGAACAAATTTTCAGAAAAATAAATCGTTTTTTATTTGTGAACAAAATTTGAGAGTATGAACTTTTTTAAAATTTCCCAACATTATTTGAATTTGGAAGCAAATTTGCAAACATGAACATTTTTAAAATTCACAAAACTTATCAAAATTTGTGAACAAAAAATTAAAATGCGAACATTTTAAAAATTTATGAACAGTTATTGAAAAATAAGAATAAATTTGAAAACAAAAATAAAAAAGGAAAGAGAACGAGAAAGAGAAACAGGAAAAATCTAAAAGGGAAAAAAATGAAAACGAAAAAAGAAAAAGAGAGAAGTAAAAAAGAAACAGAAAAGCCCAGTTTTTAACCTTCTAGAAGGTTCCCAAACCGGAAAAAGCGCCAGGAACCGTCCAAAAGGTACCCAAAACCAGGAACCGTTGAACGCACGCTTTGATTCTAAATGGCCCGGCCCGTGTTGTTCGATCGCTTCGATCGCGTGTGTGCGGCGCCCCGACATTTTGACGCTGAATGCATCAAATAGGAAAACCCCCGGCGTGGCACTATCCCATCTGGCGTCCATGATGCACGTCGGGTGTCCTGGGGTCAGTTTCGCGTTTTGTGCAAGAATTGGCTGCTTGCACGTTGCATGCATGTACTGATCCGGGTCAGCTCAACGTGTCCGCCTCCGGTCAAACTCCTGTCACGTCTGGTTG
This sequence comes from Aegilops sharonensis, assembly GCA_904067115.1. Classification (NCBI taxonomy): domain Eukaryota; kingdom Viridiplantae; phylum Streptophyta; class Magnoliopsida; order Poales; family Poaceae; genus Aegilops; species Aegilops sharonensis. The sequence goes on along the minus strand of LR880972.1, from coordinate 57,698,912 downwards.
CACGCAACGCACTTGCAGATACCTCGTCGTCCGTCCCTGAGTACGTGCTTCCCTGCACCGATTCAGTAACAGGCTGCAGCTGCGTCGTCCTTCGGACCTCAGCGTCGCTGTCCCATGGTTTTCCCGGCGACTGCATCAACCGTGTGCTACCGCTACATCGCCTCTTCGGACAGTAATACCGCGGTCCACGGTTCACTGCTGTTCCAAGGTCGTCCATTTCAGATCGTCTCCGTGGCTGCATTGACCCTTGCGGCTATACATACAAATCCATTTACGGATCTATATGCTCCGATTGGAACTGGAAGTTCCAGAACTGGCGGCTGGTATACCACCATAATGAAATTGCCTTTTATTTTTAGTATTCGGATAGGGGCCGCTTCGTCGCCTCATAGGGCCGTAGCGAGCGTGGCACACGGCTCCTGCTGCCGTCCCATGTTTCTTTCGCGGCTGCACCTGTCCACGCGGTGCCGCTGCGTTGCCACTCGGGCCGTAGTGCCGCGGCCCGTGGTTGACTGCTACCCCGAGGCCGTGCACTCCAGGTCGTTCCGGCGGCTACACCGACCCTTGCGCTGTTGTTGCGTCATCCTATCGGGTCGTAGCGAGTGTGGCACGCGGTCCCTGCCGCCGCCCTGAGGTCTTCCCCGCCGTCGCTCGGACCCGCCCGCTGCCGCTGCGTCGCCCCTTTGAGTCGTTGCGTCGCCGCGCGCGGTCCACTCCGCCGTCCCGCGCGTCGACTTCTACGTGGTATACTTCGCGCCGCCTCCCTAGGCGCAGAAACGCCACCGTCCGTGCCGGTCCTCGCCACGCTGTCAGGTTCTTCCTCGCCTACTTCGGGCACCATCGCTGAGCTTCTGACCTAGCCGCCGCCGCCGCCTCCTCAGGCCGCCGCCGCCGCTCTTCTTCCCGGTCCACGGCGACTACCTCGACACCTGCCACCCCGACTCGACATCGACCATAGCGTCCCTCTCACGGCTACCTCAACAATGGCTACACTACCCTACGCTCTCGGCTACCTGGACAAACGGCACAAAGGGCCACCACCTTCCTTGAGCAACCTCGTCGGTTTTCACTCCAGCCACTCCGCGATGCATTGACCGTTTCGACTGTGGGGGGTGTCCGTCGGCTTGCCTTCGGATTCTTCTCGAGTCTCACCGCTGTGTTGCTACCGTTGTGACTGTGGGGGGATATTGAGTATCCTGATTATTAGGAAAGCTAGGATAGCGTAGGATATTATTCTTCCTTGCCTTGCACTCCAGCCACTCCGCGATGCATTGACCGTTTCGACAAATGTTTCCTACAAGCAGTGGTAGTTAACACCAATTGCGTTTTGTATGTTGTATGTAGTATCTGTCGAAACGAGAGTATGTACGTGTAGTATGTAGTATATAACAATGATTAGGTAGTATATATACAAATTTATAGGTTGTATGTACCATTTTTCGAGTATGCTCTTTTTTAGTACAAATATGTACGTATTTTAAAAATATAACAAAAATTATGAGCTCATATGCAATTTTTTCATGTAACTTGTTTTGAAATATCTTAGATATAGTATACGTACATATTTAAAATAACAAAATAGTATATATAGTACCACATGCTAGTATACGAGACATGTGAGGTAACTACCACCGGATGGTACGTAGGATGCATTTTCCATATATATATATATATATATATATATATATATATATATATATATATATATATATGCCTATGAGGCTCAAGCAATACAACATCGACTATTCCACCCAACTCCTCTCTCCCTTTTAACATCTTCGACCGTATTTTGCTCGGCTTCTACGAGTTCCTACACAGCACGTGCATGTCCGCGCTGCCAGCTCTCGGGATCCCCCTGCAGCAGTGCGTCAAGATCGGCATGCTCTACAAGGCCTGACGCTATGCTAGCACACACTTGCATATGTATGATGCAGTGCATGCCAATAAACTGATCTGGTTTTCGGTTGTTTCAGCCACCTGTAGTAGCAACGCAATAGCGTTTGTAAGTAAACCTCAGTATGAAAGTTGACATGGAAATCAGTTTCTTGAAGTGATTTGTTGCGCCCTAACCCC
>LR880972.1:57686482-57696671 GCA_904067115.1 Aegilops sharonensis | reverse complement strand
CCCGCGTCGCTCTCCCTGGCGACTCGGGGGGCGAACCCTAGCGCCGCCACTCACCCACCCCGTCCCTCCCTCGTCTCGCCGCCGCCAGAGGCTCCGGCCAGCGAAGCTCGGCTGGATCCGGGGACGGCGGCGGCGGGGCACTTCTTCGGTTGGCGCGTGGAGGCAGGGCGAGCTGTCTCTCCAGCGCACGGGTGGTGGCGGTTTCCGCTGCGGATCTTACCGCGGTGGCTCGGCGGTCAGAGCCTGGGCTACGACGGCGGTGGCGGTCGGCGTCTGTGCTTGCTGGCCCATTCTCCGGCGACCTCGGCCTGGTTCGCGAGGTCGAGCCCACTCGGATCTGGCGTCCTTCAAAGGCAGCAGCTCGATTCGGCCGGCTCCGGCCAGTATCCACGGCTGGGTGGATGAGGCGTGTTGGAGGCGGTGGTTGTGTGGCTCGTGGAGGAGGTTTGGCTGGTGGTCCGCGGTGTTGGTTCTTGTGGAGCTCAGATTTGGCTTGGTTACAAGGGCTGCTCTGCTTTGGTTGTGGATGGGGAGGGTCCTGGTGGCTGTATGTGCTGGTGGTGGGGTGTGGCCGGCGGCGAGGGCTTGGATGCGGGCTGCAGCTGACACCGAGCTGACTTCGGCTGTGCGGGTGCTCGAGGTGAGTGTCTGCGTCACCGAAGCCTCGTGCTAGTCCTAGCGAGGATACTCGCCGTGGACTGGTAGGAGGGTGGGGAGGTCTCGAGCTGCTAGACTCAGTGACAACNGGCGGCGGGGCACTTCTTCGGTTGGCGCGTGGAGGCAGGGCGAGCTGTCTCTCCAGCGCACGGGTGGTGGCGGTTTCCGCTGCGGATCTTGCCGCGGTGGCTCGGCGGTCAGAGCCTGGGCTACGACGGCGGTGGCGGTCGGCGTCTGTGCTTGCTGGCCCATTCTCCGGCGACCTCGGCCTGGTTCGCGAGGTCGAGCCCACTCGGATCTGGCGTCCTTCAAAGGCAGCAGCTCGATTCGGCCGGCTCCGGCCAGTATCCACGGCTGGGTGGATGAGGCGTGTTGGAGGCGGTGGTTGTGTGGCTCGTGGAGGAGGTTTGGCTGGTGGTCCGCGGTGTTGGTTCTTGTGGAGCTCAGATTTGGCTTGGTTACAAGGGCTGCTCTGCTTTGGTTGTGGATGGGGAGGGTCCTGGTGGCTGTATGTGCTGGTGGTGGGGTGTGGCCGGCGGCGAGGGCTTGGATGCGGGCTGCAGCTGACACCGAGCTGACTTCGGCTGTGCGGGTGCTCGAGGTGAGTGTCTGCGTCACCGAAGCCTCGTGCTAGTCCTAGCGAGGATACTCGCCGTGGACTGGTAGGAGGGTGGGGAGGTCTCGAGCTGCTAGACTCAGTGACAACTTCGGCGGAGTTGATTGGGATGATTTGCTTAAGGCGAAAGCCTTGTGTCGATCTCATCGGCAACGATGATGGCGACGCCTTCGGCGCCGCTTTCCTTCATAAAGGCGTCATCGGGAAGCTACCTTGCCCGCTCATTTGTGTGCCCCGGGCGAAAGCCTCAGATCCATCTCTGGACCAGACAACGATGGCATCTTGATGTCGTTTATCCCCTTTGGGGGCGTTGTTTTTGGAGCCACAGTTTCGTTGTTGGTAGCTTGATGTCTGGGTTGGAGTGCTTGTTGGGTTGTTGGAGTGTAGGGTGGTGGCGGTGGAAGTGATCTATGGCAGCGACAATTCCTTAGTCATTCTGTTACTGTTGGTTGACCTATCTCATGGGGGCTCGTGGCAGCGGTAAGGTCTCGGAGTTCAGTGCCCTTCGACGATGCCTGAGTTTGGTTGCTTGCTTTGCATAGTGTTCTAGTTCCCTCTATTTGTGATGGTGGCCATGGTGTGGCCCAAAGGAGGTGCAGTGTTGTCTCGGTGGAACATGGCCCTTCGACACGATCTGCGACTCTCTCAGTCTCGTCGTGGCTGGGTAGTGGGAAGCCCTTTGACGGTGCCTGCGACTCTCCTAGTTCTTCAAGGTGCAGAGTGATCGCAGGGCAGCAGGCGACTTCTTCTCTACGTCTTCTCAGTGACGTATCTCCTTTCGACTGATCCAAAAATACTAGTTCCCGCTCTTCTCGGTCTGACTAGTGGTGATGAGTACTAAGCTCTTGGTGTTGGCTGCTTGCCAAAGCTCATTTCTGGTTCTTCTCTGTTCTGTTGTTCCTTGTGCCTTCTCTTTTGTTCTACGTGTGTTGGGTGCTACTTTTGTAGCCGCTGTGTTGTATCTCGATCTCTTCTATGATAATGAAAATGGTTCAGGCCGGCGTAAGCCCACCGTAGCACCGTCAAAAAAAAGTTGACATGGAATAAAGATGTATATATGCTGCGGAAGGTAAGCTTTTGCAACGATACCTTTCAGCTCAAAATATTGCTTCCAAACTTCTTCGCCAGCCCAATCATAGCATTTGTTTCTGATATCTTGAAAAATTGCTTTCTGTATTGCAAGTATCAGTTCTTGTGGTTGTGGGTGATTTATCTTGGTCATGATGATTTCACCGCAAAATGTGGGCTGCAATGCAATGATCTGGTCTTTATCAGGATTTTCTTTTCAGTTTATTGGAATGGATACCAATTGGGGTCATACATAGTTCCTATTGCAACATGTGGAGCGACGAGATACATTGACTATTTGCATGAGTCCTTCTTGAGTCAAGGGGACTTTGAGCGTAAAGCTGCTAGGGAGTACCTCGAAAACTTCATGCTAATGAATAAGGACATGGAAACGGTTCTCCTGCCTTATCAACCAGTGTAAGTCATTGCCGGACAACCCTTTCGTACATTTCAATTATTCCTTCTAGCTTATATTTAGAAATTTGAGGTGTTTTTTTTGCCGCAGCAACGTGTGCGCCGTCCTTATCGTTCTTTTCCCGCAAGCCTCCCAAGCCGGTGTATTTTGACTCATCCAGAGATTATGAGAAGAAGGACTATAACCACATAATGGGTATTCTGGATGATGCTCTACACGGCTTCCGCATGAGGGGTGGCCACCTCGATATCAGGAAACAAATGAAGAACAAGCCGGGTTTATCGCATAAAACTAACTTCTGCAGCATCCATCAACCGACATCAAACAAGAACGATGGATTCTACCTCGTACATCTTATGATGGAGTTCAGAAGGGATCACCAACGGCTTCGCATGACTACCAAAAACGCTGATAATATACGCAAATGGGTAGAATCCCTAGGAGAGGAACCGGATTATAAACTCAGAGACGACTTCATTCGCATCCAAAGGGACATTGCGATGATCATCATGAAATCTGTCGTCGAAGAGAATGGGATGTTCCACCATGGACCTATATCGTGAGCTGACGTCCGAAATCGCATAGGCCTACACCATCAGGACCTTACATTGTTCATGAAGCTAGGGTGCATCCTCCCGGATATGGATGAATGGAACTTCCAGTGATAGACGATATTGCCGATGATGATGTGTCGGTTAAACTTGTACTTTCTGTAGCGATGAAACTTTGTCATGTGAACTGTCGGTGCCGAACTTGCGTTGCGCTAGTTTGTTAGTTTGGGTACGATGACCTGCGTACCTCTAGTTAATTAGTGTGGGTATGATGAACCAACGTTGATTAAGTATGTTTACTATATGTTGCATCTATATTTGCTAACCCTTTCTTTTTTTGTTGCTCAAGTATATTATGTTGCATATTTTTGTTGATTCACTTGATGAAGATGCATCTCTAACAGGTACATAGATCCTTCATGGCGAAGAAGTGCTATGTCGTGTACATAGGGAAGGTTCCGGGAGTGTACAACGAGTGGCCCGAGTGTTAGGCTCAAGCGGAGCGGTTCTCGGGCGCCAGCCGTAAAGGGTTCGATACCATACAAGAAGCAGAAGCTAGCTAGCTACTTGAGGATCACGCTAGAGCAAGAGAGGAATCAGAACCGCGCCTCACGTACTGAATAGTTCCGCTCTGACTCATAGTGATAGCTCTTTTGTGTTCTTGCAAGTATTCGAGCCATGTCATAACTTGTATCACTATTTCGAGATGATGACGAGAGTCATCTTTTGTGTTCGATGATGATTATGATGATGACATGATTTGATGAGAATATTTGTATGTCCATGATATGATTAGATTTGTATGTGTATGATATGATAGAGACTATTGTTTAAAACATATACAAAAACAAAGGAAATATTCAGCAGAAAAAATCAGAAAATAATAACTGTAGCAAGGGGTGTTTCTGTAGCAGCAGCAAACTCTTATCAGTAGTGTGCTTTAAGATGCCGCGCTGCAGATATTAGCAGCAGCGAAGGTACATAGCACACGCTACTGCTACATAAGGATAAAAGTAGCATGTACTGAAACGTGCTACTGAATAAAGTTAGCTTTTGCGTCGTAACAGTAGCACGGCCGCCCGCGCTACTGCTAGGCGTTTTACCCACGCTACTGCTGGGCTTTTCCTAGTAGTGCCCCATTGTCACCAGGGTATCCACATGCAATACATACATCTAGTGATCTCAAATCCAATGTTCAATCCAACATAACGAAACCTCAAAGAGCAAGACTCAGTTCATCACAACAAGATAGAGAGGGAAAACACCACATGATCCAACCATAGGAACAAAGCTCACGGATATATCAAGATTGTGCCGGATCAAGAACATGAGAGAGAGAGAGAGAGAGAGAGAGAGAGAGAGAGAGATCAAACAAATAGCTACTAGTACATACTCTAAGCCCCGAGGGTGAACTACTCCCTTCTCATCATGGAAATCGTCGGGATGATGAATATGACGTCCCGTGTATTTCACACTCCGGCAGGGTGCCCGAAATGTCTCTAAATGGGATTTGTGCGATACAGAGGCTTGCGGCGGCGGAGCGGAAGTTCTAGGTTAACTTTCGGGGGTCTCCGAACATATAAGGATTTTCATAGTTGGAATCAGGCGAAGAGGGGCCACGGGTCCCACAAGATACTAGGGCATGACCACCACCTAGGCGTGCCCTACTGCCTTGTGGGGCCCCTGTGGCTCTTCTGGTACTCCCCCGGACACTAGTGCAGAACCGGGCAATAGCACCGGTTCGTAAGGCCCTTTAGTGCCGGTTTAGGAACCGGCACTAAAGTGTGGGCACTAAAGCCCCCCCCCCTTTAGTACCGGTTCAGCACGAACCGGTGCTAAAGGGCCACCACGTGGCACGAGCCAGCTCCAGGGGCCGGGAGCCCTTTAGTACCGATTGGTAACACCAACCGGTACNTATTTGTATGTCCATGATATGATTAGATTTGTATGTGTATGATATGATAGAGACTATTGTTTAAAACATATACAAAAACAAAGGAAATATTCAGCAGAAAAAATCAGAAAATAATAACTGTAGCAAGGGGTGTTTCTGTAGCAGCAGCAAACTCTTATCAGTAGTGTGCTTTAAGATGCCGCGCTGCAGATATTAGCAGCAGCGAAGGTACATAGCACACGCTACTGCTACATAAGGATAAAAGTAGCATGTACTGAAACGTGCTACTGAATAAAGTTAGCTTTTGCGTCGTAACAGTAGCACGGCCGCCCGCGCTACTGCTAGGCGTTTTACCCACGCTACTGCTGGGCTTTTCCTAGTAGTGCCCCATTGTCACCAGGGTATCCACATGCAATACATACATCTAGTGATCTCAAATCCAATGTTCAATCCAACATAACGAAACCTCAAAGAGCAAGACTCAGTTCATCACAACAAGATAGAGAGGGAAAACACCACATGATCCAACCATAGGAACAAAGCTCACGGATATATCAAGATTGTGCCGGATCAAGAACATGAGAGAGAGAGAGAGAGAGAGAGAGAGAGAGAGAGAGATCAAACAAATAGCTACTAGTACATACTCTAAGCCCCGAGGGTGAACTACTCCCTTCTCATCATGGAAATCGTCGGGATGATGAATATGACGTCCCGTGTATTTCACACTCCGGCAGGGTGCCCGAAATGTCTCTAAATGGGATTTGTGCGATACAGAGGCTTGCGGCGGCGGAGCGGAAGTTCTAGGTTAACTTTCGGGGGTCTCCGAACATATAAGGATTTTCATAGTTGGAATCAGGCGAAGAGGGGCCACGGGTCCCACAAGATACTAGGGCATGACCACCACCTAGGCGTGCCCTACTGCCTTGTGGGGCCCCTGTGGCTCTTCTGGTACTCCCCCGGACACTAGTGCAGAACCGGGCAATAGCACCGGTTCGTAAGGCCCTTTAGTGCCGGTTTAGGAACCGGCACTAAAGTGTGGGCACTAAAGCCCCCCCCCCTTTAGTACCGGTTCAGCACGAACCGGTGCTAAAGGGCCACCACGTGGCACGAGCCAGCTCCGGGGGCCGGGAGCCCTTTAGTACCGGTTGGTAACACCAACCGGTACTAAAATGTTTGGGGGGGGGGGGGGTTGGTTTTATGATTTCTTTTTCATTTAATTTTGTGTTTTCTATTTTAATTCTTTTTCGTTTCACCCGCAGATATATATATAATAACTCATGCATGCTCGCATCATACATCATCATATATAATAACAAGTCCTACAAGCTAATTAATCAAGCATCATCATACAACTTCTACTCGTTATTAATAATAAGTCATACGATCATCATCCTCATAGTCATCGAACCCAACCCTACATAATTGTTCTTAGCACATGATCATCAGTATCAGGTAGGATCGGACCTAAACACACTTAAGGTAAAATAGCATAAAACAATATAGACCCTGACTCTCCATTATGAAGAATGGAGATCATCCTGTCTCCAATTCTTGCGCCTCGCTTCCTTTTGCTTCCAAGAAGCAACTTACGACTGTCCATACATTTTTTCCATCCTTTGATTGTCATGTCTCCACTTCTTTTAGAAATCCGGTATGGACAGTTGAGATTCGTAGGATGACCTGGATATATGTTCAAAACACGAACGCTGCCGCCATTCTGATACATCAAATGAGGCACACAATTCTCTGGGATAAACTGTTGAAAAACATAGTAATAACTTCGTAATTAGCAATTATGTACTAGTTTTAGAAGTACGCAAAAAGATGCACGGATGTCGTAATAGTAAAAAAAACTTACCAGGGTATCTCCATGGTAGTTACCGTAGTTCAACACGTGCACTAGTGGCACGTATTGACCATAATGTTGAGGAGTTCGATTGTAGATATTGTAATTCTCAATATCATTACAAAATCCAACCAGATGAGTTTTCTCCTTGTAAGTTAACTCAGAGCCATCGGTGTAGTAAGTTCTATCTACCATATTCTGCACATTCTTTGATACTTCAAAATAAGCTGTCAATGAAATTAGCTGTCAACTATTTTGAAATGAACAATATAAGTTCTATTAATAATTAACTATGTTTGAGAAACTCACATAGCGGTAGAACTGGAGGAGTATCAACAAGGACCCNTAGTTCAACACGTGCACTAGTGGCACGTATTGACCATAATGTTGAGGAGTTCGATTGTAGATATTGTAATTCTCAATATCATTACAAAATCCAACCAGATGAGTTTTCTCCTTGTAAGTTAACTCAGAGCCATCGGTGTAGTAAGTTCTATCTACCATATTCTGCACATTCTTTGATACTTCAAAATAAGCTGTCAATGAAATTAGCTGTCAACTATTTTGAAATGAACAATATAAGTTCTATTAATAATTAACTATGTTTGAGAAACTCACATAGCGGTAGAACTGGAGGAGTATCAACAAGGACCCAAATGTCCATATTGTCTTGCTCGATTTCAGGATCACCAAGATCCATGGTGACAAGCATACCCTCATCAAAACCATACAATTTGCAAAATGCTTCCCAATTTTTGCAACCAAAATGGGTTACGCTCTCAGCATTATACAACTTTACTTCAAAATCCACATCATGACGGGTCCTTAGGTGAATTTTCTTCGTTTCAAAATTTTCATGGTCTTCAAAATCCATCCTCTCCAAGACATAGCGTCTTGCATGGCATGGGATCAACTATACTCGAATTGTAAAANCAGGATCACCAAGATCCATGGTGACAAGCATACCCTCATCAAAACCATACAATTTGCAAAATGCTTCCCAATTTTTGCAACCAAAATGGGTTACGCTCTCAGCATTATACAACTTTACTTCAAAATCCACATCATGACGGGTCCTTAGGTGAATTTTCTTCGTTTCAAAATTTTCATGGTCTTCAAAATCCATCCTCTCCAAGACATAGCGTCTTGCATGGCATGGGATCAACTATACTCGAATTGTAAAACATGAAAATTACACGTTGAAATAGTTGAAGTCATGCTTAATTATGAAAAAAAACACTTGTCGTCGTTGCGTACCGTTTCAACTTCAAAAGTCTCCTCGAGCTTAATGCTGAAGCGCCGACCATCGTCCAGGTGAGGCCTGTCGCACTCACCTCGATCGTCGTGGCACCAGTCGCACTCCCCCGGGAGACTTTCGTCGTCCGATGATGACATTTCCTATACGTTCATAATTCAAAGACTAAATTAGATCATTATTATTCAACTAATCATATGCATATGCCTTGCATATAGTGCTCTCCAATTTGACTAAAAAAGAAACTAGTTCTATTAATTTTCTTCCTAAAAATAAACTANCCATATTGTCTTGCTCGATTTCAGGATCACCAAGATCCATGGTGACAAGCATACCCTCATCAAAACCATACAATTTGCAAAATGCTTCCCAATTTTTGCAACCAAAATGGGTTACGCTCTCAGCATTATACAACTTTACTTCAAAATCCACATCATGACGGGTCCTTAGGTGAATTTTCTTCGTTTCAAAATTTTCATGGTCTTCAAAATCCATCCTCTCCAAGACATAGCGTCTTGCATGGCATGGGATCAACTATACTCGAATTGTAAAAGATGAAAATTACACGTTGAAATAGTTGAAGTCATGCTTAATTATGAAAAAAAACACTTGTCGTCGTTGCGTACCGTTTCAACTTCAAAAGTCTCCTCGAGCTTAATGCTGAAGCGCCGACCATCGTCCAGGTGAGGCCTGTCGCACTCACCTCGATCGTCGTGGCACCAGTCGCACTCCCCCGGGAGACTTTCGTCGTCCGATGATGACATTTCCTATACGTTCATAATTCAAAGACTAAATTAGATCATTATTATTCAACTAATCATATGCATATGCCTTGCATATAGTGCTCTCCAATTTGACTAAAAAAGAAACTAGTTCTATTAATTTTCTTCCTAAAAATAAACTACTTCAAGTAGTTCAACTACTAAGCACTTACTATAAATAGAATAATGTAGTNATCGTCCAGGTGAGGCCTGTCGCACTCACCTCGATCGTCGTGGCACCAGTCGCACTCCCCCGGGAGACTTTCGTCGTCCGATGATGACATTTCCTATACGTTCATAATTCAAAGACTAAATTAGATCATTATTATTCAACTAATCATATGCATATGCCTTGCATATAGTGCTCTCCAATTTGACTAAAAAAGAAACTAGTTCTATTAATTTTCTTCCTAAAAATAAACTACTTCAAGTAGTTCAACTACTAAGCACTTACTATAAATAGAATAATGTAGTACTTACTCAAAATAAACAAGTTGCCCTCTAACTAAGTCCATTAAACACTTTCTAACATAATAAAAATTCTATGACCAAAATTACAACAAAAAAATTAATAAAAATTCTATGAAAAAATTCTATGAACTAGTTATATTAACTTTTATATAAACTCAAAATATATAAAAAATTAATCTAACATTCGACATTAATCTAACATTTATATAAACTCAAAATATATAAAAAATTAAATAAACAAAATAATATTTTAATTAGATCATCAAATATCAGATACCTAAATTTTCTTACTAAAAATAAACTAGTTATATTAATTATTGAACTAGTTCAAATCTCATATACCTAAATAAACTAGTTCGACAATTTTTTTACTAAAAATAAACTAGTTATATTAATTATTCAACTAGTTCAAATCTCTAGTTCCACAATTTTCTATCTAGCTAATTCATCTAACATTCGATCATCCAATTAACTTTTCTAAAAGACAGAAAATAAGTAAAAAAATGTGTGTGTGTGTATGTGTATGTGTGCATGTACGTGTACGTATATGTGTGTGTATATGTGTGTGTGTCCCCGTACGCCGCCGCCCCGTACGTACGAGCGGGGGCGGCGCACGTACGGGCGGGGGCGTACGGGGCGGCGGCGTACGTGTGCG
>LR880972.1:57606626-57618070 GCA_904067115.1 Aegilops sharonensis | reverse complement strand
TTCCATGATCAATCAGGATCACTGATTGCCAGAACTTTGTCAAATTCCACCATGCTATCTCAAGATTGAGCAAACGCAAATTCTAGGGAAGCAACAAGAACGTCGGGTAACAGATTTCATCTGTCACACGCATAAATAATTTTCAGCAATAGATCTCATCTACTCCAAAATTATATTATGCAATACCCACACATCTTCATGTATTCTAGATCGTAACCTGCATCTACACATAGCACGGCTCTGATACCACAGTAGGGTAACGTAGCAGAAAACAAAAACTTTCCGACCTATGCACCAGCCCAGGACCACTATGGAGACTGCATACATGGTTTGATCTTTTTCGTTACCGACTCGTAGCGCTGCGGGAAGTAGAGTTGATGACTCGCGGTGTTGCAGATCCCCGCAGCTAGGATTTACAACCTCCCAACTGTGAGGATGTATACCCTCATCCGCCCCACGAACAGCCCTCCGGGAGGCGGTCGAATAGTCCCTCGCACGGTGTCGTGAACAGCCCTTCGGGAGGACCTTCAAAACTCGGACGATCACTCGGACAGCCCTTCGGGAGGCACTCTCGAACTAAGACCGAAACTACGTTCTCTCTACAGAGTTGCACACATACGGTGTCATCTATCCGGCAGGGCTTCGCCGTCCAGAACTAGTTCCTACCGGAACCCAGATAGCCTTTCGGCTCTACGAAACTATTCCGCTGGGAGGGAGAGAAGAAGCCAAATCATTGCATGGCACTAGTATGAGAGCAAAGGGATGATGGTTTGGGCAGCCCCTCACCTCCTATTTATAGGAAAACCAAGGGGTAGTGTGCCTCCACAAATACCCAAAGTGCCCATGCTTTATGTCATACATAAGGGCAAAATGGGGAGGCAAGTGGAGCACCAAATGGTGGAAGGAAGCCTCATGGGCCCCCCCCCCCCCAATGGAACCAACGAAATTGGCAGCCCTCTTGGGTGGCTCCACCACCTTCATATCCATCCATGTCATCCCAAAAGATCTTGGGACAAAGCCCAAAATAAAGGCTTTCCATAAAATATCCCAAAAAGCACTTTCACTATTCACGACGACATTTTTCAGCGTCCGTTCGAACTGAAAATAGGGCTTAGAACATTTCCAGTACCCACCAAAATCATTTTTAACGCGTTCCGAAACAATTCCAGTTTAGTGATTTTCATCTGCGAAAAGCATCTGAAGTGGTTCCGGCAGCTCCGGAGCATATCCGGTTATTATCCCAGAAAATTCCAAAAGGCTTCCAGAATGATTCTGGCACCCTCCAATATTTATCAGGCATGTGCCGAAACCAATTTGACTTAAAGGTATCCCCTGAAACCACTTTTCAGTTTCACCAAAACTCATCCGATGACCTCTCTGTGCGGAACCTTTTCCGCTGTCCGAAACTTTTTCTGTGATTTTCTCTCAGACTCCTTGTCTAGTATTCAGCAGATAGATGACCCTTAAGCGTGTGACCATATAGGTTCGGTGAAGTACAGACATGACTAGAACCCTTTCGAATCAATGATCAACATCGGAGCCGTGGACACCCATATTGACCCCTATACCCACACGAATGAATATTCGAGTGAACCTCCAGTTGTCGTGTGCTATTCCTGTTGCTTCACGATATGTTACAAATACCCTAGGTGAGACATGTTGGCATTCCCGTGGATCAACAACTTGTCCACTATGCTAGTTACCTCATTACCGGTATTGTTCTCTTTTGTCGTTTCCATGTTCCGACATCCATGTGATCAAATCACACTGTGTCTGGCCAGACGATGATGGATACCATAACACCGAGAGGTCCCGAGAATATCTATCCATCGTCGGAGGAGCAAATCCCGATCTTGAGCTATCAAGTTACTTGACACACTTTTCCATGAACCCGTAAGCTGCCGTAACAGCCACCCATTTACGAATGACGTTTAACAAACTCCAAAGTTCATGAAGCAACTATGAAGAAACTCGATACTCTCATTGTCTAAGGAATTATACAAACATTAACCATCTCCGTGTTATCAACCATAAACTTGTGACGAATGAATCTCATAGCATAACATTAATCCGGGTTGATTCAACACAAATGTTCTCATAACATTTTGCCCTCAAAGTTGCTGGCATAGACATGCCCATGACCAGGAAAACAGAATCATCATGCAACACTTGAGCTAGTCTTAGAGGCCAGACTAGGAATACTTCTTACCGTTTATTATTCCACACGTGCATATGAGTCTTCCTCCGAGCCTCGTGTTATTGCAGACTCGAGAAACCCTTGACGTCTTTGCTAATGTTACAGTATGGTTCTCTGTCGTGTAATATGGACCAGTTATATTCTTCATTGTTGTAAACCAGGCTAACAGAACTTTGTTTTGAGTCTAGAATTGTTGCCACTTAAAGATTGTATTTCCCAATTTTTCATGATTTAATCTCATGAACTATATGAAATGCACGCGAAATTGGCAATTCTGCCCACTCTGCACTCATGTGATGATCGGTGTGAATCTGTACGTGTGGGCTTCCTGATCAAAGTATGAACTCAGTTAGAACATGAACAGTTGAAAGGAGAAACATCTTTTAACTTTTCGATTGTGTGTGCTTTCATTGATCTCCATCCTTATGGGCACAAGGGCGTTACCCCTCGGTTTCCAGCTTTTGGTGCGTTGCAAATTTGCAATGATGCAATATGGTATCATAGGTTTGGAATTTTCACAAATCACATCGGACAGGCAGTTTAGGTGTTGCTTGTTCTCCGAAGATACGCTCCTTTAGGTGTGACAGAACCAGCTATGAAGTTGGATGTAGTACCTAGCATGAACAAAGAATATATATTCGCCTGGGCAAAATAGGTCTGAAATCATATCTATATTTTTTAACATATCTTTGCCAGTGTTAGTGTGGTCAATTTATTCCACCATTAAATAACAATATCACATCTAATTCTAAGTTGGAAAAAATGATACTATAGGTGTTTATATGCGATATGCGAGTTTTATCCCCATAGGAAAACCTTTTTTATGTCACTAAGGAATTAACGATGCTCATTGTCTTGCTCGTGTTGCACATGTGTGGTGAGCAATGGTGAACTGACAAGTGCCCTAACAAATGCTTTTGCATTTATCCTCTAGGATTTTTGTGTTAGTGCTTTGCAGCCAGTTAGGTCACCTGCTTTAATACATGGTGTGTCAGCTGTCACTCCTTTTGGCAAAATAAACAGAGACGTGTTCTTATAGTTGGAGAAGATAAAAAGAAAAACAATTCTGGATCAAAATGATCGTGCTTGAAGAAAATGATCTAGCAGGGGATAAAAATAGGATGGGATTGCTGAAGAGTTTCAGGAACCCACCATGGCCCAATAGCTATTGCTTCTAACCATATATTCTAGTGCTATGATAAAGTATAAGCCACAACATGATTGCTCTTTCTTCTTCTAAAGACCACTATGTGTTGGTGGATGAGTTGTTATCATTAATATATGATTTTCTTCGATGAGTTGGTGGATGCATGTTGTATCCTTCGTCTTCATACCCATCTTGGCCAACCTTGCAAAAAAAACTCATCCTGGCCAGGTTATGTTGAGAGAACCTAAGAAGGTGTGCACGGGCAGATTTGAGCAGCGAGGTGATACACTAGAGATCTAATCTTTATGTACATCTGAACGACACGGAGAATCCAAGACTTAGATGCTCAGATGAATTTTAGGAGATCCACATCAGGGTTTGACTTCCTCTTCATAGCAATATGCTATAACTAAAAACTAAAATATACTCCAGCTTTTAGCAAGTAGTGAAGCACTAGGGCTAGTGGCATCTGCTGGTGGGGGCATAATTTGGCTGGGGAATTTGCAGGCCCCGCTTCCACCCCTGTTCTGTTTATTCCCTCCTTCAATGGGAGCTATGGAGCCTCGTGGTCTCTATCTCTATCTTCCATAAGTATGGCAATCTATCAACATTGTTATTTGTGGGCCGGACTGTCTCCAAGGGCCAAGGTTCCAATATTTCATCCAAGCTCTGTTGTCCGACACAGATTGCAATGGCTACAGTCCCAATGGACGTTGAAGCGGGAAGAGATGACAAGGTAATGTAATTGTGAGACAGAAATACAATACGAGTTAATTTCTTCCCCTTTTCAGGGATTAATGTGTTCCTTTAAACAGTAATAATCAATAATAATTGTATGTTTTCGCACCACTCGATTTAAGTCTGTCTTTCCTGTAATAGATCCTCTGGATCGGATCGGCTTGAGATTTTCGGTAGTAGTGATAGGTATTACCTTCTCCTGGTGCGATGAACTGCCGCCAGTGGCCATGGTGGGATGGTGACAGCGGCGATGAGTGGACAGAGAGATAGCGGTGGCGGAGCTTCCCGCCGCTGTCAGCTCTGCCTCGATCAGTAGGCAGGGCAGGTGGGGTGCGAACAATTCTTGGCGTACTGCACTCGTGGCCCCCACCTCCCTTATATGGAGCTGCGCGACAGGGGCCCGCAACCCAGTTGAGTTGAGTGTCCCCGATCAGGACTGAGTCAAGGGTCCAGTTGGCCGTTGGGCCAACTAAGAGGAGATCAACACTAACATTCTCCCCCTTGATCTCACCTTATACTTTTAACTTCACACTTTGACGTAACTCTTTTGACTTTGTCTTGATTTGCTCTTGGTCCTTGTCTCAATGAAGATCAATACGTAGGGCGTGCCTCGTCATAACAGTTATTAGTTACCGCCAGATTAACAGCCACAATGCATCTTTCTGTATTGANCCTTATATGGAGCTGCGCGACAGGGGCCCGCAACCCAGTTGAGTTGAGTGTCCCCGATCAGGACTGAGTCAAGGGTCCAGTTGGCCGTTGGGCCAACTAAGAGGAGATCAACACTAACATTCTCCCCCTTGATCTCACCTTATACTTTTAACTTCACACTTTGACGTAACTCTTTTGACTTTGTCTTGATTTGCTCTTGGTCCTTGTCTCAATGAAGATCAATACGTAGGGCGTGCCTCGTCATAACAGTTATTAGTTACCGCCAGATTAACAGCCACAATGCATCTTTCTGTATTGAAACAAGACCTTAACCTTTCTTTGGGCCCTTTAGTAATCCAGAAATCATAGACCTCCCATTATTCCCATGTCGACTGCATGTTCTCTTAACACGCTGGGTGGTAGGCCTTTGATAAGCGGATCTGTAAGCATCTGTTTGGTACTTACACCGTTAGTGCTATCATATGATTCTGGATTTTCTCCTTCGTAACATATAACTCTTTGTCAATGTGTTTGGCAGTACACCTGACATGTTGACATAGGAGATAAAATACTTGGATGATATATTGCTGCTACATATCATCATCAATTCCGGGTCAGGTTTTCTTTAACCATTTAGCCTGTCCTGTAGCCTCATATCATGCTATACTTTGCGGTATACATAACTCATGACACCGCAACTATTTTGCTTTTGGAGCTTTTCCACAATAAAAATCCAAAGGTACGAGTGTTTAGCTACTAGTGTGGGCTTCACTAAACATCCCGCCAAAACTTAGTTCTTTTACTCACAACCTTTTGAGAGTATGTGTCCCTTTCTTATTTAGCATGAGGCTTACAATACTTTGTAAGATTGCAAAACGTTCTTTAACTCCATTCCAGTGATCTATTGCTGGACCGGACTTCTCCCATAAATTTCCCAGATAAGTGAGCTATGTCAGGGTAAATAGCACCGATTTTGCTTCCAACAACTGAAGCACATGGAACCTCTTTCTTTTGATCGATCTCATATTGGTTCCTGGAACACTTAATATTCCCAAACTATTACCCTTGACTATAAGACAGGCGTAAGCTTACTCGCATGCATACTATATCTCATTAGAATCCTTTTCTAAGTATGCTTTTTGCGATAATCCTAATACCCCTCTTCTTTTATCCCGGTGAATTTCCATTCTTTGAGCGAATAGACCTTCACAGAGATTACTGTGATCATGACTTGATGTCACAATTAATCTTCTTTTTATTCAACAGTAGATTGAACATCACTACTAGTAAGTAGTACATTATCTACACGTCGAAAGCGGGAAAAGTATTTCCCATCTTTGAACTTTGCAAATATTCAATTTTTTTCATCCCGGCCTTCCTTAAAACCCAAAACATCTCTTCGTCCTCTTTAATATTTAGATGCCGCTGTTCAGTGGCGTGCTTTGATGCATAAATAGATTTCTTCATGTGGCATCCCATATTTTTCTTTTCTTTTCACAACAAAACCCTTGGGTTGTGTTGTGTAAGGGTTTTCTCATACAAATCTCCGTTTGGGAATTTCTAGGTCTCNATAACTCATTTCCGGAACATATTCGTTCCCTTTTCTCTTTTATCGTACCGAGAAAAAATCAGAACGACGCTTGATTTTTCTTTCTTAACATCAGCAGTGCAGCCGAGTAAGTACTAAAACTTTAACTGTAGCGTTGATGGAAATCAACTGTTGTTTGCAAAATTTCTCTCTTCCAGAAAAAATATTGTGTTTTAATTTGACATTGGTCAAAATTAAAACATACGATATTATTGTACTTTGAATCCTAGATCACCGTTGGGCAGAAACAGGATTCGCAAATATCGTATAATAATGTTGTCATCATCAGCTATGATCATTAAACGACAACATCATAATTAATTTTAAAATTCTCTTCTTTGTGAATTTCTCATCTTTATGGATTTAACTGTAAGAACAAACTAATGCGGCGGCGCTCTTTGCCGGCGAGGCCTAAGGCGCGGCCTTGCGGTGGCGCTCTTTGCCGGTGAGGCCTAAGGCCCTTCTCCGGTGAGGTGTTTTCTTTACCCTGTTCTAGGGTTCCAGGGGAGGGGAAATTTTCTCTGTGTGATATTTCAACCGAAAAATCCTAGACCCAACCTGTCTGATACCATTGATAGATCCTCTGGATCGGATCAGCCTGAGATTTTTGGTAGTAGTGAAAGGTATTACCTTCTCGTGGTGCGATGAACTGCCGCCAGTGGCCATGGTGGGATGGTGACAGTGGCGATGAGTGGACAGAGATATAGCGGTGGCGGAGCTTCCCGCCGCTGTCAGCTCCGCCTCGATCAGTAGGCAGGGCAGGTGGGGTGCGAACCATTCTTGGCGTACTGCACGCGTGGCCCCGACCTCCCTTATATGGAGCTGCGCGACAGGGGGCCAACCCAGTTGAGTTGAGTGTCCCCGATCAGGACTGAGTCAAGGGTACAGTTGGCCGTTGGGCCAACTAAGAGGAGATCAACACTAACATCCAGCGGAAGAATGGTTTCCACCAAGATTTGTTCCTAGCTTACAAGACTCTAGGCGTCATCTTGGTTGCCTCGTCACTTCACCTCTCTATGTTTATCCGTCGATGAATCAGACGAATCCCACCGAGGAAGACTACCGCGGGATATACAGCATCATGTTCTGGACACTGACTCTGATCAGTGTCATCAAGTACATATGCATACCTCTGAACGCCGATGTTCATGGTGAAGGTGATAGAATTAACAATTCTTCCAATCTGTCAATGATATATTTCATATAACTTGATCGGAGTTATTTTTGTAACGCAGGTGGCACATTTGCCATGTATTCTCTCCTGTGCCAGCATGCCAACATCGGCATCCTCTCGTCCAAGAAGATTTACATCGAAGAGGACGATCTGGTCTCGGCTCGGCCTGCCGTGACCAGAAGGCCAAGCAGGCTGACGAGGTTCATCGAGCGCATCATTGTCGCAAGGAGGCTGCTGCTCCTCACTGCTATATTGGGCATGTGTATGCTAATCGGAGATGGAATTCTCACACCTGCTATTTAAGTCTTGTATGCAATAGATGGACTGAGAGGCCCTTTCCCATCCGTTAGTAAACGTATGAAGTTAGTCTGTAGTAGTGGATGTCTTAGTTGGGACAAGATCGTGCTTAATTGTGTGTATGGAATTAATGTTTTACCGCTGTGGTGAAGGCACTGTCTGCAGCGATCCTCATTGGTCTCTTCCTGCTGCAGAAGTTTGGCACGTCGAAAGTGAATTTCATATTCTCACCGATCATGGCAGCGTGGACGTTCACCACACCCATCATCTGCATCTACAGCATCTGGCGCTATTTCTCTGGCATCTTCAAGGCCTTGTCACCACACTAAATCATTATGTTCTTCATGACCAACCAGAAAAGGGGCCGACAGCTGCTCGCTGGAACCGTTCTCTGCTTCACCGGCATGTACATTAAGCTTTTCTCTGTTTCACGGTTGGCTTTAATGTCCTTGAATGACAAACTTATCTTTTTGATTCATTCAGGTGCTGAGGCCATGTTTGTGGATCTTGGACACTTCAGCAAGAGGTCTATCCAGATCGTGTTCCTCACCAGCATATACCCTTCTCTTGTGCTGGTCAGACAACATATATGATCAACAACGTTGACGACTTCATCGATGGGTTCTACAAGTTTGTGTCGCGTCCTGTGTACAGGCCCATGTTCGTCATTGCGACGTTGGTATCAATTGTGGCAAGCCAATAGCTGATCTCAGNGATGTTCATGGTGAAGGTGATAGAATTAACAATTCTTCCAATCTGTCAATGATATATTTCATATAACTTGATCGGAGTTATTTTTGTAACGCAGGTGGCACATTTGCCATGTATTCTCTCCTGTGCCAGCATGCCAACATCGGCATCCTCTCGTCCAAGAAGATTTACATCGAAGAGGACGATCTGGTCTCGGCTCGGCCTGCCGTGACCAGAAGGCCAAGCAGGCTGACGAGGTTCATCGAGCGCATCATTGTCGCAAGGAGGCTGCTGCTCCTCACTGCTATATTGGGCATGTGTATGCTAATCGGAGATGGAATTCTCACACCTGCTATTTAAGTCTTGTATGCAATAGATGGACTGAGAGGCCCTTTCCCATCCGTTAGTAAACGTATGAAGTTAGTCTGTAGTAGTGGATGTCTTAGTTGGGACAAGATCGTGCTTAATTGTGTGTATGGAATTAATGTTTTACCGCTGTGGTGAAGGCACTGTCTGCAGCGATCCTCATTGGTCTCTTCCTGCTGCAGAAGTTTGGCACGTCGAAAGTGAATTTCATATTCTCACCGATCATGGCAGCGTGGACGTTCACCACACCCATCATCTGCATCTACAGCATCTGGCGCTATTTCTCTGGCATCTTCAAGGCCTTGTCACCACACTAAATCATTATGTTCTTCATGACCAACCAGAAAAGGGGCCGACAGCTGCTCGCTGGAACCGTTCTCTGCTTCACCGGCATGTACATTAAGCTTTTCTCTGTTTCACGGTTGGCTTTAATGTCCTTGAATGACAAACTTATCTTTTTGATTCATTCAGGTGCTGAGGCCATGTTTGTGGATCTTGGACACTTCAGCAAGAGGTCTATCCAGATCGTGTTCCTCACCAGCATATACCCTTCTCTTGTGCTGGTCAGACAACATATATGATCAACAACGTTGACGACTTCATCGATGGGTTCTACAAGTTTGTGTCGCGTCCTGTGTACAGGCCCATGTTCGTCATTGCGACGTTGGTATCAATTGTGGCAAGCCAATAGCTGATCTCAGCCACCTTCTTCGTCATCAAGCAGTCGGTAGCCCTCGACTACTTCCACCGTGTTAAGGTGGTGCACACCTCTAGGAACAAGGATGGGGAGCTATACTCGCCAGAAACCAACTACATCCTCCTGCTTTTATGTGTTGGTGCCATCCTCGGCTTCGGCAACGGTAAGGACATTCGAAATGCGTTCGATGTGGTCGTCATCATGGTTATGCTGATCTCCACCGTCCTGCTCACCCTGGTGATGCTCATCATCTGGTACACACATGTTGTGCTGGTGGCACTCTACTTTGTGTCGTTCCTGATCCTGGAGGGCACGTGTGTGAGTGCAGTGTGCTCAAGGGTGCACTACCAGGGAAAAGCTTATACACAGACGCTTACTAGCAGTGCAGGTTTATACCCCTCGCTACTGCTACTTACTAGTAGCGCGGGTTTTTAACCCTCGCTACTACTAAGTTGATAGCAGTAGCGCTGGTTTTTAACCCTGGCTACTACTAAGCGGTCTCTACCGTGCCCCCCGGGACATGCCATAGTAGTAGCGCGGGTTTTTAGCCCTCGCTACTACTAAGTTGATAGCAGTAGCGCTGGTTTTTAACCCTCGCTACTACTAAGTGGTCTCTGCCGTGCCCCTGGGCCATGCCATAGTAGTAGCGAGGGTTATAAACCCGCACTACTACTAAGTTTTTACCCCTCGCTACTACTAAGAGGTCTCAACCGTGCCCCTCCGGGACATGCCATAGTAGTAGCAAGGGGTAAAAACCCGTGCTACTACTAAGTACTGGGTTTTTTAATAGCCCTGAAATCCCCAATCCCCATCTCCTCGTCCAAATCACTCCTCTCCCTCGTCCCTCTTCCGCGACGTCTCCCTCAAATCCGGTGACCTCCTCTTCCACCGTAGCCCCTCCTTCCTCCTCCTCCTCCTCCTCCTCCGCTGTTGGAAGGAGAGGAAGATCCAACAGAGCGTTGTCCATGACGATGGCCAGATCTCTGATGGATGCAACCCATTTTCAAACCGGAACTAAAGGTCCCATTCTCAAACTGTGCCCCCCCCGCCCCCCCCCCCCCGTGGATCGCCTTTTCAGTTTTGTAAAAAGCAAAAGAAAATGACAAAAACTTCAAAAATTAAAATCCTTCGAGATGTAGTTATGTTACTACATCTACTAGTTAGGAAAATTTAAAAACTTAAAGTTGGACATGTTTTGCAAAAAGTGTAGGGAAAATGTAAAACGGCTATAACTTTTGCATACGATGTTAGAAAAAACGTATAATATATCCAAATGTTCAGCACGAAAATCCGCATCCGATTTTGACGGCCTACGGCCTGTTTGCAAATTTTTAGAATCCTCAAATTCTAAAAGGAAAAAGAGTTATGCTCAAATTTCAGTTTTTTTAATTTTGGTCAAATCTGGTCAAACTATGGTCAAACTATTTATTCAAGAAGTATTAGTGTTACTAAATAATTATTCAAGAATATTAGTGTTACTAAATAATTATTTCAGTTTTTTGGAATTTTGGTCAAATCTGGTCAAACTGTGGTCAAACAATGGTCAAACTACTTATTCAAGAAATATTAGTGTTACTAAATAATTATTGTTTTTTAGAACAATAGTTTCAAACTCAAATAGTGAAATGTGTGACTTCATGTTCAAGCTAAACTCCTGAGGGTTAATAGGATTGACATCTTACTATTGTTAGGAAAACAACAAGTGCAGACTTGTTGAACGAGGGAGAATAGAACCCGGAAGTTAAGCGTGCTCAGGCTGGAGTAGTGAGAGGATGGGTGACTGTCCGGGAAGTTAGATGATTTGGAATGATGAGGGGTGATTAGAGATTAGAGATTAAATTGAGCAGCGATGAGGGGTGATTAGAGATTAGAGGTTAAAATAATTCAGAAATTTGAAAA
>LR880972.1:57581114-57603878 GCA_904067115.1 Aegilops sharonensis | reverse complement strand
TCACACATAGTTCCTATTGCAACATGTGGAGTGAATAAATACATTGACTATTTGGTGCATTTACTTAGAGATGGTAATAGATGCTTCTTCTGCTTTCTTTGGACTACAACTTCTTAATAGACTCTGTGATGCATGCTTTTGTATCACTTGTGTGTTTTGCTTCTTAATTCCTTGGAGTGAGAAATGACTTGGTAGTAACTCTTTTCACTTAAACATATCTATGTGCATCAATTATATATACAAGGGGTGTAGAGGTTGGTGGCCACTTCTTGTATATATATAAATCCTTCCAACCCACATCTAGAGAAATATAATCAAATTTCAATTAGTTTTCTTGGAGTTGATAAAAATTATAGAAATTTCAAGCATGGATCTCAACACTCATGTGAGATTGGTCAACTTGGGAGTTTCATCTTTAATCCCCAAACATATATCAAAGTTCCAGTAAAAGAAAAGCATTTCGTAGCAAAGTTAAACCATAGCTTTGAAGTTCCAACATGAAGCTTAGGCAGCTATCCAAATTGTCCCACATGTAAGATAGGATTGTTGCTATTAGCATGTTTTCTTAGTTTTTATTTTGCTAACTCTAAGTTGTTTCCATGGCTTTCGGGTAGCTTTGAGATATTTCTTAATTTTTTTCTGATTATTAGAACTTCCCGTGATTTTTATGTTTATTTATTTTTCCTTAGATTTCCTCTTAATTTATCTTTTTCTCCTTTTAAAATCAATTATGACACATGCCCTTTCCTATGCCATAGTTAAAGAGTAGTGCTAACAAAACTGTGTTTTATAGTGCGGAATTGTTGCTGCTACTAAGATTGGACTACCCAGTTTTGTAAAACCTAATCGGATCAATTATATCTAAATGAATGGGAAATTGGTTTCAATTATTGGCAGGCCCTACCCTGCATAATTCTGCCCACTCTGCAACAACCCTTCTTGGACGACATGATGATGCTGAGTTTATCAACATAAATCTGCATGTGTTGGCTTCTCATATTATGTACTCATTGAGATGTTGAAGAGTCGAAAGAAGAATCATCTTTTAGCTTTTTGGTAGTGTGTGATTACATTGAACTCCATTCTCATCCTTGTGAGGAGAAGGTTAGCTGTCTGTCCCCAGCTTTTGGAGCATGGCGAATTTGCAATGATGCAATCCAACATGTACGATAGTTGTTCTTTTTTCACAACTCGCAATAACCATGAAAATGGGACTGCATGCTGAACTTCTCTGTTGTTTATAAACAGAAATTAGTTCAGTCTAATCAATAATGCTTTATTATATCCAGGCATTGGCAGAGCTACGTTGAAGGCTGCAGGGGCCATCCCCCCCCCCCCCCCCCCCGCCCTAGTCAAATGCATGAACGAAACTTTTTGGAGGGAGTGGAAGATTAGGAAAAATAGTCTTTGGGCCTGCTAACGTCCATGTTTGTGTTTGCGCTACCCCCCCCACCCCCCACACTCTCCCACGCCCCCCCCCCCCTCCCCCCTCCCCCCCCCCCCCCCCCCCGGTCAAACGCAAGCACAGAATTTTTTGGAGGGAGTGCAAAACTACAAAAAAAAATCTTTTCCACCTCCAACACCCCATGTTTTTTTTCCCCCCCCCCCCACCCCAAAGGATCCTACCTAGCTCCGCCGATGATCCCGGGACAAAAACACCATAGACTTTCCGATGTCGATCACAACCGCTACTACTAGACCAGATCCGGCTAAGATTGGATGAGGACAAATCAATGGTATTTTTATGTTGACAAGCAATGAGATTTTTATGTGTACACTGTTGCTTCTACCACATAGGCGTTGTTGCTAAAAATAGAGAAATCTTAGAAAGAATTTGAACTGTACTCCAAATGTTTGATCCATGACTTCTCACGCCCTTGTAGCCGAAAGGCCACGTGAGGCGAGGGGAACTTGGGAACAACTAGTACAGAAAAGGGAAAACGGAGACTGAAGGCCCTAGCTTATCTGTGCTATGCTTTTGTTTTTCTTGTTGTTTATAAGTCCGTGTGATTTATTCCCTCTGTTTCAATGTAAGTGAAGTTCTAAGATTGTCCTCAGTCAAACTTCGTTAAGTTTGACCAAGTCTATATAAATATATATAACTATCTACAAAACCAAATTTACTTCATCAGATTCAATATGAAATGTATTTTCATATTATATATATTTGATATAGTTGATATTTGCAGATTTTCCCTACGTATAGACTTTGTCGAACTTAAAAAGTTGGACATAGAAAAACCCTAGAACTTAAGTTATATTAAAACGGAGGGAGTATCATCTTCCATTGTGGGTGTAATTATAAATTGCATCCATGATCATGTATGTAAAACTGCCATTACAGCAGAAAAGAATCATCTATTTTTTAGTACATGTTCTTTGTTCTTTGAAGATACGCTACTTCCGGAGTGCTAGAATCAGCATATGGAATTTTGACTAGGGGGAGTAGTAGCTAGGGCCTAGGGAGAACAAAGAATATATTTATTCTCATGCTCAAAATAAGGTGGAGATCGCATCTGTATTTTTATCATGTCTTCCACAATTGTTCCTCTGGTGACTTTATTCCACGATTAAACATCAATATCACACTAACTCTTGGCTGAAAATTTTGACACTGTAGACATAATTTTATCCCATAGGGAAACCATTATCTAAAAATAATGATGCACATTATCTCCACATGTAGCAAATCCAGGACAAGCAATGGTGAACTGACATGTCTCCAAGCAAGTGCTTTCCCATGCATTCTCCAGGATGGTCATATTGGTGCATCGCTGTCAGTTTAAACAAGGTCTGCCAGCTGCCAACTCTTTGGCAAAAGCAGTGGAGGGATGTTCTTATGGTTCGAAGAAGCAAAGGAAAAATAAGTCTGGATAAGAATGATCGTGGATGAAGAAAATGATGTACCGGAGGGATAAAAGGATGATGGGATTGCCATGCTGCAGGATTTGAGAAACTCACCATGGCACATTGCGTCGTTGGACCTAATAATGGATAGGCATGTTCACATGAACATTCTAGTATTTCACATATTCCAGTATAACTTTTGAAAACTTAGTTAATTTGGTTGAACGAAGGAGGGTTGGTGGGTACCCTAAATGTTCAAAATTTGCATCCCTACCGCGTGGCATATGACTGCGCTCCAGCTCCCTCATCTTTGTTCTCCGACTCCTCTCCCTCTTCGTTACAACTTTTGCTAGTCTGACCGTCCACTGCTGTCCGTGGTCATTAGCCCTGAGGCAGGGCGCCAGGTCCCTCAGGGTGACAATGTTACCCGTATGACTCCCCGCATGCTATAGGGTGTGACAATCACCACTCAAGTGGGCGCCATGCAGTAATACATTGGAAACATACGTACTATATTTTGTTGATAAACATGACCAGGTCTCCTATCCACATGACAGATGACATACATGCAAGAACTCTTCAAACTCTGACTGGATAACTGAAGTCTCTACTGAATTAGTTGATATGTGATCTAGAGCAATACTACACAGGCGTGATGTGTTTTATTCCTCAAGGGCAAGAACTTGAGAAAATATAATTATACTCTGAATAAGACAATCGAAACTGATATGAAGCCCAATGTGAACTATATGTACCCACCAAACATGTCTGCACGAACAATGATGACAACTAACCATCCACCAAGCGCGGTTGGAACTAATTATGGAGAAGCCCACAAAGGAGATCACCCTTTGTGCACTTATGCCCAATCTGCAGTCGGGATAATATATATATGTAGGTGAGTGTGGACAGGTTGGATAAGATAAACCATCGACCCCTGAGTCTTCCAAGCTTGTTCTAGTTCCTGTAGTGAATGAGGATGCAAATATCACCAGGACAGTATTTTTTTTTCTCCTGGGCACTATTGCTATCACCTAGAGATCACACAACGACTTGCCGGTGACCTATATCAGATTAGCATGTATCAGAAATTATGCTCAATCTTATTATTTTCTAGTGCTANCAAAGGAGATCACCCTTTGTGCACTTATGCCCAATCTGCAGTCGGGATAATATATATATGTAGGTGAGTGTGGACAGGTTGGATAAGATAAACCATCGACCCCTGAGTCTTCCAAGCTTGTTCTAGTTCCTGTAGTGAATGAGGATGCAAATATCACCAGGACAGTATTTTTTTTTCTCCTGGGCACTATTGCTATCACCTAGAGATCACACAACGACTTGCCGGTGACCTATATCAGATTAGCATGTATCAGAAATTATGCTCAATCTTATTATTTTCTAGTGCTAGCGACTTTGGGCTTCACATGATCATCAAGATGCAGAGGCCTACATCTTTTTGCATATTCTCTCAGTCTATACTTAGAAATGGCCCTGACATTCTGGGAAAAACATGAAAATTCCCGGCGCTATGTTAGCACGAGCAATTATTGAAGGAGCTTACTACCTGATGAACGTTCCCCATGCTGCAATAGTGTAAAACAACTCGCACAACTAGCACATATGGAGCGCGTTCGTGCGCTCGCCTACAGCCAACCCCAGCTCCCTCTCCAATCACTTCGAGTCACACACGTGTATTTTTATTAGCCACTCGTGCATATAGAACAAAATTGCCGACATTATCAANAATGGCCCTGACATTCTGGGAAAAACATGAAAATTCCCGGCGCTATGTTAGCACGAGCAATTATTGAAGGAGCTTACTACCTGATGAACGTTCCCCATGCTGCAATAGTGTAAAACAACTCGCACAACTAGCACATATGGAGCGCGTTCGTGCGCTCGCCTACAGCCAACCCCAGCTCCCTCTCCAATCACTTCGAGTCACACACGTGTATTTTTATTAGCCACTCGTGCATATAGAACAAAATTGCCGACATTATCAAATATTGCCTTCCCTGTTTAAATTCAAAATATTGAATGAGACCTGATGTGCCATTATTGCACGAGACATGTCTCCTCTAGCTTTGCGTGGCGTCGCGTCGCTGCCCCTCGCGTCCGCTTCCTCCTATTGTTGTTGACTCCTCCACCTCACCATTATCACTTTGCCAAGCTGACCGTCCAGCGGCCATGAGCCTTGAGGCAGGGAGCCTAGATACATGACAAAGCATAAAGTACATGCACGAACCCTTCACACACGACCGGTAATCTGAAGTTTGTGTTGAATTAGTTGATTTGTGATCTCTAGAGCAATACAACACAGACGTTGGTCTGTGATCCCTAGTTAGGATAATGTGAAGGATTATGTGAAGGGTTATTATGATTGCACGCCTTCGCTAGACTTTTGGGTGCACGTGGTGGGCCCCAACATGATACGAGGAAAATTGTCAGAGGATGCTCTGGTTTTGGACGATTTGATCATTGCAGCAAGCGAACACGAAGGAGTCTTCTTGTATCTTACCACACATCCATAATAGCTCATGTGCATGTTGATCGCCACATGAAATTTGCTTCACTTATCATATGTGAGATTCTCTACTCCTCATTGCTTATCTATATGGGATGCTAACCTGTGTCTTTAATTTGCATCTTCTAATATTNCACCTCACCATTATCACTTTGCCAAGCTGACCGTCCAGCGGCCATGAGCCTTGAGGCAGGGAGCCTAGATACATGACAAAGCATAAAGTACATGCACGAACCCTTCACACACGACCGGTAATCTGAAGTTTGTGTTGAATTAGTTGATTTGTGATCTCTAGAGCAATACAACACAGACGTTGGTCTGTGATCCCTAGTTAGGATAATGTGAAGGATTATGTGAAGGGTTATTATGATTGCACGCCTTCGCTAGACTTTTGGGTGCACGTGGTGGGCCCCAACATGATACGAGGAAAATTGTCAGAGGATGCTCTGGTTTTGGACGATTTGATCATTGCAGCAAGCGAACACGAAGGAGTCTTCTTGTATCTTACCACACATCCATAATAGCTCATGTGCATGTTGATCGCCACATGAAATTTGCTTCACTTATCATATGTGAGATTCTCTACTCCTCATTGCTTATCTATATGGGATGCTAACCTGTGTCTTTAATTTGCATCTTCTAATATTTAAAAAACCACAATTTTCAACCGCATGTCGAAATTCAGATATGTTTTCACCATTGGAATCCTAGCAATGAGCTCTTCGAAATTAGATACCATGTATATATTTTTTGGTGAATATTTTTTAATGCCAACTTTCGCGCTACAGGAGTCAACTTTATTACTATAGCATGCAACATTAGTGCTACAAGAACCAACTTCTCCGAGGATGCAATTTATTAGCAACCACTGTAGCCAACTTTTACAATGTGCCGACAAATAATTAGCTACAATATGCAACTTAGCATAACAATTGACAAGTTTCACATAAGAAAGTTTTCAGCTCCTATAGCAGTAAAGTTTTATCTTATTGCACTAAACTTTGTTCCTATGTCACCAAAGCAGGTTTAAAAGTTTGTTACTTAGAATAATAGCGGACACCGTTCACTGGACAAGGAGGTGACGACTGTAGGAATAAAGTAGCATCTTATAGGAAGCAGCATTTTGAATCTCGAGCTCATTTGGTGAACAGTAAAGCCATTTAAAATATTAGAAACATTCAAAAAAAACTATGTTTTTGTGGTGAAAGATGCTCGAGTGTGTGATGTCCGCGCCAAATTTTGTGACGTTTGAACATTCGAGCAGCTCGTGACAAGAAACTCCTGGAATGTTCAAACATCAGCAAATTTTGCACGAACATCACGCACATGGACATCTTGTTGCCATTTTTTCGGATTTTTTGATTCTTTTTGTCTATTTTTAATCACGTTACTGTAGAGGTAAAGTTGCATCTTGTAGCACTAAAGTTGGTTCCTATGGCATTAAAGTTTCCTTTGGAAGAAGTACGTCCAAACATACATATATGAGATCAACTTTTGAAGAGCTTGTCACGAGAAACCTGAAGGTAAAAACAGATCTGAATTACGACGCTTTGTTCAAAGTTATAACATTTCAAAACTTACGAAAATCACAATTAAATCGAATGGAATCTTCACGTGCTCGGGGCATGGACCAGAATTTCCACAAAACGAGTGGGTGATGCGTGGCGTGAGTGGGCAGCCACGGGAGTACTTTTCTTTTTCGGGTCAATTAATGGAAAGCTAGTTAATATTATTTTCTTTCATCATGGATTTATGTTTGAGAAGCCTAATTCGCAAATGTTATGTCCTTAGATGTGTCCATAAAACTATTTATCTATATTGCATCCTTTTATTATCGATAGTATAAACATCCTGGAAATACAAGAAAAAGCTAGAGATACTAGTAGACGAGGTATGCTTCAGTACACTCCCTTTCAAAATGGAGTATTGTTAATAGTCGTATGACACTTGACCTGATCCTACCAATAGGAGAAAAAGGAGAATACCGGCAATGGCTGCTCGGCTTGGCTAGTTAGCTTGATCGATCAATGGAATGTATGGTTAGCTTAAGTAGTAGTTAAGGATCAAACATCATCTAAATACCATGTGTGTGCTGTCAAAGAAAACAATACCTCATGCCATCTGTGTCACGTGACCTGTTGGACGCTTAGGTGGCGAATCCATCAGTGATCTCATTTGCAAGGGAGGACAGAGGATGATGCCACCATCGCATTGACCTTCGGCAATGGTGGCTAGGTTCTTAATGGAATATCCGCCCACAAGAGTGAGGTAGCGATAGTCACATTTTGTCACACCAATTAACCATGATGTCATAATATGTACAAGGTAAAGTAGATATAAATTTAGGATATTCATATGTATAATGATAAACGATACGATTAGTTGAAGGGTTAAACTTGATCATAATACTCTTCTGATTCGGGGCGCGCACATACGGTCGGTGACTGCTACTTCCTCCCCAACCTCACGCTCGAGCCGGAGACCACCACGTCGTCTGGATCGAGCCGTCGTCCACATCGGGTCACCGCAGATCTGCCGCTCCTATTGGTTGCACCCCTGCACTCCTAAGCTTACATCAGGCCTACGCGTGCCTCCGTGGTGAGCAGTGCTCTGTTCCCCCTTGTTTTCTACTTGCTACATCGCCCGTAGCTTGCCTTGCCACCATTCCTATAGCTTGCCGCCGTCGCTCGGCTTGCCGTTGCAGCCACTGGCCGCAAATATCTCTCCTGTGCACGTTGTCAAGCTCCTCTCTTCTACTACTGCAAGATGACGGCTGCAGTAGATGTAGTCTTTCATAGGATGCACTTCTCCCCCTTATTCCAGCATTTCTGCAGTTTATTCCATAGATACTACCCCATTTCCCTGATACCGATGCATATGTAGTGTAGATCTGATGTAAGTCTTCTGAGTATTTCGGATGAGTACTCACGGTTGCTTTGCTCCCCTTTTGATTCGACCCGGTTGCTACAACAGCTAGTAGCATCGTGGATGTTGGTTTCCCCGCTGGTGTTTTCTACGTGGAGGCCAACGACCAAAAGTAGTCTAGAGGTCCCAGGCAGGAGGCCTTGCCTTCCGATGTAGTGTCTTTATTTTTGCTCGGCCTTCTTAAGGCAAAATTGTCTAACTATGGTTGTAGGCAGAAAATATTTGCTTCGATGACTTATATATTTGGGTTCTCGTGGCGCTGGCTTGTAATATAAAGATTTATGTTTAGCCTTTGTGTCCTAGAGTTGTCTTGTGATGTTGTCGTGGGTCACTTTCATGGTCATGCATGATGCATGTGTGATTAGTGCACGATAATAAACGGGGGCGTCACAGGCACTGTACAGACAGCGGAGCCAATAGCGCACTTAAATTAGGATTACAACTAGCATCAAATGTAGGCATCCACAATAGTGAAGGTCCATTCAGGTTGTTTGCACCTAATTGATGGAATTGAAGGGGAATCTGACAATTCCATGGCGGCTCCAATCATAGACTACTATGACATCTAAGGGCTTCGATGTAGTATGTTTCGAGCACTGCGGGCGTGAATTGAACCATGGTGGCTCATGGGCGTGAATTGAATCAT
Source organism: Aegilops sharonensis (assembly GCA_904067115.1). Classification (NCBI taxonomy): domain Eukaryota; kingdom Viridiplantae; phylum Streptophyta; class Magnoliopsida; order Poales; family Poaceae; genus Aegilops; species Aegilops sharonensis. Next base: position 57,594,933 of record LR880972.1, on the reverse strand, counting down.
AGACTACTAGCCACCGTCGGTTTGTGGCTAGATAACACCCCCCCCCCNCTACTTCCTCCCCAACCTCACGCTCGAGCCGGAGACCACCACGTCGTCTGGATCGAGCCGTCGTCCACATCGGGTCACCGCAGATCTGCCGCTCCTATTGGTTGCACCCCTGCACTCCTAAGCTTACATCAGGCCTACGCGTGCCTCCGTGGTGAGCAGTGCTCTGTTCCCCCTTGTTTTCTACTTGCTACATCGCCCGTAGCTTGCCTTGCCACCATTCCTATAGCTTGCCGCCGTCGCTCGGCTTGCCGTTGCAGCCACTGGCCGCAAATATCTCTCCTGTGCACGTTGTCAAGCTCCTCTCTTCTACTACTGCAAGATGACGGCTGCAGTAGATGTAGTCTTTCATAGGATGCACTTCTCCCCCTTATTCCAGCATTTCTGCAGTTTATTCCATAGATACTACCCCATTTCCCTGATACCGATGCATATGTAGTGTAGATCTGATGTAAGTCTTCTGAGTATTTCGGATGAGTACTCACGGTTGCTTTGCTCCCCTTTTGATTCGACCCGGTTGCTACAACAGCTAGTAGCATCGTGGATGTTGGTTTCCCCGCTGGTGTTTTCTACGTGGAGGCCAACGACCAAAAGTAGTCTAGAGGTCCCAGGCAGGAGGCCTTGCCTTCCGATGTAGTGTCTTTATTTTTGCTCGGCCTTCTTAAGGCAAAATTGTCTAACTATGGTTGTAGGCAGAAAATATTTGCTTCGATGACTTATATATTTGGGTTCTCGTGGCGCTGGCTTGTAATATAAAGATTTATGTTTAGCCTTTGTGTCCTAGAGTTGTCTTGTGATGTTGTCGTGGGTCACTTTCATGGTCATGCATGATGCATGTGTGATTAGTGCACGATAATAAACGGGGGCGTCACAGGCACTGTACAGACAGCGGAGCCAATAGCGCACTTAAATTAGGATTACAACTAGCATCAAATGTAGGCATCCACAATAGTGAAGGTCCATTCAGGTTGTTTGCACCTAATTGATGGAATTGAAGGGGAATCTGACAATTCCATGGCGGCTCCAATCATAGACTACTATGACATCTAAGGGCTTCGATGTAGTATGTTTCGAGCACTGCGGGCGTGAATTGAACCATGGTGGCTCATGGGCGTGAATTGAATCATAGACTACTAGCCACCGTCGGTTTGTGGCTAGATAACACCCCCCCCCCCAACTGATCTATCCTTAGTCTGTCATTTATGATGTATCTATTTCCTAGTTGAAATAAAGCTAGTAGTGAAGCCTTTCCTTCAAAAAAAATACTGCTACATTACCTAAGAAGAAAAAGAATTACTACCTCATCAGTTTTAGCAACTAAAGGACATGGGTAATAGTACTATCTCAACCTTTACTTTTGTAGAGCAACTACCACGTGTGGTCAACTGATTATCATTTTTCCTTACAATCTGTATTATAGTTGGCTCTCTATTCCGAGTTAATTTGGCAAGACTACAATCACTTTTGTTGTCTGATTGTATTCTAATTTGATGCCAATCTAGGATATAGATTCCTAATGGTGGCTTACTCTATCCCTAATATATATGAAACATAGAAAAAGAGCCGTACTTAAATAAAATGTGATAAGCTAGGGAGAGTGTAAATTGTACAATCATCTCCCCATCTCCTAGTGGTACCACATGTATCAGGAGTTCAAGACTAGGGAGTATAGTAAATAAACCTACCAATGCGCATAATAACCACCTTACCTCCTATGTTCCATGTTCCGTTGTGATATTCCTTTTTCATAATATGATTCTATAGGAAGACATATTTCTTTTATTCTGTTGCATTAATCCATTCCAAACTTACAAGAAGAGTGTGCTCGCTAAGCAATCTAGATCATAGAAGTAAAGCTAAAATGGGCTTGTTCCATGATGCCTAACTTAGATTAGTGGTCTATCTTAGGGATTGTAATCAAAATTGAGCAGTCATGTCAAATTCATATGTTATTCAAATCACTACTATATATATATAATTTTAAGGAAGTGCGAGCTATTTAACCACCGAACACACACTTCAAAAGCACCACATAAATGGTTTCAACTGTGCTCTATGAAAGATTAATTGACTTCTCCAAAGTATGTTTACCCCCTGAATGCCTCCATTAATGTATGGCTTGCAACAACAANCTAAAATGGGCTTGTTCCATGATGCCTAACTTAGATTAGTGGTCTATCTTAGGGATTGTAATCAAAATTGAGCAGTCATGTCAAATTCATATGTTATTCAAATCACTACTATATATATATAATTTTAAGGAAGTGCGAGCTATTTAACCACCGAACACACACTTCAAAAGCACCACATAAATGGTTTCAACTGTGCTCTATGAAAGATTAATTGACTTCTCCAAAGTATGTTTACCCCCTGAATGCCGCCATTAATGTATGGCTTGCAACAACAACATCAGCATATCCAGGAAAATGTTGCTAGACTAATTTCATGGTGCAATCTAACAAAGTAATAGACCAGAGCAACTCACAAATTCATATTTTTAAACCCAAGATGCAAGTAAGATGCTTAAACACCAAAAGTTTCATTTGTAGCTCTGCACATCCCTTTCAGTTTCTTTAGGAGGGGGGGAATCTGTAGTTGCTAGTTCAAGGACAATTATGTGTACATCTAGTGCAAGTTATCAACCGCTCAATTTATTTTAATATGACGTCTGGACCATATTGCAACGAAGCATCTTTTCCAGCCGCAAAAGCGATGCATCGAATGGAATATATTCTTGTTTTCATAATAAGAAAGGCTTCTTAATTCAAACTAGGCCCTGAACTTGGGGTTGGGTGTACACAATAACACCGATGTGTCCCACCATCTCAGCACACCATCACGAATACAAGGGATTTGTCATGCCTTTAGATAAACTTCTACTAGTAACCATGTGAACATTAGAGCATGTTTGAGATACTCCCACCGAGTTTATATACGAGACCATTATCAAGTTATACTTTTCATCCATACAAGGCAACTATCTCTTCCTAAGATGAATTGATTAGTAATCAAACTTTGCATGCAATCAAGGGGAAAGTGGCATCACATGCAACATGTTTAATTATCCTAGAAACGAAAGGTTTTCCACACACTTAATCCTGTTGTTTATTAGTTGGCTTTTTTCTTGGTATCTGAATAATGGGATAATGGATTTGTATACAAAAATGTAGCCAGTATGTGCAATCATAACAAATGCGCGTGACGATACTATGCAAAAAATATGATTCCAGCATTAAATGCAAGTATAGGAAATCAAAAATATTATAAATGAGGAGATTNATGATGCCTAACTTAGATTAGTGGTCTATCTTAGGGATTGTAATCAAAATTGAGCAGTCATGTCAAATTCATATGTTATTCAAATCACTACTATATATATATAATTTTAAGGAAGTGCGAGCTATTTAACCACCGAACACACACTTCAAAAGCACCACATAAATGGTTTCAACTGTGCTCTATGAAAGATTAATTGACTTCTCCAAAGTATGTTTACCCCCTGAATGCCTCCATTAATGTATGGCTTGCAACAACAACATCAGCATATCCAGGAAAATGTTGCTAGACTAATTTCATGGTGCAATCTAACAAAGTAATAGACCAGAGCAACTCACAAATTCATATTTTTAAACCCAAGATGCAAGTAAGATGCTTAAACACCAAAAGTTTCATTTGTAGCTCTGCACATCCCTTTCAGTTTCTTTAGGAGGGGGGGAATCTGTAGTTGCTAGTTCAAGGACAATTATGTGTACATCTAGTGCAAGTTATCAACCGCTCAATTTATTTTAATATGACGTCTGGACCATATTGCAACGAAGCATCTTTTCCAGCCGCAAAAGCGATGCATCGAATGGAATATATTCTTGTTTTCATAATAAGAAAGGCTTCTTAATTCAAACTAGGCCCTGAACTTGGGGTTGGGTGTACACAATAACACCGATGTGTCCCACCATCTCAGCACACCATCACGAATACAAGGGATTTGTCATGCCTTTAGATAAACTTCTACTAGTAACCATGTGAACATTAGAGCATGTTTGAGATACTCCCACCGAGTTTATATACGAGACCATTATCAAGTTATACTTTTCATCCATACAAGGCAACTATCTCTTCCTAAGATGAATTGATTAGTAATCAAACTTTGCATGCAATCAAGGGGAAAGTGGCATCACATGCAACATGTTTAATTATCCTAGAAACGAAAGGTTTTCCACACACTTAATCCTGTTGTTTATTAGTTGGCTTTTTTCTTGGTATCTGAATAATGGGATAATGGATTTGTATACAAAAATGTAGCCAGTATGTGCAATCATAACAAATGCGCGTGACGATACTATGCAAAAAATATGATTCCAGCATTAAATGCAAGTATAGGAAATCAAAAATATTATAAATGAGGAGATTGCCACATGTGATAGCATTAAAGAAGGTTATGGATATACATGAGGAGATAAATTTAGCGGATCATAATGACCCCAAAAATGACCCACATATAAACATAGGTACCTCTTGGTTACAACTCGTCTACTGATGATCAACAGTGATCATCGGATTAGAGATCACGATCTATATGAATGAGTTGTGTAGGCTTGAAAGGCATCTGGAATTGTTTTATGGCTGATAATCCTACAGAGACGAGCAATGTTGCCGCTGGAGTCTCTTTCAACAGAACCATATGGGTGCCATATATGTATTTTCGATNAGATGCAAGTAAGATGCTTAAACACCAAAAGTTTCATTTGTAGCTCTGCACATCCCTTTCAGTTTCTTTAGGAGGGGGGGAATCTGTAGTTGCTAGTTCAAGGACAATTATGTGTACATCTAGTGCAAGTTATCAACCGCTCAATTTATTTTAATATGACGTCTGGACCATATTGCAACGAAGCATCTTTTCCAGCCGCAAAAGCGATGCATCGAATGGAATATATTCTTGTTTTCATAATAAGAAAGGCTTCTTAATTCAAACTAGGCCCTGAACTTGGGGTTGGGTGTACACAATAACACCGATGTGTCCCACCATCTCAGCACACCATCACGAATACAAGGGATTTGTCATGCCTTTAGATAAACTTCTACTAGTAACCATGTGAACATTAGAGCATGTTTGAGATACTCCCACCGAGTTTATATACGAGACCATTATCAAGTTATACTTTTCATCCATACAAGGCAACTATCTCTTCCTAAGATGAATTGATTAGTAATCAAACTTTGCATGCAATCAAGGGGAAAGTGGCATCACATGCAACATGTTTAATTATCCTAGAAACGAAAGGTTTTCCACACACTTAATCCTGTTGTTTATTAGTTGGCTTTTTTCTTGGTATCTGAATAATGGGATAATGGATTTGTATACAAAAATGTAGCCAGTATGTGCAATCATAACAAATGCGCGTGACGATACTATGCAAAAAATATGATTCCAGCATTAAATGCAAGTATAGGAAATCAAAAATATTATAAATGAGGAGATTGCCACATGTGATAGCATTAAAGAAGGTTATGGATATACATGAGGAGATAAATTTAGCGGATCATAATGACCCCAAAAATGACCCACATATAAACATAGGTACCTCTTGGTTACAACTCGTCTACTGATGATCAACAGTGATCATCGGATTAGAGATCACGATCTATATGAATGAGTTGTGTAGGCTTGAAAGGCATCTGGAATTGTTTTATGGCTGATAATCCTACAGAGACGAGCAATGTTGCCGCTGGAGTCTCTTTCAACAGAACCATATGGGTGCCATATATGTATTTTCGATGTACGGAACATCAATGATGCATCAAACTGATGCCACAGACCACCATAGTGCATCAATACCATCCTCCCACATCATGGTTGAAATAGCCTCAATTCGGGATTACACACAAGAGCTTCAGTCCGTTCTTGATTATCTTTGTCGGCTCAATGTAGATCAGCATGTTTACACTAACAAGACAAACCCAAGTTCTATTTTTCATTTTCTTGGCATGACACTCCACGTATCGGCTCTCATTTGCACATGTAGCACGGGAGAAAGTAAAAGAAAGAGGAAAAAAATTAGAAATGAAAATTATACATTAGCTTGAAGCAGAGGTCTTACAAATCTAAAAGGGAAAACAACAACCATTAGGGGCAAATAAAGGCCATGAACATAAAATGATGTGCTAAAGGATTATGGGATCTCAAAAGAACATATGGCTGTTGGAGCCAAATTTTGTATGCCTTGAAACATGTGGTTGAAAATCCTATCATTTCTTTCCCTGTAAATTTTCCCAAGTAATGATAATGACAAGGCCCTCGGAGCTTCTCAAAGGGGGCTGCAATGGTTGGTCATTGGCAACATATTACACAAGCAGAGGACTTTGCTCTAGATTGTGTTAATCACACTGGATCCAATGAGAAACATGAACGATAACATATTACATATCTTGAAAATCACGATTCAAATTAATTTCCTGCACATGATCAAGAATATCAATGACCTGGACAAAACAACAATTGAAGGCGGGGGTATACCCACCGAGTAGCTGGCAGCACCAACGATAAACATGCTGAGTAGCAGTTGGGGCGGGCCTATCACTCATCAGCTGCCAGCGTGTTCTGGGTTTAGTTTTGTATACCTCATCTCAGACAGGCCCTACCTGCAGCCTGCAAAGTAGCAAGAAGCATCACCAACATCCCATCCTAGTCGATGCTGATAGATTAGAATGATTGTATGTTTGGTATGCAAGGAATTGTAATGTTGGTTGAAGCACATGCATTATACTCCCTCCATTTCTTTTTAGTCTGTATATAAGATTTGGTCAAAGTCAAACTTTGTTAACTTTGACTATGTTTATAGAAAAAATATCAAGATTCACCAATATGAGATCAATATTGTTAGATGCATCATAAAATGAATTTTCATGCCATATAGTTTTACTATTGTAGATGTTGATATTTTCTTCAAAGTAGGTCAAACCTTACAAAGTTTGACTTTGACCAAATCTTATATGCAGACTAAAAAGAAAAATGGAGTGAGTATATAATTGTATTCAATGGCATGTGAGCATGTGAAGATATGGTTTTATGGTACATGTGAGCATGTGCCAAAATTTAAGAACCGTGAATTAACACCAGCCAATAAATGTAGATGGAATGCAATAGAACACTTCACTCCAGCACTGCCATATAAATGTAGGTCTGTTCCAAAAGCCTCTTAGTTCGAATACCACCCTACAACAATGAACGTTGATTATCTATATATTTTGATATAAGACGTACATATATTCAAGTAAGTTTTGTTGGCTGGAAAGGCATAGAGAATTATTTCATGCTACAACAGTCTAGTTGTTGGAGTAATTTGATCTCTTAAGCTTCGACCAGTGGATCCGGAAGTGTGCCACGCCCACATTTGCCATCTAGAACATCAATGGTACACCAAATTGTTGTCTCAGAGGACTTGGTAGTTCTATTTTATTTCCATGCGACCGTCTGCAATTCTGAAAGGGAAGTGTTTAGGTTGACTTCCTTCAGACCTGGTTAGATCTAGTGAACATAACTGTGCATTGATTGACGGTTGAGATAGTGCACATTACCAAATTGAGATTGCTTAAATCCTGATTGGCAAACATAAGTGAGCTCCAGTGGAGTATTATGAATTTTATATGCATATCTTTTATGCTAAGCACGTGAGTGCTAGCACACATGAAATTTCTGCATGTCTTTCTTTGCTTGTTTGTTAGCACGAGATTCGACGGACGTGACAATTTTAGACCGGTCGAATGGAAAAGGCGAGCTTACATCTCTTTGCCTCAAGGATTTGGTAAATGTCGATTTTTCTCTTAGTGTTTAATGTAGTGAGCATTGGCAATGTCATGATGACTGTAAGCTAGCATGAAATCAGATGTACCAAGGCTTGTTTTTTCAATCCTGTTTTTTTTGGTTGAGGTAAGAAAAGCTAGTTTCCATGAAATATTGGAAATTTCAGATTTTTTTCTGCCCTAGATAATTCAAATGAAATTAGAGTTCAAATATTTCCCACGCCCAAACATAAAAAATTTAACACAAAATTTGTAAACAACCCAGGGCTACGCAAGTGATCAGCTGCATTCCTTACCACCCAATGTTTCGTGTTCGGATCCGGTATTTACAGACTCTTCTTTAGTTACAGACTTACTCCCCTCATTCAAAAATACTTGTCGTTTTTCACCTTTTAAGGATAAAGAAGTATTGAGGAAAGCAAGAGTAGAAACCATGATCTCACAGTGGTCAATGCTGCTCCTATCCAACATACCAAAACTTCTATTGAACTTACACAAGCAATTTACAATATATTTAACACAATCACATTGTTTAGATTAAAAAGGTAAAAAATAAACAAAATATAATTTAATCGAACCACAATGAAACCAGTAGCCGAACGGTTACCGGAAAATTAGATCCAGAAAAAACCCTGAGAAGATGTGTTGGGAAGGTGGAGTTTATTAATTATGCGTCATACTTCCCCCGTTATTTTATCTGCATATGAAATTTTACTGAAGTCAAACTTCATAAAAATTGACCCACAGGTGATGGATGTGAGATTGTTTTTTTTTCTAGAATCGTTTTGTAAAATGAAATATCTCTCAAACAGTGCATGCAAATTATTAACCGTTTTCACTGGTGCGTTTATCACGTTGAGATCTTTGAAACATAAATGTGTTCATATCCTTAATGTACGGTTTGAATTCTAGTGCTCTACTTAACAAAGATGATAAAAAGTTCAACTCATATCCAGATCATGGGATCCTCATCAATGTATGATTGAAGGAATTATGAGTTAATTAATCTTTGGACAAGCTACAACCATTGTAAGCATGGTTCAAACTTTCATCTATCTAGCACACGACTTTGCCATCAAACCACATGCATGGACTCATAACATAGCTCTCATTGTTGCTCTCCCTATGTATTTCCATTGAGGCCATGCATTACAAGAAATACTTATTTTGTATACAACAAATGGACAATGAAATAGCTTTCAAATCATAGTTTAGTTGGATTTGTAGTACAAATTTAAACAAGGCTAAAAGGCATAAGGATGAGAGTCATTTTCAAGAAGGAAGCCAACCTTGTGTCAGGATAAAAGGCTGATGGAGCTACTCCATAACATGTTGTCATTTGTGTTAATTACATTAGAGCAAATAGTAAAGTTGTAGTCCAAGCATTGCAAGATACATTTATTTTCGAAAGATAAAATAGTTATTTGTATACACCACAAAAAAATATGATAACTCTCAGCATAAAGTGAAGTCCACACATTTTATATTGTTCAAAATGACATAAACAAGTTAATTTTGTGGTGTAAATCTAACTAATAGGCCACAATAATCCGTAAATTTCTCGGTTGATTGCCAAAATATGATTAGCATGTCAAATGCTTGAACAAGTTACTTAATCATTTTAATCCCCCTCCCTCCNAATCGTTTTGTAAAATGAAATATCTCTCAAACAGTGCATGCAAATTATTAACCGTTTTCACTGGTGCGTTTATCACGTTGAGATCTTTGAAACATAAATGTGTTCATATCCTTAATGTACGGTTTGAATTCTAGTGCTCTACTTAACAAAGATGATAAAAAGTTCAACTCATATCCAGATCATGGGATCCTCATCAATGTATGATTGAAGGAATTATGAGTTAATTAATCTTTGGACAAGCTACAACCATTGTAAGCATGGTTCAAACTTTCATCTATCTAGCACACGACTTTGCCATCAAACCACATGCATGGACTCATAACATAGCTCTCATTGTTGCTCTCCCTATGTATTTCCATTGAGGCCATGCATTACAAGAAATACTTATTTTGTATACAACAAATGGACAATGAAATAGCTTTCAAATCATAGTTTAGTTGGATTTGTAGTACAAATTTAAACAAGGCTAAAAGGCATAAGGATGAGAGTCATTTTCAAGAAGGAAGCCAACCTTGTGTCAGGATAAAAGGCTGATGGAGCTACTCCATAACATGTTGTCATTTGTGTTAATTACATTAGAGCAAATAGTAAAGTTGTAGTCCAAGCATTGCAAGATACATTTATTTTCGAAAGATAAAATAGTTATTTGTATACACCACAAAAAAATATGATAACTCTCAGCATAAAGTGAAGTCCACACATTTTATATTGTTCAAAATGACATAAACAAGTTAATTTTGTGGTGTAAATCTAACTAATAGGCCACAATAATCCGTAAATTTCTCGGTTGATTGCCAAAATATGATTAGCATGTCAAATGCTTGAACAAGTTACTTAATCATTTTAATCCCCCTCCCTCCAGTCATTTTTTCAAATACAATAAATTGAAGACACACATTTTCAATGTAATGTATGATTCAACATCTGTTACCGATGGGTGAAATATTGTGCGTGGTTCACGCAAGTTTTACTATGTTTTATTAAAAGGGTACTTTATCTTTTCAATAGGATAGGCATCCACAGTAAAACGAGGAATTGAACTGGGCAATGATACGTCTCCAACGTATCTATAATTTTTGATTGTTCCATGCTATTAAATTACCCTTTTTGGATGTTTATGGGATTTACTTTGCACTTTTATATCATTTTTTGGGACTAACCTACTAACCGGAGGCCCAACCCGAATTGATGTTTTTTTATGCCTATTTCAGTGTTTCGTCGAAAAGGAATACCAAACGGAGTCCAAACGGAATGAAACCTTCGGGAGCGATCTTTTTGGAACAAAAGCAATCCAGGAGACTTGGAGTGGACATCAAGAAGCTGCCGAGGCTGCCATGAGGGTGCAAGGCGCGCCCTAGGGGGGTGGGCGCGCCCCTGCTACCTCTTGAGTACTGCGTTGGTTTTCCCTTGAAGGGGAAAGGGTGATGTAGCAAAGTAGCGTAAGTATTTCCCTTAGTTTTTGAGAACCAAGGTATCAATCCAGTAGGAGGCTCCGCAAAAGTCCCACACACCTACACAAACAAACAAGAACCTTGCAACCAACACGATAAAGGCGTTGTCAATCCCTTCACGAGAACTTGCGAAAGTGATATTTCATAGAGATAATAAGATAAGATAAATATTTTTGGTATTTATATAGATTGGAAAGTAAAAGATGCAAATAAAAGATAGACGGAAAACTTATATAATAAAAGATAGACCCGGGGACCATAGGTTTCACTAGTGGCTTATCTCAAGATAGCATTAGTATTACTGTGGGTGAACGAATTACTGTCGAGCAATTGATAGAAAAGCGCATAGTTATGAGATTATCTAGGCATGATCATGTATATATGCATCACGTCTGTAACAAGTAGATCGAAACGATTCTGCATCTACTACTATTACTCCACACATCGACAGACTCCTGCCTGCATCTAGAGTATTAAGTTCATAAGAACAGAGTAAGGCATTAAGCAAGATGAAATGATGTAGAGGGATGAACTCAAGCAATATGATATAAACAACATCTTTTTATCCTCGATGGCAACAATACAATATGTGCCTTGCTGCCCCTGCTGTCACTGGGAAAGGACACCGCAAGATTGAACCCAAAGCTAAGCACTTCTCCCATTGCAAGAAAGATCAATCTAGTAGGGCAAACCAAACTGATAATTCGAAGAGACTTGCAAAGATAACCAATCACACATAAAAGAATTCATAGGAGATTCAATTATTTCTCATAGATAAACTTGATCATAAACCCACAATTCATCGGATCTCGAGAAACACACCGCAAAAAGAGTTATATCGAATAGATCTCCAAGAAGATCGAGGAGAACATTGTATAGAGATTTAAAGAGAGAGAAGAAGCCATCTAGATAATAACTATGGACCCGAAGGCCTGTCGTAAACTACTCACAACTCATCGGAGAGGCCTTGGAGATGATGTAGAGGCCCTCCGTGGTCGATTCCCCCTCTGGCGGAGCGCCAGCGAAGGCTCCAAGATGGGATCTCGCGGATACAGAAGGTTGCTGCGGTGGAAATAGGTTTTCGTGGTGCTCCTGGATGTTTTCAGGGATTCTCAGGTGTGTCTACAACAGGTTCACTAGAGGCATGCAAAGTCCTATCATATTTCTTTTTCTTCTTTTTAGAAGGACTAGGTGCATCTAAATTATTTCTCTGAGAATCTTGCTCAATTCTCTTAGGGTGGCCTTCAGGATACAAAGGTTCCTGAGTCATTCTACTTGTTCTAGTAGCCACTCTAACAGCAAAATCATGTTTGTTATTTAATTCATCGAGCAAATCACTTTGAGCTTTAAGTACTTGTTCTCCCTGAGTGGTAACCATAGAAGCATATTTACTATGAGTTTAAGTTCACCTTTAACTCTAGCCATATAATCACTCAAGTGTCCAACCATGTAAGCACTACTTTTTAATTCTCTACCAACATAAGCGTTGAAATTTTCTTGTCTAGCCATAAAATCATCAAATTCATCCAAACATTGGTTAGGAAATTTAGTAGACGGGATTTCAATTTTATCATATCTATAGAGAGAATTTACCTTTCCTACCTGTGTCGGGTTATCCAGAAAATGTGTTTCTTCAATAGGTGGTATATTAAGACCAGGTATTTCTTCAACGGGAGGTAAATTTTTAACATCTTCTGCTTTGATACCTTTTTCTTTCATTGATTTCTTTGCCTCTTGCATATCTTCAGGACTGAGAAATAGAACACCCCTCTTCTTCTGAGTTGGTTTAGGAGTTGGCTCAGGAGTTGGCTCAATTGGCTCAGGAGTTGGCTCAGGAATTGGCTCAGGAAGAGTTCAATTATTTTCATTAGTCAACATATTATTCAATAGTAATTTAGTTTGGTCGACTGTTCTTTCCCTGAAAAGACAACCAGCACAACTATCCAAGTGGTCCTTGGAAGCATCGGTTAGTCCATTATAAAAGATATCAAGTATTTCATTTTTCTTAAGAGGATGATCAGGCAAAGCATTAAGTAATCGGAGAAGCCTCCCCCAAGCTTGTGGGAGACTCTCTTCTTCAGTTTGCACAAAATTATATATTTCCCTCAAAGCAGCTTGTTTCTTATGAGCAGGGAAATATTTAGCAGAGAAGTAATAAATCATATCCTGGGGACTACGCACAAAACCAGGATCAAGAGAATTAAACCAAGTCTTAGCATCACCCTTTAATGAGAAAGGAAATATTTTAAGGATATAATAGTAGATAGATTTCTCATCATTAGTGAACAGGTTGGCTATATCATTCAATTTAGTAAGATGTGCCACAACAGTTTCGGATTCATAGCCATAAAAAGGATCAGATTGAACCAAAGTGATTATCTCATGATCGACAGAGAATTCATAATCCTTATCAGTAACAAAGATAGGTGAAGTAGCAAAAGCAGGGTCATATTTCATTCTAGCATTTAGAATTTTCTGTTTAAGTTTAGCTAATAACTTCTTAAGATCAGATCTATAATTGCAAGCAAGAAGATCTCTAGCAGTTTCTTCATCCATAACATAACCCTCAGGAACAACATGCAATTCATACCTAGGGGGAGAACCTTTATCATCACTATCTCCAATAATATCATCTTCAATAATTTCATTCTCTCTAACCCTAGCAATTTGTTCATCAAGATATTCACCTAATGGCATAGTAGTATCAAGCATAGAAGTAGTTTCATCATAAGTATCATGCATAGCAGAAGTGGCATCATCAATAACATGCGACATATCAGAATTCATAGCAGTAGCAGTTTTAGGTGTCGCAAGCTTACTCAAAACAGAAGGAGAATCTAGTGCAGAGCTAGATGGCAGTTCCTTACCTCCCCTCGTAGTTGAGGGA
>LR880972.1:57555326-57574637 GCA_904067115.1 Aegilops sharonensis | reverse complement strand
CAGTCGCTGACGTCACGAAGTGCTTCGGCTGATACCACGACGCCGAGTGCCCATATCTTTCCCACGTAGTTGGTTAGTGCGTATAGGCCCGTAGCCAGACTCAGATCAAATACCAAGATCTCGTTAAGCGTGTTAAGTATCCGCGAATGCCGAACAGGGCCAGGCCCACCTCTCTCCTAGGCGGTCTCAACCTGCCCTGTCGCTCCGCCACAAAGATCCACTCGCGGGTGCTCCACCAGCCGACCCGACTTTAGTCTCCACATGTATCATGTATAAGTATATAGTATATACCCGAGATCACCTCCCGAGTGATCACGGCCCGATAGTATAGCACAGCAGACGGACAAGAATGTATGGCCACAGATGAAAATACTAGCATCCTATACTAAGCATATAGGATTGCAGGTAAAGGTAACAACAGTAGTAACAAGGACAGGCTATGCATCAGGATAGGTATAACAGAAAGCAGTAACATGCTACACTACTCTAATGCAAGCAGTATAGAGTAGAATAGGCGATATCTGGTGATCAAGGGGGGGGGGCTTGCCTGGTTGCTCTGGCAAGAGAGAGGGGTCGTCAACTCCGTAGTCGAACTGGGCAGCAGCAGCGTCGGTCTCGTAGTCTACCGGAGAGAAAGAGGGGGAAGAAACAATGAATACCATGTAAACATATGCATACCGATGCATGACATGACAAGTAACGATGCTAGGCGTGCCCTAACGTGGTATGAGGTGGTACCGGATAAGGGGGGAAACATCCGGGAAAGTATTCCCGGTGTTTCGCGTTTTCGGGCAAAGGAGCCGGAGGGGGAAAGTTGCGAGTTCGATAGGTTAGGGGTGTGTGGCGGACGAACGGACTGCGTATCCGGATTCGTCTCGTCATTCTGAGCAACTTTCATGTTGAAAATAATTTAATCCGAGTTACGGATTAAAAGATATGATTTTCTAAATATTTTATTAATTTCTGGAATTTAATTAATTATTTAAATTTATTCGGAAAATAGATTAATGACATCAGCATGATGTCATGCTGACATCAGCAGTCAACAGGGTTGACTGGTCAACCTGACCAGTAGGTCCCACTAGTCAATGACACATTTTAATTAAACAGATTAATTAAACTAATCAAAATTAATTAGGGGGTGGGCCCCACTGTCATACTAGTTAACTAGCTAATTAATAGTAGTTAATTAGGTTAATTAATCATTAGGTTAATTAATCTTAATTGGTTAACATAATCAGAATTAATTAAGTTAATTAATTAGTTAGTTAATTAATTAATTATTATTTTTATTTAGTATTATATTTTATTATTATTTTTTCTTTTCTTTTTCATTCATTTTTTAAGCGTTCCAGGGACGTGGGCCCCGTTTGTCCTAGGCCCTAGGGCTTAGCGGGTTTGGTCCAGCAGGTGCGGGCGCCCCCCAGCGAGCGCTCGCCCGCAGGGCGGGACGANAGCAGTCAACAGGGTTGACTGGTCAACCTGACCAGTAGGTCCCACTAGTCAATGACACATTTTAATTAAACAGATTAATTAAACTAATCAAAATTAATTAGGGGGTGGGCCCCACTGTCATACTAGTTAACTAGCTAATTAATAGTAGTTAATTAGGTTAATTAATCATTAGGTTAATTAATCTTAATTGGTTAACATAATCAGAATTAATTAAGTTAATTAATTAGTTAGTTAATTAATTAATTATTATTTTTATTTAGTATTATATTTTATTATTATTTTTTCTTTTCTTTTTCATTCATTTTTTAAGCGTTCCAGGGACGTGGGCCCCGTTTGTCCTAGGCCCTAGGGCTTAGCGGGTTTGGTCCAGCAGGTGCGGGCGCCCCCCAGCGAGCGCTCGCCCGCAGGGCGGGACGAGGACGCCAGGGCACCGTCGACGGGGCTCGCCAGCGCGGCCAGTCGGGGCCACGGCGGGCGGAGGCGAGGGGTGGCGCCGGGGCGGCCATTGGCGCGCGGGCGGGCGCGGTGGCACGGCCACGGGAGGAGGAGATGGCGGGGACGAGGCGCGCCGAGGCACGGGGCCATGGGGCGCCGGCCGGAGCAGGACGCGGGTGGGAGGCCGGAGTGGCCAGAGTGGCGCGGTGGGGCGGGGCAAGGAGCAACGGGTCGGCGCGGCGACGGGCGCGACCGAGCGGCCGAGCGCGCGCACTGGGCGGCCAGGACGCGTGAGGGGGGGCGGGTGCGCGACGACGGGGTTCTTGGAGAGGGGCAGAGGGGAGTGGAGAGGGGCGAGGCCTCACAGGGGGGTTCGTGGGGTCTGGGGCAGTGGGCGCAGGGTCGGCCGGTGAGGAGGAGACCGTGGACGGGGCGGTGTAGACGGGGAGGCGGCGCCGACGACGGCGGGTAGCTCCGGCGGGGTGGTCCGGCGTCGATGCAGGGCGTCGGGGGCGTCGATTGCCCCCGACCGGATCCACGTAGGAGGGAGGTTGAGGGGGCAGGCCGGTGGGGAAGGGCGCCGGCGAGGACGAGCTCCGGGCGGCGTCAGGCGCAGTCCGAGCGGCAACGGGCGCGCAGGGAGAGGGGCGAGGGGATCGGGATCCTCCCGATCCAGATCCAGACGAGGGAGGGGGGAGTGGTGCGAGGAGTGGGAAGTGGGGGGTTGGTTCGGTTAGGGTTTCGGGGTGGAGTGAGGGTTATGGGGAGTGGGGGTGGGCCGGTTAGGTTAGTGGGCTGGCCTGGCTGTTAGCTGGGCCGGTTGGCCCATTGGGGGGAGGGTCCCTTTTCTTTTGGTTTTTTTTATACTTTTTATTTATTTTACTTTTCTGTTTTAAATCATTTTAAATTACTTAGGCATTTTATAAAAATGGGTTTGTTGCACCATAATTACCTTTGTAATATTTAGTACAATCCAAACATTTTTGTTTTAATTTTTGAAAACTTTTATTGTTATCATTAATTTGAATTTTGAAATTTGGACCGGTTTCGAACTAACTCGAGATTAGCAACTATAATCGAGGTGACGTGGCATCACTAGCAGAGGATCACTGTAGCTTAATTACCCGGGCGTCACAACCACACACGGCTAAGAGATCAATAATCAACTTGTGTGTATATGGGGTGCGCCCTCCCCCTTATGTAAAAGAGTGGAGGAGGGGGGAGGGCCGGCCTAGCTAGGGAACTCCCTAGAAGAGTCCAACTCCCACCGGGAGTATGATTCCCCCCTTCCCTTGTTGGACTAGGAGAGAAGGAAGGGGGAGAGAGGGAGGAAGGAAAGGGGGGCGCCGCCCCCCTCCTAGTCCAATTCAGACCAGAGGGAGAGGGGGCGCGCGGCCTGCCCTGGTCTCCTCTCTCTC
This sequence comes from Aegilops sharonensis, assembly GCA_904067115.1. Lineage (NCBI taxonomy): Eukaryota > Viridiplantae > Streptophyta > Magnoliopsida > Poales > Poaceae > Aegilops > Aegilops sharonensis. The sequence goes on along the minus strand of LR880972.1, from coordinate 57,571,329 downwards.
TCTCCACTATGGCCCAATAAGGCCCATACACTTACAGGGGGGTTCCGGTAACTTCCCGGTACTCCGGTAAATTCCCGAATTCACCCGAAACTATTCCGACGTCCAAATATAGGCTTTCAATATATCGATCTTTATGTCTCGACCATTTCGAGACTCCTCGTTATGTCCGAGATCATATCCGGGACTCCGAACTACCTTTGGTACATCAAACACATAAACTCATAATACCGATCGTCACCGAACGTTAAGCGTGCGGACCCTACGGGTTCGAGAACTATGTAGACATGACCGAGACACGTCTCGGGTCAATAACCAATAGCGGAACCTGGATGCTCATATTGGCTCCTACATATTCTACGAAGATCTTTATCGGTAAAACCGCATAAGAACATACGTTGTACCCTTTGTCATCGGTATGTTACTTGCCCGAGATTAGATCGTCGGTATCTCAATACCTAGTTCAATCTCGTTACTGGAAAGTCTCTTTACTCGTTCCGTAATGTATCGTCCCGCAACTAACTCATTAGTCACATTGCTTGCAAGGCTTATAGTGATGTGCATTACCGAGAGGGCCCAGAGATACCTCTCCGACAATCGGAGTAACAAATCCTAATCTTGATCTATGCCAACTCAACAAGTACCATCGGAGACACCTGTAGAGCACCTTTATAATCACCCAGTTATGTTGTGATGTTTGGTAGCACACAAAGTGTTCCTTCGGTATTTGGGAGTTGCATAATCTCTTATTCATAGGAACATGTATAAGTCATGAAGAAAGCAATAGCAATGTACTAAACGATCAAGTGCTAAGCTAACGGAATGTGTCAAGTCAATCACATCATTCTCTAATGATGTGATCCCGTTAAACAAATGTAACTCATGCCTATGGTTAGGAAACATAACCATCTTTGATTCAACGAGCTAGTCAAGTAGAGGCATACTAGTGACACTATGTTTGTCTATGTATTCACACATGTACTGAGTTTCCGATTAAGACAATTCTAACATGAATAATAAACATTTATCATGATATAAGGAAATATAAACAACAACTTTATTATTGCCTCTAGGGCATATTTCCTTCAGACTCATGTCCCATGCCCTACTCTACCTTGCCGGAGACCAGACCAACACTCTGGGGAGGGCAGCAGACCACTGGATATGGCCACAGCGGAACCGGGCGAGCTCAGCTTAAGATCGGTTTAAACCTCGTCCTCATATATTGTTTACTTTGAAAGAAAAAATATGTCCTGCCAATAATATCAATTGCAGGATATGAGAAATGACACATTGGACGAGTTAAAGCTCCCACCACTTCAATCGTCAAAACTGAACAACATCCTAAATAGTACTTGTTGACATTGGCACTTCCTGCCTGGGCCAAGGGAGTCGTCAACGGGTGCTTGGTCTCAGCACATGCAGCTGTTGCATGAGGCGGCATTGGCAGAGCTTGACGCGTTCCTGAAGATGGAACACTTGTTTCAAACGTGGTTTAGAATGATTTGTGCACGTCCTTCTCGATATTTGCGAGTAATAATGGACTGCTTCCTTTCTAAAGTTTACTATGTATACGTCGGTGGAAGAAGTTGAACCGTGTGCCGAAGCACTAAACAAAAAAGTACTGGACAAGGGTGGCTCTATGTTTTCCGTTTTGTGTGCGGACCCTACTAATAACACCAAATAACCTATCGATATTGGAGTGACAATAGTACATGATGGCTTGTTCTTCACACTTATGTGGGGTTAAAGGTTGCCTTTGGCGAAGCATAGAGGTTTACCAACAAGCGTGTTAATGTTCTCCTCTAATGAATAGTCTACCAACCAGTAGCACACTTGCACTAATGTGAGCAATGCTCTCCCCTCTCCGACTCCCCCCTATACATACACCACTCCATCTTCACGGAAGTGGAAAACAAGCCACATTGTTTGTTCATATACAAGGCATCACATAGACAGAGGGGATGATTAGAATGAACACACGATGACATGCAAAGAAATGTNACTCTACCTTGCCGGAGACCAGACCAACACTCTGGGGAGGGCAGCAGACCACTGGATATGGCCACAGCGGAACCGGGCGAGCTCAGCTTAAGATCGGTTTAAACCTCGTCCTCATATATTGTTTACTTTGAAAGAAAAAATATGTCCTGCCAATAATATCAATTGCAGGATATGAGAAATGACACATTGGACGAGTTAAAGCTCCCACCACTTCAATCGTCAAAACTGAACAACATCCTAAATAGTACTTGTTGACATTGGCACTTCCTGCCTGGGCCAAGGGAGTCGTCAACGGGTGCTTGGTCTCAGCACATGCAGCTGTTGCATGAGGCGGCATTGGCAGAGCTTGACGCGTTCCTGAAGATGGAACACTTGTTTCAAACGTGGTTTAGAATGATTTGTGCACGTCCTTCTCGATATTTGCGAGTAATAATGGACTGCTTCCTTTCTAAAGTTTACTATGTATACGTCGGTGGAAGAAGTTGAACCGTGTGCCGAAGCACTAAACAAAAAAGTACTGGACAAGGGTGGCTCTATGTTTTCCGTTTTGTGTGCGGACCCTACTAATAACACCAAATAACCTATCGATATTGGAGTGACAATAGTACATGATGGCTTGTTCTTCACACTTATGTGGGGTTAAAGGTTGCCTTTGGCGAAGCATAGAGGTTTACCAACAAGCGTGTTAATGTTCTCCTCTAATGAATAGTCTACCAACCAGTAGCACACTTGCACTAATGTGAGCAATGCTCTCCCCTCTCCGACTCCCCCCTATACATACACCACTCCATCTTCACGGAAGTGGAAAACAAGCCACATTGTTTGTTCATATACAAGGCATCACATAGACAGAGGGGATGATTAGAATGAACACACGATGACATGCAAAGAAATGTGTTATGGGAATCAGAGATATCAGAACGACAGCAAATAGTGCGTAGACCCAATGAGGTAGCTAGCCGTTTAGTCTATTTCGGTTCTTCATGCCATGTACCATGGAGACATCACCTAGTGATGGTCTCAAGTGGCACGCCAGCTCAAGAAATTTCCATCCAATGTAGGTGATGTCATCGTGGCAGCATCGATGTATCCACATCTGTTCAAACAGGAGTACGTAAAAGAAATTTGGGCACTTGCACTTTCTTTCTATCCCGTTCTTTTCTTACGAGCACCACACTTTTTCTATGAAGTGGCCGGTTCCTCAGCATGATGCACCTTGTCTGCAAGCAGCTGCCTTTTTGCCCAAACATGTCCACGGAAGCTTGTATCTGACGTGGGCCAATGAGGCAGCTGTCCAGGGTGGACCATTGGCCATGCCCTCATAGGCTGTACGACACAAGCATACTAGTGCTACAAAGGGTGTCACAACCTTTTGACAATAGGAGACACCACCAACTTGTCCCGTGCATCACCACCAACGTCCTGGTGGCCCCGACACATGGTGCGGCTTTTAAATGACATGTAGAGTAGAAAATGCATTCACGATCTCCATCCGATCAGTGGGTTTCTTTAATTCGTGAAGTTCAACACATTCAAAGTAAAATTAGGACGAAAATATGATGGAATTCTTAATTTTATGTGTGGTACTTAGACAGACACCTGATCAACATTTTCACCAAACGACACACGGGACAAATTAAACCTCCTGTTACAGCATGCCTCGAAAGTCAACAACACTGTAAAGAGTACTACTACTTATAAACACAACATACACAACTTGACCAAGTTGGAGTTTTCTTTCTTAGTGTCTTTTCTCGTTGAGATCATTTGTATGCATGTTGATATCCTTTGCACGGCAGCAAATAATGCATGCTTTGTTTTGGGGTTAGTAGGGACTGAGATTTAATCTTTTACAAAGGATTAATACGCAGGGCCCCTCAACCACTACCATGTTCTCGAGTGAACAACTCTTCATCAGTTATTAGTTACCAGATCTTCCAATAATCCTGCACACCAACTCATTTAGATGCAAGATGGTATGGTCTTTGTTTTACTTTGATTGCTTCCTCGCTAAAGAAGCTAAGGGCCTGCATGTCTTCAGTGTTCTTCGAAAGAAAAGCAATTCTGTTTGTCGTTTTTTTGTAACATATATATATATATATATATATATATATATATATATATATATATATATATATATATATATATATATATAAGTGTGAATTTATAAGATAATTTTGTAGCGGCAGTGCAACTGCACAAGCGTAATCACATTCCAATATTGAATAGTATGGGTCCACATGGCAAAGAGGCAAGCAAAACCACTTGACACTAGATTGTATAACTTTTAAACTTGATTAAAATATTAGCATTCTTGGATTAATTTACGAAAAATGTTAGTTTATTAATTTCAAAAATGTTATACAACATATAAAACGCACATGTGTGTAGTGAGGGAGCCAATAATATTGCACAAAGGGGCCTAACAGAAGTGGTAAACAGTTGGTCAGAGCCAAACATATGAATATAGAGCATTTTGAGCTAACAATATAGGGGGGTTTCCAGAAGAAAAATATATTTCATTGGATGTCAGAGTTTATAATTTCATCGGAACTGAATCCGGTTTTTTCAGCGTCAGGGTAAAGGATTGTAAAGGATCGAAGCAAGTGGTGTACAAAGAATTTTCCTTTCTCCCTTCTCTTCATTGTTTCAATAGAAAGTATAGTTAATTCGATCGTTTTGTATCACATGGCACCATCAAAGCTCTTCGTCTGCATACAACTGTACAAGAGACTAGGGACCAGCTGAGAGCTGGTAGACTTCGTTGTCACTTAGATGATTTCCTTGGAGCAATGTCGAGGTGGGATTTAGTGAGTAGTTAGATAATTTCAATAGTATCTACTAGGTCGGACATGCTTTGGCAAAGGCTAGGAATATGAAACTGGTTTTGTGTCTTTTCGGACAACTGTCTGGTTTGAAAATTAATTTCGACAATTGCAAAATGTTCTGTTTTGGGCATGGCAAGGAAGAACAGGAAAATTATTAAAGGTTGTTTGGGTGTGAGTTGGGGTCTCTTCCATTTAGTTATCTAGGAATCCCAATTGATGACCGAGAACTAAGGAACAAGGAATGATAGTGCATACAGGATCGATTTGCGAATAAACTAAGTTGTTGGAAGGGCAAGCTTATGTCTTATGGGGGTCGCCTAATTTTGATAAATTCCGTGCCTACAAGTATGCCGACGTTCCAATTATCGTTTTTTAAAGTACCTGTGGGGGTACGGAAAAGGTTGGACTTCTACCTATCACATATTTCCTAGCAAAGCGATGAGACAAAATCTAGATACGGGTTGGCCAAGCGGGATATAATTTGTGGGCCGAATGACCAAGGTAGTTTGGGGATTGAAAACCTTGAGGTAAAGAACAGGTGCCTGCTTTGTAAATGACTATACATGCTATCTGTAGAGGAGGAGGGTGTGTGGATACCATTATTGCGTAACAAGTATATGCAATCCAAGACCCTCACACAAGTAACGACGTAGCTGGCTGAATGATTCCCTTTGTGGAAAGCGCTGACGCGAAGAAAGGTTGCCTTTTTCAATAGGACCAAATTCATTGTAGAGACCGGTAATATTACTAGGTTTCGGAAAGATACATGGCTAGGGTGGATGCCACTTGCCATACAATATCCAACCATTTACAATATTTTACAACGTAAAGAAGCTTTCATAAGACAATACTAGGATTGGTTACATTAAACATTCAGTTCAGGAGATGCCTAGTGGGTTGATGGGATAGGTGGCTATGTCTTGTGTGCAGGTTGATGGATGTTAAGCTTTCTGATGAGTACACTACACTGGAAACTTTTGGTGTAAGGGGCATTGTCAGTGAAATATATATTGGCAAAGTGTAGTTAGGAGGGTGGTGTGGTTTCTGTGATGAAGATGAATCCATTCAATATCTTTTTTCTCAAATGCCCACTAGCCAAGTTACTATGGCATACAGTACATGTGACCTTTCATGCCAGTCCTCCTAAAAGCATTGCCACTTTATTTGGGAGATGGCTAAATGAGGTAGAGCCTATAATAATGGCACTTCGAGTCGAAGTATGCCCATTACTTTGGGCTATATCGAACTGTCGGGATGACATGGTTTTTAACACACAAAACATGCCAACTTTTTTGTCTAATCTATCTGGCAACTGGCTGGATCCGCACGTTGTCGTTACTCAGCCGTGCGGAAGTCAAGGACTATATGGCTTAAGGGTGCAACCGTTGGGAGACGGTTGCATGGGATACTTACAACCGATCGATAAGGATTACGGTCCAATAATAGAATAGGTGTATAGTTATCTTGTCCTATTTTTGCCGGTTGTGATAATTTTTATTTTATTTTAGCTCGATTTGCAAACTTGTATCTAACTGTCGTACTTAGTGGCTACTTTGTTTAATGATATGGTTCGGTGCATCATGTTGATGCACACGCCGGGGTAATCCTCCTTTTTTAAAAAGCTACTAGGTGGAGTGAATTATGCAAAGCTTTGTAACAACTCGCTTTGTAACAACCCACGGTGGACGTGTTTCTTACCTTGTCCTTTAATATACGATACAGACTTGTGTGCATATTCTTGAAGAGAATTTTCGCATGCCTTTTGTTTTTGTTGAAGGTGTGCATGAGTTCTGAAAAAAAAATCTCACGGGTTTCAAGGGATTAAGCTTATCATGGACGTATTCGATGAAGCTAAACCCTCCAGACAATGAAACTGGATTCAGTGGGAGGAGACGTTCCCGTCGACGACGAGGCGCCTACGGTGACTTCGTAAATCTCAAGATGATATGCCGGCTCAGTCACTCGGAGGTGCTCATGGGGTAGGGTGTGCGTGTGTGTGTTCATAGGGATGAGTGTATGCGCGTGTATATGAGCGCTTGTGTCTGTACTGATGCTAAAAAAAAAAGACAATGAAACTGGATTGACTTTTCTTGCAATCACATGTGAATTCATGTTTCATCATTCAATTTCATACTTCCTCCGTCCCGAATTACTTGTCGTGAAAATGGATGTACGTCCACGTATATCTATCTATGTGTACGAGTAATTCGAAAAGAAGTAGTTCGGACCGGGGAGTACGTCATAGCAAGCGAACTTTTTTGAGGATTCGTTATTGTTATTTTACGAATTAGACTACAAATTTCCTTTATCATTTTAATTCAAGCGAGCTATTTCATAGGAATATCAACGAGGCACCCATCTCTTCCTCCTCAGAGGGAAATTTCGATCTCTGGAGCACGCATGGCTGATAGTGCCAGTATGACAGCTGAAAATGATATCCAGTTTGGTCACTTATTTATTTCGCCATGATTAACAGCTACTAGCCACTTATCTAGATGCCACTACAAGCTAGCCAGGGCTTTCTGCGGCTGCGTCGACGATGGTCTGCACAAGGTACGGCCACTGGAGCTCGTCGGCAGGGGCGGGGCCGGGGTTGCGGGCGGAGCAGTTCCGGCGGACCTCTCCCAGGTCGCTGGTGCGCACCCTCATCTGGCCCATCTTGCCCATGGACACGCCGAACTGCTCGAAGAAGTCCCGCTGGCTCCGCGCAAAGCGCTCGACGATGGGCCGGGTGATGTCGTTTGTGAAGAGGNCATGATTAACAGCTACTAGCCACTTATCTAGATGCCACTACAAGCTAGCCAGGGCTTTCTGCGGCTGCGTCGACGATGGTCTGCACAAGGTACGGCCACTGGAGCTCGTCGGCAGGGGCGGGGCCGGGGTTGCGGGCGGAGCAGTTCCGGCGGACCTCTCCCAGGTCGCTGGTGCGCACCCTCATCTGGCCCATCTTGCCCATGGACACGCCGAACTGCTCGAAGAAGTCCCGCTGGCTCCGCGCAAAGCGCTCGACGATGGGCCGGGTGATGTCGTTTGTGAAGAGGTCCTGGTCGGAGACGAAGAGCCCCTCCCGGTTCACCAGGTGGACATAGTACTGGTTGTCGAACACGTTGGGCGTGCGCACGTCCAGCACCGTGCGGCGGTCGGTGCCCTTGGCCGGGCACGTTCCCTTGACTCTGGCGAGGAAGGTGGGGTTGATGGTGGGGTCGGGACGAGGGAAGAGGCGGTCCTCGAAGGAGGTGCAGTGCGCCAGCCCGATGGTGTGGCCGCCGGAGATTGTGACGAGGTCGGTGGCGTCGAGGCCGAGGGGCCGGAGCAGGGCGAGGAGCGACGGCACGTTCGAGGAGGGCGCCGGCAGGTCGGACAGCACGTCCTGGCGCGTGACGAAGCGGCGGCTGTCACGGCGGCCAAGAGGCACGCGGTAGTCAGGCCCGCCGGAGACGACCACGGAGTCGCGGGCGGCGAGCGCGAGGATGTCGGCGCAGGAGACTACGGCGCCGCGGCACTCGCGCTCCAGCCGGTCACGGATGTCGTTGACGGCCTTGAAGGCGGAGGGGCGGAGCGTGAGGTTGGGCGGCGCCTGCTGCTCCCCCGGCCCCGTGGCGGAGCCGTCGAGGAGCACGGAGGCGTCGCAGCCCTGCACGAAACAGTCGTGGAAGTGGAGGCGAAGGAGGCCCGCGGCAAGGCCGATGTCCTTGCGCACGGCGTCCTGGACGAAGCCGCGCACGATGGACTCCGCCTGCGGGCAGGTCCGCNCATGGGGTAGGGTGTGCGTGTGTGTGTTCATAGGGATGAGTGTATGCGCGTGTATATGAGCGCTTGTGTCTGTACTGATGCTAAAAAAAAAAGACAATGAAACTGGATTGACTTTTCTTGCAATCACATGTGAATTCATGTTTCATCATTCAATTTCATACTTCCTCCGTCCCGAATTACTTGTCGTGAAAATGGATGTACGTCCACGTATATCTATCTATGTGTACGAGTAATTCGAAAAGAAGTAGTTCGGACCGGGGAGTACGTCATAGCAAGCGAACTTTTTTGAGGATTCGTTATTGTTATTTTACGAATTAGACTACAAATTTCCTTTATCATTTTAATTCAAGCGAGCTATTTCATAGGAATATCAACGAGGCACCCATCTCTTCCTCCTCAGAGGGAAATTTCGATCTCTGGAGCACGCATGGCTGATAGTGCCAGTATGACAGCTGAAAATGATATCCAGTTTGGTCACTTATTTATTTCGCCATGATTAACAGCTACTAGCCACTTATCTAGATGCCACTACAAGCTAGCCAGGGCTTTCTGCGGCTGCGTCGACGATGGTCTGCACAAGGTACGGCCACTGGAGCTCGTCGGCAGGGGCGGGGCCGGGGTTGCGGGCGGAGCAGTTCCGGCGGACCTCTCCCAGGTCGCTGGTGCGCACCCTCATCTGGCCCATCTTGCCCATGGACACGCCGAACTGCTCGAAGAAGTCCCGCTGGCTCCGCGCAAAGCGCTCGACGATGGGCCGGGTGATGTCGTTTGTGAAGAAGTCCTGGTCGGAGACGAAGAGCCCCTCCCGGTTCACCAGGTGGACATAGTACTGGTTGTCGAACACGTTGGGCGTGCGCACGTCCAGCACCGTGCGGCGGTCGGTGCCCTTGGCCGGGCACGTTCCCTTGACTCTGGCGAGGAAGGTGGGGTTGATGGTGGGGTCGGGACGAGGGAAGAGGCGGTCCTCGAAGGAGGTGCAGTGCGCCAGCCCGATGGTGTGGCCGCCGGAGATTGTGACGAGGTCGGTGGCGTCGAGGCCGAGGGGCCGGAGCAGGGCGAGGAGCGACGGCACGTTCGAGGAGGGCGCCGGCAGGTCGGACAGCACGTCTTGGCGCGTGACGAAGCGGCGGCTGTCACGGCGGCCAAGAGGCACGCGGTAGTCAGGCCCGCCGGAGACGACCACGGAGTCGCGGGCGGCGAGCGCGAGGATGTCGGCGCAGGAGACTACGGCGCCGCGGCACTCGCGCTCCAGCCGGTCACGGATGTCGTTGACGGCCTTGAAGGCGGAGGGGCGGCGCCTGCTGCTCCCCCGGCCCCGTGGCGGAGCCGTCGAGGAGCACGGAGGCGTCGCAGCCCTGCACGAAACAGTCGTGGAAGTGGAGGCGAAGGAGGCCCGCGGCAAGGCCGATGTCCTTGCGCACGGCGTCCTGGACGAAGCCGCGCACGATGGACTCCGCCTGCGGGCAGGTCCGCCGGTAGAAGTCGAACGACAGGCCGCGTGCCACCGGAGGCTCGGCCGCAGAAGCCCCATGCCCAAGCGAGCTGGCCACTACCACAGCCACCGCCACTACCACTGCTGCTAGCGGAGGAGCACGAGCCATCTCTCCTCTCCCTGTGTGAGTGTCACAGCAGCTGCGTGTGCCTGGACTGCTCTGCTGTGCTACGATTTTTGTCCACACTGCTGATCAGGACATCAATTTGTAGGCAGGATTGAGGTGTAGCACACCACCTGATAACTCATCGTACAAGGATCAACAAGTAGTTCCAGCTAAATAAAGTGAAACCAGTTAGCTAGATGCCAGAGTCGAGGCTCAACCGCTTGTCTAAGGATTGGAACAGGTGACATGGCATTGCCAAGGCGTCAATCCGCCGTGTCTGTCGGTTGCTTACTACGCACGAGGGTCATCACGCGATATAGTAAATCCAACCGAGGCGCTGGCACATTAGACATGGACAAACATACGCATTTTTAGAGAAAACCCACGGGATATCAACGACATCTGCTCCTATAGACGAAATTGGTTACAGGAAAGGCTACGCGCACCAACATAAAGGAATGTTGGGGTGGGTGGGTGCGGGGAGGGGGGTGTTAACAGCATCTCTAGCAGACCCCGTATAACGCCAACCAAAACGTAAATACAGTTCACGAAAAAATGGCTTTGCGGGCCGGCGCGGGCGGCGACAGTCAGATCCTGCAAAATGGAGCCATAGAAAAGGATATTCGTGAAATATGCTCTTTTATGGGTCGTCTTTGTGGGGTCTGCTTGGACGCCGCCAACGCTGGCCCGCAAATCCAAAATTTGCATTTCAATTTCACACATCAGAATACATTTCTTTGCTTTTTTATTTTCTTGAACGACATTGGATACATAATAATTCACCAAATCTTCGATAGAATAGTAAGACCAAAGAAAACAAGAATCACAATTATGCATTTTAGAAGATATCCAACTACCATAACTGCCCCCATTAGTTGGAGCAATATCTTCTCTATGCATTCGTTGTTGATCTGCGGATTCTTGATCTTTCATTCTTCATTCTTCTTCTTTGGTTCTATTGTCATCTATAATTTGCTAATTGCACGTACTGCATAGATATCTACAATATGATGCAAAAAAATAAATTACAGATAGGTTTCTACATGGATAAGAAATATGAATGATGTGGTTCTGTTATAATATTTTGAAGTAGTGTTCATTAGTACAGATTAGAGCAGAAGTGATTTTCTGGCTACTTGATTTCTCCATCATAAAAAGATGAGGAAGCGAACATGCCTTTTACATTGTGGATGATAGAGGAATAAAACTTGCCTAATATAAATGAAATTACACAATAAATTGTTTCATGACCGTGTAACGTATAGCATCCACACTTTTTGTTTGGATACTATTATGTGCAAGACCTTTTGTTCACCTAGAAACGAAAAAAGAAAAGATAACTAACTACAGTACGAAATTCCGCAAACTATGTCACACATTCATGTCTTCGCTTTCAGGTACTTCAAATTCGATCGAAAGTATCAATCGCTAATCTGGAGCTTAATCTTTTTTTATCACGGAACAACTCGAGTCCATTCTACTTCTTGCTTCTTCTTTTTATCAGGGAGGAAAAGGGGGAAGAGTACTACATGTAAAATCTTCGAACATGATGTTCATCTATTCCGCTTCTAGATTTGCGGGTTTCTTTTATTAGTTGATCCAACAATATAAGTATTTAATAGAATCTTCTATATATAGTGTCTGACATTACTGAATTTTACTAGCTTCCTTTGTTGTATATAATTACGACAGTGTTGAAAGCTAGCACTGAAGATTTTTACTTCGGGTAGATGTAGTAGTTCCTCTGTATGTTTTGTACTGATCAAAATTCGTCTATGGTTGATTCTTTACACCTACATGCTTATTTCAAATCACATTTCTGTTTGTAAAAACTAGAGAACCTTTTGGACATTACTCAATGTTAAAACTTTCGGCATTTACATAATTTTTTTATGTTCATAGACCTCAATGACCAGGAATTTCTATTATGGTTGTGTTAGCCCTCTCAGCAAACCCGAATTTCCAATCACTATAGGTATCATCCGATCTAATTCCCCATTCCCGAACCTTCTTTCAGTGCACTACTACTGTTCTCACAATCTTCATGGGATGTATACATCATCCACAGCGGCAGCCAATTATGCCTTGCCTACTGTGCCGGCCGGTCGCTTACAGTCAAGCTACATATTGACATGTTACATCCTCCAACTAATTACTCTAATGGGTTGTTCGTCGTGGTTACCTCTCTTTTTATTAACTTCATCGACAGAAATATTGTACTTTCTATGCTAGCAATGGTATTCATAAACCCCAAGCCAGAGTTCGTTACCTCAGTAGTTCCTAATTTTTTACTCCTCACAAAACTGTGATAATTTGGTAAGATCTCATCCAGCAGTTTCGTGGAATCAAAACAATTATTATTAATATATTTTTGTTGTACTTTCGCTGAGAGATGTCTACCGTGGCCTCAAATTGACTATCTTCACATGAAAACACGTAATTTACTGCCTCACGTTTGTAGTGAGATATATATATTATTGGATGGGTGGTAATCAGACCAGTTTGATACTCTGCATAGCCACTATCAGAAGCACCATCATAAAAAAACATTACCAGAAGTCATTGTCTATATGCTCCGATATCTCACTCCTCCAAGCTGAAAATTAACAATATGTGAAAGATGTAGTTCTTCATTTAACTGCATTTTACTACCAGCCGCTTCTAGAAACAGTAAGATTTTTCCATTGTTTTTCCTCCAATACTGTAGGATATGTACTTTGTATACATTTTGCAAACATATGGGCAACTTTAAAGAGTTTGTCCGCAGCAATGGCAAGTTTTTATTATAATTATTGAGCGAGATGTTAAAGGTTAACTATAAATGATGGGCCATTGTTTCTTTACGGCATATAGTTTGCTGAAAAGGAAACAGAGCAAAAGTTATGTTGACTACACAGGTATAAAAATTCTTAATAATTTTTTTCTCTTTTGAATGATATAATAAGTTCTAATTATTGGAAATTGGCCAGTTATAATATTTCTATTATTTTCAACCATTTTCTTATTGCCATTTGTTTTGGGGAACAATATAAAAAGTAAGCCCTCTTTGGAACACACAATTCTTTTTTTTTTAACATCAGTACAGACACAAGCGCTCATATACACGCGCATACACTCACCCCTATGAACGCACACACGCACACCCTACCCCTATGAGCACCTCCGAAAGACTGAGCCGACATATCATCTTGAGATTTATGAAGTCACCATAGGCGCCTCGTCGTCGACGGGAACGTCTCCTCCCACTGAATGCGCATCGCCGGAAATCCTGAAATAAATCCAGGAATAAATGCGAGCACCAGGATTTGAACCCTGGTGGGCTGGGGATACCACAGTCCCTCTAACCATCCAACCACAGGTTGGTTCGCTAGAACACACAATTCTAAATGCAGGTAAAAGTTGTAAGACTAGAATGTTATTACTTCCCCGCAAATAAAACTATATAATGTGGATGATTTGTTGTTTATTTTGAACAAACATGCTGATTTTGAACTAATCTCATGTTCATGCGGGATGCCTGCTTCCATCTACTTGTACCCTGGTCTTCGGTGGAAGTGGAAACAACAGCGTCGAGCTTGGCTTTCGCAAAGGGTTTTATCCCACTACAAGTGGCACCACACGACATATACTGTGAGATCAATCACGCCTTTGACTGGCTCCGACTGCTTGTGAACCCTCTGGTGGGTAGCGTGGTCTGTGATATCTCCCATCGAGAAAGGAAAATAGTTGCTTTTCATCATCTGATAGTGCACAATATTGGTTGCTTGTCTAAAAAAAATGGTCCGTTGCTGCTACTACACCGCAGCCTTCCCTTTCACCAACGACACTGTTTCTCCTCCTACTTTATGATGGAGGCATTTTCATGATTTTCGCTCGACGATTTGCTCTGGCCAGTGAGGATTTGTTGAACGTACACATAAATTTTTATTGGATTGATGTTTTCAAATGGTGCACCTTAATAGCTGGTCTCGGAGTACCCGACTGACACCTACCTCCTTCAGGTTCACATTCAACCTGGACAAACAGGCTGGCACGGCATCGCACGAACTGGCCTGTGCTAATCGTGCCTTGAACGGCACGGCCTACAAAAGCACGTTTACTAAACAGGCTGTGCCGTGCCACTCCGTGTGTCTCGCTCGCTGACCCAGGCATGACACATTTAGTAAACAGGACAGGCAGTGGCACGTTTAGCACCTTTGAGCTGCGTGTTTTTTGGCCTGCTTGGCTGTTTTTGTGGAATTTTGGTCCCACTAGGCTGTTTTTAGGCAATATATATAATATAAAAATAGATAATCAAGACGTGTCGTGTCAGCCCGCATGCCCAGCCTCACGTTCCCAGACACAATCCCTGGTGTGCCACGTGGAGAGCAGAGTTTGTTTAGTCCGTGTCGCGCCAGTTCCACTCCGTGCTATGCTGGCATGCTAACGGGCCGGCCTGACTTGCAAAGTTGGAGTAACTCAAACATGCCTACGTGTTAAATTTGTACTTAGGGCTGCAAGAAAAGCTCGAGGCTCGTGAGCGGCTCGAGATCAACTCACTTTTTGACTCGACCCGAGATCGACTCGAAGAGAAATGAGCTGAGTTTGAACACTTTATGTAGATCGACCGAGAAACGAGCCGATCTTGAGCCAATGTTGGCTCGCTCAATTTTAGCTCTATAGCTCGATAGAATATCATTATGTTAAATGATAATGCCATATATTAAATGGAAACAAGATAATTTATTATCATATATGCTGTCCATAATTTTTCTTCATTTTATTTACCAGCGAACATGGAAACTTAATTAAGTGCAGATGAGATTTAGGCCTAATTATGGCACGTGGTCGACTATGTGTTAAATATCCTATATTTTGGCAAAGGTTCCCAGCATATTGGCCTTATTTTTTTGTTTTTCATTCATAGATTATAATTTTTACCACCTCATTTAGCTCGAAACTAGCTCGAGATCGACTCGAGATCGTTACAAGCTGAGCACGAGTCATGTTCTACAGCTCGATCATGAGCTTTACTTAGTTTGAGCTTGCTTGAATTTTCATATGAGTTGAGCTGAGCCAACTCCAACTCGCTTGGGCTCGACTCGTTTGCAGCCCTATTTGTACTTCTATATCTATAAGTAAGCGTAATAGAAAAGGGAAGAAGTTTTCTTAGTTCTCCTTTTGTCACCCCTTTACTCTTAGTTCTTGTTCTGTCACCTCTTTATATCCCTTAATTTTGTGTTAACCATAAAGATTGGCGACTAAGATTTATAAGAATAATTGTTAAAGGCAGGATCCTTTCTTGATTCTCCTTCAGTCCAAATTTTCCGAGCGTCCTACGGTACAAATATTTTTCATTCGTCATGCCCTCTCCACGGCATGCACATTTCGCGTCAAGCGAGTCGCTCGATATCTTTGTATCCCATAAAACCCCCGACTGGTGGCATTTTACTCTTTTCACCCCCCCCCCCCCGTCCATGCCGTGACATTACCAAAAACACTGAAAACAAAGCTAGTGTGGGGCTTGACTGGCAACCGAGGTTGCCGCAACCGATGGCGCAGCTTGCCCTGCTGTCGAATGACATTCATGCACCCTTGATGACCTTCAATTGGGATTGCATGTCGCAAAGTGCTTTTTACCGGTTTAGGGAGGTACCGGCGAACGATCTGCCGTTCGTCTGGTTTGTGATTCGTGTGTTCTGGTGGCCCACCTCTCCTATAACATTGTATTTTCATGACCCACCTCTGGTATAGCACTGTAGTATGTCAGTTGGTTGGCCCACATCATTTCACCACTTTGGACTATAATATCAGCTACATGTACGTCTTTTGTCAGCACAGTTG
>LR880972.1:57522664-57533626 GCA_904067115.1 Aegilops sharonensis | reverse complement strand
CACGGTTTATTTTCGTCTGGTTTTCTTTGTCTGGTTTTTCTTCGTCCCACCTCCCACCACCCCGCCTCCCACCGGTTTTCCTCTTTTCTCGTCTGGCCGGTAATACCCAACGCATTTACGGTAATCAATCACAATTAATCCACGTATGTATGGCTATAAATTCAGAAATCTCAAATATGATAATTATAGTAATAAATAAATCAAGGTATGGTAAGGCCAGTACTCAAAAAATTTCGAATATGGTAATTATATGATAATAAATTTAAATTACCCCAAAGGCTATCAATCAAGGTATGATAAGGCCATAACTCAGGAAATTTTGAATATACTCCCTCCGTCCAGAAATACTTGTCATCAAAATGGATAAAATGAGATGTATTTAAACGTATTTTAGTTCTAGATACATATCTTTTTATTCATTTTGATGACAAGTATTTTCGGACGGAGGGAGTAGTAATTATATGATAATAAATTTAAATTACACCATAGCCTATCTCTACTTCTAATCTCTATCTTATATTTACTAATTGGAGGCACCATTCAAGATCTCTCATTAATCCACATCATCAAAATTAATTACACCATTGGATTGTAGAATATACGTTCAGGATAAAAAGAAAAGTTGCGTAATGTTGATGGTCCCATACAACATAAAAGAGACATCTGACGCGTCCAATATTAATAGTATACAAAACAAATAAAGCCTCCAAATAAAAAAACGGCCGCACATAAAAATAAAGGAAAGCCTCTCCATAAATGTCCGACGTAAAAAGGAAAATAAATCCAAACGACACGCTGATTACGCGCACCTTTAAAGTTCTCATACGTTCAAGTTCAAAAAAAAAAGTTCTCATACGTTCATTAAAATAAAAGAGGCCAGCCTCACGTCCAAAAAAAAGGAAATCTTTCATCTGCCCGCACCATTTAAGTTCTTTCCATAAAAAGTCCAACGTATAAAAGGGGTAAGAAATTTAAACGACTTCACTGATTATGCGCAGCTTTTAAAGTTCTCAAGATAAATAAGGATATACCCTAAAAAAAAAGATAAAAAAGGATATGCTGCCGTAAAAAAGGAAAGCTTCCGTCTGACACCTTTCATTCTCTCCGTGCAGAAAAAGTCCAACGTACAAAAGTGAAAGAAGTCCAACTGACCCGGTTGACCCACGTCCAACACAAATAAATCATACTACTTTCTCCAAAAAAGTAAAGTCCCACGTCCAATAAAAAAGGAAAGCCTCCATCCATAAAAAGTCCAAAGAAAAAAGGAAATAAAGTCACATGACCCTGCTGATTGCCCATAAAAGCTCCCATCAATAAAATATTCTGCGTATTCAAAAAATATTATTTTGTCGATCACACAATGGACTCCTCTACATGGTGGCCGGCTCCTTCTGGCTAATCATGAAGTGATGGCGTGTACCGACTGGCTTGACGAGCTCCTCCTGTTTGCCGCTAGATGCTATAGTTTGCATGGCATGCTTGCGATTGATGAATTAGTCCGATTCACATGATATTCATCGCATGGTGTGGATTGCTAATAAGAATTACCTGCTTATATATAGTACCGTCTATGCATGTATTTATTTTGGCCTTATCAGTAATAGCAAATTATACCAGTTAAAATATCTTTAAAACTGCATAGTTTGTACAGTAACCAAAAAAATCTTGATATATCATGCGCCACCAAGATCTCATATAAGCATATGATTCCGTATGTGATATATATGTGTGTAGTAGGAACAGAAAGTATTAAGAAAACATGTACAATCATATATAAATTCCATCACACAGTTCCACTACTATGTTATTCATAGAAGAAATTTTGTTAGAATTTATAGATTAAGACGACAACATAAAATCTGAATAATGTATGGCTCATAATGGTATGAGAAAATAGAATCTCTTACGTATATTTTTTGATACAGTTTCACATATGTTGATAGAAAATCGTGTATGTCCATTGTTTCATCGTTGTTTATACAAACAAATTCTTTTCATAATGAAATAAAACTAGGTGCAATCCAATGTTCTCGAGGGAAGACTTCCGCTTAAATATTGTACACATATAAAATCTGATCCATGAAGTGGTTTTAAGATAAAATTCGATCGTAATTCTGAGGCAAACACAAAGATTTATGTTTTTCAGGTAGCAAATGGAAATGAGCATATATGGTACAACAGGGAACTTGATTATATACACCTATTGGAAACTTATATGTAACAAATATATGATACACGCAGCAAGTTTTGAATTCGTAACCATGTTGTCTACCAAGATAATAATAACAATCAATTATAACTTTTCATATTATTATCCAACATTTATAATAGATACCCACTTTGTCGTATTTAATATAAGAAGTGCTAGCCCGTGCAGACGCACGGGTTAATGACTAGTACTCCTAATGGGGAAGTTTACGGTTGTGATGACAGGTCTCGTATCGTTCGTTCGTCTCGCCTCCCCTTCGCTTCAACCCGCGCACATGTACGTAGCCCGGAAAATCCTCTCGCACGATCCTCATAATTAATATCTACAGAATGTTTTTCCTCAATTCTTGCTTTCCTTCCTTGATATCGTGGTCCCTTCTCCCCTCCTCCCTCCCGCATCTCCTTTCTTCCGCCACACCTCTCCTCTTCCGGCCTCTACCTGGAGCCCTCGCTTCGTGCGAGTAGGAATCGGAGGCGGCGACGCCGACGGTGGTCATGTCGAGGAGCCGCACATGGGAGAAGTGGGATATTCCCGCGACAAAATCCCCTGGATCTCTCTATCACGCGCCCCAACGGCATCGATGGACACTGGTGAGAGGCAGCTAGCATTGGCGCCGGAAGCCGGAGCCCTGTGCCACCGCCTCACACGTCATCTTTGACATGGACAATCATATACACGGTAGTAGCGACCTACTTCTCCTTCCCGCACCTTACTTTGCTGACTTTCTTCTTGGCCGTGATCCGGAGGCAGCAGAATGCGCGGCGAGCAGCGGGATCAAGAGGCTGGATCTCGGGGACGGGCGGGCGGCGCTCGTCACGGGAAGAGGAGCCTGTATCTCATGGACTCAAAACTGGTGTGGGGCCGTATGGCGACGCTGGACCGCGGCGGGGAGATGGAGGACGCCGGTGTGCCTGCTCGCCGGTGGCCGCTACGCTGACGGGCTGGGGCTCGTTTCCAAGGTGCTCCGCTTCCGGGCGCACCTCTTCATGTTCGACGGCCAGAGAGGTACACTGGTATTAGAAACACCTTGGATTCATTAGACAAGCTGAGTCTTGCGATCTGGCGGTATGTGGCTTCTGTGTCCTTGCGAATGTGTAGAATTACACTCTCCACGTTATCTTTAGCAAATAGGAAAAGGCTCCTAATGATACGGGGAGATGAACGATGTGCATATGAAGAAGCATTGGGATGCACATTTCAGCTCTAACTGTTTTCAGAGAGTAGATGACGAGGTCCACAGGGGAGGAAGCAATCTTGTTGATGGGCTTGCCGCGCAGAACGTTACCTTGCTGGCGGTTGCTGTGCTCGTGTGCTCTTCTCATGTTGCAGTGGCCAACTGCAGTGATTCACGCATCGCTCTCTTCCATGGTAAGGAGCCTGTGTAAGGAGAATTCAACTTATCTGAAGGTAAATAAGGTTTTTGCGAGGCTTTGTTGAATTCAATTGAACGGAGAACTAATTACTTATAATAAACATTAGCAGCTGAACGCTGTGACATGCAAAATAAATATCCATATGTTATTTTGATAGTTCTTTTCGAAATTTTGCACTTGTTGACTTCTCTTAAAATTATTATCAGTTAGCGGTCATATGTGACATGTATTATTTTGGTGTAAGTCATGTAGAAGCATTCCTTGACTCAATCAACTCAAATCTTTCCAAAATATCAACAAATCTAAACTTTTCTTGCCATCCACTACTTATACTCAAATCACATCAAATCTTACCAAAAACTCAAATAAATCAAAACTTTCCTTGTCTTCCACTATTGATACCGAAATCAAACTGAAAGTGACCAAAATAAAAAAAAATATGATGAACGTGTCCATTATTAAATCTCTATTTTACTAATATTATCAAATCTTTATCATCCCTACTATTTCCTATTGTTAATGAAAGTCCGTACATTCTGTTCATTTCGCTTCGCTTGGTAAAACCACCGATTAATCAAAGGAAAAGAAAAGCCACCCTCTCGCTTGATCCCCCCTACATGCAAAGAAGACAAGTTAAAAAGCCAATGGTGAAGAGTGGAAACACATGACCGCATGCCGTCTGCACCCTAGATTCCATTAGCAGTCCACTAGTAGAAAACATGGCATACGTTCAGGCCAGATAAGCCCATTAGTCCCGGTTCAGTCATGAACCGGGACCCATGGGGGCATTAGTCCCGGTTCAGTCATGAACCGGGACCCATGGGGGCATTAGTCCCGGTTCGTGTCTCAAACCGGGACTAAAGGCATTAGTCTCGATTCAAATGAGCCCTTTAGTCCCGGTTTGAGACACCAACCGGGACTAACGGGTGGTCTGCCCTTTAGTCCCGGTTTGTGTCTCAAACCAGGATTAAAGGTTAGCCCTTTAGTCTCGGTTTGAGACACAAACCGGGACTAAAGGGTGCGATGCCCTTTATTTCCGGTTCGTGTCTCAAACCGGGACTAAAGGGCCCATTTTCAAACTCTACCCCCCCCCCCCATCCCCTTTTCAGTTTTGTAAAAAGCAAAAAAAATGATAAAAATTTCAAAAATTAAAATCCTTCGAGATGTTGTTATGTTACTACATCTACTAGTTAGGAAAATTAGAAAAACTTAAATTTGGATATGTTTTGAAAAAAAGTATTATGAAAATGTAAAACGGCTCTATCTTTTGCATACGATGTTGAAAAAAAGCATAATATATCAAGAAAATCAGCACAAAAATCCGCATCCGATTTTGACTGCCTATGGCCTGTNCTCTATCTTTTGCATACGATGTTGAAAAAAAGCATAATATATCAAGAAAATCAGCACAAAAATCCGCATCCGATTTTGACTGCCTATGGCCTGTTTGCAATTTTTTCGAATCTTCAAATTCTAAAAGGAAAAAAGTTATGGCCAAATTCCTTTTTTTTTGAATTTTTGTTAAATTTGATCAAACTATGGTCAAACTACTTATTCAAGAAGTATTTGTGTTACTACATAATTATTCAAGAATATTAGTGTTACTAAATAATTATTTCAGTTTTTTTGAATTTTGGTCAAATCTGGTCAAACTGTGGTCAAACTTATTATTCAAGAAATATTAGTGTTATTAAATAATTATTGTTTTTTAGAATATTAATTTCAAACCTAAAGAGTGAAACATGTGATTTCATGCTCATGCTAAACTCCTTAGGGTTAATAGGATTGCCATCTTACTATTGTCAGGAAAACAATAAGTGCAGACTTGGAAACGAGGGGGAATAGAACCCGGAGGTTAAGCGTGCTCATGCTAGAATAGTGAGAGGATGGGTGACCGGCCGGGAAGTTAGATGATTTGGAATGATGAGGGATGATTAGAGATTAGAGATTAAATTCAGCAGTGATGAGGAGTATGAGGGGTGATTAGAAAATAATTCAGAAATTTAAAAACCCTGAAGGGAAAAATTTAAAAAAAATTCAAAAAAAATCGTAAAAATACCTTTAGTCCCAGTTGGTGTTACCAACCGGGACTAAAGGTGGAGCTCCAGACAGCGGCCACATGGAGGGCCTTTAGTCCCGGTTCATACAAGAACCGGGACTAAAGAGGGGTGCCTTTAGTGACGACCATTTAGTCCTGGTTCCAGAACCGGGACTAAAGGCCCTCACGAACCGATACAAATGGGGCTTTTTCTACTAGTGGTCTCTCTGGATGGGAAAGTGATGATGGGGATGGCGACCATGCCAGCGGGTAAGCATGGCTGAAGGTGGCCATCACAGTGTTTTCAAGGAAGAGTGAGGCATCTGCGATCACATAGCCAGAGAAGTCAAGCCCTGGGCCGAGGTTGACCACGGTGGCGGACGTGAAAGCTGATGGACCCAGGCCGAGGTTGACCACGGTGGCGGACGTGAAAGCTGATGGACCTGAAGGTAAGAAAGGTACTATATACATATTTTCTTATGTGGTAAGAAAGGTACTATCACATAGCTTCAGAAACATTCACATATTTTCTTATGTGGTCAATGATGAAGCCATGTATCTAGGGTAGGATCATGGACCTGTCCAAGATATCTTCCCCAAGTACATCTCGACGGACCTGAAGACACTCGGCCATGAAGCCAACCACTCGACCGCCAGGAGATATACAGTCAGTCTGCACGCAAACGGTCGGTCATTAAGTGGCTTTATGGTTATCATAGCACTTTATGTGGGACGTTACCAGTAACTCCCTATCTTAATGTACCTTAATCCCTGCATAACTGAGGGCTGGAGGGGTCTGGCGGACTCTATATAAGCCACCCCCTCCTCAGTGTAAAGGGTTCGTACCCCTGTAACTCATAAGCACATAATACAGTCGACCGCCTCCGGGCTCCGAGACGTAGGGTTGTTACTTCCTCTGAGAAGGGCCTGAACTCGTAAGCATCTTGCGTATACAACTACTCCATAGCTGGGATCTTGCCTCTCCATTCCTACCCCCCATTCTACTGTCAGACTTAGAACCACGATAGTTGGCGCCCACCATGGGGCAGGTGTCTTAGCGACTTGTTGGAGAAGTTGCAGTTTTTCCGATCTCCTTCATCATGGTTTCAGGTGGAGTTTTGGTTGAGGGCCGCGAGATCCGTCTCGGCGCGCTCNTAAAAGGAAAAAAGTTATGGCCAAATTTCTTTTTTTTTGAATTTTTGTTAAATTTGATCAAACTATGGTCAAACTACTTATTCAAGAAGTATTTGTGTTACTACATAATTATTCAAGAATATTAGTGTTACTAAATAATTATTTCAGTTTTTTTGAATTTTGGTCAAATCTGGTCAAACTGTGGTCAAACTTATTATTCAAGAAATATTAGTGTTATTAAATAATTATTGTTTTTTAGAATATTAATTTCAAACCTAAAGAGTGAAACATGTGATTTCATGCTCATGCTAAACTCCTTAGGGTTAATAGGATTGCCATCTTACTATTGTCAGGAAAACAATAAGTGCAGACTTGGAAACGAGGGGGAATAGAACCCGGAGGTTAAGCGTGCTCATGCTAGAATAGTGAGAGGATGGGTGACCGGCCGGGAAGTTAGATGATTTGGAATGATGAGGGATGATTAGAGATTAGAGATTAAATTCAGCAGTGATGAGGAGTATGAGGGGTGATTAGAAAATAATTCAGAAATTTAAAAACCCTGAAGGGAAAAATTTAAAAAAAATTCAAAAAAAATCGTAAAAATACCTTTAGTCCCAGTTGGTGTTACCAACCGGGACTAAAGGTGGAGCTCCAGACAGCGGCCACATGGAGGGCCTTTAGTCCCGGTTCATACAAGAACCGGGACTAAAGAGGGGTGCCTTTAGTGACGACCATTTAGTCCTGGTTCCAGAACCGGGACTAAAGGCCCTCACGAACCGATACAAATGGGGCTTTTTCTACTAGTGGTCTCTCTGGATGGGAAAGTGATGATGGGGATGGCGACCATGCCAGCGGGTAAGCATGGCTGAAGGTGGCCATCACAGTGTTTTCAAGGAAGAGTGAGGCATCTGCGATCACATAGCCAGAGAAGTCAAGCCCTGGGCCGAGGTTGACCACGGTGGCGGACGTGAAAGCTGATGGACCCAGGCCGAGGTTGACCACGGTGGCGGACGTGAAAGCTGATGGACCTGAAGGTAAGAAAGGTACTATATACATATTTTCTTATGTGGTAAGAAAGGTACTATCACATAGCTTCAGAAACATTCACATATTTTCTTATGTGGTCAATGATGAAGCCATGTATCTAGGGTAGGATCATGGACCTGTCCAAGATATCTTCCCCAAGTACATCTCGACGGACCTGAAGACACTCGGCCATGAAGCCAACCACTCGACCGCCAGGAGATATACAGTCAGTCTGCACGCAAACGGTCGGTCATTAAGTGGCTTTATGGTTATCATAGCACTTTATGTGGGACGTTACCAGTAACTCCCTATCTTAATGTACCTTAATCCCTGCATAACTGAGGGCTGGAGGGGTCTGGCGGACTCTATATAAGCCACCCCCTCCTCAGTGTAAAGGGTTCGTACCCCTGTAACTCATAAGCACATAATACAGTCGACCGCCTCCGGGCTCCGAGACGTAGGGTTGTTACTTCCTCTGAGAAGGGCCTGAACTCGTAAGCATCTTGCGTATACAACTACTCCATAGCTGGGATCTTGCCTCTCCATTCCTACCCCCCATTCTACTGTCAGACTTAGAACCACGATAGTTGGCGCCCACCATGGGGCAGGTGTCTTAGCGACTTGTTGGAGAAGTTGCAGTTTTTCCGATCTCCTTCATCATGGTTTCAGGTGGAGTTTTGGTTGAGGGCCGCGAGATCCGTCTCGGCGCGCTCACGTTCATCGCCGACGACTCCGCTTGGCTTCAGGAGGCTCCACTCGACGTCGATGCGCTCCCCGTCAGCGGGGCAACGCACTTTCGCGCGTGCGTCCGTGGCGTCCTCCTGCGGCAACTGTCGACCCATTATCGGTCGGCTCCTGTGTCGTCCTCCCTTCCCGTCTCTCGCCGGCGCAAGCGCTCCGGTCGGTCGAGGCTTCAACGGTGGGTGAGGCATGCGGTGGCCCGCCAGTCGGCCACTCCCCAAGTCGCGGCAATCAAGCCCGACGAATCTCTCTACGGCCTGTTCGATCTGTCGACTGGCTCCGCAGAGACTGCATCCGAGTGCGACAGCAGTGATCCAGCGGCGGAAGTCCTGATGGTCGATGGGCCACGCAGTCCACCCGGCTTTTCCCGCGACGACGGTGGTGACAGCAAGGGCGATCCGTCGCAAGCTCATGAAGAGTACTTGCCCGAGCCACTCACTTTGCTGCAGAGGGAGGAGCTTCGCCGCCGGAACATGGACGCACTTCACACTCCTATCGTTGGAGAAACCCCCGAGGCCCGTGCCTTAGAAGACGCGCATTTGGCCAACTTGGCTGAGCGCACTCGACTGGAAAATCTCTAGCGAGTGCTCGACGGACGAGCGCGACAACGGGTCCCGTCGTCCAGTCGACGTCAACTCTTTCCACAACCGACTCAGGTATATCGAACTCCAATTCAGAATCTAGCAGCTGCAGCCCGTATAGCAGAGTCGATTCAGCCGTCCCAGTCAGAGGCTGGCAGAGGCTTGCTACAGATCAGACATTTACTCCGGGCAGCAGAGGATCAAAATTCAGCTGTATCGCAGCCGCGGAATAGAATTCACAGCAGATCCGTCGCTGCGAATACAGTCCAGTCGGCTCATAGCCCAAGATCGCCCCCGAGGCGTGAGGGACATGGAGGCCGGCGTGATCAGTATCAGGACCGATTCGATCGTGATGATCGACGTCGAGTGCCCACTCCTCCCCCAAGGGGTGGGTCATACGCACCTCGATAGCAGGATGACAGACGCCATCACAGTGTTGGGCGAAGGATTCCAGTCGACCCCAGGGAACCAGGCTTTGATGCGAGATCCATTATCGTTCAAGGTTTGGTCGACAGGAACAGAGCTCGCCGAGAAGGCCATGACAGAGATGTGCCCACCAGCAGCAGAATACACGTCTCAGGACCAGAGTGTTTTAGCAGAGCCATCAGGGCCGCGGTGATTCCTCCCAACTTCAGGTTGGCGACTAGAGTCAGTAAGTTCACCGGTGAGTCCAAGCCGGATACTTGGCTTGAGGACTACCGAGTGGCTGTTCAGATTGGCGACGGCAACGATGAAGTGGCCATGAAACACCTGCCTCTCATGTTGGAGGGCTCAGCCAGAGCATGGTTGAATCAGTTAGCAACCAGCAGCATTTACACTTGGGAAGATCTTGCCCGAGTGTTTGTCAGGACACTTGAAGGAACTTGCAAGCAGCCAGCAGGGTTGACAGAGTTGCAGTCGTGTGTGCAAAAGTCAAATGAAATTTTGAGGGATTACATCCAGAGATGGATCACATTGCATCATACAGTAGAGAATGTATCTGACCATCAGGCAGTCTGTGCCTTCAAGGAAGGCGTTAAGAACAGAAAGTTAAGTTTGAAATTCGGTCGGACCGGAGACATGACCCTGAGTCGAATGATGGAGATTGCCACCAAGTATTGTTGGTGAACGTAGCAGAAATTCAAAATTTTCCTACGTGTCACCAAGATCTATCTATGGAGAAACCAGCAACGAGGGGAAGGAGAGTGCATTTGCATACCCTTGTAGATCGCTAAGCGGAAGCGTTCAAGTGAACGGGGTTGATGGAGTCGTACTCGTCGTGATCGAAATCACCGATGATCCTAGCGCCGAACGGACGGCACCTCCGCGTTCAACACACGTACAGCCCGGGGACATCTCCTCCTTCTTGATCCAGCAAGGGGAGAGGAGAAGTTGAGGGAGAACTCCGACAACACGACGGTGTGGTGGTGATGGAGCTCGGGGTTCTCCGGCAGAGCTTCGCTAAGCACTACGGAGGAGGACAAGTGTTGGAGGAGGGAGGGGCTGCGCCAGAGGAAGGGTGCGGCTGCCCTCTCTCTCCCTCATTATATATAGGGGTAAGGGGTGGAGGATGCGCCCTAGGGTTCCCTAGGGGAGGGGCGGCGGCCACAGGGGAAACCCTAGATGGGTTTGGGCGCCCCCACCCCGTAGGAAACTTGCTCCCCAAGCCGGGAAGGGGGGCTGCCCTAGGGGAGACGCCCCCACCTCTCCTGGTTACGTGAGAGGGGCTGGGAGGGGCGCACCACCCCTTAGTGGGCTGGTTTGCCCCTTCCCTTTGGCCCATGAGGCCCTCCAACACTTGCCGGGGCTCCCGAAACACCTTTCGGTCATGCTGGCCATAGCCTGGTACCCCCGGAACACTTCCGGACTCCAATACCCTTC
>LR880972.1:57485190-57500450 GCA_904067115.1 Aegilops sharonensis | reverse complement strand
GGTCGGTCCAGGCCGCTTCATCCCACAATACCGTCGAAACAAGATTGGACTAGTAACGGTAAGCATATTGAACAAAATCAACGCCCACAACTACTTTGTGTTCTACTCGTGCAAAGAATCTACGCAATAGACCTAGCTCATGATGCCACTGTTGGGGAACGTAGCAGAAATTCAAAATTTTCCTACGTGTCACCAAGATCTATCTATGGAGAAACCAGCAACTAGGGGAAGGAGAGTGCATCTACATACCCTTGTAGATCGCTAAGCGGAAGCGTTCAAGAGAACGGGGTTGAAGGAGTCGTACTCGTCGTGATCCAAATCACCGGAGATCCTAGTGCCGAACGGACGGCACCTCCGCGTTCAACACCCGTACAGCCCGGTGACGTCTCCCACGCCTTGATCCAGCAAGGAGAGAGGGAGAGGTTGAGGAAGACTCCATCCAGCAGCAGCACAACGGCGTGGTGGTGGTGGAGGAGCGTGGCAATCCTGCAGGGCCTCGCCAAGCACCTGCGGGAGAGGAGGAGGTGTCATGGGAGGGAGGGAGGCCCCAGGGACTCAGGTGTGGCTTCCCTCCCTCCCCTCCACTATATATAGGGGCAAGGGAGAGGGGGGAGGCGCAGCCTTGGCCCTTCCTCCAAGGAAGGGTGCGGCCAGGGAGGAGTCCATCCTCCCGAAGGCACCTAGGAGGTGCCTTCCCCCTTTAGGACTCTCGCTTTCCCTTATCTCTTGGCGCATGGGCCTCTTTGGGGGGCGCACCAGCCCACCTAGGGCTGGTCCCCTCCCACACTTGGCCCATGCAGCCCTCCGAGGATGGTGGCCCCACTTGGTGGACCCCCGGGACCCTCCCGGTGGTCCCGGTACATTACCGATAAAACCCGAAACTTTTCCGATGACCAAAACAGGACTTCCCATATATAATTCTTTACCTCCGGACCATTTGGAAACTCCTCGTGACGTCCGGGATCTCATCCGAGACTCCAAAAAACATTCGGTAACCACATACTGACTTCCTTTATAACCCTAGCGTCATCGAACCTTAAGTGTGTAGACCCTACGGGTTCGGGAACCATGCAGACATGACTGAGACATTCTCCGGTCAATAACCAACAGCGGGATCTGGATACCCATGTTGGCTCCCACATGTTCCACGATGATCTCATCGGATGAACCACGATGTCAAGGACTCAATCAATCCTGTATACAATTCCCTTTGTCTAGCGGTATTGTACTTGCCCGAGATTCGATCGTCGGTATCCGATACCTTGTTCAATCTCGTTACCGGCAAGTCTCTTTACTCGTTCCGTAACACATCATCCCGTGATCAACCCCTTGGTCACATTGTGCACATTATGATGATGTCCTACCGAGTGGGCCCAGAGATACCTCTCCGTTTACACGGAGTGACAAATCCCAGTCTCGATTCGTGCCAACCCAACAGACACTTTCGGAGATACCTGTAATGCACCTTTATAGACACCCAGTTACGTTGTGACGTTTGGTACACCCAAAGCATTCCTACGGTATCCGGGAGTTGCACAATCTCATGGTCTAAGGAAATGATACTTGACATTAGAAAAGCTTTAGCATACGAACTACACGATCTGTGCTAGGCTTAGGATTGGGTCTTGTCCATCACATCATTCTCCTAATGATGTGATCCCGTTATCAATGACATCCAATGTCCATGGTCAGGAAACCGTAACCATCTATTGATCAACGAGCTAGTCAACTAGAGGCTTACTAGGGACATGGTGTTGTCTATGTACCCACACATGTATCTGAGTTTCCTATCAATACAATTATAGCATGGATAATAAACGATTATCATGAACAAGGAAATATAATAATAACTAATTTATTATTGCCTCTGGGGCATATTTCCAACAGGGAGGCAAGCTTTGGTGGTCGACCTAGTCGTCGAAGGCACTCGACTAACTAAAGTTTTTATGGATGGTGGAAGTGGCCTGAACATACTATATGCAGAGACGTTAAAAGGGATGGGCATTCTGATGTCCAGACTCAGCACCAGCAACATGAGCTTCCATGGAGTCATTCCTGGAAAGAAGGCTGAGTCACTCGGCCAAATTGCTCTGGATGTGGTTTTTGGTGATTCCAAGAATTTTCGTAAAGAAAAGTTGACCTTTGTGGTCGTGGATTTCCAGAGCGCTTATCACGCTATTCTGGGAAGGCCGGCGTATGCACGTTTCATGGCTCGATCATGTTATGTATACCTCAAACTGAAGATGCCGGGCCCCAAAGGTGTGTTCACTGTCACTGGCAATCGGAAGAAAGCAGAAGAGTGTTTTCAGAAAGGCTCTAAGATCGCTGATGCTCAGATGGCAGTGGTAGAGCTGCAAGAATACCAGAAAACTGCAGACCCGAGTGATTTGTTGCAAGCCAAGAAGCCCGCCACGGAATCAGCATTTCAGTCGTCCAGTGAGACAAAGCCAATTCACATTCACCCAACCGACCCCTATGCTGCTCCGACCCACATCTCAACAACACTCGACTCCAAATAGGAAGAAGCGCTCATCCAGTTCCTCCGTGAGAACTGGGACATCTTCGCATGGAAGCCCGCTGACATGCCGGGTGTTCCCAGAGGACTGGCTGAGCATCGTCTACGAGTCGACTCGAAAGTTAAACCTGTCAAAGAACATCTCCGACGGTCCGCCGTCCAGAAAAGAAAGGCCATTGGCGAGGAGGTGGCTCGGCTCTTAGCAGCAGAGTTTATCCGAGAGATTTACCACTCCGAGTGGCTCGCCAATGTTGTCATGGTCCCTAAGAAGGATAAGTCACTTCACATGTGCATTGACTTCAAACATATCAATCGGGCCTACCCGAAAGATCATTTTCCTCTCCCCCGCATCGACCAAATAGTCGACTCGACTGCGGGATGTGAGCGGCTGTCTTTCTTAGACGCCTATTCCGGTTACCATCAAATCCGTCTGTATGGACCCGACAAGATCAAAACAACTTTCATCACTCCGTTCGGGTGCTTCTGTTATGTCAGCATGCCATTCGGCCTCAAGAATGTCGGAGCCACGTTCATGAGGATGATTCAGAAGTGTTTGCTCACTCAAATCAGTCGGAATGTGGAAGCATACATGGATGACATTGTGGTCAAATCACGGAAAGGTTCCGACCTGTTGACTGACCTTGCTGAAACATTTGCCAATCTAAGGAGGTATGATATCAAGCTTAATCCATCAAAGTGCATGTTCGGAGTTCCTGGCAGAAAGTTACTCGGTTTTCTTGTTTCCAAACGAGGAAGCGATGCCAACCCAGAAAAAGTTGGCACTATACTCCGAATGAAACGCCCTGTGCGTGTGCACGATGTCCAGAAGCTTACTGGATGCTTGGCCGTGTTAAGTCGATTCATCTCTCATCTCGGTGAAAAGGCATTGCCTCTTTACCGACTGATGAAGAAGTCAGACAAGTTCGAGTGGACTCCCGAAGCTGAAGCAACATTTGCAGAGCTAAAAGCTCTGCTCTCCACCAAGCCGGTGCTTGCTACTCCAATCAGCAAAGAGCCTTCGCTGATTTACATTGCAGCCACAGGACAAGTCGTCAGTACAGTACTTACGGTCGAGCGGGAAGAAGAAGGAAAAGCCTTCAAAGTTCAACACCCAGTATATTATCTTTCTAAAGTATTGACCCCATCAATGCAAAGATACCCTCATTATCAGAAGCTTATTTATGGGATTTATATGACCACGAAGAAGGTTGCTCATTACTTCTCTGACCATTCCATTACGGTCGTCAGCGACGCACCATTGTCGGAGATTCTGTACAACAGAGATGCAACTGGTCGAGTGGCGAAATGGGCGATTGAACTCCTTCCCCTTGATATCAAGTTTGAGGTAAAGAAAGCCATCAAGTCCCAAGCAGTAGCAGATTTCATCGCCGAGTGAATTGAACAACAACTACCGACTCAAGTTCACTCGGAGCACTGGACCATGTTTTTTGATGGCTCCAAGATGCTGAATGGTTCCGTTGCTGGGGTAGTGTTGGTTTCACCCCGAGGAGATAAGCTCAGATATGTGCTCCAGATTCACTTTGATTCTTCCAGCAATGAAGTAGAATACGAAGCACTTTTCTATGGGTTGCGTATGGCCATTTCACTCGGCGTCCGTCGACTCATGGTCTATGGCGACTCAGATCTGGTGGTTAATCAAGTGATGAAGGAGTGGGACGTCAGAAGTCCAGCCATGACTGGTTATTGCAATGAAGTGAGGAAGCTAGAGAAGAAATTCCAGGGGTTAGAGTTTCATCATATACCCCGACTAAAAAATCAAGCTGCTGATGATTTGGCGAAAATAGGGTCCAATAGGGAAGCCATTCCCAGTAATGTGTTTTTGGAGCACATCCGCACACCGTCAGTTCAAGAGGATCCTTTCACCGAAGAAGCCCCACAGCCAAAAAGTGCCACTGATCCGACTGAAGTTGAGGTCCCAGCTGTGGTCGACCTGATCATGGAAGTCATGGTCATCACTCCCGACTGGACAGTGCCGTACATCGCGTATATTCTAAGGAAAGAGCTCCCGGAGAACGAAGAAGAGGCTCGACAAATCGTCCGCCGATCCAAGGCCTTTACTGTGATCAAGGGACAGTTGTACAGATAAAGCGCGACTGGAGTTGGCCAGAAATGCATAACACCAGAAGAAGGTCAGATAATTCTTTATGATATCCACTCGGGGACCTGTGGTCATCATGCGTCCTCTCAGACCATTGTGGCTAAAGCATACCGAGCGGGATTTAACTGGCCAAAAGCAAATGAAATGGAAAAGGAAATAGTCGACAAGTGTGAAGGATCTCAGTTCTATTCCAATATGTCACACAAACCCGCCTCAGCCTTGAAGACCATTCCACTCGTCTGGCCCTTCGCTGTCTGGGGATTGGATATGATTGGACCACTGAGAACTAGCAGGAGCGGCTTCACTCACTTGCTAGTGGCAGTCGACAAGTTTACTAAGTGGATCGAAGCTAAGCCTATCAAGAATCTCGATGCGTGCACTGCTATCAGTTTCATCAGAGAGTTGATATTCAGATATGGAGTTCCGCATAGCATCATCACTGACAATGGGTCAAACTTCGACTCTGACAAATTCAAAGCCTTTTGCGCCTCTCAAGGCACACGAGTCGACTATGCTTCAGTTGCTCACCCCCAATCGAATGGACAAGCAGAACTAGCAAATGGTCTAATTCTCAAAGGACTGAAACCCCAGCTGATGCGTGATCTCAAGCATGTAGCAGGAGCGTGGGTCGACGAGTTTCCGTCAGTTCTTTGAGGATTGAGGACCACTCCTAATCGGTCGACTGGGAGAACTCCATTCTTTCTGGTCTATGGAGCTGAAGCGGTTCTGCCGGGTGACCTGCTTCACAATGCACCTCGAGTCGAACTCTACTCTGAAGATGAAGCGGAACAAGCCCGACAAGATGCAGTCGACCTCCTAGAAGAGGAGAGAGAGATGGCCCTAATCCGCTCGACCATCTATCAGCAGGGCTCGCCTCGATTCCATGCTAGAAATGTGAAGAGTCGAACCTTCCAAGAAGGAGACTTGGTCCTCCGAGTGGATCAACAGAAACCACACAAGCTCGCTCCCACTTGGGAAGGTCCCTTCATCATCACCAGAGTTCTCCACAATGAAGCATACCATCTTTACAACGTCGACCGCCAGATTGATGAGCCTCGAGCTTGGAATGCGGAGCTGCTCCGCCCCTTTTATACTTAAGTACTCACTCGGATGAGATGTAATAAAAGTACTTCTGTAGTTTGTTTATCAGAGACAAGAATGTTATAATTTTCCCAGTGATTGTTATTTTTTGTTTACATGAGAACCCCCCCACCCCCCCAGTGGGTAGCTTAGCTGCGAACCCGTTTCGCCTAAGTTTGTAAAAAAAATCCCTGCCAAGTGGTGAGCCAGCCTCCCACTCGGGGGGCTTAGCTGTGAATCCATTTCGCCTAAGTACTTGAAAATCCTACCGACTGGTGAGCCAGCCTCCCACTCGGGGGCTTAGCTGCAATCCAAGTACTTGCCTAAGTGTTTAAAAATCCTACCGAGTGGTGAGCCAGCCTCCCACTCGGGGGCTTAGCTGCAGTCCAAGTACTCGCCTAAGTGTTTAAAAATCCTACCGAGTGGTGAGCCAGCCTCCCACTCGGGGGCTTAGCTGCAGTCCAATTACTCGCCTAAGTATTGAGAAATCCTACCGAGTGGTGAGCCAGCCTCCCACTCGGGGGCTTAACTGCAGTCCAAGTACTCGCCTAAGTATTTAATACAATGTGCGCTTTGCAAGGACGACGAGGTGCTGGTCGACTGCTGCCTTCTCCTTCAGAGCTACAACACAGAAAATCCTACCGAGTGGTGAGCCAGCCTCCCATTCAGGGGCTTAGCTGCAGTCCAAGTACTCGCCTAAGTGTTTAAAAATCCTACCGAGTGGTGAGCCAGCCTCCCACTCGGGGGCTTAACTGCAGTCCAAGTACTCGCCTAAGTATTTAATACAATGTGCGCTTTGCAAGGACGACGAGGTGCGGGTCGACTGCTGCCTTCTCCTTCAGAGCTACAACACAGAAAATCCTACCGAGTGGTGAGCCAGCCTCCCACTCGGGGGCTTAACTGCAGTCCAAGTACTCGCCTAAGTATTTAATACAATGTGCGCTTTGCAAGGACGACGAGGTGCGGGTCGACTGCTGCCTTCTCCTTCAGAGCTACAACACAGAAAATCCTACCGAGTGGTGAGCCAGCCTCCCACTCGGGGGCTTAACTGCAGTCCAAGTACTCGCCTAAGTATTTAATACAATGTGCGCTTTGCAAGGACGACGAGGTGCGGGTCGACTGCTGCCTTCTCCTTCAGAGCTACAACACAGAAAATCCTACCGAGTGGTGAGCCAGCCTCCCACTCGGGGGCTTAACTGCAGTCCAAGTACTCGCCTAAGTATTTAATACAATGTGCGCTTTGCAAGGACGACGAGGTGCGGGTCGACTGCTGCCTTCTCCTTCAGAGCTACAACACAGAAAATCCTACCGAGTGGTGAGCCAGCCTCCCACTCGGGGGCTTAACTGCAGTCCAAGTACTCGCCTAAGTATTTAATACAATGTGCGCTTTGCAAGGACGACGAGGTGCGGGTCGACTGCTGCCTTCTCCTTCAGAGCTACAACACAGAAAATCCTACCGAGTGGTGAGCCAGCCTCCCACTCGGGGGCTTAGTTGCAGTCCAAGTACTCGCCTAAGTGTTTAAAAATCCTCCCGAGTGGTGAGCCAGCCTCCCACTCGGGGGCTTAGTTGCAGTCCAAGTACTCGCCTAAGTGTTTAAAAATCCTACCGAGTGGTGAGCCAGCCTCCCACTCAGGGGCTTAGCTGCAGTCCAAGTACTCGCCTAAGTGTAAATCCTACCGAGTGGTGAGCCAGCCTCCCACTCGGGGGCTTAGCTGCAGTCCAAGTACTCGCCTAAGTATTGAGAAATCCTACCGAGTGGTGAGCCAGCCTCCCACTCGGGGGCTTAGCTGCAGTCCAAGTACTCGCCTAAGTATTTAATACAATGTGCGCTTTGCAAGGACGACGAGGTGCAGGCCGACTGCTGCCTTCTCCTTCAGAGCTACAACACAGAAAATCCTACCGAGTGGAGAGCGAACCTCCCACTCGGGGGCTTAGCTGCAGTCCAGTACTCGCCTAAGTATCTGAAATCCTACCGAGTGGAGAGCGAACCTCCCACTCGGGGGGGCTTAGCTGCAGTCCAGTACTCGCCTAAGTATCTGAAAATCCTACCGAGTGGAGAGCGAACCTCCCACTCGGGGGCTTAGCTGCAGTCCAGTACTCGCCTAAGTATCTGAAAATCCTACCGAGTGGAGAGCGAACCTCCCACTNGTGGAGAGCGAACCTCCCACTCGGGGGGGCTTAGCTGCAGTCCAGTACTCGCCTAAGTATCTGAAAATCCTACCGAGTGGAGAGCGAACCTCCCACTCGGGGGCTTAGCTGCAGTCCAGTACTCGCCTAAGTATCTGAAAATCCTACCGAGTGGAGAGCGAACCTCCCACTCGGGGGCTTAGCTGCAGTCCAGTACTCGCCTAAGTATCTGAAAATCCTGCCGGGTGGAGAGCGAACCTCCCACTCGGGGGCTTAGCTGCAGTCCAGTACTCGCCTAAGTATCTGTAAATCCTACCGAGTGGAGAGCAACCCTCCCAGTCAGAGGCTTAGTTGCAGCCCAGTACTTGCCTAAGTATGAAATCCATTCCGATCCGCAAGGATGACGAGGTGCAGGTCGACTGTTACCTTCTCCTTCGGAGCTGCGCCACAAGTACAATGTGCGCTCCATTCCGATCCGCAAGGACGACGAGGTGCAGGTCGACTGTTACCTTCTCCTTCGGAGCTGCGCCACAAGTACAACGTGCGCTCCATTCCGATCCGCAAGGACGACGAGGTGCAGGTCGACTGTTACCTTCTCCTTCGGAGCTGCGCCACAAGTACAACGAGCACTCCATCCCGATCCGCAANGTACTCGCCTAAGTATCTGAAAATCCTGCCGGGTGGAGAGCGAACCTCCCACTCGGGGGCTTAGCTGCAGTCCAGTACTCGCCTAAGTATCTGTAAATCCTACCGAGTGGAGAGCAACCCTCCCAGTCAGAGGCTTAGTTGCAGCCCAGTACTTGCCTAAGTATGAAATCCATTCCGATCCGCAAGGATGACGAGGTGCAGGTCGACTGTTACCTTCTCCTTCGGAGCTGCGCCACAAGTACAACGTGCGCTCCATTCCGATCCGCAAGGACGACGAGGTGCAGGTCGACTGTTACCTTCTCCTTCGGAGCTGCGCCACAAGTACAACGTGCACTCCATTCCGATCCGCAAGGACGACGAGGTGTAGGTCGACTGTTACCTTCTCCTTCGGAGCTGCGCCACAAGTACAACGTGCGCTCCATTCCGATCCTCAAGGACGACGAGGTGCAGGTCAACTGTTACCTTCTCCTTCGGAGCTACGCCACAAGTACAACGTGCGCTCCATTCCGATCCGCAGGGACGACGAGGTGCCGGTCGACTGTTACCTTCTCCTTCGGCGCTGCGCCACAAGTACAATGTGCGCTCCATTCCGATCCGCAGGGACGACGAGGTGCAGGTCGACTGTTACCTTCTCCTTCGGAGCTGCGCCACAAGTACAACGTGCACTCCATTCCGATCCGCAAGGACGACGAGGTGTAGGTCGACTGTTACCTTCTCCTTCGGAGCTGCGCCACAAGTACAACGTGCGCTCCATTCCGATCCTCAAGGACGACGAGGTGCAGGTCAACTGTTACCTTCTCCTTCGGAGCTACGCCACAAGTACAACGTGCGCTCCATTCCGATCCGCAGGGACGACGAGGTGCAGGTCGACCGCAATCTGTGCTCCATCCCTACCCGCAGGAACAATGAAGTGCAGGTCGACTGGGTTTTTCACCTCAAAGCTGCATCTCAAGCACTGAAGTATATTCCGAGTGAAGAACAAAGTTCGCTCGAAGGCAAATGAAAGCATATTCGATGATAATCCAAGTTCAGATAACATCCTACGGATTCAGAAGTACTCAGGCGTCAAGCCTCTTAAAGTTTATCGGTTACAAGACCACTCGGCATTCCGAGGCAAATTTAAGACGAAACACAGAAGTTTTTTACTCCTCAGGTGGAGGACTGGAAGGCGCAACAAACTGGTCCAGGTCGATTCCATCAGCAATGCGGGTGGCAGCAGCGATGAAGGTCTCCATGAAAGATTGGAAGTCATACTTCTTGGTATTGGCAACTTTGACGTAAGCCACCTTTTCCTCTCGCGCCTCCTTGCTGTGAACACGGACCAGGGACAGAGAAACATCGGCACCACACCTGGCCGAAGACTTTTTCCATTCCTGCACTCGACCTGGAATGTCATTCAGACGAGTCATTAAAGACTCAAGGTCATTTTGAAGCGTCTCGCCTGGCCAGAGTGTCGAGTCGATTTGCGACACCGCAACCTTCAGTCGAGCGAGGTAGTCCACCACACCAGCAACACGAGACTCCAGTCGGAGCACGTTCATAGCGGCTTCATCCTTCACAGGAGAGTTAATGGGGTCCAGGCTTGTCTCCACTCGCCTAGTCTCCTCCTCGAAGTTCTGACAGAATTCTGTAAACGCAACTCGAGTTCAAGCTAATGGTTCTATGATGAGTCGGTGATAACAAGTCAGTCGGATAGGGGGGATTACCTTCAAGCATGAGGAATAACTTCTTGGCGAGCCTTCCCAGATAAGCCTCCAGATCGTTCCTCTTCCCCGCCAGTTTGCTAGCCTTGTCACTCAGAGCTATCTTGTCATTCTTCAGTCGGCTAACCTCCTTGTTGGCCGCGTCGAGAGCAGCTTTCAGATTGGCATTCTCTTCTTCAAGTTTACCGACTGAAGCCAGTTTTTCTTCCGCGAGCTTTGTCTTGTCCAAAGCCGCTTTCTGCGCCTCGGCAAGATCATGATCCTTCTTCTTCAGAGCCTCCTCCATTTTGTCTTCAAAACGAGAATGAGATCAGAATTAGGAATGGGCAGAAAGATAAAGACAGTCGTCAAGTTCTCACCAGCCATACCTTTTGCTTCGTCTCTCGCCTTCTGCAAGTTCTCCTGAGCAAGCTTTAAGTCAAGGTTGAGCTGGATTTGTTTGTTTTCCAATTCAGTATAGCGAGCCACAAGCTCACAGGATTTCTGCGAAGAGTCAATCGACAGACGTCAAAGATAGGTTGCTTCCGAGCGACTAAGGAAAAAATCGTAGTGTTTCTAAGACTACAGCCGAATCAAAATATTCAACAGTAGTCTCGGGGACTACACCCAGTGGGTGCACTTAGCGTGCCCCCACTAGTTTTACCGACTCGGTTCGATCAGTCGACCGAAAGAGGCAAAAAGATTATGATCCTAAACCATAGCTAACTGTCAGCAGTCAGCCACAGTATCATCATGATCTAAAAAAAAGAGTTCTTCAGACTTTAGTCGACTGCCAGCAGTCGACCATAGTCTCGGGGACTACACCCAGTGGGTGCACTCAGCGTGCCCCCACCAGTTTCAAGATTCCATTCAACATGGTCCGACCAGACCGAGTGAAGAAGTTAGCAAAGAAATTCAAAGTATAAAGACTAGAGTCGACTGCCAGCAGTCCACCATAGTCTCGGGGACTACACCCAGTGGGTGCACTCAGCGTGCCCCCACAAATCGAAAAATTCAATCGACACACCCAGTGGATGTACAGATATGAAGATCTTCAGAAAGAAGAGTTTTCAGGTCGCATATCCTAACAGAACAAGTGGTGATCAGCTAACCTGGACGTTGCTCTGAAGAGCTGAGCTAGCATCATAGGCCGCCTGACTAGCTTCCCGGACCACCTTCACTTGCTCCATCATGGTCCCCGCCTGGCGTATAGCTTCCTTAGCAGCACCCACTTGGTCCTCTAGGACGTGGTGTGTGGCGAAAAGGGAGGGCGGATCAACAGCCGACGATGAAGGTCGGATACTCGTTAACGGCACAGCAAAAGACACAGAAGTCCGAGTGATATTGCCACCCTCATGAACCAGCGTCTCGGGCACTGATACAACCTGAGCACTCTTGCCAGCAGGCACCTTTTTATTCCTCCTCCTCCTCAGTGGCGCCTCATCGTCATCATCAGGGAGATCAATGACATGAGGAGGGACTACAGGAAAGATTCAAAGTTAAAAACGGAAATCCAATCGACCAAAAGCGAAACTACAGAGATCATACCAAGGTTAGAGGTGGTAGCATCTTCCATTTCCTGGTCTTCGTTCCTGGCTGAGGTCTCGGAGGTAGCAGCGCTGCAGATTTCAGAAATCAGTTGATCAGTCAACAAGTCGACCAAAAGTATGTCCATGCTAAACAAGAAAACACAAGTTCTGCTGTTACCCGGAAATGGTGGGAATGGCCATCCTCATCTTGGGCAGAGCCTTCGTCGGCTTTGATGGCGTCGCTCGGGGTTGCTTCGGCGCTTTTTCAGTCGGCGCTGGAGAGGTCGCCCGTGGGCGTTTCGTCGACTGCACGACAGGCGCGGTAGCCTTGCCACGCTCGACCGCGGGGTCATGAGTGAGTTTGGATCGCCTTTCCATGCGAGGAGGGTCGATTTCTTCCTCCTCTTCCTCCTCCTCCTCTCCCCTGGAGCTGTCGTCGTCTTCGTCCTCCTCACCATCAAATTGCCATTCCTCCTGACTTTCACCTCCGCTCCCCTCCTCCTCCTCGACCTGTTCTTGCGCCCCATTGGGCATCGAGTACATCTGAGTGGTGGTCTGGAAGACAACAAACGAGACAAAAGTCAGTCGACCGATTTTAAGCAAACAAGATGGAGAAAGCGAGATCACAAGTCAAAGATGCAGGAATGGACCTTGTCTACTTCGTATGACTGGTCGATTGGAGGAATCCTCCTGGCTCCTCGAGGGTTGTCCTTGTTTCTTGTGATGCTCACCAGACACCTTTCCAGCATGGCGTCCTCGACCTCCTCCGGGTGGATCCGAGTGGTGTCTTCAGTGCCAGAGTAAAACCACATTGGATGGTCTCGAGCTTGAAGCGGTTGAGTACGTCGTCGGAGGAAGACCTCCAAGAGATCCATGCCAGTCACTCCATCTCGAATGAGCTGGACTACGCGTTCAACCAACACCTTCACCTGCGCCTTCTCTTTCGGGATCACCTTCAAAGAAGATGGCTTGCTCACTCGGTCCATGGAAAAACGAGGGAGTCCAGTAGACTGCCCTGGCGTTGGCTGGTCCTTGCAGTAGAACCAAGTCGACTGCCATCCACGGACTGACTCGGGTAAGATCATGGCCGGAAAAGAACTTTTTCCTCTCATTTGAACCCCAAGACCCCCACACATCTGAATCACTTGAGTTCTCTCGTCACTCGGATTGGCCTTTTTCACCGTCTGGGAGCGACAAGTGAAAATGTGCTTGAAAAGACCCCAATGAGGCCGGCAACCCAAGAAATTCTCGCACAGAGACACGAAAGCAGCGAGATACACGATGGAGTTGGGAGTGAAGTGGTGAAGTTGTGCCCCAAAGAAGTTCAGAAATCCCCGAAAGAAAGGGTGAGGCGGCAAAGAAAACCCGCGGTCAACATGAGTGGCCAAGAGAACACACTCACCCTCCTGAGGTTGCGGCTCCGACTCCTTCCCTGGGAGCTGTGCTGATCCATGGGGGATCCGTCCCTCATTGGCCATGTCGTCGAGATCCTTCTGACGGATCGTCGAGCGGATCCAGTCGCCCTGGATCCAGCACTGCGGCAAGCCGGCCCTTGACGAAGATCCGCCCCGACTGGTCGCCCTTCCCTTCGCTTTCGCCGTCACCTTCTTCGCCCGCTCCAAAGCCGCCGTCTTCTCTTTCACCATTGTCGCCGGCGAAATGCGCATGGAGCAACAGCGCTGAGGTGGAAGCGAACGCGACGGATAAATCTAGGGAAGGGAGGAGAAAATAAAAGCGCACTGTTCAAAAACCCTCGTCCGGGGCCTTATATGAGGTTGCTTCCGAGTGACTGACTGGTAGGCCCGGGCGATCCTGTCAAATCCCGCAACAGTCGCCCGCGCGATACGTGGCGAAAAAGGTGGCGGCGAGATCGAGGCGTTCCTGCCTTATCCCATCTGATTACCGCGGCTTCCTCCGCCCCGCTCACTTCCCGAAATTCGAATCCCGCAAAATCCGCGCGCGCCACAGAGCAAATTGTCAGACAGAAGATTTCCTCCGTCCGGTCATTCGCAGTTCTCCAAGTACAAAAAACACACTCGACGAATACAAAGAATGGATCAAGGCGACTGTAAAAGAAGTTGAAGCCGTCACCTAAGCTCGTTGATCCAGAACAAGACATGCTCATCGCACGAAAAGTGGGTCGGAAGAATTCTCAACTCCTTCCCCACTCAAACCTCGATCCATTCGGGGGCTACTGATGAAGCCATGTACCTAGGGTAGGGTCATGGACCTGTCCAAGATACCCTCCCCAAGGACATCTCTTGAAGAAACCACCTTTCAGTCGACCTGGAAGGATTCCACTCGACGGACCTGAAGACACTCGGCCATGAAGCCAACCACTCGACCGCCAGGAGATCTACAGTCAGTCTGCATGCAAACGGTCGGTCATTAAGTGGCTTTATGGTCATCATAGCACTTTATGTGGGACGTTACCAGTAACTCCCTATCTTAATGTACTTTAATCCCTGCATAACTGAGGGCTGGAGGGGTCTGGCGAACTCTATATAAGCCACCCCCCTCCTCAGTGTAAAGGGTTCGCACCCCTGTAACTCATACGCACATAATACAGTCGACCGCCTCCGGGCTCCGAGACGTAGGGCTGTTACTTCC
Source organism: Aegilops sharonensis (assembly GCA_904067115.1). Classification (NCBI taxonomy): domain Eukaryota; kingdom Viridiplantae; phylum Streptophyta; class Magnoliopsida; order Poales; family Poaceae; genus Aegilops; species Aegilops sharonensis. Next base: position 57,486,139 of record LR880972.1, on the reverse strand, counting down.
TCCGAGAAGGGCCTGAACTCGTAAACATCTTGCGTATACAACTACTTCATAGCTAGGATCTTGCCTCTCCATTCCTACCCCTCATTCTACTGTCAGACTTAGAACCACGACAGTCAACCCAACCACCATGAACAACCATACTGCACACTGCATTGTTTGGACATGTGATTCATATGATAATAACGATTTATAAGACAATCCAACCATGGGTGCACTAGCTAGATAGTTTCAAAATTCGTACTTTCAGTTCCTGCAATCCCGACTCTACTTCATTATTTCATAATGGAAATGTAGCTATTTCGTGCAATCCATCTCTTGCATTGAACTGATGTTTTTTTTGCCCATATGTTACTCAATGATAATTTGTATTATGTGGCTACTTTACTAGATGAACTGCATACCCACACGTTGCATTCATTCAAAGATCCACCATCTCGGCTGCTCACGGGAGCGGCAAAGCAGCGTGTGCAAGCGCAGTCCCGGCAACGGCAAAGCCTCGTCGGCCTTTGCGAGTACCCCATTGGTATAGCTTATATATAACTAATTGGACTGCTATATGCATAAAGAATACCATCGACGTTGGCATACTTTGTTTGGATGTTGTTTCTTCATGAATCTTGACAATAGATTCCATAAGATGCATTGCTTTCTTTTCTATAACGTCTTGTTCTGCCACTCGGCCGTGTGCCTCCTCCCGCTGTTGATCTCGGTACTGCATGCAGACAAACGAACACGTTCCCAAAGCAGGCATTGTGAATTGTTGCACTGGTGAGAAGCATGTACGGCGAGCAAAGTGCCAAGGAAAGCGGCTGTCAAGCTGCATGTGGTGTTTTCTGCGCTAAAGCAGGTCATCCCCGTGTAGCAAAAGATTAGCATGATGAGTTTTATCCTGATGCATTCATGCTCAACAATGTTGATGAAACACTCATGTGTGACCCGCAAAAAAAAA
>LR880972.1:57435236-57484890 GCA_904067115.1 Aegilops sharonensis | reverse complement strand
TTTTTTTTGCCCATATGTTACTCAATGATAATTTGTATTATGTGGCTACTTTACTAGATGAACTGCATACCCACACGTTGCATTCATTCAAAGATCCACCATCTCGGCTGCTCACGGGAGCGGCAAAGCAGCGTGTGCAAGCGCAGTCCCGGCAACGGCAAAGCCTCGTCGGCCTTTGCGAGTACCCCATTGGTATAGCTTATATATAACTAATTGGACTGCTATATGCATAAAGAATACCATCGACGTTGGCATACTTTGTTTGGATGTTGTTTCTTCATGAATCTTGACAATAGATTCCATAAGATGCATTGCTTTCTTTTCTATAACGTCTTGTTCTGCCACTCGGCCGTGTGCCTCCTCCCGCTGTTGATCTCGGTACTGCATGCAGACAAACGAACACGTTCCCAAAGCAGGCATTGTGAATTGTTGCACTGGTGAGAAGCATGTACGGCGAGCAAAGTGCCAAGGAAAGCGGCTGTCAAGCTGCATGTGGTGTTTTCTGCGCTAAAGCAGGTCATCCCCGTGTAGCAAAAGATTAGCATGATGAGTTTTATCCTGATGCATTCATGCTCAACAATGTTGATGAAACACTCATGTGTGACCCGCAAAAAAAAACACTCATGTGTGCAGATTTTGGTGATAAGATGGATGCAAAATTTGTTATATCACTTTGGAAGATCCTAAGAGCAATAAAAGAACGTGTGAATTCTCTGAAATTGATGGCCACATCATCGAGTTCATGTAGATTTTGTGCTCACTGAATTGTCTTTATATGGCAACATACTAAACTGGATTATTTCAAGTTTCTCCAAGGAATCATGTGCCATGATCTATTGTCTAAATAATTTAGGTAGTTGGTCTGACTTCACTATTGAGATCCGTCCAGTGATCATACAGATGTAGGTTCATTCAATAAAAGCTTGAAAGAGCTAGCATGGAAGAAAACCACATGGTCTCATGATGCCGAGCGATTTGGCTGGTTAAGGAGACACGAAGACTGTCGAGAAGGAAACAAGTGAAAGATAGTTTATATTTGTCGTTGTATGATGGAAACCAGATGCCACCATGCTTACGTATATTTGAATTAAAAGAATAATTTGATTAATGTGTCTATACTTTTATTATTATTCATGGCAACACACAGGCATTCCATCCGTAGCAACGCACGGGTATTGTCCTAGTAAGTGCAGTTGATGAGTTATGCACACATGTCCGCTTAATTATACAAACGTGTGCGCATGCAGTTTTCACTGAATCGTGCTAATTATTGAAGTTAACGAGGGAAAAGTTCAAGTACTGGACTCACTATACTTAAAGAGTATAATGACTACGCAATCGTGAAGGCGATAGTCGACAGGTAATTTCAATCATTATCGAACTATATGTCGGCCTCTTTAGTTCTATTCCTGGTATCAACTAATTTCAATCGCGTAGTTCGTCCCGCCCATCTCTCGTCAAAATTATGCTTTCATTTCACTAAGGTGCGCAACTTGAGAAATTGCATTTTTAAGTGTGTGTGTGTGTGTGTGTCTAGATGGTCACACTCGGCAGGTCTACCCTTAGTTTTTGAAAACACTCATTCACGCCCAAACCACTTTGTTCGTTTTATGCTTTTGCCCTTTGACCATTTGACCATCATTTCAAAAAATTATAAAAAAATTCATACGAACTCAAAAAAATCGAATAAGATATCAAAATGTTAAAAAAGCATCACTTATACGTGCATATGATTTGCACTCATGAAAAATGTGTTGGGAAGTCTCCGTCTCAGTTTGAGCTCATATGATCTCAACATGAACAGTAAAATCTGAAAAAAAAATTTAAAAAACAATACAAAAAAATCTTAATTTTGTTGATGGCAAACATTGGCCAATGTTTTGAGTGCTTGCCAAGTTTCACCAGGGAATGTCATTCATGGAAGTCATGGCCAAAACACAAAATTAGCACTGCAAAATGCTTTTGTTTTGGAGCATCGATTTTGTCTTTTTCACAACGACATCCACGAATGTCAATCCCTTATGAAACTTAGCACGAACTCATATTATTTGGTCAATGTTTGCCACCAAATAAATTAGAATTTTTAGAAAAAAAATTTAATTTTTTAGGATTTTACTGTTCATGCTGAGATCATAGGAGCTCAATCTGAGATGGGCCTCTTCTAACACATTTTTTCCAAGAATGCAAATGACATGCACATATAGGTGATGTTTCTCTGAACATTTTGATATCTTATTCACAGTTTTCTGAGTTAGTATTAATTTTTGTTATGATTTTTTCAAAGTGACGGTCAAACGGTCAAATGGCAAAAGCATAAGACGAGCAAAGTGGTTTGGGCAGGAACGAGTGTTTTCGGAAACTAGGGGTAAACCTGCAGAAGGGAACACAACTAAGGGCACCAAATTAATTATCCATGCATAAATAGTGGTGTCTGCAAATTAATTAGCAATTTTGGGTGCTTGACTTTTCAAAACTAGAAGGCACCTACGACTAAGCAAAAACATTTTTTTGCAGTAAACTTTCGATCTATTCATCTTCAATCATGGCAGGTCGAAGACAAAAATAATAGAATAATTACATCTAGATACTTAGATACAAAAACATATTAATATTAGGTGAAGATACTTAACAAATCAGCTAAGCGCTGCCTGTACTTGTAGTCTCCTACACCAAACTTAGTTATGTATTTGTCCGATTTATATTGTGACATGCATATATCTACCCCATTTGGTGATGGCTACAGAGATCATACGGTTTCTCATTGTCATGACGTGGCAAACTCATAAACTGTACTAATTTATAGTAAATTCACTTCTAACCTGTACAATACTTCAAGAAAGAGTTTTGGCGCTTCAAACTCGTATATATTTTAACATATGATATGAAACAAGCAAATTCGTACACGAAGCTCCAAAGGCAAGGCAATGAATGAAAGCATTCAACTAAAGTTTACGTGTCGACCGGGCATCTCTGCATGAATAAGGATGCCTACCAACTATCTGCCAAATGCATGTGCAACTAAGAATACATGGGGAGAATATAAAGCATGTGCATGTCCACACTGGGCAACCCGAGTTAATAAATTTCTTAGCCCATCCTAGTTGAGAGGCGTGGGTGACCTTATGGTCAGTAGACCACACTATCTTTATGCTGCAGTGAGAGAGCAATGAAGGCTTTCCTCCCTCATTTTAGTTACTACTAGAGAGGCCGATGAGTTAATGATCCCGAGGCGAGGAACTCATGACACAGTTAGCAAGTCGGTGAACCATGGGATTAGGATGGATTGGGAAATTAACTTGGGAGGTCTAGATTCAAGCATTCGCCAACCACCTTCTTCACAGATGAATTAAAGATCCTGGCACGTAGAAAGCTTTTGCACAATTGACAATGGGGAGGTCGAGAGCTACTTCGTAGATATAATCCTCTATATGAATGGTAGTATTCGGCTAGTGATTCACACTGGCTCATCCAACAACAAGTAGCATCCGAAGGCATATAGAGTCATAGAGTGCCTCACATCCATTTTTAGATGAATTTGTGTTTTTGTTTCTTTAGATCAAACTTGCCTTTGGCATGCTCAAACGGCCTGGAAACTCAAGATCATGTTTATACCCGCGAAGGAATCCTAGTGCACACGTGTAGGTGCTTGTGGCCAGCCAGGACACCGCAATTTATCGCCTCAAAAAAAGCTAAATGGATAACGATTCATTTCCACCATATGGTTGGAGGAAAAGACCAGATGGTCGTCTAAAATATCGCACTTTGTGCATTGCACCCCCTTCTGAAGCCCTCATGCAGTGCTCCTCACAAGGTCAAATGTTTGTCGAACCACTGCAAACACACAATGACATGCTGCAATGGCTTTATGATGTGTCTATTTTCTAACTGCTAGGCGTCTGTGGCAAATGTTTTGTTGATGCTNTAAAGATCCTGGCACGTAGAAAGCTTTTGCACAATTGACAATGGGGAGGTCGAGAGCTACTTCGTAGATATAATCCTCTATATGAATGGTAGTATTCGGCTAGTGATTCACACTGGCTCATCCAACAACAAGTAGCATCCGAAGGCATATAGAGTCATAGAGTGCCTCACATCCATTTTTAGATGAATTTGTGTTTTTGTTTCTTTAGATCAAACTTGCCTTTGGCATGCTCAAACGGCCTGGAAACTCAAGATCATGTTTATACCCGCGAAGGAATCCTAGTGCACACGTGTAGGTGCTTGTGGCCAGCCAGGACACCGCAATTTATCGCCTCAAAAAAAGCTAAATGGATAACGATTCATTTCCACCATATGGTTGGAGGAAAAGACCAGATGGTCGTCTAAAATATCGCACTTTGTGCATTGCACCCCCTTCTGAAGCCCTCATGCAGTGCTCCTCACAAGGTCAAATGTTTGTCGAACCACTGCAAACACACAATGACATGCTGCAATGGCTTTATGATGTGTCTATTTTCTAACTGCTAGGCGTCTGTGGCAAATGTTTTGTTGATGCTACAAGCGTTTTCTTAGTGCTATAAGAATTGTATTCCACGCAACGATTGGACAGCTTAGTGCATTTCCAGCCGAACGCCTAGCCAGACTCTCAAACCAATAATTAACTTCCCTAACATTGAGGGGTTAAATCTCAAGAGATTCCTTTTTGGCTTATAAATGAGAGAGCCACACCACTCCTTCCCAAATCCGTGCTGGAAAAAATAGCAAAACCGTGCGCGGTGGACTATTGATCTTCCGCCTCTATAAAATCTTACCATAACCTCACCCGATCCATTTCTCTCCGTCGTTGCTGCCCATTTTCCTCAAAAGTAACTAGAATCCGCCCTAAAATCACTGCCGAACCTGATTTTCCATGACCTCCACCATAAAGTATTGTTCACGCTCGATGCACCACTGTTGTTGTGCGACTTGCCTCCGCCTTACGATCCATCACTGTCCTTGACATGGTGATGCCGCTCCCGCACACACCGAATGCCTACTCATGGCAACACCTCACGCCGGTCGTTGTGTGCTAAGCTATCGACCAGATGAAGGAGGTGGAGGAGGAGCAACCTATGGAGGCACTAAATCGTTGGAAGGGGTCGAGGAGTAAGAAGAAGTGTGAGACGCAGAGCAGTGCCATGTTGGCTCGACGTTGCACGACAGCAGTGTAGTGGTGCCTTCCAACCATGGCGGACAAGGAGCACCGTGATGTCGAGGTGCACCTCATCGTGCGACAAATGGTGCGGATGCGCCGCCCTCCTCCCCGACCCGCAGGGTTGGGGGGGGGGGGGGGGAATGAAGCGTCAGGCAACACTGTCGCCGCTGATTGTCACGAATACCGACAACGCCCCAGGCACCGCTGTTGATGAGTGGCTGCTGAAGATGCCTATGTGGAACTATGCACTACACGGTTTTAACCTAATTCTAAACACTAGTGCAGAACCTGGCAATAGCACCGGTTCATAAGGCCCTTTAGTGCCGGTTCGGTAACCGGCACTAAAGTGTGGGCACTAAAGCCCCCCCCCCCCCTTTAGTACCGGTTCAGCACGAACCGATGCTAAAGGGCAACCACGTGGCACGAGTCTGCTCCGGGGGCAGGGAGCCCTTTAGTACCGGTTGGTGAAACCAACTGGTATTAAAAGGTTGAGGGGGGTTTTGGGTTTATGATTTCTTTTTCATTTAATTTTGTGTTTTCCATTTAATTCTTTTTCGTTTGCTGGTATTTTACGATGCTGCATATCGTACACGTTATGCATATATATAAATAGAATTTCTAGTAGAACCGATCATATATATCATCGAATGTCTCAGAACCACCATTAATTCACACATGTATACAATTAGCTAGCTATATATATACAATGTCTCCTAATTGGTGCCTTCGGAGCCAGTGGCATTAGCCTAATTGGTGCCTTCGGAGCATGATGACAATTGGAAGTGGTTCACGGGGGCGGTAGCGGGTAATAGTATTCTCCTTTGGGATCTATGACCTGGTCGAGCAAAAATCCCGCTATTTCCTCTTGAATTGCTTCTATGCGCTCCTCTTCTAGGAGCTTCCCCGCACCTCTCTGAACTGTTAAGAAGGAGATCAATATGCATGTGTATTAGTTGTGTGACTAGATATATCGATAATGATGTAAAAATTGTGAATAGTGTTCTGACAAACGTACCCAATCCTGTCTTTGAGATCTGCTCCTTTCGGACGTCATCATGTGAATGTTCTCGCAAACATAGTATGCACACAGATCATTCCCCGGCGCCTGCTTCAGGGCCTTTACGAGAATGGAATTTGATCAGATAATAATTAATCAAGCATGATAATTAAAGAGATGGCAGCTAGCTAGTACTACTTAATTACTTACCTTGGGTCGATACCATTTCAGATTTTGTTTCCAATGGCCTGGAGTAACGCTGATGAACTTTGCCCAAGCCCTGCCCGCCGACAAAGAAAATGAATAAATGGGTTATTAAATAGACCGAGATATAGTTAATAATGATTGAAATTACCTGTTGACTATCCCCTTCACGATGGTGTAGTCACTTGCTTTCTTAAGTAGTGAGTCTAGTACTTCAACTGTTCCTTCATCAACTTTAATGATTAACAAGATCCAGTGAAATCTGGATGCACACACGTTTGCATGTATTAATTAAGCGGGCATATGTAAGCAAAAACATGTAGCTAACTAGTAGGCAAAAACAAAGAATTTGTAGTATAAGACAGTGTGACTCACTGGAAGTTGTAAGGAAGTAGTATATCTTCATTGATATTGAGGCGCTTCAAGAACTCTAGCATGCTTTCCTCTACACTTTTTTCATGATATGCATCTAAGTTCCATGTGTATTCATTAACGGTATTTGGGTCAATGAACCCAATGCCATAGCGTCCACCTTTTTTCATTTCATACATCTTCATCCTGCATAATACCATAGAAAAGAATATAGTGAGGATAATTACAGGTAATGATTGATCAAAAGGATCACTACAGCTAGCTTGAGACTTAAATTACAGAAAGAAATCGCTTACAGACAATAGCAACTGACGATAGATTTGTCGAGTGCGTCATGATTGTATAACTGAAATAGTTCTGAATACTCAACGGACACAGCTTTCTCATGGTAGTAATGATCCTTCTTGACATTCACCATGAGGGACACTCGATTGGAAATCTTAGTAATGTCCATGTACCATTGATGCAATTCATACATTCTCGTTGGGAGCTTCTTGACCTCGTCTGGCTTGACCAAAGGTTGGCCCCGGACATATTTCCGTTTTATTTCCTCCTCTCTAAGCGGAGGCATGGGCTCGATCTCGAGGAGTTGTCCAACAGTGATCTTGAGCATTTCAGCTTGCCTTATATGCTCCTCGGTTATTACCACATCGCCCAGCTGGGGAACGTTAACGGTTTGCCCACAATAATATTGGGCGCGCCTACTCTCATGTGTTGTTGGCACAACAGGCGGGGGAATTGATTGCGCCGCCTGTTCTCCCAGCTGGGGAACGGTTTTACCGCATTTTTTGCCAGCTGATTTGCTCGAGCTCGAGCTCGCCTCTTTCTGTAGACGTGCTCGATTTAACTTCCTGAGGTGACGCTCATAGTCTGTGTCAACAGGCTTGGGAGCTGGTGGTCTAGCCATACGAATGAAGTGGTCAATCTTTTCCTCAGGCACTTTCTCCCTTGGCGGCGGTGGCGGTTTTGGTGCAAAATGGGCTTCCACCTCGGCCTTCGATATGGCTGCGGTTTCCTCCTCGGACCTGTCGTAAGGCCTCTGCGGAAGAGGCGCGAGGCTTGGACCATATTGAAATCGCTTGCCTCCGCCTGTACCTCCCGTACTACCTCGACTTGTACCGCTACGCACCATAGCTGTGGCGGCTCTCTTCCGTGATTGCTGAGGCGGCGGAGACGGCTGACGTGGCTTAGTTGGAGGAGGAGGAGGAGTGGCCTGAAGCTGTGCTGGACTTGAAGCAGGAGGAGTGGCCTCACGCTGTGCCGGACTTGAAGTAGGAGGAGTGGCCTCACGCGGTGTTGGACTTGAAGCAGGAGGAGTGGCCTCACACTGTGCCGGACTTGAAGCAGGAGGAGTGGCCTGCTGCTGTGCTGGACTTGGAGAAGCGGGAGTCTGCTGACTCGGTGGCGGACTTCGACGAGGAGTCGGCTGACGCGGTGTCGGTGGCCTTCGAAAGACGATGCAATCCTTTCTCCATAGGATGATACGATGTATGGCCTCTCCCAATGAGTGCTCGTCGTCACATCCAGGAATGTCAAGCTGTAGCCCCAAATATGGGTCCACCACCTCATCAACCAAGACACGAGCATAGCCCGCTGGAATTGGGTTGCAATGGAAGGTTGCCTCGGGGGGATTTGTAAAAGCAACGGCATCCGCCACCTTCATGGATATGTTCTTCATTTTGAAGTGTAGCTCGCAGATAGTGTTCTCAATTGATGTCATCCACGGGGTATATATCCAGCATTGCGTCGCCCGGGGCGGAACCCAAGCTGCTTCTCGGCATGGATGGGGCAGTGCTATCCAATGCTGGATCATCCGCTAGCTGTTGCAGCTGCTGAGACCCCCTTTGCTGGCTAAGTGAGTCGATCTGCTCCTGCTGCCGCTGGAATTTGACTGCCAAGTCCGCATGCGCTGATTCTAGGCCTTGAAGGCGTTCATAGTCCAGCTTCCTCTGCTCCTCCTCCATCTTCCTCTTCTTCTCCTCCGCAATCTTCTTTCTCGCACGGGTTCTATAGTCGGCATTCCAGTCTGAAAACCCCTCATACCACGGAATAGCGCCCTTGCCTCGTGTTCTTCCAGGGTGTTCAGGATTTCCCAGGGCACGCGTAAGCTCGTCGTTCTCTCTGTTGGGCTGGAACACCCTCGATCGAGCCTCTTCTATTGCAACAAGTAGCTTATCGTCGGCTCCGTTCAGACATGCCTTCGTCGAAACTTTGCATGTCTTCGGGTCCAACTCCCCCCCATGCCCATAGAACCAAGTCCTGCACCTGGGGGACCAGCTCCTAGTAACCGGAGTGACACCTGCATCCTGCATCTCTTTCTCAGACTTATCGCACTTAGGCATTGCCACCGCGTAGCCACCTGGCCCCAGCTTATGGAACTTATCCTTTTTTTTCGGCATTCTTCTTGTTTATTCTCGACCGTTCCTTAGCTAATTCCGAATCCTAGAATTTCACGAAATCGTCCCAATGAGCACTTTGCTTCTCTAGTGTTCCCTCGAATACTGGAGTCTTCCTTCCTCCCTTGACGTACTTGTCCCATACACGATTCTTGTGGTTCTTAAATGCAACCGCCATCTTCCTAAGAGCAGCGTCCTTGACTTTCTCCACATCTTCATCTGTGAAATGATCTGGTAGGGTGAAATGTTCCATGAGAGTTTCCCAAAGCAGACCTTTTTGTCTGTCGTCGACAAAAGTAAGATCTGGACGTGGCTTTACTGGCTCTCTCCATTCTTGTAGGGAGATCCGGAGTTGGTCCTTCACAAGAACTCCGCACTGACGAATGAACTTGTCCGCAATCTTCTTAGGCGCTAATGGTTCGCCATTAGGTTTGATGGCGTCGATATTGTACTTTACGCCCTCCTTCAACTTTTTGTTCGGGCCTCGTTTCCTGTTGCCTGAAGATTTGCTCGATCCGGATGGCTGAAAGAAGAAAGATCGATGCGTTATATATCTTCAAGTCATTTAAAACATGTGATGATCACCAGATGCCTGCTTATATAAATATATATACCTCGCCGGTCTTTGTTGTTTCAAGATCAACATTTTCTTCGTCATCATCATAATCATAGTTCATGACTTCATCAATTCGGTTGTTGCGATCGAATATCATATCACCCTCCCCGGTGTTGTTTAGAAATTCGGAGCCGTCATAATCTTCTTCATTCTGATCATCATCTGGCTCGCGAGGATGGCGTATGATATCGAACAGGGTCTCTTCTCCCTCTCTGCCGGTATTGTCCGCCATAGCTTTTATTTAACTAATCCAAAAGAAATATAAAACAATTTAGTATTCAAATTACAATGCATGGATGCAATCAATTAATAAGGAAAAACTAAATCAATAATAGTACATAATAAGCACCATCGAATATAATCTCGAATACATCGTCTCGAATAATAGATATAATCTCGAATACATCGTCTCGAATAATATATATAATCTCGAATAAATCATCTTGAATATTATATATCGAATACATCACTAGCTAGCTAGCTATCTAGAAGCTAATAAAGATCGAATACTAAAGAGTAATCTAGGCCACTTGCGGCTCCTGAGGCACGGGCGGTGGACAACCAAAGTGAAGGAACCATCACTGGATCATAGCTCGGGTGATCTCCCCAAAGAACCTGCCAGGTATTGGAGAACCTGATGTCCATAGCAGCCATGTAGCGATGGACGTGCTCGTCCTCCTCCCTGACACGGCGACGTACCACCTCCGGCGGGGCCGGCTCCCTCCGCACCGAAAGTGGCCCACGCGAACGCCACCAAAGGAGATGAGGGTCGACGACGGGACACGGGGCCGGGTTCCTCACCAAGCGTCACGCCCCTGAAGGTAGCACCTCCCAGTGCCAGCCCGGCGGAGCCCAGTCCCGGACATGGGTCCTCTGAAGTAGGACGTCGTCGCGAACGGGTCGACGGCGAGGATGCGGGCCGGGCATCGTCGAAAACAAATACTATATGCCGCAAAAGTAAAGTAACATTTTTTAAATGATGGATTGTGATTTCACATATGCAAATTCTAAATTTTATAACTAAAAATATAAGAAACTAAAAAAACATCGATCATCGTCTAACAATTTGAAATGAATCTAATTCATCTAGCTAGCTAAAACTAACATTTCCAAAATTTCTAACATTTCTATATAACTAACATTTCTATAACATTTGTATAAAAAACAGAAAAAACCTTTGACATTATATATATTATAACTAATTAACATTTCTATATACTATTTGACATTAATCTAATCTAATTAATTAATTCATCTAAAACTTTGTATGAAAAACAGAAAAACAGAAAAAACTAAAAGCTAAAAACAGAAAAATTTCTATAACTAAAAAACTAATGTGTGTGTGTGTGTGTGTGTGTGTGTGTGTGTGTGGACATGGCGGCCGGGGCAGGAGCTCACCGGCAAGGCGCGGCGACGGGGGGCGGCGACGAGGACGGAGACGGGCGGTGACGAAGGGGATGGGGACGTGGCGGCGACGACGGGGACGGGACGGGCGGGGACGGCGACGGGGACGAGGGACGGCGACGGGGCGGCGACGGGGACGAGGGGCGGCGACGGGGACGGCGACGAGGGATGGCGACGGCGACGAGGGGCGGCGACGGGGCGGCAACGGGGACGGCGACGAACGGCGACGGGGCGGCGACGAGGGGCGGCTGCGACGGGGTAGAGGAGAAAGAAGCAGAGGGAGAGATGAGAAACTGAATTTTTTTAAGTGCTTTCTTATATAGAACACCCCTTTAGTACCGGTTGGAGCCACCAACCGGTACTAAAGGTCTGTTTTGGCCAGGCCAAGCGGCGGGAAGCACACCCCCTTTAGTACCGGGTCGTGGCACCAACCGGTACTAAAGGGGGGGGTCTTTAGTACCGGTTTGAGCCACGACCCGGTACTAAAGGGGGTGCGCTGGCTCCAGGCGGTGCGCAAGTTTAGTCCCACCTCGCTAGCCGAGGGGCTACCGCACTGGTTTATAAGCCCCAGTGCGGTAGCTCTCTCGAGCTCCTCTCCTAAGCAGGCCTACTGGGCCTACCTGTTCTTTTCTGCCTAGTGGGCCTACTGGGCCTCTGCGGGCCTGCATCCTGGCCCAACAAAAGGTTGGGTTCCTAGTCGTATGCAGGCCGCTTTGCCCAGTAGGTGGGCTTTTTTATTTTCTTAATTTTTTTCACTTTATTTAATTTGTTTTATTTATTTTTAGTTGTTTTTTGCTGTATTTAGAGTTTCTTTGTGAATATTTTTGCTTTAGGTACAAAAATTAGAAACTTTGTGTTAGTGCCGGTAGTTTTCAAATTTGAATAGTTTAAATTTTGAATTATTTGAAATTTGTGTGAATCACTAGTTTGTGGATAACTTAACTTTAAAAATCAGTAAAGGCATGAAAGAATTTGTTTGCACATAAAATTTCTTCGCGTTTCAAATCCCAAAACACATAACTACCCTAACTATTACAGAGATTCCCTCCTGGGTGTGAAACACAGAAGAAAGTGATGATAGTGAAGCCGATCACATCCCTGATCTTTGGTTGTGAAACTTTTTCTTCGCCTGTGTCCCTTTGCGCCGTAACCATGGAAAATCTTCATCATTTAACGGGATGCTCGGGTCAATATTCACTGTGAATGGAGCAATTTCATCAAACTTTTCATAATCTCCTCACATGTCTGCCTTGTCATCCACTCCCACGATGTTTCTCTTCCCAGAAAGAACTATGTGCCGCTTTGTCTCATCGTACGATGCATTCGCTTCCTTATCTTTTCTTTTTCTCGGCTTGGTAGACATGTCCTTCACATAGAAAACATGTGCCACATCATTGGCTAGGACGCCTGGTTCGTCCGCATATGCAAGATTGTTGAGATCCACTGTTGTCATTCCGTACTGCGGGTCTTCCGTTACCCCGCCTCGTGTGATATTGACCCATTTGCACCGAAACAAATGGACCTTCAAACCACGTCGATAGACAAGTTCCCATATGTCCTGTATATAACCATAATATGTTTCCTTTCCCGTCTTGGTTTCTGCATCAAAGCGGACACCACTGTTTTGATTGGTGCTCTTCTTATCTTGGGCGATCGTGTAAAATGTATTACCATTTATCTCGTACCCTTTGAAAGTCATTATATTCAAAGATGGTAACTGGGACAGCAAGTAAAGGTCATCTTCAATAGAGGCGTCATGCATGGTACGTGTCTGCAACCAGCTGGCGAAACTCCTGGTTTGTTCACGTGTAATCCAGTCATCAGACCGCTCAGGGTGTTTGGAGCATAGCAAATTCTTGTGTTCATCCATATACGGAGCCACCAAGGCGGAATTCTGTAGAACTGTGTAGTGTGCTTCAGTGAGAGAATGTGTGTCCATACATATTATTTGTTCCCCTCCTAGCGTGCCTTTTCCATCCAGTCTGCCCTTATGCTGCGATTCAGGAACACCAATTGGCTTAAGGTCAGGACTAAAGTCAATACAAAACTCAATGACCTCCTCATTTTCATGGCCCTTGGAGATGCTTCCTTCTGGCCTAGCACGGTTATGAACATATTTTTTTAAGACTCCCATGAACCTCTCAAAGGGGAACATATTGTGTAGAAATACAGGACCCAAAACGTTAATCTCTTCGCATAGGTGAACTAGGACGTGCGTCATGATGTTGAAGAAGGATGGTGGGAACACCAACTCGAAACTGACAAGACATTGCACCAAATCATTCTCTAACCTTGGTATGATTTCTGGATCGATTACCTTCTGATAGATTGCATTGAGAAATGCACATAGCTTCACAATGGCTAATCGAACGTTTTCCGGTAGAAGCCCCCTCAATGCAACCGGAAGCAGTTGCGTCATAATCACGTGGCAGTCATGAGACTTTAGGTTCTGGAACTTTTTCTCTGCCATGTTTATTATTCCCTTTATATTCGATGAGAAGCCAGACGGTACCTTAATACTGAGCAGGCATTCAAAGAAGATTTCCTTCTCTTCTTTGGTAAGAGCGTAGCTTGCATGACCTTGATGTATGTCGTCTTTTCCGTGCATACGTTGCTGGTCCTCCTGTGCCTCAGGTGTATCTTTTGTCTTCCCATACACGCCCAAGAAGCCAAGCAGGATCACACAAACATTCTTCGTCACGTGCATCAAGTCGATTGCAGAACGGACCTCTAGGTCTTTCCAATAGGGCAGGTCCCAAAATATAGATTTCTTCTTCCACATGGGTGCGCGTCCGTCAGCGTCCTTCGGAACAAGTTGTCCGCCAGGACCCTTTCCAAAGATTACCTTCAAATCCTTGACCATATCATGTACATCAGCACCAGTACGGTGGCGAGGCTTCGTCTGGTGATCCGCCTCACCTTTGAAATGCTTTCCTTTCTTTCTTACGGTATGCCTTGTCGGAAGAAATCGACGATGTCCCACGTACACATTCTTCCTACAACTAGCCAAATATATACTGTCGGTATCGTCCAAACAGTGCGTGCATCCGCGGTATCCCTTGTTTGTCTGTCCTGAAAGGTTACTAAGAGCAGGCCAATCATTGATGGTCACCAACAGCAACGCCTTTAGGTCAAATTCTTCCCCCATGTGCTCATCCCACACACGTACACCTGTTCCATTCCACAGTTGTAAGAGTTCTTCAACTAATGGCCTTAGGTACACATCAATGTCATTGCCGGGTTGCTTAGGGCCTTGGATGAGCACTGGCATCATAATGAATTTCCGCTTCATGCACAACCAAGGAGGAAGGTTATACAAACATAGAGTCACAGGCCAGGTGCTATGGTTGCTGCTCTGCTCCCCAAAAGGATTAATGCCATCTGCGCTTAGACCAAACCATACGTTCCTTGCGTCATCTACAAACTCCTTCCCGTACTTTCTTTCGATTTTTCACAACTGCGACCTGTCAGCGGGTACTCTCAACTTTCCGTCTTTCTTACGGGCTTCTCTGTGCCATCGCATCGCCTTGGCATGCTCTTTGTTTTGGAACAAATGTTTCAACCGTGGTATTATAGGAGCATACCACATCACCTTGGCAGGAATCTTCTTCCTGGGGCGCTCGCCCTCGACATCACCAGGGTCATCGCGGCTGATCTTATAGCGCAATGCACCACATACCGGGCAAGCGTTCAAATCCTCGTACTCACCACGGTAGAGGATGCAATCATTAGGGCATGCATGTATCTTACTGCACCTCTAACCCTAGAGGGCAGACATCCTTCTTTGCTTCGTACGTACTCTCGGGCAATTCGTTGTCCTTTGGAGGCATATTCTTTATCATTACCAGCAACTTTCCAAATCCCTTGTCAGATACACCATTCTGTGCCTTCCATTGCGGCAATTCCAGTGTGGTGCCCAGCTTTTTCTTGTCACCTACACAATTCGGGTACAACAATTTTTTGTGATCCTCTAACATGCGCTGCAACTTCTTCTTCTCCAAATCACTTGCGCAGTTTCTCTTTGCATCGGCAATGGCCCGACCTAGATCATCAACGGGCTCATCTGATGCCTCTTCTTCAGCTTCTTCCCGCATTGCCGGCTCAGCTTCTTCCCGCATAACCGGCTCAGCTTCTTCCCCAATTGTTGTATCATCGTATTCTGGGAACCCATGGCCAGGATAGCTTTCGTCGTCCTCTTCTTATTCATTGTCTTCCATCATAACCCCTCTTTCTTCGTGCTTGGTCCAAACATTATAGTGGGGCATGAAACCGGACTCAAACATGTGGACGTGAATGGTTCTTGACGTAGAGTAATTGCGACCATTCTTACAGCCGGCACATGGACAAGGCATAAAACCATCCGCCCGCTTGTTTGCCTCAGCGGCAAGCAGAAAAGTATGCACGCCATTAATGAACTCGGGAGAGCATCGGTCATCATACATCCATTGTCGGCTCAACTTCATTACACAACACCGAATAGACCAAATTAATACAAGTTCATATATAAAGTTCATACATAAAGTTCATATACAACACTTAATTAAATGCAACATACAAATAACTCTCTAGCTAAAGAATTTAAATGCAACAACAAATGCGATCAAGATCACAACTAAGGTAACAATTGATCCAACAGCATAATGATACCAAGCCACACTATCAATGGCATATTTTCTAATCTTTCTAATCTTCAACCGCATTTTCTCCATCTTGATCTTGTGTTCATCGACGACATCGGCAACATGCAACTCCAATTCCATCTTCTCCCCCTCAATTCTTTTCAATTTTTCTTTCAAATACTCGTTTTCTCTTTCAACTAAATTTAACCTCTCGACAATAGGGTCGGTTAGAATTTCCGGTTCACATACCTCCTAGATAAAAAATATCTATGTCAACTTGATGGGCATAATTTGTCATAAACACGAAATGCAACAAATAGTTTTAAAAGAGAATATACCACATCGGAATCATAACAAGGACGAGGGCCGACGGGGACGGATATCAAAACCATGGCACTATGTATAACAAACAACATACAGGTAAGATAATTATACGAGTAACTATATATCCAAATCACACAAACATCAATTTGGTAATGTAAAACATTCATGAACAAGAGCCTCACCACAAGGTGGTGCCTGCGACGGGACGGTGCGGGCGATCGACGGTGGTTACGACGGAGATTTAGAAGGCACTAAGTAAACCACACCTACATATGCAAACTAAGTGTTATTTTTGACCTCAAATTGCATATAAATCAAATACTAGCACATATAATTCCTCCCAAATTACTAAACTCACAAATTAATCACTATACAAAGCATTGCAAGAGCTAATCTAGCAATGAGAGATGAAAGGACAAAGTTGCTAACCTTTGTGATCATTTGAATGGATGGGGGCCTTCAAATCTTGACAAATTTTGGGCAAAATTTGTGATGAGCTCGAGGAAGAGAGGGGAAGAAGAGAGGAAGTGAGGGAAAAGTGGAAGAACAGAGCGAGCTCGGGTGGACGAAGGGTTTATGTAGGACGACCTTTAGTACCGATTCGTGCCACGAACCGGTACTAAAGGTGCTGGAGGGGCCCCAGACTGACAACATCATGCCACCACTCTCATTAGTACCGGTTCGTGGCACGAACCGGTGCTAAAGGTTCGCCACGAACCGGTACTAAAGGTCTCCTCCCGCCTAGCCATTGGAACCGGCACCAATGGACACATTAGTGCCGGTTCTGTTACAAACTGGGACTAATGTGTCTCACATTTGACCCTTTTTAAACTAGTGAAATTTGAGTTTCAAATGACATAATGATGTATAATTTGGACTTGAGAAGTTAAATTTGAGAATTCAGCTTAGCTTCTTCGCACATTTTTTAACTCCTCAGATTTCGGGAGTTAAGATTCTTTTTAAGGGTGGGAGTTAAGATTTGACTAGATCATCGAAGGCGCGCGTTACCGCGCCCTTCCTTTTTTAAAATAGAATAATAGGCACTTTATAAGTATAGTAAGAGATGACAAAAAGTTATTTTGAAAGAAACATAAAGACACATGGCAAAAGCTATATGGTAAAATTTGTAGCAAGATTATGAAGAGTACATAACTCGTGTATGTAATATAGTGCAGTTAATCAGTCCATTCGTAATAAAAATTGTGGGTGTGACGGTCGGCTGCATTCGATGGAATAGATTGGATGTTGAAAAACTATAAAAGTGAAGAAAACCATTTACCAAACATACTATCATTGTTTGATACAAGCTTTAGTGAAACAAAAAACCAAATACAAAGGAATTTGGCATCAATTCTGTAGTTCTCTAGGTCATAATGGCACTGGATGCTCCAGCAACCACCGCCAAGCGGTTGGAGTGTTTGTTGGGATGTTGGTGTGCAGGGTAGTGGCGGTGGAAGTGATCTGTGGCGACGATCAATCCCTTGGTCACCTCGGTGCTGATGGTTGACCTACCTCTTGGGGGCTCGTGGCTGCGATGAGGTCTCGATGTTCGGTGCCGTTCGACGGCGTCTGAGGCTTTGTTGCCTTGCACAGAGATTTCGGTCTCTCTATTTGTGATGGTGGACGTGGTGTGGCCTAGAGGACGTGCAGAGCTTGTCTCAGTGGAACATTGCCCTTCGGCACGGTCTGTGGCTCTTTTTGCCACGACGTGGCTAGGCAGTGGGATGCCCTTCGACAGTGGTTGCGACTTCCTAGCTCTTCAAGGTGCAGAGTGATCGCAGGGCAGCCGGCAAACTTCTTCTCTACTTCTTCTCGGTGACGGATTTCCTTTCGATTGATTCAACAAAGCTTGCTTCCGCTCTTCTCAGTCTAGCTAGTGGTGTCGGGTGCTATGTTCTTGGCGTTGGCTGCTCGTTGTAGCTCTTTTCTGGTTCTTCTTCTGTTTTTCCTTGTGCCTTCTTGTGTGTTGGTTGCTATCTGTTGTCCCTGATGTCTTGCATCTTACTCTTATATATAATGAAAATGGTTCAGACCGGCGTAAGCCCGCCGTAGCACCGTAAAAAAAATACAGGGTTGATCTGGATATTGAAGACAAATCAAAGGGGATCATCGAAGAAAATAATGTGATTGAGTAAAGCCGTGTTTGTTGATCAACGGAACATACGTCGCTTGTCCGAAGAAAAAATAGTCCACAACTCTGAAAATAGTCCAGTAATGGAACTATTTACAGTTTCTGAGAACATACCAAGATAAGTGTCATTGATTTAATATATCTTTAGTACAAAGTTTTACTAAATCAACAACATTAATGAGAATGAAAGTAGCCTTATTTCATAGAACTAAATTCAGCTTTGGAAATGGTAATTCAACGAGATTCTGAGAGGATACATGGTTAGGGGAGACGTCTTTAGCCACACAATATACGTCTCTCTCTAACATTGTACTGCATAAGGAGGCTTATGTTGCTACAGATTTACAGTCCAACCCTCTAAATATCCAATTCCGGAGATCACTGGTAGGAGACCGATGGGACGCGTGGCTACATCTGGTCAGAAGGTTGATGGATGTTCACCTCTCTGATGAGGCTGATAGTATTCACTGGAGATTAACTATGAATGGCGTTTTCTCAATGAAATCTATGTACTTAGACCTAATTGATTCCGGTCCAATTCCCAAAACAATACATATTTGAAAGATCAAAGTCCCGTTAGGAATCAAAGTCTTCAGGTGGATTGTGCACAAGGAGTTGGTTCTGACTAAGGATAACTTGGCAAAACGTAATTGGAAGGGTAGTCAAAGGTTTAGTTTTTGTGATCAAGATGAAACTATCAAACACCTCTTTCTCGATTGTCCGCTAGCCAAACTACCCTGGCATTCAGTTCATATAGCCTTTAATATCACTCCTCCAACTAGTATTCACACGTTATTTGGGACGTGGCTAAATGGTGTATAGACAAACATTGCAAGATATATTCGAATACTTTCTTTAATAAAAGGGCTACATGCATCATTCTGATGCAGAGGCCGGAGATAATCCTCTTTTTCTAAAAAAAACTAAATCAGCAACCTTTATTTTGAGATAAAAAATGATACTAAACCAGAAACATTTATATTGGGACGGATGGAGTACACATTTGCTCCAACTCTTATGCAATTCAGAGCCATCTGAAAGAGGCATGCAAACACGTACATCAAGCTCCAAAGGGAAGGCAATGAATGAACCGAGCCGGATCTCCTGACGTACCGTACCCTGTCGTTGGGCCGCTGACGTGCAAGCATGGGTCCACATGTCAGTGGGCTAACATATCCGGTGCACTGGCGGTCTTGTGGTGCTACCGGTGGACCGGACCTTGTAGTACACACCACTTGCTATCCACAAAGCATGCATAACTGACAAAGCTAACAAGTCTACACGGGATTTTCTACCTAGAGCTTTCTACTAATGTCTCGTTAGAGCTTATTCATTCAGAGATGCTGACTTTAGATGGGCAAGCAGTATAACCTACAAAATTGCTTCTGCAGGAGTACTAATGAGGAATCTAAAGTCAGCAAACTTGACGAGGCGAGGGAGCTCATCGTGCTTCTCTGGCCAGTGCTCGAGTTGCAGACGCGGGGGATGCTGATGCGAAGAATGTGCGCATGCTCGGGTCTGGTCGTGGAATGAGTTGAACTTTTCCGCAGACGCCGATGTTAAGAGGAGACTTCCTACCTGCGGCAAGGCAGTCTTCAACGGGGGCTTGGTCTCGGCACACGCACCTGTCACCCGAGGCGGCATCGGCAGAGCTTGACGCATGTCCTCGATCTTCGCCAGCAATGATGTCCGGACATGGACTGCTTCCTTTCTAAAGTTTACTCTGTATGGCGGTAGAAGAAGTTGAACCGTGTGGAGAAGCACTGAATAGAATAGTAGTCCCTCGGTTCAAAAATAAGTGTCTCAACTTTGTACTAACTTTTGTACAAAGTTGTACTAAGTTTAAGACACTTATTTTAAAACGGAGGAAGTACTAGACAAGGGTGGGCAGACATACTAATCTGCCGCTAATAATAAAAAACACGGATTGACTTTTTGGGTTCACCGTCACAATACATTTCTTCCCATGAATTTACGCTATCAATTTGAATTTAAAACATATACGCGAGGTGGTACTAATGTTGCCGTGGTATAGATTCGACAAATTACGATTTTCTATCCGTCATGGGCTTTGCCCCACATGCCACATGGGCCGAGATTGTGAGCAGCGACTTTGCCCTTGCATATGGGCCGAGATTGTAGAGGACCGCAGCGAAAATTAGTTCATTTTCGTGGAAATCGAACTCATGACCTGCCGTTTCATTTCAATGTGCACAACCAACCGTGCTAAAGCCGTGCATGTGGTAGTTTATGAATTTGCCTCAAAAATAAGCAGAGCTTCCCCGAGAATCTAAGTAATAAATGATTATCTGCAATTAGAAAGACAAGAAAGGAAGGAATAACGCCAAAAAATGGCAAATGAAGAAGTTGATTCCACGGGAAGGCAATGATTTAATTAGTGCAGCTTGATTGCTTTCCTACTTAAAAGCGGAGATGCAGATCTAAAAAAATCAAGATGCACGCGAGGATAATTATTGTCGCTGATTGTCTTCCTATTTAAAAAGCGGGCATATGTATGCATATCACGAAATTAATTGGTAGGAAATCTAACATTAAATTATTTTATTTTATATTTGAACTTTCTGTTATTAATCTGATTTTTAGATAAAATCAAGCTTTTTAATTGTACAATTTTGAACAAAAGTTTCAAAGTTTCATAACTTTCTTCCTCGGTTCCTGATTTTAGCTTTTTTTTCCCATTTAGTGAAACTCTGGCAGACACGACGACAATTACATTATGTTTACACTATCACAAGAACAATCACTAGAGAGGAAAGTAACCTTTTTTGGCGGGGTGAGTAACTATATTTGTGACTTTTTAAGATATGAACTGCACTAGATTTTTTTTTTAATTTTTTTACCTTCCTCTATCGATATAGATATAGAATTTGTCACAGTTGAGCAAAAAAAGGGGCGCTTTGTCAAAGTTGACTAGAAGAAGGTGCACGTGGAGCAAGTTGGTGAAATGAACAAGATCAAACAATTCTCGCTAAATTTGAATCCACAAGTTTCCCCCGTTGCAACGCACGGGCATCTGTGCTAGTAACACCAAATAACCTATCGATATTGAAGTGACTATAGTACATGATGTCTTGTTTTTCAAATTTATGTAGGGTTAAAGTGGGCCTCTGGCGGAGAATAGATGCTTACCGACAAGCGTGTTAATGTTCTCCCCTAATGAATACTGTACTAACCAGTTGAA
Organism: Aegilops sharonensis; assembly: GCA_904067115.1. Classification (NCBI taxonomy): domain Eukaryota; kingdom Viridiplantae; phylum Streptophyta; class Magnoliopsida; order Poales; family Poaceae; genus Aegilops; species Aegilops sharonensis. The sequence goes on along the minus strand of LR880972.1, from coordinate 57,463,491 downwards.
CACTTGCACTAATGTGAGCAATGCTCTCCCCTCTCCGACTCCCCCCTATACATACACCAGTCCATCTTCACCGAAGTGGACAACAAGCCACATTGTTTATTCGTATAGGTGACACCACATAGACAGAGGGGATGATGAGAAGGAACACGAGATGACATGTAAGGAAATGTGTATGGGAATCGGAGACATCAGAACGTTAGAAAATTGTGTTTACATCTGCTGAGGTAGCTGGCTGTTCAGTCTATTTCACTTCTTCATAGGCCACACGACACATGCCTCCTAGTGCTACACTTTCCTGCTTGATCAGTCTTGAAGCTAGCTATCTGAGGTAGCTGGTCATTTTTCTTCAAGCTAGCTATCTTGTAGGAATATCAATGAAGCACTCTCCTTTCTATGAAGAAAATTTTGGTACCCTAAAGCACACATAGCTGAAAATGATATCAAGTTTGGTCAGTTTTATTATTTCGACATGATCAACAGCTAGTAGCAATAGTCCACTTGTCTAGATGCTTACAAGCTGGCCAAACCTTTCTGCGGCTGCATCGACGATGGTCTGCCAAGGGACGGCCACTGGAGCGCGTCGGCAGCGGGGCCGGGGTTGCGGGCGGAGCAGTTCCGGCGGGCCTCTCCCTGGTCGCTGTTGCGGACCCTCATCTGGTGCATCTTGCCCATGTAGATGCCGAACTGCTCGAAGAAGTCCTGCTGGCTCCGCGCAAAGCGCTCGACGATGGGCCGGGTGATGACGTTGGTGAAGAGATCCTGGTCGGAGATGAAGAGGCCCTCCCGGTTAAGTGAATAATGATCTCCCCCCACACCCCCTACACATACACCATCCAATCTCTAGGAAACAGCCACACATGAACAATGGAGAAGGTGAGAAAAGAACGGAGATGGCATACACAGGGGAGAGGATTTAGGAACGCAGGTCCCAGGGCACAGAGCCCCTCACACGGGCTTTTTATTTTGGTTTCCAATTTAAAACTTCTATATTTTTTTAATGAAAAATCCAAATTAAATTTTTATTTTGTATTCGTGTTTCTTGTGAACAACACTTTCAATAAAATCCACTTTGAATATATTTTGATGACTTTTTAAAATATTTTTAAGTTTCCACTGTTGAAATTTAGTACGAGTAACCGATGAAATCACATATTTATCGACAAAAAAAGTCACTTGAAGTTTTGTTTCAAATTGGATTTTTCAGATGCACAATCATATGTTTCAACGATTGAAACTGAAAACTTACTGTATCCTCGTGCGGAATCAAACTACTTCGCAAATCGTGAGGCGATCGAGCAATCGGTCAAGTCTTGGCAGGTGCCCCTGCAAATTTCCGACAGGAATAGTAGACATCAGAACATTATCAAACTTTCATGCGCTGGGTACTCAGCCATTTATTCTTCTAAGTTCAGCATGGGCCGCATTCATGACACAAGCCTCTGAGTGCTAAGTCAAGTCATAGTGGGAGTAACTTAGCAAGTAACATAATACATCCCAAGGCAATTTTGCTTATTGACATGTAGTTAATGAGGAGAGAGATGTGTGAAGTAACATAATATTTTACCGTAATATCACACATCCCAAGGCAAAATGAGTGTACATCTCATTATGACTAGCCTAACGGACGTTCAACCCAAAAAGTTGTCGCAGCCGTATGAATTATACTTCTTCCATCCACGAATAAGTGTACATATAGAAATTTTAAGATAGATTATAAAGTGAAGTAACAAAAGCATTGGGAAGATGCAAGGCCTCAACTCTCTCATCTTTAATTATCCCACTCCCAATAAGCTAAGTGTATATAGAAAGTGAGGAGAGCATGTGTTGAACGTTATTGGTCTTGGTTACCATTTCATGAGAGAGAAGCATATTTCTACTATAAAGTGTATTGAAAATATACAAATACACTCTTTTGTAGATAAATTTTAAATGCCAAACATACACTTATTCATGGACGAAGTACGTCCTACGAGAATGCTTGGAGAACCGGCATAGAGCCTCGACGATAAGGCATGCAAGTGTCTGAATTCTACCGCCCAAGCATCGCCACCACCTACTCAACAGGGCTTCTTGGTAGATAAGGTGGACGGTGATCTCACTCTGGTCAAGACAGTGCCAGTGTGGTTCTCTTGCATGAACAGCGAAAACCCTTTGGTTTAAATAATAAAGAGTAAAATGCATTGTACTCCTTCCGTTTCTAAATATTTGTCTTTCTAGAGATTTCAACACGTGACTACATACGGAGCAAAATGAGTGAATCTGCGCTCTAAAATATGTCTATATATATATCCGTATATGGTAGTCTATTTCAAATTTCTAAAAAAACAAATATTTAGGAACGGGGGAAGTAACTCCTAAATGTATTCGAGCTGTATTAACTGGGTTCTATAAGTTCACAAATGCATCACCACGGGTCCTATCCACGTCTGACCAAACGTCCAAGCTGCATGTCGGGTTGATTGATGACACATCTGCAAGATTTTACAAAAATAACCCTAAAAACTATACTTTCTGATCTCATGGTCCCTCAAGCACCAACAACACGTGCAACATGCCAGGGCAAGTCTCGTGACACGCTTATCGAGAAATAAGGATGACGGTCATTCCCGCGCCTCCTCACCGCTCGGGATTCTCGGCCGTTGGATCTGGTTGTTTGATCGGATCTGGGCCGTCGGATCGAGCCCTTGGAAGACCTCGGCCGTCGGATCGAAGAGGTGTCACTGTTGCAATGAATAGTTACCTCCCGCGCCTGCCACCGCTTGTAATTCTAGCGCCCACCCGAGGGCATTTTCGTCATTTCGCAGCCCGGGGAATAAAAGGGCCCGCTCCTGCCGCGACGACCTCCTCCCGCACTCGCGCGCCCCTCCTCCTCCTCTACGCCGCCTCAACCCAAACCCTAACCCTAGCTGCTCCCACACCGCCGCCGTCTCCGTCGCCCAGTGGCCCCAACCTGTCGGATCTCCGTCATCCACTTCCCCGCCGTCGTCCTCGCGTGCACACGGCTGGCTCCTCCTACCCCTCTCGCCGACGGCACCGTCCGGCCTTCTCCTCCAGCCTCGCGTCTTCCTCCCTCCTCCTCCGGAGCTTCCTCCCCGTCGGCTCCTTCTCGCGGCCCTCGCCCCCCGCACGCCGCCGTCTCACGGTCATCCTTGCCCGCGTCCTTTGCCGCCGGCCGCTCCCATCGATCTCCCGCGCCAGCAGATCGACGCAGCCAGTCCCGTCCACCGCGTCTCGCCGCCGCCCAGCTCGTCCCCGGCCTCCGCCCAGGTTAGACCTCGTCCTACAGCTCGTCCCCCGACTACCTTCCGGATAAGCTCAGCTCGGAGGAAGTGACCCGTAGATTGGTCCTATTTTGAGGTGAGAGGGAGAGGTCCAAGGTGAAGGATGAGATTTATGTTTGATGTCAGGATAGAGCAGGACAATCCATTGCGTAGTTATCACTTGCCGATTTTATTTTGCAGCACACTGATTTATCTTCTCTGTAGTAGATTTGTGTGGAATTCCCTACAGAATTCACCCAGCCATGGGCAGTCACGAGCTGTGCATCATGATAGTATCAAGTTTGCACACTGTCCAGAACAAAGCATTGACCTGCATATCCCCAGGTATAGCAAATCCGCATCCCTTCCTTTTCTATTTTTTCATATAATAGGATGAACACCCACAATTCTGTCTGGGTTCATCATGTGTGTGTTCTTCTCCAATGCGTGCTGTTGAAGCTTTATGTGTTTGTACTGGTTTACAGGTTATACTAATTGAACTTCAGTTATCTAGGGTGTAGCATCTCTTGGTAGCTTAGTGGGCAGTGAGGTATAACCTCGTTTACTATGTCATTTGTGCATCTTTATGTTCTGCATGGAGATATTTTTTTTGGGCAGCTGAATGAGAGAAAAGTTACGTGTATACAAGTTATAGATCTGCCATGAATTCTATTGTTCTTGCAATACATATACAAACTGTGGATTATGTATATGCTTATTGTTTGGTTGGTTGGCAACTTATCATACTTCAGATTACATTGGTCAAAGGATCCCATGTGTGTAGGTCTGACTAGCATTAGCCGAGGGCCACCAGACACTATTGTCGAGAGCATATATGCACCAGCAGCCTCGCCGGCTCCGCCCTGTCTGTACCTACCTGAAGATTTCTCCATGTTTTTCTTTGATCCATCAAAGTTGCTTGTGGTCCACCGCTTTGCCGTCAGCTGGGCTATGACATCCATAAGTTAGTATCATTGGGTTGGAACCATTGTGTTTGATTTATTTTCTGTATCTTGCATGTTAGTGACTTTGATAAGATTGTAACTTATGTTGGCTCTACAGGGGGAAACACTCGACCAGCGAGCCCGAGGCGTTGCTGTCCGTGGCTAGGAGTGGGGTTGTTACAACATATATGGATGATAAGATTGTACTCCCTCCGTAAACTAATATAAGAGCGTTTGGATCACTAAAGTAGTGATCTAAACGCTCTTATATTAGTTTACAAAGGGAGTAACTATTATTTATTTGTATCATCTGCAGAAGTTTGTTTCTGAAAAAACAAATATTTGTTGTTTACTATATACATAGGTTGATTAATACTCCCTCCTTTCCAAAATAGATGACTCAACACTGTACTAACTTTATACTAAAGTTAGTACAAAGTTGAGTCATCTATTTTGAAACGGAGGGAGTACAAAGCATAATTTATTGTGACCAGCATTGATCCCCAACATTAGGAAGCACTGTAACGTTTCTGGTACAAATATACCACATATATGTTCATATATACAATACTGAAATGCTTTTATTGACCAATTACTTCTGCAGCTTTTTCTTAAGGACTATACTCATTCAGGGGAAACTTTAATTAGGACTTCTAAACTGTTTTTGTATTCTAGACCCAGATTATAAACAAAAAAATAAATTTAAATAATGGCCCCTTGCAAACTAATTCTTAGACCCAGGTTGATTGTTATCTCTTCATTATATCATTACTCGCTCCTAACTACTTTTTTTAGTGAAGAGTTAAATCTGTCCTGTTCTTGCACTATTTATTTTTATTTTATAACTAGAGATACTGTATGGAGTTGATATTCCTCTAAAACTTTGTCTTTTCATCATATGAAGTTCCATCGTAGTGTTAATATCATCTTAAGGTTTAACGATCGAACTATAGTTATGTTTTTCCGTTCCTTCTGTTCAGTTTCCCCCTTTGCTTTTCCATTGTTGTTTTCTATTGTTTTATGGCCTCTGCTGATTTACAGGTATTTGTGTTGTTGCCTGCAGTTGTGCGTGCTTCACCTTGGTTTGTCGAAGATGTGTCCGCTGGCATGCTGTTCCTTATGCAGATAATGAGAAACAATCTAATGATCTATTTTACCACTAACTACAATGACATGGTGTAAATGCTGATGCTTGAGCCTGTCGTAGAATCTACTTGTGTTAAATACCTGTACTATGATTTTAACCTACAAAATGTGGAACATATAAGCATTACTACCATGTATCATTTAGTTCTGTGTGTGTTTCATAGTGATCCATTACTACTATATGTGTTTTCTTCTCCCACCTCTTTGAGAATGTTGTTTCCATATCTGCTCCTGTTTTATATTTTACAGACTTTGAACTTGCTGAGGCTGGAACGGAAATGAAACAGGTGGGATTATCATTAACTATACTTTTCTTACCTTGCCTTTGGTATATGTTTAGTGTATATTGAAGTTCTTTTAGATGCTTGAACAAGTCAATTCTACAAAAGCGGCAACACTTTATGTCATGCTGCTTTTGAACAGAACTAAATTCTTCTACTTTGTCATGGGCATGCAAATAACTAAAGTTATTATGCTGGCTAAATATGCTAAGCTTTTGCCACAATTAAATATGCTAAGCTTCAGCCACAATTGTAGTATATATGTGGCACACATGCTTAGCAACAAATGTTAGGACCCGACAACGCGAGCCAAGGCGTGCTACTGATTTGGATGGTTCCAGCTATTGATTTGGATTTTCTTATGATGCTTTGGATCTTACATTGAGTACTAGATCATTATGGCGCGCGTTGCTGCGTCCGTCTATCTTTACAAATAAATGATATGTACTTCTATAAGTATAGATGCGGAAAATGAAAGTTAAATAGGTCTGTGGCAAAAGAATATGTTGCATATTTTAAGCTTGGCTATTTCTTATTATCGATATCACTGGATGCATTTCTATAGTAGTAAGAAAAATATATTGAAAAAGACTTGGCAAGCATGCATTCGATCAGTCCACAAACCACACCAAATGCTTCTTCACGAGATTTTATTTCCACAAGGACACACACATTTTCAGGAAAAGAGATCAATTGCAACCTTTTCATGACTTGTGACAACGAACACTAAATTTGGTGACAAATTATACACAGAAATAACATGAACAATTGTAAGGCTTTTATTACCTTTTGTGACCATGTTGTATCCTGGTCCTCGTCCTTCCTCCTTTCCTCTAATCTTGAAAAGAGCCGTAGCAGCAAAGCACCAATGGTTTACCCTAGGCACGAAAGCGCATGGGTGGTTAAGTCAGAAGTTAAACAAAATAGCTTATGATGAAGCACTACCTATTTTGATCTTGCAAGTGCAGACGAAGCGATACTTACATAGGTAGTCAAATTGTAACTGCATCAATTAGAGTATAATTGTATCTAATTTTTAAATAGATGCAAGGCTTCAATTTTGGTCACCCAAACTGAAATATTTAACTATACTGAATAATAAAACAAGCATACTTTAAAAAATGCTCCAGGATTTACTGCATGAAGCTGTCATTGCCCAAGGTTAAAAAATAAGTTGTACCCGTACATCTTCAAACAGTTTTTCTCCTAAAAAATGCGATGACACACATTAGATGGGAGCAGTGAGCAGCTATATCCAAGTCACGGCAAGAAAGAATCATCACGCATCCATGGAGAAATCGGTAGAAGGTAATCTTTGTTCAATATAGCTACATCGGCTGAGGGAAACCACCAAAAAAAACACGGAACGAACTCACCACTTATGAGTTAGGATTTGGACTAAACAAAGCAAAGAGAAGGGCATGCATGTAGAACCGAACGATGTATAAGAAATCAACCGTATTATTGCCTCCATAACCTTCTCGCGTTGCTGATGCTGCCCCTCTCGGCGTTGCAGCGGGGAAGGAAAACAGGCGCATGGCTATGGTTAGGACCTAGCCGCGGCGGCACACCCATGGTTCGCCATAGGAGACATGGTCAGAGGGGAATGACGGGGGCGGTGGCAGTGACGGCGGCAGCGGCGAGACAGAGGTTCGTGGATGAGCGAAGCAGAGAGACATGGGAATGAAGCGACCCCCTGCGCGCATTCGCCGCCGAGATGAACGGACTCGTGGGGATTGGAATTGATTGGGGATAGTTTTTTTTTAATAGATTGGGGATAGGGTTTTTTTTTTTTGAGACAAGATTGGGGATAGGTGAAGAGCACGAAACGGTTTGGGAGTACTCCCTCCGTCCTTTAAAGAGTGTACTTCCAATTTTGTTGGAGAGTCAAACTATCTCAAAGTTTGACCGAGTTTGTGCAAGAAAATATCAATGTTTGTGAAACCAAATAGGTATATGATGAAAATATATCTTATCATGAATTTAATACTACTAATTTGATGGCATAAATGTTGATATATTGTGGTATAAATACGGTCAAACATAAAAACATTTGACTTTCCAACAAAGTTGGAAGTACACTCTTCAAAGGACGGAGGGAGTATGCTGTTATTGGGCCTACGGGCGCCTTTGACTGTCGGGCCCAATTTTTTTTTCATTGCCAGGCCCAATTCAGGAGATAACTCCCAGGTCGGGCTGCGGAGCAGCTGCCCAGTTATCGTGGGCCGAGCAGGTCGCACGATTCGAGAGGTTAAGAAACGAGCACGTGCAAGCAGTGAAACGACCCAGAGATCTGAACCGTGGATAAGGGTGATCGGACGGCCAGGAACTTCAAATCGCTGTGGGGAGCTGTAGCTCGCCTCGTTTTACTGTTTCTCAATTTGTTTTAGGGTAAAAAGATCTGAATTATTTGGATTTTCTTATGATGCTTCGGATCTTACATTGAGTATTTGTTTTAGGGTAAAAAGATCCAATGATTTGGATTTTCTTATGATGCTATGGATCTTGCTTTGTCCATTATCTTGGTTTGCAGGACGCCGTCGTGTCTCTCCTTTCCATCGCCGGGAGGGTTGTGCAGGCCACTACTCGCGCAACTACTCTGTAGTGTGGACCATGCCATCGAGATAGACCAAAAGGGAAACACCGTTGGCCACAACGCCGATTGAGGCCTCCCTGGTTGCCACCACCGCCGCTGCTGTCGTCGCCCTCCCTGCTGCCCCACAACTCACTGCCAGATAGTTTTGTATGCTTCACCCTTTGCCCCCTGCAAATTGCACTCAGGATGTGTTGGTGCCATGCTTTGCCTATCTGTAATCTCCTATTCTATTGTACAATTCTTTTTTGCTTATGATTTCTTATTGTAGTTTGAAATTTTAATTGCTTGGGTTGTTACTGCTATGAAAAATATATTGCTATATTTTAGGTATGTTACTTTAGTCTCTCTTTCTCTCTGGTTGTATAATGATATGAACTTCTATTTTGCTGCAAGATTGGAGAGATTCTTTTTGAACACAATCTGTGTCATGAGGACCGAATTACGTGTAGCTATGATATCTTTTAATTTTGGTCATCTGTATTTTACAAGAGTTCCAGTGTACATTTATTTTTCATCCTTATATCAGAATAAGGATGCACCATGAATTATATGCAGTTTTCAAGACCATCGTTCGAAAATTTATGCAGTTTCTTTTGATGAAAATATTTAGTTCGTCATATAATTCTAATGAACACAGTTCTGGACGAGGACGGAATAATGTGTAGCTATGATCGATGTTCTTCTTCCAGCGACTCATCATCCGGAGAATTATCAGCAGCACTTGCATGCAATGGGCTTTGGCTCACTGGATCTTTTTAGTTTTTCTGAACCTTTGGAATATAAACCATATCTTACCAGGTTGGATATTGCTGAGGCTGGCGGGGTGCAGCAAGCCGCACACAGGATTCACAGGAGAACCCCTGGCCCCTCAAAATTGAGCACTGCGGATCGAAATAGTGTCAAACTGGAATGTCACCGCCTGTAATTCTCAGAGCCCGCCGAGGGTATAGTTGGGATTTTGCGTGCTGGGTGGTGCGTGATATCGTGTTGGTGGTTGCAAGAAAGATAGGGGTGAGAAAGATATCGTGTCGGGAGGAGAGTGATGGATGGCGCTATCGTTGTGTCCCCACTAGGCCACATCGGAGGACTATGACCTCGTGAAGTGGTGGGAAACCATCACCGGGATGTGTGTTATATGCATCCTCCCAAGTGCCGAGACGAGCCCCTGTTGCGTGCTCCTTCTTGGATGGAGCACGCTACTGCGGCACAGGAGTGAGCGGCGGGTCAAGGTGGCCGTGGCCGTGTTGAATAGTTGAACTCGGTGATGTTACTCTTCTGATACAGAGTGAATGTTTCTTCTTATCCCTGAACCCGATAATCGGTTGTCCTGTTACATGTTATAAACTTGCCTTCATAGTAATGCATCATGCCGCTTGATCTTCCAATGCTTGACTATATCATTGGGACCGGCACCCTCGCGCCAAGGCGCATTGCCGATCTAGTGCGTAAGATTGGTAGCAGGGTACAAGAGGCAACCGATTTCTTTCCTGCCAAGGTCTCACGGACATATTGCTGCCCATTGCCATCTGCACACCGTCTGTTTTAGTGAGCTTCCCTTGCGACAAGCACAGGTTCATGATTAATGGCACAAACCTCAACTCCACGGATTCGGAGGAGCGACTAACGATAGGGACACTGTATATATAACAGAATAAAGCAAGGTGCGTTTCTTCGATTTTTTTCATTCGTTCACCATCGAAAATATTTTTTTCTAATCGAGGTGGTACTAAAGTTTTGTCCGTTCGTCTATTACAAAAGGAAAACGCCAGATTACGTACATGGGTCACTCGAAGTCTGGCATAGCAAAGCCAGCCCAGTTATTTTCGTGTCCATGTAGGTGGGAAAAGCCTATTTGTCGCCGCAAGCGATAGATAGTCGCAATTTCGCATGGGGGCCCAAGCTGGGCTGGCCCATATTTTTTGTTTTGTGTGATGTTTTCGTTTTTCTTTTTTTGTTTCTTTCTCTTCCTCTTTGGTCTTTTTTCCTTCAAGTTTTTTCCCTTTTTTCGTAAATTCAAAATTTTTAAAAAGTTCATAATATGATAAAAATTTGACTTTTTTAAAAATTGTTCAGAATTATAAAATTTATTCATTTTGAAAAATGTTCATAACATTAAATATTTGTTCCCATTCCAAAATAGTCGCAAATTCGCACAGGGCGTCCGAGCTGGCTGAACCATTTTGTTTTTTTGTTCTACGTTATGTTTTTATTTTTGTTTTTCCATTTCTGTCTATTTTCTTTCCTATTCTTTTGTATTTTTTTCAAGTTTATTTTTCTCTCTCCATTTTTTTTCGTAAATTCAAAATTTTCATAACAGTTCATATTATAAAAAATTCTATTTTTAAAATGTCCGGGATTCTAAAATATATACCATTTTGAAAAATGTTCAGAACATTAAATCTTTGTTCACATTCAAAAATTGGTTTAGATTTTTAAAAAATGTTCCATTTTTTCTTTGTGTTTCCAAAAGTTGTCCAAGATTTTTTTTTCAAAAAGAATTTAAAAAATGTTCCAAATAAAAAAAATATTCTTGTTTTAGTGAAATGTTCGCAAATTCAGAATAATGTCAAGAAACACATTTTCAAAAATTCTTCTGAATGTTCAAAATATGTTTCATTTTTCAAAAAAAAATAACCAATTTGAAACATGTTCATGTTATTATAAAAGGTTTATGTTTTCAAATAAAATTATGAATTTTGAGTGTTTCATATTTTGTTGTGTATTTATGAAAATGTAAAGAATTTCTAAAATGTTTTGAATTTTCAAAATTTTTCAAGTTTTCAGGAATGTTTAACAATTTATATTTTTTGAACAATTCAAAAAAATGTTTCCAGTCTTACCCTAGAGTATGATCTTAAAGGTTTGACCTGGCCATTGTTTGGTAGGACTCGTTTCTTTGATTGGCTAGCAGCATGTAGCCGGGTCTTTGAGGGCATGATTTTGATCCCTCAACTCATCATTTTTTTTGGATTTTTTTCATGCCTTACTAACACAGGTCGTCTTGGCGCCTACCAGTGTGCGTCCCATGCGCTATTTTATGCAACTAGCGTTATATAGTAGCCCCCACACAGTTGGCCCAAGAAACAAATTGCTCCGTCGCATAGGTTGTATTATGCCTCAGCTGCGCTCCCCTACTGGGTCGTTTGAGGGAGCAATTTTTTTCATTGGGCCAATAAAAAAGAATATATTGGTTTGGCTCGAATAAAAAAAATTGTGGGCACACGAGCGCTAAAAAATCAAAGAGAATAAACCCTAATAGAGAAGGGACATTGCTGTCTGGTTATGCGCTAAATATGCTAATGAAATCGGATTTATGTGCTACAATTAGTAATCCATCCGGTTATGCCATCGTAAGAAAGAATGGTCGAAGCAATTGTGCCCTGAAGGTCACGGAATAGCTACCAAATGAGGAGGCAGACACAACCCCTAGACAGAGGCGGACCCCAAGGAAAAAAAGGCACGAGTTGGATGGTTGCCGCCACGCCGACTAACGCCACCACTATCAAGATCTCGCGGAACAAACATGACCTATGAGAAGACCACAACTCCTCTCTCTATTGCACCGCCATGGAGATCATTTTTGATGGACATATCAATTATCTCTCCCATTGCTTCTCCAAAGAATCATCTCTCCCGTTGCGACAAATAGAGTTTTCCCACTTACATGGACACAAAAATAACTGGGCTGGCTTTCCTATGCCACACTTCAAGCGACCCATGTACGTAATCTGGAGTTTTTCTTTTGTAATAGATGAACGGACAAAACTTTAGTACCACCTCGATTAGAAAAAATATTTTCGACGGTGAACGGATGAAAAAATCGAATAAACGCACCTTACTTTATTAGTAGGTATAGATATAGATATAGATATAGATATAGATAAAGCTCTTTTACTCGGAAAAAAAATAAGTTCACAAGCCACGTGGGCAGGTCAAACGTGGACGTGGGCAGCAGGAGCTGCAGTGAAGCACTTATTTACTTCTAGGAACTCAATGTGCATTTTCATATTCATAGGACCCGTTTGACACAATCGAACAAAAAGAATACTGATAGTATCTGACCCGCAAAAAAAAAAGGAATACTGGTAGTATCTAGGTGTGCATTTTACTCAATAATAAATAAACCATCAACATTCACTTGTGCGGATAATGCTATCTCCATATATATGCATACATCTTCACATCAGAGATTGCAACCAGTGATCCGTCCACACTTTGATACTCGATCCTCCTTTGTTGCGGGGTACTCGATGCTCCTTTCATTTGCATGTTACAAAGCGAATAAGTGGCAAATACACAAATAGAGAAAACCACATGGGAATAGTCAAAGAGATGCCTAACACGTGGGAACCGGAGACATCAGGAGAAAATTTATCCAAGCACAGTAAGTCCAATGGCCACCGCTGCAGTTGACCTCTAAGAAATCAGAAGAAATCCAGTGGTCCTGCCTGTGAAGCAGAGCACGTAATGAATGCGCTCGCCGCGAGCACCGTGCGCGTGACGTTGAGGAGCCGGCACTTCATCGGTGCCGCGGTTCTGCTAGCAAGGAGCGCGGCGGAGCAGCCCGTGCAGAAGCTGCAGTTGAGGAGGAGCTTCCCAACTGGCAGTACCATCTGACCGTGAAGATCTTGGCGCTAAACAGGACGGTGTATGACTTATACGGGTGGGCCGTGGCATCGACGTTGAGGCTGGTCATAATGGGGAGTAACTTAGACTAGTAACATATATATTCCCTCCGTCCGTGAAAGAGTGCACTTTCTACTTTGTTGGAGGCTCAAACTATCTTAAAGTTTGACCGAGTTTGTGCAAAAATATATCAATGCTTTTGAAACCAAATAGATATATGATGAAAATATAGTTTATCATGAATCTAATGCTACTAATTTGATGGCATAAATGTTTGTCTATTATTGTATAAATACGGTCAAACATAAAAAAGTTTGACTTTCCAACAAAGTTAGAGGTACACTTTTTTAAGGACGGAGGGAGTATGTTACTAGTCCATATTACTACCTTCATAGTGAGAAGTGTCAAAGGTGTAGTAACACATATGTCTTCATTTATTGCTTTGTAGACTCATTTTGTATTGGGAACCGCTATGTGATGGTAACATATTATGTTATTCTATTTGTCTCTCTCCTTTTTAATTACATGACATATCATCTTTTTTGCTTATGTGGCATCTATGTTACTACTTATGTTACTCCCACTATGACTAGCCTGATGGAGCCGGCGCTACAGCCCATGCCTAACAAATTGAAGCCGCCGCAGTTGATGACGAGCGCGCCGACAGAGAGAATGGGGATCAATCGGTCCGAAGACTAATGCGACACATGGGCCCGGGTGGTCGTGGTTGTGGACAGTAATCCTGACTAGCATCGTTATTTTCCAGGTGCACCAAATGGATTCAGGGTTTAGATTGACCGGGATCGACAATTATAGGTACCGACTTCAGGGATTTGAACGTGGAGGTTCAATTACGATCGAGGCCGAGGGGCCGGAGCAGGGCGAGGAGCGATGGCATGTTCGAGGAGGGTGCCGGGCGCCGGCAGGTTGGACAACACGTCCTGCCGCGTGGCGAATCGGCGGCTGGCGCGGCGGCTCGAGGGGCCCCTGGTAGTCAGGCCCGCCGGAGACGACCACGGAGTCGCCGGCGGCGAGCGTGAGGATGTCTCCGCAGGAGACGACGGCGACGCAGCACTCCCGCTCCAGCCGGTGTCGTTCCATGGTTTGGGCGGCGTCTGCTGCTCCCCCGGCCCCGTGGCGGAGCCGTCGAGGAGCACAGAGGCGGCAGCCCTGCATGAAGCAGTCGTGGAAGTGGAGGCGGAGGAGGCCCGCGGCGAGGCCGATGTCCTTGCGAACGGCGTCCTGGACGAAGCCGCACACGATGGACTCCGCCCGTGGGCAGGTGAGCTGGTAGAAGTCGAACGACAGGCCGCGCGCCACCGGTGGCTCGGCCACGGAAGCCCCTGGCCCAAGCGAGCGGGCCATTACTGCTGGAATTTTGTCTATTTTGGGCCTAGCCCAATAGCAGTTTCAGAAATTCCTAATAAATCCTAGAGGCTCACGCAACACAATTTTGTTCTTCTACTTTTCTCTTGTGCTTATAGGCACCAGACTGATTTGATGACTCAAATCTATATTATTAAAACACAAGATTAAAAAGATGAATACAATGAAATTGAAGTTATACAATAGCATATATCAATTGGAGATCATGCGTCAACATTTGGCACATAGACGAACTATCTAACTCAACTAGTTTTGGGTCCTGCACGGATGAACTGGGATCGATTTGACGAGACGACGAGTCTCGGCGGCGGCCGGAATCGGATCGCGGGATCGATCTGATGAACATGAAGTGATCAGTGATGATGCGAACGACGAAGGCGACAAGATAATCTTTTCTTACCGAAGCCGCGATAGTGCAATCACGTCTACAGACTCTATGTTTCAATGGGAAGACGTTTCGGCGAGCCGCGAGCACCAGATCGATCGAGAAGTGAGCAGACGGAGACCCCCAAAATCGTGGGCCCTGTGCGGGCTGCACATGTGGCACCACTGTGGGCCCGGGCCTGTGTGTGACCCAGCTGCTACGTTTTATTATCCACACTGCTGATCAGGACATCAATTTGTAGGAAGTGTTGGAGTTGTGTCGAATACTGTGTACAAGGTAGGTTACACTTGGACTTGTAGTTGTATTGTGTTTACAGGATATGGAGTCGTGTCCAAGTAGGACATTTGTATCCTAGGCCTCTCTTACATAGCGGGGTTAGACACACGATGTAACCTATGCCAACATAATAGCACAGGCGCGCAAGGGGGAGCCGGCGCCATGTGCCAGCGCCCGGGTGGTCGGCGTGTGGTATTATGACGGTGTCACGGGGAGGAGTGCCCGTAGTCAAGCCCCGGGGATGTAGCCATGTCGGTGAACCTCGTTAACAAATCTCGGTGTCGTGCCTCGTGTGATTGCTTGGTCCTCAGATGATCGACTATGTGCCTCGGATTTATTCTAACAAGTGGTATCAGAGCTAAGTCGTTCAGAGGCTGCGGACTGTTGGTCTAGAAAATGAAGAAGCAGTAACGTGGTTGGATGTCTTGGCGGCGACAGAGCGAAGCACTCGGCAAGATCGAATTGGTGATGCACGGCAGCAGCCAGCGGAAGACCTATCGTGCGGCAGCGGCGGCTGGTCGATCGATCAGATCGAGTCACAGATCGAGTCCGCACGTGATTTGGCAGCACATAGCAGCGTGACGGCGAGGCGCTCGGGCCAAGGCTGAACAGCGGGCAACGCGTTGCATGCTGGGCCGTGTGGAGGCTATGTGCTGGATGGGCCAGGCAGGCGTGGAAGCTGGAGGTGCGTTGCGTTCGATTGGAAGGTAGAGTAGCGCTCAGCAAACGAGATTTGTTTTGTTAAAAAAGAGGACCGGGTCCTTGTTGACACGGAAAGAGGCAGCAGCTGATCGATTGGGCGAAGGAAATATCCATCGATACATATCCATCAGGAGTACTACTTGTGCAGTAGGCGTTGGCAAGGCAAAGGCAACTAGCCAGCATTAAAAATTGTGTCAAGGGAGCTACGTGAGAAGACCAAAAGGTTTTTTTTTGGTTGGAAATTGCTATTGGTATGCGGAGGCTGTTCGTGTACTTGAGCATCGCGTTGATAGCTCGGATTTGTTGGCACAACAGGGATGCTTGAAGGCGTTGTGGGAAGTCATGTCAGCTGAGGTGGAATTATCATATGATGGATGCAAATTCGCGGAAGACGATTTGGAAGCCTCGAGCGTGTCGTAGAGTCAAACAGGTTCGGCTGGTTCGGACTAGACAGTCTGGCGGATCGACGCAAGTCGGTTGGTACAGAAGACGGTGCGGGATCAGCGAGGGCGACATAGGAGCGTGATGCTGATGGTGACCGACTTCTGGGCGTGGAAACACGTGGCGCAGGCCCCGAGGGCTTGTGTGGCTTCGACAAGACTATGGCGCGGGGTTGATTCAAGACGATGCACATGAGAGCTTGAAGTCGACGGGACGTGAGGGTGGACTGATCATCTACCATGGAGTCATGTTGAAGGTGGAGCTGGATTGAGGGGCTACGGTGTAAGGATCCATGGAATCGAAGCCTATTCAGCAAGAGGGAAAAGCGAGTGACATGCAGTTTGGACTGGAGCCCAGTGGTCTGATGGAAGCGTGGAACTCGTCATCGGTCGGTGATGATCGGTGGTACTCTGCAGTGGGGGTTGAGTGGTGTGGGTTCGCAACCCTTGAGACTCGACCGGGACAGCGGAGGCTCGACGCGGTAATAGCGGCGAGGCGTGCGGTATGCACGGGACATGGAGACGGGCCAGGGCTCTGGTGGTCATACATGTGGTGAGACAACTGCGAATTTGGCTCGGGATGACTGCAAGCAATGGTGAAATTCCTTCAAGTTTCAGACAGGTGGTCAAGAAAGGAGCAGTGATGTTGAGTTCAGGTAACTCTTATGTGTGACACCCAATATGTGAGTTGTTCACTTTCACGCAGGTCAGTGATCGGTGTGTGATGGCGTTGGACGGATACTCTGGAAGTTGGGAGCACAAGTTAGAGTAACAAGGAACTTAATTTCGCTTGAGTGTTGACGGTGGTCAAGAAAAGGAGGGACTACAAGTTGCAGGTGGAGTCACATGGAGTCTTTGGAGTAACAACGGTACTCATGGGATAAGCTCAAGTCCAATGTACATGGAAGTTTGATGCATTGACGAACTCAAGGTGGTGGAGAATATTCGCCAAGGTGGAGTTTGTTGGAGTTGTGTCGAATACTGTGTACAAGGTAGGTTACAGTTGGACTTGTAGTTGTATTGTGTTTACAGGATATGGAGTCGTGTCCAAGTAGGACATTTGTATCCTAGGCCTCTCTTACATAGCGGGGTTAGACACACGATGTAACCTATGCCAACATAATAGCACAGGCGTGCAAGGGGGAGCCGTCGGCGTGTGCCGGCGCCCGGGTGGCCGGTGTGCGGTATTATGACGGTGTCACGGGGAGGAGCGCCCGTAGTCAAGCCCCGGGAATGTAGCCATGTCGGTGAACCTCGTTAACAAATCTCGGTGTCGTGCCTCGTGTGATTGCTTGGTCCTCAGATGATCGACTATGTGCCTCAGATTTATTCTGACAGGAAGGATTGAAGTATAGCACACCACCAGATTACACCAGAACAAGTGTCCTCACGCCAAGTAGTTCCAACTAAATAAAGTGAAACCACGTAGGTAGACGGCAGAGTCGAGGCTCAACCGCTTGTCTATGGATTGGAATAGGTGACATGCATGGCATTGCCAAGGCACCAATCCGCCATGTCTGTCAGTTGCTTAGTACGCACGGGGGTCATCACGCAATAGAGTAAATCCAACCGAGGTGCTGTCACACCTGACATGGACAAACAAGCTGATTTTGAGTGAAAACCCATGCGCTACCCATGACACCTCCATGTATAGACGGAATTGGTTATCGGAAAGGCTACGGATGTCGACGTAGACAAATCACACGGTGTTTGTTTAGATTCAAGAGAGGGTTGATTTGGCTACTCAAAACAAATCACAGGGGATCACCGAAGGATAAAACTCGAGGGAGTAGAGTCGTGTTTTTTGATCAACGGAACATATTCGTCATGTGTCTCAAGAAAAAAATGGTCGACAACTCGAAAAATAGTCCAGTAATTGATATTTATATTTCCTGAGAATGTCCCAACTAAAGTTTTACTAAATCAGCGACACTTATTTTGGGATAAAATTAAGACTCGTATGAAGAAACAGGCAGACATGTACATCAAGCTCCAAAGGAAGGCAATGAATGAACGGAGCTGGATCCCCTGACGTACTGGACCTTGATGTTTGGCCACTGACGTGTAGGCACGGTCCACATATCAGTGGGCTAGGGAACGTATCCGGTGCACCGGTGCTTGTGGTGTACCGGTGAACCGGACCTCCTAGCACATTTTATAAGGTTACAAAAATGGAAAAAAAATTGAGCACATTCAATGTTTCTTGTCTCAAAATTTTAAAGAAAAAATCGAAGCATTTCTAGATACAAAAATGATAGATTTGACGTATCAATGTGATAATGGGCCAAATCTAATGCCCAACTTATATTGCATACTATTTCATTATTAAAATTGTCATTTTTGTATCTTGAGCAGTATTTTGAATTTTGATTTGAAATCTTGTGACAACAATCATTGATGTTGTGTGAATGTGCTTAAGTTTTTTCACATTTCCCCAAGTGTGCTAAGGGAGCGTCAGGGGTGCCTCGTCATGAATGAACTGCATGCATGTGTAGAACCACAAGCACCAATGCATCATATATTTCCCCCAGTGGGCTAACGGCACGTCATGGAAGCCGCGTCCTGAATGAACTGCCTTCATGTGAAGTGCAATAATAGCTGTCTTCTGGACATCTTTGCATGAATGACATCGAGGTCCAACCATCTGCCAAATGCATGTGCAAGTAAGGAGACACATGGACGACATGAAGCATGCGCATGCCCACACTAGCCAGCAGAAGTAGATAAATTTGTTAGCCCACCCCAGTTGAGAGGCACGGATGACCTTGTAGCATTAATATTACAACGAGTGAAATAAAATATGTTTCCTTCTCAGTCTAGCAACTGAAGAGCTCATGATCCCAACTCGATGAACTGATGACAATTAGCAAACCATGAGCCAATGGGACTAGGAAGTATCGGGAAATCATCTCAGGAGGTCCAAATTCAAACATTAACCAAATGTTTCAGTGTTGGAGTAACTAAAGATGCTGCTGGTACACGGGAACATTTTGTACAGTTGACCATCATGAGGTGTTGTCGGTGACCCCTAAGACCTTTGGAGGTGGAGAGCTACATTATTTGTACCTTGGTCTTTGGTGGAAACACTAGCGTCCAGCTTGGCTTTCGCACAGGTTTATCCCACTACAAGCGGCACCACACGACATATTCTGTGCGAGGTTGTCGATCATCCATTTTAGAGAAAGTAGTACATCTTTTTAGATCAGTCATGCCTTTGACTGGCTCCGACTGCCCATGAACCCTTTGGCGGGTGCTTAATGGCCTGCAAGATGGCAGGCTATGCGATTTCTCCCCTCGAAAAAGGAGAATAGTTCGTCGGTCGCTCACTGCCCTGCCCGCTAACTTCCCTGCTACCACTCCCCTGCTCCACTCCCCGCTCACTCCGAGCTTGCCGCCACCGACAGTAGCCTTGGTCGTGGACCTACCTTCTGCCATGCCTTCCTGGAACAACGAGGAAACGAGCTCCGACGGTGACAGCGAGGTCGTCAGCATGGATATCGGGCTTATGGTGAGTTTTTTCCTTGCCACCAAGGGTTAGGATTAAATGCGAGGCTAATGCCACGTATCTTGCTTAGTTTAGGGTTATTGTTATGTCTCTGGTGTGGATCTCGATTAGGGAGGGTTAGCGTTGGTTGTAGGATTTAGCTAAGTTAGGGTTCTTGCTGATTTGGGGATTTATGTACGGTTAGGGATAATGCACAGTTCAAATTTATTGTGCTTTGAGTGGTGATCAAAACCACTGTTGGTGATTTTGTGGATGGAGGAGGAACCTCGCACAACTGTGGAGCCCCTTTTCTGTGGCCATCTAGCGCTTTCTAAACCCAGATGCATTCTGCACCACAGGAGGCATGTTAAGTGTGTGGCTTTTGAGGGCACTTTAACTGGAAGACGTTTCTATGGCTACCCAGTCCAGGTTATATGCCAATCTTTACATTTTTACTGTTGCAGCACCACATTTGATTGCACAATTATGTTTGTTACATATGGATGTTCAGTGCACCACATGATGCAACAGTTTGAGTGCAAGTTCCAAACTATTTAGCAAATGTTTGAATAGGCATATGGCAGTTTTCATATTTCAGTTATCTTATTCATTGTTACTCTCCTAACTTAATCAGGGTAGTGCAATAAGTTATCATATTTCAGTTATGTTATTCATTGTTAGAATATTCCAAGTTAATCACGGCATTATAATAAGTTTATAAATTCTTCATTTACAAATGCAGAAAACTGGTGTGAATTGTGGTGTTGTAGAGCGGGTTGACAAGCCTTGGCCTCCTGTTCTTCAGAGATGTTTGTCCAAGTATGAGAAATATTCCATGAGCCGAACTTTGGAAGGGTACTTGACAAGCAGCAGTTTGAGCAACAGTTGTCCAAGCTAAAAGTTAAAAATGACAAGCTTTGCTTACGGCGTCCATGACAAAGTCGCGCATGATGGACTCCACCCGCGGGCAGGTCCGCTGGTAGAAGTCGAACGACAGGCCACGCGCCACCGGAGGCTGGGCCGCAGAAGCCCCATGCCCAAGCGAGCTGGCCACTACCACCGCCATCACCACCACAAGTGCTACTAGGAGAGGAGCACCAGCCATGTCGATCTCTCCTTGTGTGTGTCCGAGCTGCTATGTTTTTTTGTCTTCACTTTGCTGATCAGGACATCAATTTGTAGGCAGGATTCAAGGGTAGCACACCACTTGATTACTCATCGTACAAGGGTCAACAAGTGTCTGACGTCAAGTAGTTCCAACTAAATAAAGCGTGGCTAGGTAGCTAGATGCCAGAGTCGAGGCTCAACCGCTGGTGTAAGGATTGGAATAGGTGACATGACATTGCCAAGGTGCCAATCCGCCATGCCTGTTGATTGCTTACTGCTACGCACGAGGGTTATCACGCCATAGAGTACACTTGACATGGACAAACATGCTGATTTCGAGCGAAAACCCACGGCACCTCCATCTGTAGACGGAATTGGTTATGGGAAAGGCTACACGTGCCGTTGTAGACAAATCACAGGGTGTTTGTTTGGATTCAAGAGAGCGCTGGTTTGGATATTGAAGACAAATCGCAGGGGATCACCAAAGAAAATAACGAGAGGGAGTAAAGTCATGTTTTCGTATCAACGGAACATATTCACCGATAGCTTGTTTGAAGAAAAACTGGTCCACATCTTCGAAAATAGTCCATTAATGGAAATATTTACATTTTCTGAGAACGTCCAAAAATATGTGTCGATGAATCATTTTGGGACGGATGGAGTACACATTAGCTCCAAATCTTATGTACTCCCTCCGTTCACTTTTGTAAGTCATTTCAGACAACTCAAAATGGACTGTTTTGTACATTGTCTGAAATGTCTTCGAGGTCTTATAAAAGTGAACAGAGGGAGTAGTTGAGATTCATCTGAAATAGGCGGACCCGTACATCAAGCTCCAAAGGAAGGCAATGAATGAATGGAGACGGATCCCCTGACATACTGCACCCTAATGTTGGGCCACTGACTTGTGGGCATGGGTCCATATGTCAATGGGCTAGGGAACGTATCCGGTGCACCGATGCTTGTGTTGCTACTGGTGCACCATACCTCCTAGCACATTTTAAAATATGAAAAAATTAAGCATATTCAGAAAACGTCAATGTTTAAAATTTCAAATTAGAATTCGAAGCATTGCGCAAGATTAAAAAATGAAATATTTGACTTCAATGTGATAATGGGCCAAATCTAATGTCCAACTTATATTACATACTATTTCAATCTTAAATTTATCATTTTTGTGTCTTGAGTGATGTTTCAATTTTTGATTTAAATTTTGTGACAACAATCATTAATGTTGTGTGGATGTGCTTAATTTATTAACATTTTCTGGAACATTTTAAAATGTGCTACATAGGTCCGGTGCACCGGTGCCCCCACAAACACCGGTGCACCAGATATTTCCCCCAGTGGACTAAAGGCACATCTTTCTATCGGGCATCTTTGCATGAGTAACATTGATGACCCACCATCTGTCAAATGCATGTGCAAGTAAGGAGACACATTGACAAGATGAAGCATGCGCATGCCCACAACAGCCAGCAGAAGTAGATAAATTTGATAGCCCGCCCTAGTTGAGAGGCATGGATGACCTTGTAGCATTAATATTGCAAAGGGAGAGTAATAAAAGATATTTCCTTCTCATTCTATTACCTCTAGCAACTCAAGAATTCATGATCTCAAGGTGCGGGAGTAGGAAGTACGGGAAATCATCTCAAGAGGTCTAAATACAAATATCCGCCAAAGTTTCTGTTGCCGGATCAGTAACTAAAGATGCTGGTACGCGGGAATATTTTGTACACTTGACCATCATGAGGTATTGTCTGTGACCCCTAAGACCTTAGGAGGTGGGGAGGTACGTTACTTGTACCTTGGTCTTGGGTGGAAACACTAGCTTCCAGCTTGGCTTTCCGAAGGGTTTATCCCACTACATGCGGCACCACACGAATATACTCCCTCCGTTTTTATTTAGTCCGCGTATTTGCTTTGGTCAGGGTCAAACTTTGTAAACTTTGACAAAAGTTATAAAAAAATTATGAACATATATAATAGCAAATCAATACCAACAGATTTGTTATTGAATGCACTTGCACATCATATAGATTTATTATGATAAATATTTATATTGTTTTCTACAAACTTTGTCAATTTTTACGAAGTTTAAAATAGAAATGGGGTGAGTACTGTGCCAAGTCGTCGATCATTCATGCATGCGTATAGGAAACAGTGCTTTTTTTTTAATCAATCACACCTTTGACTGGCTCCGGCTGCTTGTGAACCCTCTGGCAGGAGCTTAATTGCTGCAAGGTGGCGTGGTCTGCGATTTCTCCCCTCCAGAAATTAGAAAAGTTGTTTTTCATCATCTCATAGTGCAAAATATTGGTTGCTTGTCATCTTAATAAAAAATGTCCGTCGCTGCTCCTACACCGCGTCCTGCCCTTTCACCACCGGCACTGTTCCTCCTCCTGCTTTATGATGCAAGCGTTTTCATGATTTTCCCTTTCGAATTGCTCTGGCCATTGAGGATTTGTTGGATATACACATAAATTTTTGTTACATCGATGTTTTCAAATGGTGCGAGTTAACGGCTGATCTCTCCTTTCTACTGCCGACTACCCGACTGACACCTAGCTACGGCAAAATTTTTTTTAGTTTTTTTAAACGTAATACAGATGCAAGCGCTAATACAAACATGTATACACTCTGGTTGTGTGTCTTTACATCAAACCTGGCCAAACCGGCTGGTACAGCATCGCCTGGCCTGGCCCGTTCTAATGCTGCCTTGCACGGCACGACCCACACAAGCACGTTTACTCAATGGGCCTTGTCGTGGCAGCCCACATGCCTCACTCCCTGACACAGGCATGACACATTTAATAAACGGGACAGCCACGGGCGGAACCTGCATCTAGCTCTGTCTCTCGTGACCACCCTGTCCATGAACAACTCACCAAGATTGACTTGACACCCTTCTCCCTTAACACCCGCCCTGGCGGCTATTCGTGCCCCCCCCCCCCCCACGTATAGACCACCGCCATCAAATACTCCCTCCTCTTCTTCACCGTTAGATGCCGATTAGAGGACCCAGAATGGACCACCTGCCGGCACCGCCCAGCACTCCCTAGCCACCGCCCAGCACCGCCCCTGATCCAGATTGCCGCAGTGGGACCGGTCAATGCCACCGGGCTTGCCCTGTCAGGAGTGGTCAGTAGCGAAGCACCAGAGTTGCCAGCAGTAGCGTCTCCAACTGTAATTTTTTCATCCAAGGTCCATATTCACGGAAGGGGACAACATGCCATAAACACATAAGAAGATTTTTTTAAATGGAAATATATTAATATCGTGAAGATACAAATTACACCTAGCCTCTGTACCAACAACATGTCAGAAAGACATTTAGGATACACACAGCCAAAGGAAAAAAATAAAAACAAAGAAAAAAAATAAAGGTCCTGCCATAGTGATCGACTTCTCTCAGCAGCCACACACAAACCACCAGCAAATATAGCACCCGGAAAACATAAAAGGTCTAAAAAAGCAACTCCAAAAGAAGTAAACGGTGCACAAAGCGCCGTCATTGACCGATTCAACATCTTAGATTTTCACCCTGGAGAAGTCCGAGCTCTGAAAACAATTCCTTTGGCAAGGCAATTGCCAGGCACAACCAATGTTGGCCGGACCTTAGGTTTTCACCCTGAAAGTCCCGACTCGGCACACGAGGAGCACCACAAAAAAATTAATTCCTCCAAGGCTGCCGCCCCCACTTGACACAGCTGCTCCTGAGAGTTATCAAACACCTCGCCGACTCCATCACCTCGAAGGCCCCGTCCGTCTAACTGATCCCCCGATCTTAGCCACCATGACCTTCTCCACAGTTGTCTACACCATAGGAATCAAGAAGCCGACTTGTCCCATGGTGCCAAAGAAAAATAGATCTTCACATCTCGCCCTCATGGAACCTCGTAGGCTGAAATGGACGTCCACGACCGAATTCTATCCGATCTAGATATCTTCGGCAAATCACCGCCAACAGTTCCGGAACACGTCAATGACCAGATCGAGGAGTACCGACCATGCAGGATGTTGCCATGATGCGAGAGGAGCACGAGGACCGCCACCTTTATTATCACGGCAGCAGGCCCCCCAGCCACCCTGATCCAGCCCGCCGCCGCCCGACCGCAGCCATTGGCCAAGCACCAACCCACTCAGATCCAGAAAAGATCGGGGGATCGACACCTCCACACCCTTCAGCACGCGCGCAGCTACTACTTGTGAGATGCGTTAGGATTTTCCCCAAAGAGGAGGGGTGATGCAGTACTGTAGAGATAGGTATTTACCTTAGTGAGAACCATGGTTTATTAAACTAATAGGAGAATCACTCAAAGCCTCGTGAAGAGCACCTACACACACAAAAGAAAATACTTGAACCAAACGCGAGCAGGAGAGTTGTCAATCCCCTTGAGTGAATTTTGGTTTTCTGTAATATGATAAAAGTAAACCCGGAGGCCATAGTTTCCACTAGAGGCTGTTTTTCTCGAACAGATAGCATACGGAGGTCAGCAAATTATTGTTGGGCAATTGATAAAAATGCACATAGTTATTTATGTTATTCATGGCAATGATCATATATATAAGCATGACGTTCGAGACAAGTCGACCGACTCCTGCCTTCGTCGACCGCTATGCATCATGCATCTATGGTATTAAGTTCATGAAAAACGGAGTAACGCCTTAAGCAAGATGACATGATGTAGGCAAAGTAAATCCAATCAATATGAATAAACCCCGTCGTTTTACCCTTAATGACAACAATACAAATACATAAGTCTTGTCCCACTTTGTCACTGTGATATATAGCACCGCAAGATTAAACCCATTACAAAGCACATCTCTCACAAAAGATAAATCAATCTAGTTAGTCAAACCAAATGGATAGTTCAGAGAGAAATAGAAAGCTATAACAATCATGCATAATAAATATCAGAAAAGAATCAAATTACTTTCAAGGAATAATCTGATCATAAACCCAAGCGAGCTGGCCACTACCACCGCCACCACAAGTGCTGCTGGCAGAGGAGGACGAGCCATCTCCTCTCTCCTTGTGTGTGACCGGGCTGCTACGTTTTTTTTGTCTCACTTTTCTGATCAGGACATCAATTTGTAGGCAGGATTGAAGTGTAGCACACCACCTGATTACTCATCGTACAAGGATCAACAAGTGTGACGTGAAGTAGTTCCAACTGAATAAAGCGAGGCTAGGTAGGTAGCTAGACACCAGAGTGCAGGTTCAACCGCTTGTCTAAGGATTGGAAAAGGTGACATGGCATTGCCAAGGCGCCAATCCGCCATGTCTGTCGGTTGCTTACTACGCACGAGGGTCATCACGCCATAGAGTAAATCCAACCGAGGCGCTGTCACACCTGACATGGTCAAACATGCTGATTTTGAGTGAAAACCCATGCGCTACCCACGACACCTCTCCATCTATAGACGAAATTGGTTATGGGAAATGCTACCCATGCCGTCATAGACAAATCACAGGGTGTTTGTTTAGATTCAAGAGAGGGTTGATTTGGACATTGAAGACAAATCAAAGGGGATCATCGAAGAAAAAAACGTGAGGGACTAGAGTCGTGTTTTTTGATTAAAGGAAGATATTTGTATCTTGTCTCAAGAAAAAATGGTCCACATCTCTGAAAATAGTCCAGTATGTAATATAAGTTGGGCATTAGATTTGGCCCATTATCACATTGATGTCAAAATTGTCATTTTTTATCTGGAGCAATGTTGTTGTGTGATGTGCATAATTTTTTCACATTTTCTGGAACAATTTAAAATGTGCCACATAGGTCCTGTGCACCTATAGCACCACAAGTATGGGTTCACCAGATATTTCTCCCGGTGGACTAACGACGCGTCAGTGGAGTCGCGGCTTGAATGAACTGCATTCATGTACAGAACCACAACCATAGGTGCACTAGATATTTCCCCCAGTGGGCTAACGACACTTCAGGGGAGCCGCGTCCTGAATCAACTGCCTTCATGTGAAGTGCAGTAAGATCTGTCCACTGGACATCTTTGCATGAATAACATCGAAAACCAACCATCTGCCAAATGCATGTGCAATTAAGGGGACACATGGAGGAGATGAAGCATGCGCATGCCAACAATAGCCGGAAGTAGTAGATAAATTTGTTAGCCCACCCCAGTTGACACGCATGAATGACCTTGTAGCATTAATATTGCCATGAGAGAGTAACAAAAGATGTTCCCTTCTCATTCTGATCCCTCTAGCAACTGAAGAGTTCATGATCCCAAGGCAAAGAACTCATGAAAATTAGCCAACCATGAGCCAATGGGACTAGGAAGTATCATGAAATAATCCCGAGTGGTCTAAATTCAAACCTTCACCAAAATTTTCATTGACGGAGTAACTAAAGATGCTGGTACACGGGAATGTTTTGTACAGTTAACCATCATGAGGTGTTGTTGGTGATCCCTAAGACCAGTGGCGGAGCCAGCTCGGCCGGTGAGCCGGGGCAAAGTACACGAACGCTCCTGCCTGCTGGTTGTTTGCCCCTACACAATGATGCTTGGCTCTCCATTAACAGCTAGTGGTCAAAGGAGAATGCATGGCACAGCCCGGGCAGCTGCCCCGGCTATCCGGGAGGTGGCTCCGCCACTGCCTAAGACCTTAGGAGGTGGGGAGCTACATTACTGGTACCTTGGTCTTCGGTGGAAACACTAGCATCCATCTTGGCTTTCACAAGCGTTTATCCACTACAAGCTCGGTCATCGATCATCCATGTGCACGGTCGTCGATCATCCATGTGTATAGGACACAATGCTTTTTTTAGATCAATTACGCCTTTCACTGGCTCCGACTGCTTGTGAACCCTCTGGCGGGTGCTTACTAGCCTGCAAGGTAGCGGGGTCTGCGATTTCTCCCCTTGAGAAAGGAAAATAGTTGTTTTTCATCATCTAATAGTGCAAAATGCTGATTGCTTGTCTTCTCAATAAAACATAATCCATCGCTGCTCCTACACCACGTCCTTCCCTTTCACCACCAACACTATTTCTTCTCCTACTTTATGATGCAAGCATTTTCATGATTTTCCATCGGCGATTTGCTCTGGACATTGAGGATTTTTTGAATATACACATAAATTTTGGTTGCATCGACTACTCGACTGACACCTAGGTACCGTAAGAAAATAAATGGCAATCTGGTTGTGTGTCTTCACATCAAACCTGGCCAAACAGGCTGGTACGGCATCACATGGCCTGGCCCGTTCTAATCATGCCTTGCATGGCACGACCCACACAAGCATGTTCACTAACCGGGCCGTGTCGTGCCACCCCGCATGCCTTACTCCCTGACATAGGCATGACACATTTAATATACCGGACAACCATGGGCGGAAACTCCACCTTTGAATTGCGCATCTATGACAGAGGAATTGCTGGCGCGCGGCTGTAGACGAAGGAACATGCATCGCAACGCCCCATGCTGTGGCAGATCTGAGCCACCCATTCTGGCAAGATTTGTGACAGCGCGGGAACGACGATCTAGCTCTTTCCCTGGTGACCAGCCCCGAAGGAACATCCTGCATCCTGTCAATGAACGACTTGCCAAACTTGTCTTAGACACCCTTCACCCTTAACACGCACCCTGATGTTTTTTC